>CM059789.1:76464732-77064732 GCA_030435695.1 Brachymystax lenok tsinlingensis
TTTGAAAACCCACAGGGAGGCTGGATGGTAGAACTGGAGTGACAACTCCCTTACCTCTCCTCTCCTCTCCGTTCTGTTGTTCACAAGGCGACGGTCCCTTCCATAACAACTCCACCTCATCTACATTGAAAAAGAGGCCATTTCCTTTCTGCTAGCTTGTGTTCCTCTACTGGCTAATATTCAACATGCAGTCATAGTCTGAAGCTCATTGCAAGCATTTGAAAGTATGGTGAAAGAGCCCAATCAAACCAAAATAGTTTGTAATACCAGACTATTTGTCAAATAAATCCACATCTTTCTACAAGAGAGAGCAATGCATTGCCCTTTTCATGTAGTATGAAACCTATTTACCTATTGATAGATGTGTCATTTCTTCAAGGCAGGTAGATCAGACCTTTAACAGCACAGATACATGGACACTATGCACCCTGCTATGCAAGCTGGCAGACACCATTTGATATCAGACAAATAAGAGATGAGAAATGAGAAAAACAATACTTATGTGTCCGTGTGTGAGAGAGAGCTAGAGAGAAAGAAAGAAGAGAAAGAGAGAGAGATGACTGTGGTCAGACACAGGAAAGGGCTCCCAAGTGTCATGTAGAACAGATATCTCATGCATTGACTCACAAGTTGTTGCTGCATATTAAGTGAAATAACCTAACCTAATATGATTTCAAAAATACAAGACAATGTAGAAATATGAAGATACAATACAAATCAATTCAGGGGAAATTAGAAATACAAATAAAACAAGCAACATTGGTTTTAACAGCGAACACATTGATTCCTTTTGTTTATTTGACCTATCATCCAATACCCACATTTATCAGCCTACATATATCAATTACATTTAAATTCTAATTAAATAACTATGTATTCATTGCAATAATATTGGTAATCATACATGCCCTGTGAGAAATTAGATGCGTATTTTGAATTTTCAGCTCACAGTAATGCACTCAAGAATCCCTGAGTTTAATTTAATTACTTTATTTTTCCAGAAAGAATTTCAGTTGTACTATTTTACAGGGGAGATAGATAGAGACGCTGAGAGATGCTTAGAGACGCTGAGAGCACATGGCTGTGCTTCCTCTGTCCCCTGTCGAGGGGCCACAGGGGAGGAATGCCCATAGCGAGCACTGAGCCACCCTGTCAGATGTTATTTCCATGATGCCTAAGAATGATTGGGTTCATAGATCCAGTTGCCCCTCTCTGACAGCAGAGGGGACACATCACCGTGGTTACCACACCTGGGACATGACGTATGGGCAGGATGGGAAACGTAGTCAGTACAAGGTCATACCAGAGGTCGTCGGCTCGTCTCTACACCTGTCACACATCACGTATAACCCATATAATTATGCCAAGTCTCACTAATGGACAAAACACAGAGTAGGTTTGATAATAATTAAATTATCAATTCAAATGACTAGATTGTTTTTGTAAACATCTTATTTATTTGATTTTTTTTTATGTGCTGGCAGATGTATTTATGTGTGTGGGAAATGGCTGATGTGATAATGACATGTTTGTTAGTTAAAGGAAATATGTTATTCTCCATCTCTGGAGATTACGTTTTGTTTAAATGCATACGAAGATGAATAACACCCCCTCAGCAAACAAGATTAATTTAGTTTTCTTATTATTTACTTAACTCAGTTGACACCAAAACATTATGTAGGCCTAACCAATACTGCTCTTTCTGGTGTTAGCCTAAACAGTAGCGGTGCGTGGGTAAATTTACCGGAGAAGCCAATCACCGGGGAAGCCAAGCCAGGGGGGAGAAAAGCCATATTACGTTGTTTGCTCAATAGCTTGTTAATTCGTATGCCTTGCGCCCGTGATATATAGGCCTAAATGTCGAGACAATAAGAAGACACAATGGCAGAATAAATTCAACCACACCTTTGGTTCATCACAAAACCTGGAGAGCAACATCTGTCTGGTGAAATCCACAAAGCATTTTACATGTAACAAACAGTTACGTGACCTAAAGCATGGTCAAGCAAGTTAATGTTTCCAACATTTTCAGACTACTTAAAAACTATTGATTTAGAACAACAGAGAGTTGTCAAAAAGAAAAAGTCACAAAGAAAACAGGAGCTGCCTCCACTATTCCAGCACCATTTCAACTTCAACATCATCAAATCACCTACACTTAGTCTAATACAGTTACAAAACTAAAAGATACCAAAAAACTGTTTAGTCCAATCAACGTAAGATAAATATGATCTAGCTGTGTGTGTGTGTCTACATCCTTTGCCAGTTCCATAACGGGATAATGGCTCATTGGCCATAGGAGGGCAGGAGTCAATGCCCTTTTGAGTAAGCATCGGAGACAGGGGTGTGTGCTGGCACCTGTACCATTTAAAATCTTCATCCTATGTGTCACCCAGCTTCTCCATAAGGAGCTTGAGGACAGCAGCGGGGGTTGCGGTGGACTTCAGGCTGGATGGAAACATATTCAACATCTGGAGGCTACAAACAACCACCAAGGTTTTGACGGAGCGGGTTCTTGAGCTGCAGTATGTTAATGACTGTGCTCTTGTGGCCCACACTCCGGAAGACCTTTAGTCCGTCCTTGTAGCGGCTGTGAGGGTCTATAGCAGGATGGGACTGTCTATCAACACCACCAAGACAGAGGTGGTCTTCCAATGGAGATCCAGCTCTCCACCCACCATGCCTGTCTTCACCATTGAACACAAATCACTGGCAATAGCATCCTCTCGGAGGACTGCAGCATCGAACTCAAAATTCAAAACAAGATCAAGCAAGCATCATCTGGCTTCGGGAAACTCAGACGCAGGGTCTTCCTAAACTGGGATCTCCACCTCCACATCATAGTCGCCGTCTGTCAAGCCGTCTGCATCACCACACTTCTTTGCAGCTGTGGTCACGTACAGTCGCCACAACAAGCAGCTCAAGCAATTCCACATAAGATGCGTGGAGCGCAACCTAAGAATCACCTGGTGTGACCGTGTGCCTCATACAGAAATACTTGCTAAGACCAACTGCAAGAGTATGGAGGCCATGGTCACCCAACACCAACTGCTCTGGCTTGGGCATGTCTGTCACATCTGCTCCTGCAACGCCCTCTACTGCTCATCCTGTCTCTTCTTGACCTGCCTCCTCCCCCAGTGCTCTCTTAACCTGTTCCATAATCAAGACCTCTACTAATACTCAGCCCTACAGTTCTGCCCGCTCTGTCTCTGGTCCCTGTCTCCAGTCCCACGTCTCGTCATCCTGCTACTCTGTCTTGGATTCCCCACTCTACTACTCCTTTGGATTCCCCTCCGGACCTGCTTACCCTGTCCCAACCCCTCTCGCTCCAGCCTCAGCACCTGGTTTCCTGCAACCTGCCTGAGCTTCCCCTGATCTGCACTCCATCTTCCCCCTGTGTTTCAATAAATACCTTGGTTACTTGATCCCAGTCTCCTCGTCTGAGTCTGCTCTTGGGTTCCCCTGTTCCACTCTGCGTAACAATGTCATTAGAATGTCTCAGTAGCGCTTGCCGCGGAAGATCCTACATGGCCAGCTACACTTTGGCCTGCGATCTGCTGAAGAAGCGTCACTGAAGAAGTGCAACATCAAACCCACAGACCTGGAGGATGCTGCTGCCGACCCTTCCACCTGGCGACAGCCCTGCTAGAGCGGTGTACAGAGGTGGGAGGAGAGGAGCACAAAGAGACAGCAAAAACAGCTCAGGAGACAAATAAATACAACCATGCCTGCCCCCGCCAACACAGACTGAAACCTACAACCATGCCTGCACCATGCCTACATATTGAACTTCCATCCTTTCAGGCCACGGGAACAACGTTTTCATTTATGGTTGGATTAGAATTGTGGTTATAATCATTGGCCAGTACAGAGAATTAAGTAAAACCAAGTCCAAATCACTATCTCCATCCATGGCTAATTTATGAAAGGGACATTTTTAGTTAGCTAGCTAGCCACTCAACTCAACTCAATGAGATGCCACAGTTTTTTCTGTAACAGTTTTTCTGTACATTACGTTCTGCTTTTGATGTGATGTGATTGGTGTGAAGCCAAATCCAAACTGGCTTCCCTTGACACTGTTTTTTTGGGTGTGCCAGGACCATTCACAGTTGAGCTCACTCAGTTTAGCTCAACGCTGATTGGCTATTATTTTATTTTTTTAAATCTATCAAGGGAGGCCAAATGCTCACTGGCTCCCTTGCATTCAATGCTATGGGCGGTAACAATGTCATACTCTTTTTGACCAGATAGCATCAGATAGATGGGCTTGGGCTTCACATACTGAGAAAGAGGGCCGCTGTTTTGCTCGCTCATATGCTTTCTAACGGTGGGATTCTGAAATGATGAAACACAAAGAGACAAAAGATACGTTATTTTACATGTTTTTTATTTTTTATGAAACGGTCAATTTTGGGGGGGAAGCCAGGCTTCCGTCCCTCGTGGTTCACCTGAACCACCGATCTGAGTGATGAAAACCAAAGCCTGGACATCACACTGACCTTGAAGGATCCTCAATGCCCCTGTTTTTCTCTCCTTTCTTATCCAGTAGTCTGTTTCTATCTCTCCACGGTGAAGAGGGGAGTGATCAATCATGAAGATTGTCATTGCCAATGGCAGGGTGATTGTAAAGCCCACCTCTCTGTTAGAGAGGGAAACACTGAGGGGCACTGCAAAAACGCTAAGGAATAGTGATGAGAACATTGTGATAACCTCATCCCTGCCCCAGTCCAAAGCCTTCCCACTTACAAGTTTCTCCGCTTACAAGTTTCTCCACTGACATCAAAGATACTGAGTGTCTGGCACTGCAGACATTGAGTCAGACTTGAAAATAGAGAGCTAACACTTTTCATTGTCCTGTCTGTACTGGACATGTGCTTGAGGTGTGTGCTGTATAGGAGTTTGGATTGTCTATATTTAGGCTCAGTGGCGGGTACTCATGGATGCCAAGACAGGCAGAATAAACTCTTAGAGACAAAGGTGCTATCTAGAACCTAAAAGAGTTCTCCGGCTGTCCCCATAGGAAAACCCCTTTGAAGAACCCTTTCTGGTTCCATGAAGAACCCTTTTCACAGAGGGTTCTACATGGAACCCAAAAGGGTTCTACCAGGAACAAAAATGGTTTTACCTGTAACCAAAAAGGGTTCTATGGGGACAGCCAAAGAACCCTTTTGGAAACCTTTTTTCTAAGAGTGTAGCTAAGGTGGCAGGAACAGATGTTCTAACACAATGAACATGGATCTCTTCTTCGGTCAGAGTCGAGAGTGTGGCTTCCTCCAACCAGAAATCAACTGGGAGCCACACTGCATTCCAATAACTATACATAACAGAGATGTAAAGTACATGTAAACACATAAAACCAAGTTATGTAGGGAGTTACTTTCATGCCCACATTTATAAATGTGGTTACATTAATAATGTAAGAGAATTGCCATGCAAACCCACAACATCATATTGTCAACAAGCACTCAAAGGCTATGGAATACAAGTTTTCGAGTTTTCTTTTCACTCTCTCCCCATGCTTCCCTCTCCTTTGTGTTCATATGGCTGTGAGGCTCCTCTCGCTCGCTCTCTCTGCCAGCTTGGCTATAATGGGCTTGATTCCACAGACAGAGCCATTATGTTTGTCACACTGAATCACAAACATCAATTCTCTCAACTTCCTGTCATTGTCAGTGTATGAAAGCTTTGTTATTAATACTTGTCACGGGTCATTCACTGCCAAGGACAAACATTTAACATTCAGGTGATTCTCCCTTTGAGCAGGAGTGACTAAGCAGAGGATTGTAATTTGCCTTTTCTCAATTAGATTTGCACACCTCCTGTGTCGTCTCTCCTCCTTCCTCTCTGGCCTCCTTTTGAAAAAGGTCAAAGGTAATCGGGAGAGGCAGCAAGGAGTGGACGAACATGCACTTGTATGAAATGATACACTCATCCAATTGCACGTTATCAGGCAAATGAAGTGTACTGGGTGGAATCCCAATGTAAATGTTTAAAGTGATAATAACAAATGTAGCTAGTTGTGCAAGTATAGATGAAAGGAAAAGTAACATGTTGTTTTTAAATGTTTGTATGTTTTCCTCTTTCCAGAAAACAAATTGTCAAATTTCAAAAGTCTTCTGTGAAGGACTCAGGTAGGATATACTTGTCCTTCCTCGCCAAAAGGAGGCTATCGAGGAGGTGAGGACCGACAACTCATCATTTTTGCAAGATTCAGGAAGTTGAGATTGCCTCTCTAGGCAGAACAACTGATCTCAATGGACCATATCTTATTTTAGCAGCAATGGCAGCCTGTTGACAATTTGCAGAGTATCGCTTATGTAGCAACTATGGCAAAAATTCACAACGCACTGCTGTCCTCTACTGGTGGATATATTTACCTTTTTCACACACCAAAACCAACCCAAGATACTGTATCTGTGTGTGTGTGTTGAGGGTGTGTGTGTGTGTAGGTTTATGCAATCTGGAGAGCATACATGCGTGTGTCCACCAGAAGTGCTTAGTTCTTGCCCAGTGATGGATATAGAGGTGCTGTGGGACCTCAGGTGACGGAAATGGAAAGGGTCACATCAAAACAAAGGGTCTTTTAGTTCTCCAGTACAAGCACAGCACGAAACACAGAGAGAGACTAATGACTGACAGTGAATTGTACCCCTACTGAAAGTTTAATTAAATAATAAGTTAATATATATTTTGAAGTGTAGGGTGGTAAATTCAAAATACATTTAAATATATTTGCAATATGTTCATGAAATACTGTATATACAGTACCAGTCAAAAGTTTGGACACACCTACTCATTAATTTTTTTTTCTACATTGTAGAATAACAGTGAAGACATCAAAACTATTAAATAACACATGGAATCATGTAGTAACCAAAAAATTGTTAAAGAAATCCAAATATATGTTATACTTGAGATTATTCAAAGTAGCCACCCTTTGCCTTGATGACAGCTTTGCACATTCTTGGCATTGTCTCAACCAGCTTCATGAGGAATGCTTTTCCAACAGTCTTGAAGGAGTTCCCACGTATGCTAAGCACATGTTGGCTGCTTTTCCTTCACTCTGCGGTCCAACTCTTCCCAAACCCTCTCAATTGGGTTTAGGTTGGGTGATTGTAGAGGCCAGGTCATCTGATGCAGCACTCCATCACTTTTATTGGTCAAATAGCCCTTACACAGCCTGGAGGTGTGGTTTGGGTCATTGTCCTGTTGAAAAACAAATGATAGTCCCATTAAGTGCAAATCAGATGGGACGGCGTATTGCTGCAGAATGCTGCGGTAGCCATGCTGGTTAAGTGTGACTTGAATTCCAAATACATCACAGACAATGTGTCCGAAGCAAAGCACCTCCACACCTCCTTCTCCATGCTTCACGGTGGGAACCACACATGCAAAATAATAATCAGTTCACCTATTTTGCATCTCACAAAGTCACTGCGGTTCTAACCAAAAATCTCAAATTTGGACTCATCCGACCAAAGGACAGATTTCCACCGGTCTAATGTCCATTGCTTGTGTTTCTTGGAGCAAGCAAGTCTCTTCTTATTATTGGTGACCTTTAGTAGTGGTTTCTTTGCAGCAATTCGACCATGAAAGCCTGATTCACACAGTCTCCTCTGAACAGTTGATGTTGAGATGAGTCTGTTACTTGAACTCTGTGAAGCATTTATTTGAGCTGCAATTTCTGAGGCTGGTAACTGTAATGAACTTATCCTCTACAGCAGAAGATAACTCTGGGTCTTCCTTTCCTGTGGCGGTCCTCTTGAGAGCCAGTTTCATCATAGCACTTGATGGTTTTTGCGATTGCATTTGAAGAAACGTTCAAATTTCTTGAAATTCTACAGACCTTCATATCTTAATGTAATGATGGACTGTTGTTTCTCTTTGCTTATTGGAGTTGTTCTTGCCATAATATGGACTTGGTCTTTTACCAAATAGGGCTATCTTCTGTATACCACCCCTACCTTGTCACAACACAACTGATTGGCTCAAACGCATTAAGAAGGAAAGAAATTCGACAAATTCACTTTTACAAGGCACACCTGTTAATTGAAATGCATTCTAGGTGACTACCTCAAGAAGCTGGTTGAGAGAACGCCAAGTGTGTGCATAGCTGTCATCAAGGCAAAGGGTGGCTACTTTGAAAAATCTCATATATAAATATATTTTGATATGTTGTTATAGATTTTTTGTTTTGATGACTAAATGTTTGTACTTAATACTAAGAACATTCCATTCTGAAAATGTATGCAATAGAGATAGGGTTACAAGACGAATGGTAGTCCAATTAATGTGTGTGTGTGTCTAGATATTAACTTGGTGTGCAGAAGTATGACTTCATTTAGGGGGTGTCTGGGAGAACAAAGAATTCTTTGATTCTACCAGACACATGCGAGAGGCCCGTCCTTGAGAAGAACCTCCCAAGTTTGACCTATGTGCAAAGATTGTGATAAGGAATGAATGGGTACTGTGGGAAGACACTATTTTCTTGGAAAGGGTGGGGGATGTGGTGGGAATTATGTATCTTTGTATTTCAACTTTGTACCATATAAAAGACTGTGTACACCTTTTAGAGCTCAGAGCTCTCCCGTGAATAAACAATCTACATTTGACAATTATAGATTGGGCCTCTGTTTGTCTCATTTCAACCAGTATCTTACAAGTACTGGGTAACAGACAGAGTTTGTTTAATTGAAGTTCAGTTTATGAACATTGAGAACGAAATTTCTATAACATATGTTTAACAGTTTTTTGGTTACTACAAGATTCCATATGTGTTATTTCATAGATTTGATGTCTTCACTATTATTATACAATGTAGAAAATAGTAAAAATAAAGAAAAACCCTTGAATGAGTAGGTGTGTCCGAACTTTTGACTGGTACTGTATTTATTCTAAGCAATGTTGTGCTGCTTTTTTATTGACTTGGCCAAAGCTTTTGATACGGTAGAGAATTCCATCCTTGTGGACCAGCTAAGGAGTATTGGTTGTCTCTGAGGGGTCTTTGGCCTGGTTTGCTAATTATCTCTCTCAAAGAGTGCAGTGTATAAAGTTAGAACATCTGCTGTCTCAGCCATTGCCTGTCACCAAGTGAGTACCCCAAGGCTCGATCCTAGGCCCCACGCTCATCTCAATTTACATCAACAACATAGCTCAAGCTGTATAAAGCTTTCTCATCCATTTATATGCAGATGTGTTAAACACTCTACAACAAAGCTTTCTTAGTGTCCAACAATCTTTCTATGCCCTTAATCTTGTTCTGAACACCTCCAATACAAAGGTCATGTGATTTAGTAAGAAGATTGCCCCTCTCCCTACTGGTGTGATTGCTACCTCTGAAGTACTTGGGTGTATGGCTAGACGGTACACTGTCCTTCTCTCAGCACATATCAAAGCTGCAGGCTAAGGTTAAATCTAGACTTGGTTTTCTCTATTATAATCGCTCCTCTTTCACCCCAGCTGCCAAACTAACCCTGATTCAGATGACGATCCTACCCATAGATTATGGAGACATAATTTATAGATTAGCAGGTAAGGGTGCTCTCGAGCGGCTAGATGTTCTTTACCATTCGGCCATCAGATTTGCACCAATGCTCCTTATAGGACATATCACTGCACTCTATACTCCTCTGTAAACTGGTAATCTCTGTACACCCGTCGTAAGACCCACTGGTTGATGCTTATTTATAAAACCCTCTTAGGCCTCACTCCCCCTATCTGATATACATACTGCAGTCCTATTCCTCCACATACAACACCCGTTCTGCCAGTCACATTCCGTTAAAGGTTCTCAAAGCACACACATCCCTGGGTCGCTACTCTTTTCAGTTCACTGCAGCTAATGACTGCAAAAAAAGACTCAAATTGGACCGTTTTATCTCCATCTCTTCATTCAAAGACTCAATCATGGACACTCTTGCTAACAGTTGTGGCTGCTTCACGTGATGTATTGTTGTCTCTACCTTCTTGCCCTTTGTGCTGTTGTCTGTGCCCAATAATGTTCTTACCATGTTTTTTGCTGCTACCATGTTGTGCTGCTGCCATGTTGTGTTGCTACCATGCTGTGTTTTCATGTGTTGCTGCCATGCTATGTTGTTGTCTTAGGTCTCTCTTTATGTAGTTGTCATAAGGTGGGTGTAGCTGGTGTAAAGAGTCAGGCGCAGGAGAGCAGAGATGAGTGGACTAAGCACTTCACTAGGCAATGTCAAAATACAGAACGCAACCGCGTCATAAAACAAATGCCCAAAAAACCCAAGTAAGGCAGCACAATTTACAAAATAACCACACAATACAGGCTGCACAAAGCACGGGTGAAAACATACAACCCGGCGTACCAACATGCCAAAACAAACAATTCCCCACACAGACATGGGGGGAACAAAGGGTTAAATGGACAACAGTAATGAATGAAAAAATGAAAACCAGGTGTGTGTGAAAACAAGACAAAACAAATGGAAAATGAAAAGTGGATCGGCGATGGTTAGAAGTCCGGTGACGTCGACCTCCGAACGCCGCCCATACAAGGAGAGGAACCGACTTTGGTGGAAGTCGTGACAGTAGTGTTGTTGTGTCTCTCTTGTCGTGATGTGTGTTTTGTGTTTTTGTTTTTTTTATCTCAGCCCCCGTCCCCGCAGGAGGTCTTTTGCCTTCTGGAAGGCCGCCATGGTAAATGAGAATTTGTTCTTAACTGACTTGCTTAGATAAAAATAAAGGTTAAACCCCCAAAAATGAGATAAAAAAAATAAAAAATTCCTGGTTAACTCTTCATTGATTGATTTAATTATTACTAATAACCCCCATAAATATTTGTCTAGTGGAGTATTTGCGTATGATCTCAGTGATCATTGTTCCATAGTATGTATTAGAGATAGGAAACAGCAAAATACAAATCTTTGTTTAATTAAGATGAGTCATTTTAAAAAGTTTTCTGCTCAATGGTTTTTACATGACATGTTCTACTCTGATTTAGCCACTGTCTCCTGTATTCCTGACCCTGAGTTGGCTCTAGAAAACGTATCCTCCATATTATTTCTCTGGCAGATAAACACACCCCATTTAAACAAATCAGAGTCAAAGATAGATTGAACATTTGGTTTTATTCTGAATTATCTGAGCTCATTCAGAGGAGAAATCAGGCCTGGGCCAAAGCAAAGACAACTGACTCTTTAGTGGACTGGCAATCTTTCAGACAATTGAGAAACAGATGTACAGTTGAAGTCGGAAGTTTAGTATTTGGTAGCATTGCCTTTAAATTGTTTAACTTGGGTCAAACGTTTCGGGTAGCCTTCCACAAGCTTCCCACAATAAGTTGGGTGAATTTTGGCCATTCCCCTGACAGAGCTGGTGTAACTGAGTCAGGTTTGTAGACCTCCTTGCTCGCACATGTTTTTTCAGTTCTGCCCACAAATGTTCTATGGGATTGAGGTCAGGGCTTTGTGATGGCCACTCCAATACCTTGACTTTGTTGTCCTTAAGCCATTTTGCCACAACTTTGGAAGTATGCTTGGGGTCATTGTCCACTTGGAAGACCCATTTGCGGCTAAGCTTTAACTTCCTGACTGATGTCTTGAGATGTTGCTTCAATATATGCACATAATTTTCCTACCTCATGATGCCATCTATTTTGTGAAGTGCACCAGTCCCTCCTGCAGCAAAGCACCCCCACAACATGATGCTGCCACCCCCGTGCTTCACGGTTGGGATGGTGTTCTTCGGCTTGCAAGCCTCCCCCTTTTTCCTCCAAACATAAGGATGGTCATTATGGCCAAACAGTTACATTTTTGTTTCAACAGACCAGAGGACATTTCTCCAAAAAGTACGATCTTTGTCCCCATGTGCAGTTGCAAACCATAGTCTGGCTTTTTATGGCTATTTTGGAGCAGTGGCTTCATCTTGCTGAGCTGCCTTTCAGGTTATGTCGATATAGGACTCGTTTTACTGTAGATATAGATACTTTTGTACCTGTTTCGTCCAGCATCTTCACAAGGTCCTTTGCTGTTGTTCTGGGATTGATTTGCACTTTTCACACCAAAGTACGTTCTGTCTGTAAACAATTGTTGGAAAAATTACTTGTGTCATGCCGAATTGCCAAAACTATAGTTTGTTAACAAGAAATGTGTGGAGTGGTTGAAAAACTAGTTTTAATGACTCTTCCGACTTCAACTGTACAATCTTGATTAAGAAAGCTAAATTAAGCTACTTTTTAAGCTCTATCCCTCACTTTGCTAGTGATCCTTCTAAATTTTGAATAACAGTAAATGTACCCAAGTGTAGATTCCTCTTTTTCCATGCCTAAGCAAGTTCTGTCTGACTCTGACATCATAACTGAGCAGAATGGGATAAGTGATGCTTTTAATCATAGTTTTATCTTAGCAGGCTTTTTATTTAAGATAAACGTTGGTGTAATTAACCCTAGTCAGTCAATCGACTGCTCTTCCCTCTGCCAGCCTCTAGATGACTCGACGGTTGACCAGTCAACTTGTAGTGAATCTTTGTTTTAATTTCAACAATTTACAATCTGTGATTTGCTACGTATATTACTTGCTTTAGATTGATGTAAAACAAAATCCACTGGAGATTATATGCTTGATCCATTTTTGCTGCAGCTATTTGCCCCCCGATTGCTGAATCATTAACCCATATTTTTAATCTGGTGATTATATCTGGTACTATCCTCAAGGTTTGGAAGGCGCCCCATGTACTCCCCCTTCACAAAGGTGGTGACCCTTGTGACCTAAATAATTATCGGCCTATTTCTAAACTTTCTTGCCTAGCTAAAATATTCGAATCCCTGATTAACTCTCAGCTAAGATCTTTCTTATCTTTGAAATGTATTCTAAATGTACATCATTCAGGTTTTAGACCAGGTCATAGCACTACCTCTGCTGCATTCCTGGGTATACATGATATGGTTAACTGTATGGATAAAAGGCAACATTGTGCTGCCCTCTTCATTGACCTGTCAAAGGCTTTTGATACTCTTGACCATTCACTGCTAATTTAGAGGTTTTTGACAGACAGAACTCAATGTATAGTTAATGATGGTATTAAATCAGCTTTCCAGGATATTACGAAAGGTGTCCCTCAGGGGTTGATTCTCAGTCCTGTACTTTTACTGTTTACATTAACAATATTGACTTGTCTGTAAAAATTGAAATCTGGACTTGTACTGATTGCAGGTAAAACTAAGTATATGTTGTTCTCTAGAGCACCAAAAATAAGCCTGATGATTTAAGCATATGTACTTTGGATGGTGTCCATATTGATTGTGTCCGTGATTACAAATATCTGGGCATCTGGATAGATGAAAAGCTGTCTTTTAAAAAGCATATTGATAAGTTAGTTAAGAAGCTGAGAATAAAAATGGGCTTCTTCCATAGAAATAGGTCCTGCCTCTCGCTAAATAGTAGAAAGGAGATTATTCAGTCGACGTTCCTATCGGTCCTAGACTATGGCGACATCATCTATATGAACGCAGCTACCACTTCATTAAAGCCATTAGATGCAGTTAATCATAGCGCACTGCACTTTATTACGGGCAAAAATGTTTGTACTCATCACTGCATTCTCTACCAGAAAGTTGGTTGGCCCTCGTTGATGTCACTTAGGTTGATAAGTTGCTGTGTTTCAATTTATAAAGCCATTTTACAAAATCCCACTGTACCTAACATCATTACTAAACTTTGGACATACAGAAGCAGTTACCACACAAGGTCTCAGGGATGGCTAGTTCTGGAAATTCCTTTGGTCTCTACTGAGTTAGGAAAATCAGCTTTTAGTTTTCTTGCACCTTATCTATGAAACAATTTTCAAATGTTCTTAAATTTGAGGACCTAGTTAGTGATCAATGTGTTTTTTTTTATGACCATGTTTTTCTTTCTGCTTGCATTTTGTACTCAATCAATCAAATGTATTTATAAAGCCCTTCTTACATCAGCTGATGCCACAAAGTGCTTTACAGAAACCCAACCTAAAACCACAAACAGCAAGCAATGCAGGTGTAGAAGCACAGTGGCTAGGAAAAACTCCCTAGAAAGGCCAGAACCTAGGATGAAACATAGAGAGGAGCCAGGCTATGAGGGGTGGCCAGTCATCTTCTGGCTGTGCCGGGTGGAGATTATAACAGAACATGGCCAAGATGTTCAAATGTTCATAGATGACCAGCAGGGTCAAATAATAATAATCACAGTGATTGTCGAGGGTGCAACAGGTCAGCACCTCAGGAGTAAATGTCAGTTGGCTTTTCATAGCCGATCATTCAGAGTATCTCTACTGCTCCTGCTGTATCTAGAGAGTTGAAAACAGCACGTCCGGTGAACAGGTCAGGGTTCCAGTTGAAACTGGCACAGCAGCACGGCCAGGTGGACTGGGGACAGCAAGGAGTCATCAGGCCAAGTAGTCCTGAGGCATGAGGCATGGTCCTAGGGCTCAGGTCCTCCGAGAGAGAGAAAGAAAGAAAGAGAAAAGAGAGAAAGAAAGAGAGAAAGAAAGAGAGAAAAAGAGTAAAAGAGAGAGAGAATTAGAGAGAGCATACTTAAATTCACACAGGACACAGGATAAGACAGGATAAATACTCCAGATATAACAGACTGACCCTAGCCCCCCGGCACATAAACTACTGCAGCATAAATACTGGAGGCTGAGACTGGAGGGGTCGGGAAACACTGTGGCCAAACAGGCAGGATATAACCCCACCCACTTTGCCAAAGCACAGACCCCACACCACCAGAGGGATATCTTCAACCACCAACTTACCATCCTGAGACAAGGCCGAGTATAGCCCACAAAGATCTCCGCCACGGCACAACCCAAGGGGGGGGGGGCGTCAACCCGGACAGGAAGTCACGTCAGTGACTCAACCCACTCAAGCGACGCACCCCTCATAGGGACGCCATAAAAGAGCACCAGTAAGCCAGTGACTCAGCCCCTGTAATAGGGTTAGAGGCAGAGAATTCCAGTGGAGAGAGGGGAACCGGCCAGGCAGAGACAGCAAGGGCGGTTCGTTGCTCCAGTGCTTTTCCGTTCACCTTCTCACTCCTGGGCCAGACTACACTCAGTCATAGGACCTACTGAAAAGATGAGTCTTCAATAAAGACTTAAAGGTTGAGACCGAGTCTGCGTCTCTCACATGGATAGACAGACCATTCCATAAAAATTGAGATCTATAAGAGAAAGCCCTGCCTCCAGCTGTTTGCTTATAAATTCTAGGGACAGTAAGGAGGCCTGCATCTTGTGACCATAGCGTACGTGTAGGTATGTACGGCAGGACCAAATCGGAAAGATAGGTAGGAGCAAGCCCATGTAATGCTTTGTATGTTAGCAGTAAAACCTTGAAATCAGCCCTTGCCTTAACAGGAAGCCAGTGTAGAGAGGCTAGCACAATCTGGTTCTAGTCAAGATTCTCGCAGCCGTGTTTAGCACTAACTGAAGTTTATTTAGTGCTTTATCCGGGTAGCCGGAAAGTAGAGCATTGCAATAGTCTAATCTAGAAGTGACAAAAGCATGGATACATTTTTCTGAGTCGTTTTTGGACAGAAAGTTTCAGATTTTTGCAATGTTACGTAGATGTAAAAAAGCTGTCCTTGAAACAGTCTTGATATGTTTGTCAAAAGAGAGATCAGGGTCAAGAGTAACGCCGAGGTCCTTCACAGTTTTATTTGAGACGACTGTACAACCATCAAGATTAATTGGCAGATTCAACAGAATATCTCTTTGTTTCTTGGGACCTAGAACAAGCATATCTGTTTTGTCCGAGTTTAAAAGCAGAACATTTGCCGCCATCCACTTCCTTATGTCTGAAACACAGGCTTCCAGGGAGGGCAATTTTGGGGCTTCACCATGAACAGCTGTGTGTCATCCGCATAGCAGTGAAAGTTAACATTATGTTTCAAATTACATCACCAAGAGGTAAAATATATAGTGAAAACAATAGTGGTCCTAAAACGGAGCCTTGAGGAACACCAAAATGTACAGTTAATTTGTCAGAGGACAAACCATCCACAGAGACAAACTGATATCTTCCGACAGATAAGATCTAAACCAGGTCAGAACTTGTCCGTGTAGACCAATTTGGGTTACCAATCTCTCCAAAAGAAAGTGGTATCAAAAGCAGCACTAAGGTCTAGGAGCACGAGGACAGATGCACAGTGGCCTTCACAAGTGCAGTCTCAGTCCTATGATGGGGTCTAAAACCAGACTGAAGCGTTTCGTATACATTGTTTGTCTTAAGGAAGGAAATGAGTTGCTGCGCAACAGCTTTTTCAAAAAAAATTTGAGGGGAATGGGAGATTCGATATAGGAGGATAGTTTTTTATATTTTCTGGGTCAAGGTTTGGCTTTTTCAAGAGAGGCTTTATTACTGCCACTTTTAGTGAGTTTGGAGAGACGTTTATTATGTTCAACATAGGAGGGCCAAGCACAGAAAGCAGCTCTTTCAGTAGTTTAGTTGGAATAGGGTCCAGAATGCAGCTTGAAGGTTTAGGGGCCATGATTATTTTCATCAATGTGTCAAGAGATATAGTACTAAAAAACTTGAGTGTCTCCCTTGATCCTAGGTCCTGGCAGAGTTGTGCAGACTCAGGACAACTGAGCTTTTGAGGAATACACAGATTTAAAGAGGAGTCCGTAATTTGCTTTCTAATGATCATGATCTTTTCCTCAAAGTAGTTCATGAATTTATCACTGCTGAAGTGAAAGCCATCCTCTCTTGGGGAATGCTGTTTTTTAGTTAGTTTGCGACAGTATCAAAAATAAATTTAGGATTGTTCTTTTTTCCTCAATTAAGTTGGAAAAATAGGATGATTGAGCAGCAGTGAGGCCTCTTTGATACTGCACGGTACTGTCTTTCCAAGCTAGTCGGAAGACTTCCAGTTTGGTGTAGCGCCATTTCCATTCCAATTTTCTGGAAGCTTGCTTCAGAGCTCGGGTATTTTCTGTATACCAGGGAGCTAGTTTCTTATGACAAATGTTTTTTGTTTTTATGGGTGTGACTGCATCTAGGGTATTATGCAAGGTTAAATTGAGTTCCTCGGTTAGGTGGTTAACTGATTTTTGTACTCTGACGTCCTTGGGTAGGCGGAGGGAGTCTGGAAGGGCATCTAGGAATCTTTGGGTTGTCCGAGAATTTATAGCACGACTTTCGATGATCCTTGGTTGGGGTCTGAGCAGATTATTTGTTGCGATTGTAAACGTAATAAAATGGTGGTCCGATAGTTCAGGATTATGAGGAAAAACATTAAGATCCACAACATTTATTCCACGAGACAAAACTAGGTCCAGAGTATGACTGTGGCAGTGAGTAGGTCCGGAGACATGTTGGACAAAACCCACTGAGTCGATGATGGCTCCAACCAGCCACGTGCCACGTACTCGCACAGTTACAATGCGGCAGGCTGACGAGCAATATCCACCGTCGTAGAACTGATGAAGCCTGAGCGGGAATGTGAAGCTACATGAAGCTGGCTAGCTTTATAAATGCCTGAGGAAATCTAGCTTCTTTCGTAGTATACCCCTCTAGCCAGTAACTTTTGAAACCTATTTTACTGTGCCAGGTCACATAGAGACCATATGGCCTGATTGATTGATTGAATTTATTTGACAATTTGTAAAATCCATACATAAGGGTGCTCCAGCTGGTGACGCCTCCACATACAATTTAAGAAAATCACCAAGGATAACACAATAAAGCTTAATAGCTTATTTCCATTGTGATCCTTTTGAAGAGGGAAAGGGGAAGGGGGAATACAACAAGGTTAGGCGGAGATCGTAATAACAACAGACAATGACAGAACATTTTTGTTTGTTTCACAGCATCCAATAATTAATATAATTTCTGTTCCTAATAAACAACTATGAATGGGTACATCTTCCTTGTCACACATACCCCTAATATATAAACAATCAATCCCTAATATATATATATATAAACACTGTTTCCCATGCTTGTTCAATGAACCACAAACAATTAAAGAACACGCACCTGTGGAAAGGTCGTTAAGACACTAACAGCTTACAGACAGTAGGCAATTAAGGTCACAGTTATGAAAACTTAGGACACTAAAGAGGGCTTCCTACTGACTCTGAAAAACACCAAAAGAAAGATACCCAGGGTCCCTGCTCATCTGCATGAAAGTGCCTTAGGCATGCTGCAAGGATGCTGCAATGTCCGTACTGTGAGACGACTAAGACAACGCTACAGGGAGACAGGACAGACAGCTGATTGTCCTTGTAGTGGCAGACCACGTGTAACAACCCCTGCACAGGCTTGGTACATCCGAACATCACACCTGCGGGACAGGTACAGGATGGCAACAACAACTGCCCGAGTTACACCAGGAACGCACAATCCATCCATCAGTGCTCAGACTGTCTGCAATAGTCTGAGGGAGGCTGAACTGAGGGCTTGTAGGCCTGTTGTATGGCAGGTCCTCACCAGACATCACCGGCAACAACGTCGCCTATGGGCACAAACCCACCGTCGCTGGACCAGACAGGGCTGTCAAAAAGTGCTCTTCTCTGATGAGTCACGATTTTGTCTCACCAGGGGTGATGGTCGGATTCGCGTTTATCGTCGAAGGAATGAGCGTTACATCGAGGCCTGTACTCTGGAGCGGGAGCAATTTGGAGGTGGAGGGTCCGTCATGGTCTGGGGCTGTGTGTCACAGCATCATCGGACTGAGCTTGTTGTCATTGCAGGCAATCTCAATGCTGTGCGTTACAGGGAAGTACCCTTCCTGCAGGCTCATCCTGACATGACCCTCCAGCATGAGAATTCCACCAGCCATACTGCTCGTGCTGTGCGTGATTTCCTGACAGGAATGTCAGTGTTCTGCCATGGCCAGCGAATAGCCTGGATCTCAATCCCATTGAGCACGTCTGTGGCCTGTTGGATTGGAGGGTGAGGGCCATTCCCCCCAGAAATGTAGGTGCCTTGGTGGAAGAGTGGGGTAACATCTCATAGCAAGAACTGGCAAATCTGGTGCAGTCCATGAGGAGGAGATGCACTGCAGTACTTAATGCAGCTGGTGGCCACACCAGATACTGACTGTTACTTTTGATCCACCCTTTGTTCAGGGACACATTATTCCGTTTCTGTTAGTCACATGTCTGTGGAACTTGTTCAGTTTGTCTCAGTTGTTGAATCTTATGTTCATACAAATATTTACACATGTTAAGTTTGCTGAAAATAAACAGTTGACAGTGAGAGGACGTTTCTTTTTTTGCTGAGTTTACATCTTAATATATGTATTAATGCTTCAATGTTGCTTTCCCCCCATCCTTTAGTAGCCTATCCTTGCTTTTTCTTGCATGATTTTGAAAAGGAATTGTGCCTACTTTATAAAAGTCCTAATTGTATGATGTCATTGGACAGGAAGAAAAAAATCAAATAGACTTTATTCCCTATTCTTATTAAGAATTTGACACTCCTGCTCCTCCTTGAGACAATGCACATACATATACGCTAGATGTCTCCCTCCTCCATGCATCGGAGCCTCACAACAAGTAGCCTAGCTAGACGTGCACTACTACCGCACTGAAGAGTTCATGTGTCCGCTAGGAGCTCGTCGTGAGGCAGTCGCCATTTTGAAACCCAAATCGTTCACAGTACACCCGCCCTGAAACCTGGAACTATGCCGCGGGGCCGGCCTCGCAAACTGAGGGATAAAACCAACGACGGAACAGGTAATCAGTTCCAAAATGTCACGAATAAAAAAGGCAGCGACCATGCTGTTTACACAAGTTCATAATGAATGGACAAGCTGTTGCGTAGCTGAGATAAACTCACTTGAATATAGTGTATATAGTCCCCGGATATAGTATTGCGGGTGTCCATTGCTTTGTGCTGTAAAGTAGTGATTGAGGCGGAATGATATAACATTTCGGTGGCTCTACTTATCCAGATTCAGTCTAATTTATACTTCAGTGAGGTAACAGCTCCCGTAGAGTCCTGTCAAATATAGGGTATTTGGCTAGGTAACGTTAGTTAGATGTGGTTTTCTGACTCATGTGTTAGCATGTTGGTGCTTGGCAGTTGGCTAACATGCTAGCCTTTTGTTTTTAATTTGTGTGTGCGAGAAGACCGCTAGCTAGATGTCACTCAGCTAACTAGCCAAACCATCAGGAATGTGGTGTTTCACCATCCAGTCTCTCTCGTTTCGCTGCAGCTCGATACGATAGCCACATTTGCGAGTTATAACTACAACCGTTAACTAGCTAACTCTAGTTAACTAACATTAGTTTAGCTAGTTAGCATCCAACTCAAGTCGAGTGATCAGAAGAGAATGGGGTTTCTGCATGTGGCTAAGTTAGTTTGTTGCTATCCTATAGCTAACTAACGCGTTGCTAGCGAGATACACCTGAGCTAGCAAGCTAACAGCGCAGAGAAACAATACATTCCAGTTGCAAATTGTCTTGGCCAGGTGTAATAAAACAACGAAGAATATCCCTATGCCAGAATTTTAAGTCAATTGGTAGTTAGCTAGCTATAGTATCAGATTATTTTGCCATGTTTAGTTATATGACAGCCTACTAACTCGTCCAAGGTAACTAGCTAGCGTAAAGTATGTTCAACCAGCTAGGCCATCAGGTGTGTAATCATTACTCCTAGAAAACCAGCGTTTCTATTGGTCAGATTCAGGTAGGTCCATCCCTATTTGCTGAACCGGTCCAATAGAAACGCTAGTTTTCTTTCAACTGTTTGATGATTACACCCCAGGAATATTCAGTGGGTTTATTTGGTGCAGTGGTCACCGACCTTTTCTGAGTCAAAATGCAAGGTGAGATCGATCGCTCAGATTTGTTTTGAACTTTAAAAAAAGTAAGCCTATGCAACATTTAACGTTTTAAAAACAGTACTGTAGCAGTACTGTTTGTGCACTCGCCTATAGGCCCAATACAGTATCATCGCATTGCTTGAATTGCCCCGCCAATGCATTGTTGTTTGGACCATTTAAAAAATATAAAATATATATATTTCAAAATTTGAGGTAAGCTATAGGATCACACCGGTAATAGTCAGTTGTTGTATTACTTTTGAGGTACATTTGAGTAAGCATACATTTCAATAATTAGCTTTTTATTTTACTGGGCTGATGGTGCCTGCATCTGGTCAGTCTCAGTGGAGAGAGAGAGGGCTGAAGACTGAGGGTCTGCCTCTCAACATCCCTACATACTCCCTTTCCTCCTATGACACTGAGCAAAAAGATACTGTCTTCCAGTTGATGGTGAAACTCAAGTCACACCGCATTATTTCTGCTTCATGCACAAATTCATGTTACTCCCATGAACAGAGAGTGAAATATTCCTCTATATAAAAAAAAAATAAAGACCCAAGCCGCTAATAATAATGCAAGCCTATCGATACACTTTCCTACTCAATAATTACAACTTAGTGCTGGTTGTAGTGGAAGTAGGAAGAACCCACATTGTATGGCTTAAAAGTGTTGAATAAAAGGTGTTGACAGTGCGGAGTAAAAACAAGGACTCACTCATAAAAACGTCAGCGCTTTGATGTATTTGTTGGCTTTAAAAGTTTTGAAATCTCACAGTATCGACTTTTCTGTAGCTTACTTTTACGCCTGCTATGTTACTGCAGACACTGTAATCTTAGCCATCCGATTGGTCAGCGTTAGGCCTATAGTGCACTTGATTTGCTATCCGGGCACGCCAGGAAGGCAGAGTTCATTACCTTCAGACACATGAAATGGTTCAATGTCGACAAAACAAGATACGCTAGACAAGGTGGGATATGTTTTGGGTCAATTGCGGTGGAAATATTGATAGAAAAACCCTCATGTCACAGTAAACTTGGAGTCACGTGATGTAGCCTACTACCACCACGACATATGACTCGCCCATATGATCATTACATGCAACATGCGCAATGGCTGTAGATATAATTACAGTGACCTATTTCAAAAACAACTTGTGTACCTCTAATTTTATATCAATGAGCTGGGCACATGTAGTAGTTACAGAAAATATACAGGCCTATACATATACAAAATGACCAAGTTGAGTGCAATTATGAGAGTGCAACAGTTGTCATAAAAAGTAGGCACAATCCAGAAAAACTCCTAGTCTCCCTGATATTCAAATTCGACCCCTGACATTTCATGTGGCCCCTCGTGTTCACTAATTTCATAGACTTAAAGAACCTGACCTGGTCAGCTTGACCTGGTCAGGTGTCTCAATATGGTGGTAGCATCACCACTGCAATGTGTAGGCTACCTATCCAGACCCTTCAGATTTGCAAACATTGAAAGATTAGGCTAGTACCAAGGGGAAGGGGCTGGTAGGGATTTGGGACAGGCTCATAACTGTTACCCTATGTAGGCCTGCCCATTACCTGATTTGGGTACCAGATAAAGACATCAACCAGATAAAGACCAAAACATATTGGTGGATGCTCTGTGTCTGTGTCTTAACCCTCTTTTTAGTTTAGGTATGGCTATTACATTGCTTGGCTGTTTGTTATTTGGATGAGTTTAGTTCGAAATATCTCCTTTCCACACATTAATCAGACTGAAAAATGCATACAAACCCAGGGTTTTCCCCAAATAATGTAAGAGGCGCTGTGCCACCTTGTGGACTGGCTGCACCACTATGTAAATATATATATATTTTTAAACTGTGTCATATAAGGCCAATATTTTCTCTAGATTACATGAAATGGCAGTTGCAAGTGTTCAAAAGCTGCACCACCCTGTTAAAAAAATCTTGGGGAGAACCCTGTAAACCCTAAACCTAATATTTTACTGTCTTGAATCTGCTGGGAAATAGGCTGGTGGACCAAAACATTAGGGAAATTGCAGATACTGTTTAAGTAACCTAATTATGAACACCATGGTAATATGAGTCTCTTTGTCTCCCTCTCTCTTTTTGTCAACAGAGGGTATATCTGGAGCCAAGCAGGACTACAGCCATGGGGATTCCAAGGACAACAAGTGCACTGTCTGCTCCCAGAGCTTCACTACTGAGAGCCAGCTACAGAGGCACCAGCGCGACCATGAGGCCAACGACAAGGCAAGCACAGTGCAAAGGACCAGACGAGTCTGTTTGACACAACATAGGCTCGGCAGACCTAGCCTGGGTGCCAGTCTCTTTCTGCTCTTTTGCCAACTCCTTATGGAATGGTCATGCGAATGTTTAGCTTGACAATGACAATGGAGTAAAGCAAAAGCATAAACCCATCTGGGACCGGGCTAGTACAGACCTACCTTAATGATCTCATTTGATATGGATAGAAATGGCCTTCATTCACATGATTGATTTTGTATGTATGAATGGTGTGGCGGATATGAAAACATTAGTTATACGTTACATCCATTGTTGATTTAAGGTGAAGAACCCCAAAAAGTACTACCATATAGGCCTAGTCCTTTTACTGATGTTTCTGCCTGACACACGGATGAGTTGTCCTCAGATGACAGTTGTAGCTTGTCCCACAGAGATACAGTATGAGTGGATTTAAGTTTGTGTTTACTTATTCAGCTGTCAGTGGGAGAGCCTCTTTGCAGGCCAGTGAGCAAACAGTCAGACAGACAGAGGGAACATCCTCGTAAGACAAATAGCCCATTGTATGAGGGAAATGTAGTGGCACTAGAGAGCAAATGCAACTGACACAGAGTTATTGAATAAGTAAATATAATAGAAATATACCCAGGAAATAATACCTTCAGCCAAACAGACCAACTGGCATTTGCCTGGAAATTATAACGGGAGAGAAAATGTACTGACCGGACTGTTATTGTAGGACTCAGTTACTCAGTCACATTTTTTTACACTTTTAAGTCATTTAGCAGACGGTCCTATCCAGATCGACTTACAGGATCAATAATGTTTAAGTGCCTTGCAAGGGCACATCGGCAGATTTTTCACCCAGTCTGCTTGGTTATTAGAATCAGCGACCTTTCGGTTACTGGCCCAACACTCTTAACCACTAGGCTACCTGCAGCCCACACAGTCACTCACTTGCGTACACTCGCTCACTTACTCACTCATGAACTGTCTTTTCTCTCTTCCTCCCTTCCAGCTTCACCGGTGTGACCAGTGTGCCCAGACGTTTAACGTGGAGTTCAACCTCATGCTCCACAAGTCCACACACGCCACCTCGAACCCCACCTGCCCGGTGTGCCACAAGAAGTTCTCCCGCGTGGCCAGTCTCAAGTCCCATATCATGCTGCATGAGAAGGAGGAGGTCTGTCAATTAGTGATATGATTGAACCTATTCAAACATATAAAAGAAATGTGATTGTCTTGAATCTGCTGGGAAATATGGTTTATCGAAGGTAACATTTTTATTTGTAAGCTGGTGGATTAGCCTACTACTTTTAATTATCTTATTAATTCAAATAATCAATAAACATCTGTGGACTTTTTCACATCAGGTCACAACCATCCTCATAATAATAATAATAAGGATAATACATATAATTTATATAGGTGACAGCTTTCTAAACTGCAAAGACGCTTGTATGATCGACTCATGCGTGTCTTCTGAATTGTGGTCCTTCTCCATCCTCCTCTGTCTGTGACCTCATCTTCTCGTTTCTTTCTCCCCCTCTCTCCTCCTCTAGAATCTGATCTGTACAGAGTGTGGCGACGAGTTCATTCTCCACAGTCAGCTCATGCTGCATCTGGAGGAGCATCGCAAAGAGCTGTCTGGGGCCAAGGTGTACACCTGCAAGACCTGCAGCAAGGAGTTCAAGATGGCGGGCCAGCTCAAGGAGCACACCAAGACCCACGTCAAGATGAGGTTAGAGAGCGAGGGGACGGTAGCACAGAGGGTCTCGGGTTGATTGACACCGTTGTCCAAAGTGCTTGTTTAGCAACACATTACTAAGTGTATTGAGTGCTTTTATCTCCCTGTGCCTTTCTGTTTCCTACTTTCTATTTGGAGGACCAGCAGTTAAATTGTTTCAAAGAACAACCTGACCAAAGACTGTTTCCACATTAGGTTGATTTCTGTTTCTCGGCTCTTGTTTTTTCTGTCAGGCCACTCAGTTCGAATTCCAGAAACTACAAGAAGAATATAGATCGGAGTGGATTCACCAACAGCTGTCAGCACTGTGGCAAGACGTTTAAAAAGCCCAGCCAGCTTGTTCGACACACACGAATACACACAGGTAAGCAAAAGACAGCTGGGTCATGTTCATTATGGCGCACATCAAAAAAACATTTTGCAACTGAAAATGAGTCCCTCCCTGTTTTTTCTTTATTTAACTAGGCAAGTCAGTTAAGAACAAATTCTTATTTTCAATGACGGCCTAGGAACAGTGGGTTAACTGTGTTGTTCAGGGGCAGAACAACAGATTTTTACCTTGTCAGCTCAGGGATTCGATTTTGCAACCTTTCGGTTACTAGTCCAACGCTCTAACCACTAGGCTACCTGCCGCCCCATTCAGTTTGTTTTCTTCCGTTTCATGCCTAATGAACACGACCGAGGCTTGTTCTTCTTCATACAAGGATTTGGAGTTGTTAATTTTAAAAGGGAATTAAATGGAGAGCATGAAATAAAATAATGGCCTCTTGAGCCTTAGACGCCCAGTCAGTGTGGTGTATCACTGTTGGACACCAGGGGGTCTCCACCATGATTGGGAATGATCCTTGCCTCTCATCAAGATATCCAAGATGGCGTAGCAGTAAGGCGTGTTTGTTTTTGTCCCCTGTAAATATTCAGTTTTTTGTATACATTTCAATATATTTCAATCTCTTTTTTTTTTCAATTTTCGGTTTAAATATGCCTTCCTGCAACCGGCCTCACCCAATGTGGTACGGATTTTTAGACCTTATAACTGGAACTTCCATCAGAAGCTAGCCAGCTAATTAGCTACTAGCTATTTAGTCATTGTTAGCCACTGCTAGCGGGCTTTACCTTTAGCTCAGACACCAGCCGCTTTAGCCCGGATAATACCTGCCAGTCTGCACAGTGCGATATCAGCCCTGAACATATCAGACTGCTTTTTTACCACTATATCACCGGATTCCTGTCGCAAGCTCTGGACAATTACACCAGTGGCTATTGTGGCTAACGCGCTTGTCCAGAAGCAAGAACCAGTTAGGCTCGAGCTAGGCCCGTCTCCCGACTAGCAAACGAAGTACACCAACTACAATACCTCTCTTGCCAATTGGCCTGGACATGGAGCCCCTCCGATCCATCACTGCTGGTCTGATGACGTAATTCGTCCGCTGTGCTCTCAACCGGCCTCTGCGTCGTGGATGTCGGTTAAGACCCATCTGCTAGCCCCGGCCCGCTAGCTTTTCTACGCTCGCCTAGCATAGTAACGACTACCGAACGCCTCCCTGTTTCATCTATTGCTGCTCATTGGACCCTATGATCACACGGCTACACAGCTGATGCCTTCTGGACTGTTCATTAACACGGTACTTCATTTTGTCTATCTGTCGGCCCCAGCCTCGAACTCAGGCCCTGTGTGTAGCTAACTGACCCTCTCTGCCCATTCATCGCCATTTACCTGTTGTTGTTGTCTTAGCTGTTTACCCGTTGTTGTCTTAGCCCTCCCAATCAACACCTGTGATTGCTTTATGCCTCTCTCTAATGTCAATATGCCTTGTATACTGTTGTTTAGGGTAGCTCTCATTGTTTTATTTTATTGCGTAGCCCCTAGTTCCGCTCAACATGCCTCAGATAGCTCCTTTGTCCCAACCCCCACACATGCGGAGACCACACCTAGCTTAACTGGCGCCTCCAGAGATGCAACTTCTTTCATCGTCACTCAATTCCTAGGTTTACAGAGTTCTGTCCTACTATCCAGGACTATGCCCAAACAGTTCGAGCTACTACTTTTAAAAATCCATCTCGCCAGAAATAAGTCTCTCACTTTTGCCGCTTGTTATAGACCCCCCCTCAGCTCCCAGCTGTGCCCTGGACACCATATGTGAATTGATTTGCCCCCCATTTATCTTCAGAGTTCGTACTGTTAGGTGACCTAAACTGGGATATGCTTAACACCGCGGCCATCCTACAATAGAAGATAGATGCCTCAATCTCACACAAATTATCAAGGAACCTACCAGGTACAACCCCAAATTTGTAAACATGGGCACCCTCATAGATATCATCCTGACCAACTTGCCCTCTAAATACACCTCTGCTGTTTTCAACCAGGATCTCAGCGATCACTGCCTGCGTCTGTAATGGGTCCGCGGTCAAACGACCACCCCTCATCACTGTCAAACTTTCCCTAAAACACTTCTGCGAGCAGGCCTTTCTAATAGACCTGGCCTGGGTATCCTGGAAGGATATTGACCTCATCTCGTCAGTAGATGATGCCTAGTTGTTCTTTAAAAGTGCTTTCCTCACCATCTTAAATAAGCATGCCCCTTTCAAAACATGTAGAACTAAGAACAGATATAGCCCTTGGTTCACTCCAGACTTGACTGCCCTTGACCAGCACAAAAACATCCTGCACTAGCATCGAATAGTCCCCGCGATATGCAACTTTTCAGGGAAGTCAGGAACCAATATACACAGTCAGTTAGGAAAGCAAAAGGCTTTCCCCCGCTTCTCCTTCACCCAAATCCAGACAGCTGATGCTCTGATAAAGCTGCAAAATCTGGATCCCTACAAATCAGCTGGGCTAGACAATCTGGATCCTCTCTTCCTAAAATTATCCACTGCCATTGTTGCAACCCCTATTACTAGTCTGTTCAACCTCTCTTTCGTATTGTCTGAGATTCCTAAAGATTGGAAAGCGTCTTTCATCAGACCAGAGGACATTTCTCCAAAAAGTTCGATCTTTGTCCCCATGTGCAGTTGCAAACCGTAGTCTGGCTTTTTTTATGGCGGTTTTGGGGCAGTGGCTTCTTCCTTGCTGAGTGGCCTTTCAGTTTATGTCTATATAGGACTCGTTTTACTGTGGATATAGATACTTTTGTACCTGTTTCCTCCAACATCTTCACAAGATCCTTTGCTGTTGTTCTGGGATTGATTTGTACTTTTCGCACCAAAGTACGCACGTCTCTAGGAGACAGAACGCGTCTCCTTCCTGAGCATTATGACGGCTGCGTGGTCCCATGGTGTTTATACTTGTGTACTATTGTTTGTACAGATGAACGTCGTACCTTCAGTCATTTGGAAATTGCTCCCAAGGATGAACCAGACTTGTGGAGGTCTACAATATTTTTTCTCAGGTCTTGGCTGATTTCTTTTGATTTTCCCATGATGTCAAGCAAAGAGGCACGGAGTTTGTAGGTAGGCCTTGATATGAATCCACAAGTACACCTCCAATTGACTCAAATGATGTCAATTAGCCTATCAGAAGCTTCTAAAGCCATGACATAATTTTCTGGAATTTTCCAAGCTGTTTAAAGGCACTGTCAACTTAGTGTTCTAACCCACTGGACTTGTGATACAGTGAATTATAAGTGAAATAATCTGTCTGTAAACAATTGTTGGAAAAATTACTTGTGTCATGCACAAAGTAGATTTCCTTACCGACTTGCCAAAACTATAATTTGTTAACAAGAAATGTGTGGAGTGGTTGAAAAACAAGTTTTAATGACTCCAACCTAAGTGTATGTAAACTTGCGACTTCAACTGTATGTAAGAATGCTGTTCATTGACTACAGCTCAGCATTCAACACCATAGTACCCTCCAAGCTCATCATTAAGCTGGAGGCCCTGGGTCTCAACCCCGCCCTGTGCAATTGGGTCCTGGACTTTCTGACAGGCCGCCCCCAGGTGGTGAAGGTAGGAAACATCACTACTTGGCTGATCCTCAACACCCACAAGGGTGCATGCTCAGCCCCCTCTTGTACTCCCTGTTCACCCATGACTGCGTGACCATGCACACCTCCAACTCAATCATCAAGTTTGCAGACAACACAACAGTAGTGGGCTTGATTACCAACAACGACGAGACAGCCTACAGGGAAGAGGTGAGGGCACTCGGAGTGTGGTGTCAGCAAAACAATCTCTTACTCAACGTCAACAAAACAAAGGAGATGACCATGGACATCAGGAAACAGCAGAGGAAGCACCCCCCTATCCACATCGATGGGACAGTAGTGGAGAAGGTGGAAAATTAAGTTTCTCGGCGTACACATCACAGACAAACTGAAATGGTCCACCCACACAGACAGTGTTGTGAAGAAGGCGTAACAGCGCTTCTTCAACCTCAGGAGGCTGAAGAAATGTGGCTTGTCACCTAAAACCCTGACAAAACTTTACAGATGCGCAATCGAGAGCATCCTGCCGGGCTGTATCACCGCCTGGTACGGCAACTGCACCGCCCTCAACTGCAAGGCTCTCCAGAGGGTTGTGCAGTCTGCACAACGCATCACTGGGAACAAACTACCTGCCTTCCAAGACACCTACACCACCCGATGTCACAGGAAGGCCAAAAAGATCATCAAGGACAACAACCACCCAAGCCACTTCCTGTTCACCCCACTACCATCCAGAAGGCAAGGTCTATACAGAAGGCCAGCATGGCTAGAAGGCCAGCATCCAAGAGTCGCCTCTTCACTGTTGACGTTGAGACTGGTGTTTTGCGGGTACTATTTAATGAAGCTGCCGGTTGAGGGCTTGTGAGGCGTCTGTTTCTCAAACTAGACACTCTCTTGCTCAGTTGTGTACCGGGGCCTCCCACTCCTTCTATTCTGGTTAGAGCCAGTTTGCGCTGTTCTGTGAAGAGAGTTGTACGAGATCTTCAGTTTCTTGGCAATTTCTCGCAAGGAATAGTCGAGTTTCAGAAGAAAGGTCTTTGTTTCTGGCCATTTTGAGCATGTAATCAAACCCACATCTTGATACTCAACTAGTCTTAAGAAGGCCAGTATTATTGCTGCTTTAATCAGTACAACAGTTTTCAGCTGTAATAACATAATTGCAAAAGGGTTTTCTAATGATCATTTAGCATTTTAAAATGATAAACTTGGGTTAGCTAACACAAAGTGCCATTGGAACACAGGAGTGATGGTTGCTGATAATGGGCCTCTGTACGCCTGTGTAGATATTCCATTACAAATCAGCCGTTTCCAGCTACAATAGTCATTTACAACATTAACAATGTCTACACTGTATTTCTGATCAATTTGATATTATTTTAAATGGACAAAAAATGTGCTTTTCTTTAAAAAACAAGGACATTTCTAAGTGACCCCAAACTTTTGAACGGTAGTGTACATATCCTTATTCCTCCCTTTGGATTTGTGTGTATTAGGTAGTTTTTGGGGAATTGTTAGATTACTTGTTAGACATTACTGCACTGTCAGAACTAGAAGCACAAGCATTTTGCTATACTCGCATTAACATCTACTAACCATGTGTATGTGACCAATAACATTTGATTTGAAATAAACGTAACATTTTCAGATTTTGCCATTCTTCGCCAATACACCTACTGCTTTCCTTTCGGACATATCACCTGAGATAAGTGCACATTAAGCTCCGACTCCCAGCCCAGACTCATCAGTTCATTCAGAGCTTCAGCTGTCCTTCCTCACACAGCCCCTCCATGCCACCTCATCTTAATGTTAATTTGTGGGCTGGATGGATGACTAATGCTGTGCTGGAGATGGTTGGCCTGTGCTCTGAATCTCAAACAGCACATTAAGGGGATGTGCTGAAGGGGAGCTATGGGGCTTCAAGCTCAGCCTGCAGGCTCTCCATTCAGCTAACTGAAACTAAAGCCGGTATCCTCAGCTAAGTATCCATCTCTGCTCTGATTCTACATCCTCATCATCTAAAGCAAGGCAGGTTAGTCCCTGTAGGCTTCTCAGCTTAGCTAATCTCAGATCTCCCTGAGCAGTCAGGCTTCAAGACAGGTTACTCGACCAAGACTGCTCTTTTCTGTGTTACAGAGGCTGTCCGCAGTGTCCGGAGTGGTTGAAAAACGAGTTTTAATGACTCCAACCTAAGTGTATGTAAACTTCCGACTTCAACTGTATCTCATCTTGGATGTTGGCCCACCACCTCAAGCTCAACTTGGACAAGACAGAGCTGCTCTTTACACAGGAACCGGCGCAGGTCCTAATCCAGGCACTGTCCTCTCCCGTCTGGACTACTTCAACTCGCTGTTTGCTGGCCTCCACTTGTGCAACCTATCCAGAATGCTACAGCCCGCCTGGTTTTTAACCTTCCCAAGTTCTCTCATGTCACCCCACTCCTCCACACACTCCACTGGCTTCCAGCCGAAGCTCGCATCCACTACAAGACCATGGTGCTTACCTACGGAACAGCAAGAGGAACTGCCCCTCCCTACCTTCAGGCTATGTTCAAGCCCTGCACCCCAACCCGAGCACTCTGTTCTGCCACCTCAAGTCTCTTGGCCCTCCCACACAGCCCAGTCCAAGCTCTTCTCTGTCCTAGCACCCCAATGGTGGAACCAGCTTTCCCCTGAAGCTAGGACAGCAGAGTCCCTGCCCATCTTCCGAAAACATCTGAAACTCTACCTCTTCAAACAGTGTCTTAAATAATCCTCTTCCTCATCTCGGGACTAAAATGTAAATGTAAGCAGTGGTTTTCCTGCGGGATATAGACTCCTTTCTGTGTTTGCAAACATTGCCACATGAGGGCGATGCATGCAAGTTGGTGGCAGAACAAGTGGGAGTTCTACAAGAATGCCAGCAAAAAAAAGCCTCTATTTACATGTTGCTTATGAGTGCATTTCACAGTACTTTTGGATTATAATTGGATTTTAAGGCTCTTATGAATTTCCTGCTCAATATAATGTTTGTATCATCGCAAATCAACTGCATTATACGTAAACACTTCAACTTCATCCAGTAAAATGTGTTGTGTGCTGGGAAAGGGTCTATTTACTGGTATGTTTGTCCTCTCTCCTTTCCCTTTGTACCCCCCAGGTGTATCTCTACCCCCTCAGGTGTATTGAGTAGTGTGTTCTCTTTACCATTCTCTCCCTCTTATTCTCTCCATACCAATGAGGTATACTGAAGCAATAAGGCCAGAGGAGGGCTGTTCTTATGCACGACGCAACGTGGAGGGCAGCCCTTAGCCTTGGTATATTGGTCATATATCACAACCCCCCGAGGAGCCTTATTGCTATTATAAACTGGTTACTAATGTAATTAGTGTAGTAAAACTAAATGTTTTGTCATACCCGTGGTATACGGTCTATCAGAATTCAGGGCTCAAACCACCGAGTTTATATTGAGTTTTATACCATGGGATTGTTGAATACTCTTTTCTGATTGGCTTGAATGACATTCTAGAGCGTGCATTATTTCCGTATAATTGCACGGTATAATTCAATGGAAATTAAGTTCATTCTTAAATTTTTTTAGCTTACATTTTTTAGCTGCTTTTGAAAGCAGTGTTGAATTCGATTTTCATAATAGCAAGCTAGGATATTGATTTAGTTAGCTAACCTAGCAAGTCTATTTGTTTGGTTACCAAGGCAACTACTCTAGCTAGCTAGTAAACTTGCTAGCTACTTCAGTGGATGTTGTCATATCTCTACTGGCAAATATGTTAAATTATAGCCATGGTATAAAATAGATAATCACCTCAGGGCCCTATGCATTCTCTGTAAAATAATGCAATTCTGCGGAAGTGTTGTGGAACACACCTTCCACGTCATGCTTTATTTTCCAGAGAACACATAGCCCCTCATTGATTATCCCTTTCATGTTCTTTCATTTTTCAGTTTTAAAGCTAATGTTCTTGCAATTCTATACATTTTGCAATGTCTAATGTGTATTCATGTGTTATTTGAGTGACTCAAACATTACAACAAAATCTATGGGCAAAAACACGTTAGCTGACATGGGCTAGTTGATCTTGAAATTTCTTACAAGTTATAAATAGCTCTCCGAAGTATGCAATAACTGACATGACAACAGGAAAACTGATGATGCAATACCCAATTTCGAAATTCTACTATTACAACTTTCAAGAGTAAGTTGAAAGCCTGACTGAGTTCCTTAAAAATTCAGTCCCCCCTCGCCACCTGCCGGACTACAATTTGGGAACCACTGATCTATACCACCCAGGTGTATTGAGTTGTGTTCTCTCTTCCTCCTATCTTCTCTCTCCCACCCAGGCGAGCGGCCATACAAGTGCAGCCACTGTAGCAAGGCCTTCAACCAGAAAGTGGTGCTGCAGACCCATATGGTGAGGCACACGGGAGAGAAGCCCCATCTCTGCATCTTTTGCCCTGCTTCCTTCTCGCAGAAGGGCAACCTGAACTCACACGTCCAGAGAGTGCACTCTGAGGTAAACAACCAACTAACTACATCACCTGGCACATCTCTGTTGCCCTTGTCTTTAATCAGTAGGCTGGATGGAATTACTATTGTTATCGCCAAATAACATTCACCTGTCCGATCCTCCAAAGTTGTCCGCTGGTGCCTACAGGTAATGTGTGTGTGTGTGTGTATATACAGGACCATTCAAAGGTTTGGACACACCTACTCATTTTAGGGTTTGACATAGTAGAATAATAGTGAATACATCAAAACTATGAAATAACACATATGGAATAATGTAGTAACCAAAAAAGTGTTCAACAAATCCAAGTATATTTTATATTTGAGATTCTTCAAAATAGCCACCCTTTTCCCACTCTTGGCATTCTCTCAACCAGCTTCATGAGAAATGTTTTTCCAACAATCTTGGAGTTCCCACATATGCTGAGCACTTGTTGGCTGCTTTTCCTTCACTCTGTGGTCCAACCCATCCCAAACCATCTCAATTGGGTTGAGATTGGGTGATTGTGGAGGCCAGGTCATCTGATGCAGCACTCCATCACTCTCATTGGTCAAATAGCACAGCCTGTTGAAAAACAAATGATAGTCTCACTAAGCGCAAACCAGATTGGATGGTGTATCACTGCAGAATGCTGTGGTAGCCATGCTGGTTAGGTGTGCTTTGAATTCTAAATAATCATCCGTTCACCTAATCTGCGCCTCACAAAGACACTCAAATTTGGACTCATCAGACCAAAGGACAGATTTCCACCGATCTAATGTCAATTGCTCGTGTTTCTTGGCCCAAGCAAGTCTCTTCTTATTGGTGTCCTTTAGTAGTGGTTTCTTTGCAGCAATTTGACCATGAAGGCCTTATTCACGCAGTCTCCTCTGAACAGTTGATGTTGAGATGTGTCTGTTACTTGAACTATGTGAAGCATTTATTTGGGCTGCAATCTGAGGTGCAGTTAACTAATGAACTTGTCCCCTGCAGCATAGGTAACTCGTGATCTTTCTTTCCTGTGGCAGTCCTCATGAGAGCCAGTTTCATCATAGTGCTTGATGGTTTTTGCAACATCACTTGAATAAATGTTCAAAGTTCTTACATTTTCCGGATTGACTGACCTTCCTTCATGTCTTAAAGGAATGATGGACTGTCGTTTCTCTTTGCTTATTTGAGCTGTTCTTGCCATAATATGAACTTGGTCTTTTACCAAATAGGGCTATCTTCTGTATACCACCCCTACCTTGTCACAACACAACTGATTGGCTCAAACGCATTAGGATGGAAAGACATTCCACAAATTAACTTTTAACAAGGCACACCTGTTAATTTAAACGCATTCCAGGTGACTACCTCATGAAGCTGGTTGAGAGAATGCCAAGAGTGTGCAAAGCTGTCATTAAGGCAAGGGGTGGCTTCTTTGAAGAATCAAAAATATATTTCGATTTGTTTAACACTTTTTTTTGGTTACTACATGATACCATATGTGTTATTTCATAGTTTTGATGTCTTCACTATTATACTACAATGTAGAAAATAGTACAAATAAAGAACATCCCTGGAATGAGTAGGTGTGTCCAAACTTTTGACTGGTGCTGTGTATTTTAGCGATTACATTTACTTTTGATACTTAAGTACATTTTAAACCAAATACTGTTTAGACTTTTACTCAAGTAGTATTTTACTGGGTGACTTTCACTTTAGTTATTTTCTATTAAGTTATCTTTTACTTTTACTCAAGTATGACAATTGGGTACTTTTTCCACCACTGATCTTTATCAAGGGTGTCCATCATTTCGGACCCCACTGTATATGCCATTTACGGTAGAGTCTAAGGCTCTCTGGACTGGCCCCCCTGTCTCGCTCTCTCCCACTCACTCACCCCCCTTTGTCTTTAATCAGCTAGATATGCGGAAATAATATAGAACATTATTAGGAAACATTGCACACATCTTTGGTATTTTCACATATTTGACGTTCCATGGGAAAATAATGAGCCGAAATGAAAAGCAGTCTCTGGGTAATTCTGTGTGATGATGGCAGTCGAGGAGTTGGTGTTTATAGGCAGACATTTTGAGTGACTGGCTGTACGCTCTTCTGGACCTGAGTGCTACTTTTATTGGATTTGTGTCTGCTAGTCACCATTTACTTACATCTGTGCAAATGAGGACATGCAAATGTGAGGCTTTGTCCTTTTTATTGAGTGGCCAACTCAATCAGCTAGCCTTTCAATTTTCCCCACCCCCTCACAACAAATACGTGATAATTTTATCAACCAACATTTTTTTACGGAGTCCGTCCAATTTTTTAACGAATGGGGAAGAGGTTCTAAAGAGCGTCTGCAGTGTGTTTTTGTCCGTCAGTGCTAACTGGCAATGATGCGGTGAGTTGATTGAATCTCCCCCGAAGCCCCAAACCGCAGCTGTTCAACCTTTTTGAATAATGCATGTGATTCTCACGAGTGTCCCTCAACATACTCTGGCAGTCAGGACCTCTGCTTTATGAAGGGACTTTCTGAATATATTAGTCAAATGTGAGTGGGAATTCATAAGCTGAAGCATCTGGAATATGGACAGGGATAGGGGACTGTTTTTAGATTACCCCAAAGTTTTTGCATGAAATTGTTCTCTAGCCTAATCGCTGCCTTATATTAGATTGCCCTTTTAAAATAATCAGAAGATGGATATTTGTAATACCTGTCTTGGCTGAAGATAAAATATGTATAATGTATACACTGATTGTACAAAACATTAGGAACACCTGCTCTTTCCATGGCTTGGACTGACCAGGTGAATGCTATGATCCCTTATTGTCACTTGTTAAATCCACTTCAATCATTGTAGATGAAGGGGAGGAGACAGGTTAAAGAAGGATTTTTAAGTCTTGTGACAATTGATTGTGTATGTGTGCCATTCAGAGGGTGAATGGGCAGGACAAAATGGGCGACAGGTAGCCTAGTGGTTAGAGCATTGGGCCAGTAACCGAAAGGTTGCTATATCGAATCCCAGAGCTGACAAGGTAAAGTCATTCTGCCCCTGAATAAGGGGCACTGTTCCCCCGGTAGGCCGTCATTGTAAATAAGAATTTGTCTTAACTGACTTGTCTAGTTAAATAAAGGTTAAATAAAAACTTCTGTGCCTTTTTGAATGGGTTATGGTAATAGGTGCCAGGCGCACAGGTTTGAGTGTCAAACCCTGCAGCGTTGCAGTTATTTTCACGCTCAACAGTTTCCTGTGTGTATCAAGAACCCACTCCAGCCAACTTGACACAACTGTGGGAAGCATTGGATTCAACATAGGCCAGCATCCCTGTGAAATGCTTTCGACACCTTGTAGAGTCCACGCCCCAATGAATTGTGGCTGTTCTGAGGGCAAAAGGGGTGCAACTCAATATTAGGAAGGTGTTTCTAATGTTTTGTACACTCAGTGTACTGTATATCTTAGTTGGTATTAAATTATAATGACATGGTATTAGGTAGTTTTGTATTGTTTTTACCTAATGTAAAATTATTTATTTTTAATATAAAAATCATCGACTAAGAATATAGCCTTCAGCTAATTCCCAACGGCATCATATCAAATGAAAGCATTTAGGCCTTTAACAGCGGATTAATATTCATTGATAATCACAGTTGTATGTCTACTGACTTTGTTTCCTGTATATGTGTCTCTTCAGCTTACGGGGAGTACCACTGTTCCCGTGCATGGACTGTAGCTGTGTGTTCAAAAAGCTGGGCAGTCTCAACGCCCACATCAGCAAGATGCACATCTTGCTCATAGAGGAATCGGCCAACACACAGGTGAGTGAGTGCATGCAGATGATGTGAACTTCTAGAAGTTACTCCTGATTCGGTTTCTGACGTCTGCATTCAGTTTTTTGCCTCACGATGCAGCTAGCTTGATGCTGAGTGATCAGACACACACGCCCACACTGGAAACTCCCTGTAGCTCTACCACTATGTGCAGATTGTGTGGGTCTCAATATAAAAACGCCTCTCATTTTCATAATATGTCATCGTGTTTTTGAAAATCAGGTGTTCCGGTACACTATTAATTAGGTGAACTAGGCTTCCATAAAAACTTTTCGCTCATCTATGATGCACTGCAAAAAAACAAAACAAGATAGAAAATTCCCTATGCTGCTCAGATCAGCTCATCTCTGTCATTCTCAGTATTCCCTTTTATCCTCTCATTCTCTCCACCTTCACACCCTCCCCCTCGCTGTCCCGTAGGAGGTGGAGGAGTCGGGTCAGGGCGTGGCGGGTTCAGAGGGCAGCGAGGTGGTGACTGACGTGATCCAGCAGCTCCTAGAGCTGTCAGAGCAGGTGACAGGGGAGGGGACCCAGTCACAGCCCCAAGAACAGACCATCACCATGGAGACTGCCATCAACCAGGACATCCTACAGGTGGGGACCATAACACAGGAATACACGTAGATACACACGCATGCACAAAAGCTTACACGAACGCACTCACTCACGCATACATGTACACACACAGCTGTCTTACTATACTTGAGAGGACTTTTTGGGGACCAATTCAAAGTCCTATTTTCCATAAATCCTACCCTCACCCTAACCTTAACCCTAACCCCTACACTTAAAAGAGCCTTTTTACAAGTGAGGACCGGGCAAAATGTTAGAATTTCTTTGGATTTTAGTTAGTCTACTATTCTTGTGAGGACTTTTGGTACCGATTTCTAGAAAACAGTAGGCTATATTGATTTAAACTGGTGTTGAGAACAATGCGGCAGAGGTGGACGGCAGCGAAGTGAGGAGACTGGGAAACAGCCATTGGGCCTATAAAAAGCGCAGCGAGAGAAAAACTCACCTTAAATATGATCAACTGAATGATGAAAATATTAGAATAAAGTAGGCTAATGCAATTGAAGGCATGTATAAAATTCTCGCTTGGACTGAAACTCCCAAAGTCATATCCAACCGTTATTCTCATTTAAAGCAATAGTCGTGGTGTGTGGTCACCAAGGTGATCATTTCAGCACTGTTTTGATTGGGACAGCACCATCGCACTGCTTTGAGACAAGCGTGGGGGGATTTTATTTTCTCACTGAATCTCCGTTTTGATATAAGGTAACAATTAAGCTGGGGAAATGTTAGCTAAATTGAGGTGAGTGCTAATGGTCATCTTTATACTAGTTTGCTCATTATATTAGTTGATCAGAACATTTTGCTAGCATGTTATACAGGTGGATTTTGCTCTTCACTTGCGTAGTAGCCTGTCTTACTCCCGTCCAAAAGCCTGGGACTTGTCTCATAATCAATCAATGTGATTTTGTTTGTCTGTTTGATTGATCTCTGGCTGGACAAGTGGAAGTGGTAGCTCATTTATTCGTTCACTGATCAGAAACATTTATCATGCAATAATGTAGCCTAAATCAAGTGTATTAGTGATCTATTGTCTTACGTAGTAGCCTTAAATAGAGCCTAGGCTATTTAGTCCGAATTCCACTGAAACCCAAAATCCCGACTCCTGTCTCGTATGAAAAATCCTAACTTTATTCTGTAATCCAGGGGGTTGGATTATCAAATCATATCTGGTGTATAACATTTCACCCACTACTCTGCGCTGTCTCATATTGTTGCCCATATGAGAGCTTCGGTAGAGAATGTGTGATCAACAAACGGTGAGAGTAGATATGGATATTTTACTTTTAAACATAGATAAAAATATAAGATACCTTGATATTTAAACAATTTCCTCTCTTCATCTCCCCTTTATTCATGAGCTGATCTGCGATCTGTATAATCATCAACTAGATTTAGCCAAATAGGAGATATTCTGTCATTCGTTGGCGGTTATCTAGCAAGCTTAGCAATTTTGCTCAGTTGAGTTTTTGTTTTGACTGCAATTACAAAGTTGGTATGATTCGACAACGCTATAGCCTGCTCGGGGTGCACTCTGTGTCGAGATAGCCTAGGCCTACTGCTGAAATGCGCTGAATTAATTGAGGAACATGATTTTGCAATTCACAACAATGTCATTGCCAATCAAAGTTACTGTGTCATTGCTAAATTTCAGTTTCACGTGCTGTGAAATCTATAAATAGTGGCACAGCGACAATCTTATTTTGTGAGAACCCTGGCATATCTTGATTTAAAATTTGGTTTTGAATGGGAATCGCTAGGCTAATGCGACAACCTGTTTGGATAATGTGCTATTTTATTTTTTGCCAATCTTCTGCTGCGAATGTTGTGTATTTCGTGGAATTGCGTTAGTGTGACATTGGGGGAAAATGTTGTAATTTCCCTTTTTTGGGAAATGTGAAGTTGGCCCAGGACAGTCCCGGGATCCCGGTTACTGATGTTAATCCCTAGTGTCATGTAGCCTAGCTCGGCATACAGCACAGTATTGTCCAATACTATGGATGGGAAAATGTACTAATACATAGTATTAGTCACAGTTTTTGTTAAACCCTGTCACCCCTGAACCCACACAGCAAGCCCTGGAGAACAGTGGATTGAGCGTGGTTCAGACCAACGGAGTGGCCAGACAGACTCAGAGCCATGCCGCCGAGGGGGCTCTACCTGACAGTAAGAAGTTACCAGGCCAGGACAAAACCGCCAAGAAGGAGAAGAGAAGTATCTTCAAAAAACCTGTACAGATGCCAGGTAGGGCATACCCCAAATAATGTCCATGTGTGCTTGTGTATGTCACCGTCTCAGTTCCATTTCAACTCCATCAATTTACTTTCTCGTTAAATGTCCATTGACAATAAACAGGTATATTGCATACAGTGCATTCGGAAAGTATTCAGAGCCCTTCCCTTTTTCCACATTTTGTGACGTTACAGCCTTATTCTAAAATGGGTTAAATAAATGTTTTTCCTTATCAATCTACACACAATACCCCATAATGACAAAGCGAAAAAGGTTTTTAAAAAGTCTTTGCAAATGTATTAAAATAAATAAATAAAGATACCTTATTTACATGTATTCAGACCCTTTGCTAGTAGACTCGAAATTGAGCTCAGGTGCATCCTGTTTCTGTTGGTCATCCTTGAGATGTTTCTACAACTTGATTGGAGTCCATCTGTGGTAAATTAAATTGATTGGACATGATTTGGAAAGGCACACCCCTGTCTATATAAGGTCCCACAGTTGACAGTGCATGTCAGAGCAAAAACCAAGCCAGTAGGAATTGTCCACAAAGACAGGATTGTGTTGAGGCACAGATCTGGGGGAAGGTCTACCCAATTTTTTTTACAGCTTTGAAGGTCCCCAAGAACACAGTGGCCTCCATTATTAAATGGAAGAAGTTTAGAACCACCAGACTCTTCCTAGAGCTGGCCGCCTGGCCAGACTGAGCAATCGGGGGAGAAGGGCCTTGGTCCTTCTTGGTCACTCTGACAGAGTTCTTCTGTGGAGATGGGATAACCTTCCAGAAGGACAACCATCTCTGCAGCACTCAACCAATCAGGCCTTAGTGGTGGAGTGGCCAGACGGAAGCCATTCCTCATTAAAAGGCAAATGACAGCCCACTTAGTTTGCCAAAAGGCACCTAAACGACTCTCCGACCATAAGAAACAAGATTCTCTGGTCTGATGAAACCACGATTGAATTACTTGGCCTGAATACCAAACGTCACGTCTGAAGGAAACCTGAAACCATCCCTGCGGGATTGAGGGAAAGTTGAAAGGATCTAGTCAGTGTCGTATCCATTAGGGCACCCTATAACAAAACGTTTTGAAACGTAACACGACAAATTATGTTTGTTATTGGACAGGTCCAGGTAGTCTCTCCCTGTTTCAGTCCATTTTCTTCCATTTGGTGCCTAATAGAACACAACCCATGTTCTGTCCCCCCTTCCCCTAGGCTCCATCAGGGAGGAGAACGGCGTGCGGTGGCACAGCTGCCCTTACTGCAACAAGGAGTTCAAGAAGCCCAGCGACCTGGTGCGCCACATCCGCATCCACACACATGAGAAGCCCTTCAAGTGCAAGCAGTGCTTTCGCGCCTTTGCCGTCAAGAGCACCCTTACTGCCCACATGAAGACGCACACAGGCATCAAGGCCTTCGAGTGCCAGTGCTGCATGAAGTGCTTCTCCACGTCGGGCAGCAGGAAGGTCCACATGCGCCTACATACAGGTGAGTGATATTATGGCGTTGTTATTATGGAGTGATATTTTGATTGTATTCGTAGATACACATGTAGTTCCTGTTGGCACCTATATCACTCCATAATGGTCATGCATGTGACTGTGTTGTCAAGTTTTCAGGAAGGTTGCTTTTGTACATAATTCTGAATTTGTGATCAAGACTTATTATTAATGTTGGTGTCATAAACTGGTTTTGACGATTTAACTTGATTAAGTTATAGAAAAAACGTCCAATTTTCTTTTATTACTTTGTCCTATTTGTCCTCTTGTTTTTTTGTATTTAATTACAGTGCCTTCAGAATATATTCACACCTATTGACACAGCCTGAATTTAAAATGGATTAAATTGAGATTTTGTTTCACTGGCCTACAAACAATATATCCCATAATATCAAAGTGGAATTATGTTTTTAGAGATGTTTACGCATTCATTAATAGCCGAAATGTATTCATTCAATAACTATTCAACCCCATTGTTATGGAAAGCCTAAATAAGTTCAGGAGTAAAAATGTCACATAATAAGTTGCATGGACTCACTCTGTGTGCAATAATAGTGATTAACATGATTTTTGAATGACTACCTCGTCTCTGTGCCCCACACATACAATTATCAGGTCTCTATAGTTAGGGCTGTGGTTGTGACGAAATTTCGTCAGCCGGTGATTGTCAAGCAAATAATTGTCGGTCTCACGGTAATTGACCGTTAATTAACATAAACACATTCAGCATCTCCTGGCTTCCACACAGCCTACAAGCCACTGATGCAGACCTTTTGAACATTTACATTTTAAAAAGTCTAATAAATCCTTGTAATATAGCCTACACCTTCACAATAAATCCGTTATTTATTTTAGGCAGGTCTAAAGAAACATGATATGAAGAAAATGTAATCTATTTCAAAAGGAAAGAACAGCATACTTTGAGTTGTCCTTATGTTAGATCCTGATCTGGCTATGCCATATGGCTGTGGGCTACGCTAGTTAATTTAGCAGACAAGATTTTCTTTGAATTCTTTGGCATTATTTTATATTCTTTTATAGTGTGTAGAATCCAATTTAACAAAGCTGAATAAAATAGTTATTCTGTGTTGAGCAGTTAACAAAGAGATACTGTAGGTACTCCTATATGCTTAAATTAGAGTTATTAATTTAACTTTAGTTGTTCTACAAACGTTGGGCTACATGTGTTGATGTTTAATACATTGTAAGGTTGCATGATGCGACTTTAATGATGATTTGAAAAAAGTAGCTTGAAAGGAATGAGCTCTGTTCTTTTTTTTTGTGCCAGCTGTACAGTCGTGGCCAAAAGTTTTGAGATTGACACAAATGTTAATTTTCACAAAGTCTGCTGCCTCAGTTTGTATGATGGCAATTTGCATCTACTCCAGAATGTCATGAAGAGTGATCAGATGAATTGCAGTTAATTGCAAAGTCCCTCTTTGCCATGCAAATGAACTGAATCCCCCCAAAACATTTCCACTGCATTTCAGCTCTGCCATAAAAGGACCAGCTGACATCATGTCAGTGATTCTCTCGTTAACACAAGTGTGAGTGTTGACGAGGACATGGCTGGAGATCACTCTGTCATGCTGATTGAGTTCGAATAACAGACTGGAAGCTTCAAAAGGAGGGTGGTGCTTGGAATCATTGTTCTTCCTCTGTCAGCCATGGTTATCTGCAAGGAAACACGTGCTGTCATCATTGCTTTGCACAAAAAGGGCTGCACAGGCAATGATATTGCTGCCAGTAAGATACCTAAATCAACCTTTTATTGGATCATCAAGAACTTCAAGGAGAGCGGTTCAATTGTTGTGAAGAAGGCTTCAGGGCGCCCAAGAAAGTCCAGCAAGTGCCAGGACTGTCTCTTAAAGTGGATTCAGCTGCGGGATCGGGGCACCACCATTACAGAGCTTGCTCAGGAATGGCAGCAGGCAGGTTTGAGTGCATCTGCACGCACAGTGAGGCGAAGACTTTTGGAGGATGGCCTGGTGTCAAGAAGGGCAGCAAAGAAGCCACTTCTCTCCAGGAAAAACATCAGGGACAGACTGATATTCTGCAAAAGGTACAGGGATTGGACTGCTGAGGACTGGGGTAGAGTCATTTTCTCTGATGAATCCCCTTTCCGATTGTTTGGGGCATCCGGAAAAAAGCTTGTCCGGAGAAGACAAGGTGAGCGCTACCATCAGTTCTGTGTCATGCCAACAGTAAAGCATCCTGAGACCATTCATGTGTGGGGTTTCTTCTCAGCCAAGGGAGTGGGCTCACTCACAATTTTGCCTAAGAACACAGCCATGAATAAAGAATGGTACCAACAGATCCTCAGAGAGCAACTTCTCCCAACCATCCAGGAACAGTTTGGTGACGAACAATGCCTTTTCCAGGATGATCGAGCACCTTGCCATAAGGCAAAAGTGATAACTAAGTGGCTCGGGGAACAAAACATTGATATTTTGGGTCCATGGCCAGGAAACTCCCCAGACCTTAATCCCATTGAGAACTTGTTATCAATCCTCAAGAGGTGGGTGGACAAACAAAAACCCACAAATTCTGACAAACCAAGCATTGATTATGCAATAATGGGCTGCCATCAGTCAGGATGTGGCCCAGAAGGTAATTGACAGCATGCCAGGGTGGATTTCAGAGGTCTTGAAAAGATGGGTCAACACTGCAAATATTGCCTCTTTGCGTCAACTTCATGTAATTGTCAATAAAAACCTTTGACACTTATGAAATGCTTGTAATTATTATTCAGGTATTCAATAGTAACATCTGACAAAAATATCTGAAGACACTGAAGCAGATTAATATTTGTGTCATTCTCAAAACTTTTGGCCACGTCTGTACACACCATCAGTCTCTCATTCAAAATTTGAGAAGCACTTGATAATGCCTTTGTGTGGCCATAATGCACCCTAAAAAAATCCATGCCTTTTGCGGCCCTTCTCCCTGAGTGCTGCCTGCTCCGAATCACCTCTTACTCACGTGATCAGGTATTTCTCACAGGCAACAAGTGAAAACAGACACATCGGGGACGCAACTACGCACGTCCTTATCCAATTCCGAGGTGCATATTGAAAAACTGTCCACATTTACAGTACCAGTCAAAAGTTTGGACACATTCAAGGGTTTTTAGATTTGAGATTTTAGCTTTTCAAAGTAGCCACACTTTGCCTTTGCCAGCTTTGCACGTTTGGCATTCTTTCAACCAGCTTCACCTGGAATGCTTTTCCAACAGTCTTGAAGGAGTTCCCACATATGCTTAGCACTTGTTGGCAGCTTTTCCTTCACTCTGCGGTCCAACTTCTCCCAAACCATCTCAATTAGATTGAGGTCGGGTGATTGTGGAGGCCAGGTCATCTGATGCATCACTCCATCACTCTCCTTCTTGGTCAAATAGCCCTTACAAAGCCTGGAGGTGTGTTGGGCATTGTCCTGTTGAAAAACAAATGATAGTCCCACTAAGCGCAAACCAGATGGGATGGCGTATCGCTGCAGAATGCTGTGGTTGCCATGCTGGTTAAGTGTGCCTTGAATTCTAAATAAATCACCAACTGTGTCACCAGCAAAGCACCCACACACCACCACCTCCATGCTTCACGGTGGGAACCACACATGCAGAGATCATCTGTTCACCTACTCTGCGTCTCACAAAGACACGGGGGTTGGTACCAAAAATCTAATTTTGGTTTAATGTCCATTGGTTTAATGTCCATTGATTGTTTCTTGGCCCAGGCAAGTCTCTTCCTCTTATTGGTTTCCTTTAGTAGTTGCTTCTTTGCAGCAATTCGACCATGAAGGGCTGATTCACACGGTCTCCTCTGAACAGTTGATGTTGAGATGTGTCTGTTACTTGAACTCTGTGAAGCATTTATTTGGCATGCAATTTCTGAGGCTGGTAACACTAATGAACTTATCCTCTGCAGCAGAGGTAACTCTGGGTCTTTCCTTGCTGTGGCGGTCCTCACGAGAGATAGCACTTGATGGTTTTTGCGACTGCACTTTTTCAAAGTTCTTACATTTTCCGGATTGACTGACCTTCATTTCTTAAAGGAATGATGGACTGTCGTTTCTCTTTGCTTATTTGAGCTGTTCTTGCCATAATATGGACTTGGTCTTTTATCAAATAGCCCTATCTTCTGTATACGACCCCCTACCTTGTCACAACACAACTGATCAAACACATTAAAAAGGAAAGAAATTCCACAAATTAACTTTTTACAATGCATGAAGCTGGTTGAGAGAATGCCAAGAATGTGCAAAGCTGTCAAATTGTTTTACACTTTTTTTGGTTACTGCATGGTTCCATATGTGTTATTTCATAGTTTTGATGTCTTCACTATTATTCTACAATGTAGAAAATAGTAAAAAAAATAAGAAAAACCCTGGAATGTGTTCAAACTTTTGACTGGTACTGTACTTTTCGTCTGTCAACAAGATAAGTAGACCTAACGAACAGCAAAAGCACAAGCCTATGTCAATCTACTATCCCTTATAAGACAAGTTGACCTATTCTGTGCGAGATGTAAATATCCCATACATAGTCTGGGACAGTTGTGGGATGCGATAGATCCCAAATTAATACAACCACTAGCATCAAAAAAAAACAGTTTTACGCAATGAGGCTGACGCAACAGATCAGAACGTTTAGCTTAAGATGTTGATAAACTATTAGGCTAGTTCTTCACATTATAAGCGCAGCAATACGCAAGCAGTTGTAGGCTATATGCACAAATGTTCCATTAGTGGGAAAACACCATTATCAAAAGTGACCGCAAATGCGATTATGCATGTAACGCTTTTATTATTAAGAGGATTTTTTTTATGGTGAAAATGATCTTCCCTAAACTTGAAACTCATGCTGCTTATGTAAGGTTCTACACCCCTTGTAAAACGGATTAATGTGCTTAATTTTAAGAAGTTATTTGGCCACTTTAGTTGTGATGCAAACCTTATCAAAACATATAGGCCTATGGGCTAGGCTACATGAGGTGTGCGATTTTGATTTAGAAAAAGTAGCAAAAAAAAAAAAAGGTATTGTTCCTTGCCTTACGCTGGGGCATCATTCACAAGTGATATGCTAATATTGTCACCCATCAGACTATTCTTGATTTAATCTTGTATTTACATATACTAAATAATATGTGTGTGAAATTTGATTTAGAATGGACCATTATCATGCCCCTGTCTCTAAACGGGGGCATGGGAAAAGAATATCTCTACACTTAAATAACGAATGGAGGATGATTTTCTTGTGGTTAATTTTCATGCCAGCCAGGTAGGCTTTACTCCTGTTGTAAAGATATATATTTTTTTAATTATTTGCTTAATATTAGGAAAGTTGAGAAATTAATATAGTAGGCCTTGCCTATAGAAAGCTGATGGGATCCTCCTCTTTTAGTGTTTTCTCACGCAATTGCATGGCCTATAGAAATGTTGCACAACATGAGCTCGTGGGCTCTCATGAAGTGTGTGATTTAGATTTTTGCTCACATTTGCATTGATGTCAGAGTGATTAGAGGGACAATAGAGTGCTGAGTACCAGTCAGTTAGCAAGTTTGGTAGGCTACTAATGACCATCAGCAGCATCAGAGCTTGGAGAAGCCTAATTACCGTGACTAAACGGTTATGTGGGATTTGACTGCCTTCATGACTCGTGACCACTGGTGTGGAGATAATACGGTCACCGCAACAGCGCTACTCTTAGTAGAGCAGTGAATATCAAAAACCGATTCAGCCACAAAGACCAGGGAAGTTTTTCAATGCCTTGCAAAGAAGGGCACGTATTGGTCAATGGGTAAAAACAAAAACATTTGATTATATAACCCTTTGAGCATGGTGAAGTTATTAATTACTTGTTGGTGTGTCAATACACCCAGTCACTACAAAGATACAGGGATCAAATCAAACTTTATTTGTCATATGCGCTGAATAACACAAGTGTAGATCTTACCGTGAAATTATTACTTCCAAGCCCTTAACCAACAGTGCAGTTCAAGAAGAGTTAAGAAAATATTTACCAAAGTAACAGAATAAAATAACAATAACGAGGCTATATACAGGGGGTACCGATATCGTGTCAGTGTGCGGGGTTACAGGTTAGTTGAGGTAATTTGTACATGTAGGGGTGAAGTGACTATGCATAGATAATAAACAGCGAGTAGCAGCAGTGTACAAAACAAATGGAGGGGAAGGGGGGGTCAATGCAAATAGTCCGGTGGCCATTTGATTTGATTGTTCAGCAGTCTTATGGCTTGGCGGGTAGAAGCTTTTAAGGAGCCTTTTGGTCCTAGACTTGGTGCTCTGGTACCGCTTGCCATGCGGTAGCAGAGGAACAGTCTATGACTTGGGTGACTGGAGTCTCTGACAATTTTATGGGCTTTCCTCTGACACCGCCTATTATATAGGTCCTGGATGGCAGGAAGCTTGTCCCCAGTGATGTACTGGGCCGTTTGCACTATCCTCTGTAGTGCCTTACGGTCAGATGCCGAGCAGTTGCCATACCAGGCAGTGATGCAACCGGTCAGTATGCTCTTGATGGTGCAGCTGTAGAACTTTTTGAGGATCTGAGGACCCATGCCAAATCTTTTCACTCCTAAGGGGGAATAGGTTTTGTCGTGCCCTCTTCACGACTGTCTTGGTGTGTTTGGACCATGATAGTTTGGTGATGTGGACACCAAGGAACTTGAAACTCTCGACCCACTTCACTACAGCACGTCGATGTTAATGGGGGCCTGTTCGGCCAGCCTTTCCTGTAGTCCACAATCAGCTGCTTTGTCTTACTCACGTTGATGGAGAGGTTGTTGTCCTGGCCCCACACTGCCAGTTCTCTAACCTCCTCCCTATAGGATGTCTCATCGTTGTCGGTGGTCAGGCCTACCACTGTTGTCGTCAGCAAACTTAATGATGGTGTTGGAGTCGTGTTTGTCCATGCAGTCGTGGGTGAACAGGGAGTACAGGAGGGGACTAAGTACACACCCCTAAGGGGCCCCAGTTTTGAGGATTAATGTGGCAGACGTGTTGTTGCCTACCCTTACCACCTGGGGGCGGCCCGTCAGGAAGTCCAGGATCCAGTTGCAGAGGGAGGTGTTTAGCCCCAGGGTCCTTAGCTTAGTGATGAGCTTCGTGGGGACTACGGTGTTGAACGCTGAGCTGTAGTCAATGAACAGCATTCTCACACAGGTGTTCCTTTTATCCAGGTGGGAAAGGGCAGTGTGGAGTGAAAATAATGAATCCTGTACAGAATACACAAATACTGTATAAGGCACTAAAGTAAAACTGCAAGAAATGTGGCAAAGAAATTCCCTTTATGTCCTGAATACAACGTTTGGGCAAATCCAACACTTAGTACCACTCTTCATATTTTCAAGCATGGTGGTAGCTGCATCATGTAGGGAGTTTTGTTTTTTTAAGATAAAAAGAAACGGAATAGATCTAAGCACAGGCAAAATCCTAGAGGAAAACCTGTTTAGGCAGCTTTCCAACAGTCACCTAAAACACAATGTCAAATATACACTGGATTTGCTTACCAAGACGACATTGAATGTTCCTGGGTGGCCTAGTTACAGTTTTGACTTAAATGGGCTTGAAAATCTATGGCAAGATTTGAAAATGTCTAGCAATGATCAACAACCAACTTCACAGCGCTTGAAGAATTTTAAAAGAATACTGTGCAAATATTGTACAATTCAGGTGTGCAAAACTTAGACTCACCCAGAAAGACTCACAGCTGTAAACGCTGCCAAAGGTGACTCTAACGTGTATTGACTCAGGGGTGTGAATACTTATGTAAATTTGATATTTTTGTATTTCATTTTCAATAAATGTGCAAAAGTTATGGGATATTGTGTGTAGATGGGTGAGTGGAATTTTTTTAATTCAGCCTGTAACACAACAGAATGTGGAATACGTCAAGGGAATACTGTGAAAGCACTGTATAACCTGTCCGAAATATCCAGTTGATCAACTAATAGCCCATGTTAGCTTGCTAGATAGGTCAGTTAAGCTAACCAGCTATCAAAATCCTGTAGTTATCACGGCCAGATTACGTTCCTAGGGGCTCCTATGAACACACGAGATATGGCAAAAGGTGTAGAATTACTTTTAAATTAGCTTTAAAACTGCAACATTTTCTCGTCGACCCATGGCAGGTGTACAATTGCAGCAAATAAGATTTCAAATGGAAATATTTTCTCTACGCAAACGAGGGGTGTGAACAGTTTGAACAGTTTCGGGTCGTATGGGTTGCGAGGTGGGAGTTTATTACTACGCTGATAAATATCCATCTGGACCTTTGCCACCTAGGAAGACCAGACATTTTTTAAATAGTAGTTGAGTACACCTGTTTTAGATTCAATGCACAGTGGTGCACAAAAGCTATGATTAGCGTTAATTAGCCTAGTGTTGCCGGGGGAACAGATGTGTAGTGTAAAGCTTTTGATACGCGGTTGTTTACCGAGGCGACGCTCGTGGTCCCCTTTCACTGATTGCGGTAGTTGGGATTTCGTGTCACAGCCAAGATTAAGATGTCTGGGTGAATTATGTGGTGCTATGTAACGCTTGGCCTTCCGTAATTATTTAATTAACACACCCCCACACACAATTAACGCAGATGCCTCTAAACCCATGGCCTCATCTCTCATTTGCATGAAGATTTGATTACTGGTATTGCTTCGTCTTTTAGAATGTTGGCCTTAACGTAGCCGCGTATCCGTCTGTTGGTGTTAGTGTTGATTGATGCAAAGTAGAGGTCTTCACAGATCCACCTGTACCCAAATATCCGAGACCCGATCCGGGACCAGAGCGGGTCTGGATCCAGAATTCTAAATAATGACACAGGTCTGGGTCGGATCTGATATGATTGTCACAAGTCTCGGGTATGTGTAATTTTTACTGACGTGTCCGAAAGGGCCCGTACCGATCTGAATACAACTGCTGCAGTAGAGAGAGACATTGTATAATTTATGCTGCTGCTCTTGCTTTTCACGAGAGAGGATTGTGGCGCGTGTAGCTTGTTGTTGTTGGCAATCACAAGTTATTAAAGCCGCAATAGGCTACAGTCATAGAACCTTCGTGAGTGGCAAAAGTTTGGCGATATCTAATCAAAGGAAGATGGAATTAAAACGACGGAATTAAAAGTTAAAGGAGAGGATAGGCTACAACGACCAAGAGCCAACCGGTAATGTGCTGCTTAATATTCCTAATGGAGTTGTTGTTATTTGTAACTCTAGACATGGGAGGAATATGTATTCTGAAATTGGACACTTGTTATTTAGTCGTTGGGCTAGTTTTATAGCAAGGAATTCTATTTGGTCAACCACAGGCTAGGGCTGGGTTATAAAACTGCATGCTGTCCCTTTTTGTTCTGGAGAGAGCATCACTGAGGACAAGGGAGAATGACCATCTACCTCCCAGTATGATTTGTCCTCTTCGAATAAACCTCCCCCTGATTTGCTTTGGGGTCTGTGTTATTAACTACTTAGGGAGCAGTGGGGCGCTAACTACTTATTGAGCAGTGGGGCCCCCACTCCCGACACTACCCGGTGAAATGTAAGGCGCCAAATTCTAAATCCAAAAGTTGAATTATTAAACATTCATCAATATACAAGTGTTGCATAGTCATCAAAAGCTCTGCTTCTTGGCAATATCACAGCGTTGTCAGATTTCAAAAAGGCTTTACGGCGAAAGCACAACATTAGATTTTTTGAGGATAGCACCTCTAATAATTCTGCATTAGCATAAATTCATAACCAGCGCGGTTCACACAAAATCCATTTCACAGCAAAAACAAATCCCTTACCTTTTGAAGAACTTCTGCTGAGGGCTTCCCAAGTGTCCAACGAAGACATCCAATGGTTATTTTGTTAGAAAAGGTCATTTATTATATCCATAAATCTCAGTTTGGTTGGCGCGTTATGATCATAAAATCCACCGTTGAGTCGCCCATTGAACCGCGAAGAGAACACGTTCAAATTATACCTATAAACTTTCTACAAACAAATCAAACATCATTTTTAATGTATCCTTAGGTATCCTTTTGTGTATATTTGCTGTAATATTTCAACCAGACGATAACGTGAACGATAGGAAAGAAAAATAAAGTGGTGCGTGTTCACAATCTCGCCCGCGTCAAACCTTGTTTACAAAAGTGGTCCCCTGACCATTTCCTGTTCCTATCCGTTCTGCTTACTCCAATCGATCCCAGTCTTTGTATAGAGACTGCTGACATCTAGTGGAAGCCATAGGTACTGCAGTCTCAGTCCTACATAACGTTGTATGCAATAGGCAACTTGGAGAAGAAGGTCATCTACAAAAAAAACTGCAAATCCGGATGGATTTTACTCTGGTTTTCGCCTGCCATATCAGTTCTGTTATACTCACATACATTATTTTAACACTCTTAGAAACTTCAGAGTGTTTCCTATCCAATAGTACTAATTATGTACATATCCTATTTTTCTGGGCCTGAGTGGCAGGCATTTTACTTTGGGCACGCCAGACTCTCCAAAACCGTCACCTATGCAGCCGCTCCCCTAAGAAGTTGCTAACACTAGCTAACGTCAAGACAGGTACTACGTAATCATATTTGATGATAAATAGCCTAGCTATGGCAGCCAGAAGTCTACTATAGTGCAAGTTGGCTTGTTGGTTGGTTGCTGTCTCTTGTCTCTCCCTCCCTGCTCCCTGTGTCACTCACTCAGTGTGTCACTCAGTATGGCCCTTCCACGCCTGCTAGAGCTGCACCTCTCTTGCGCTTTATTAGCTCCGGTTAATCAAGTAGCTTAAAAATGGACTTTTCTGCTGCTTCCATCACTCGGATTAGACAGTGTCTAGATCCGACCAGGTCTATACGGAACGGGTCTAGTTGTCCTCGAGTCTGTTCGGAGTGGGTCTCTATATTAAACAAATAAATGGATGTATGTATATCGGGTCTGGGTGGGAAAGCTCCAGGTCTATTTCGGAACGGGTTCAACCTCTAATGCAAAGCCATTCACTTTTATATTAGATGTGCTCGGTATGGACAGAAATTAATTTGAACCTTTAACATTCAAACACGCTGTTTTCATGTGTAGTTGAGCTGTTATAGGTGATTGTGATTTAGTTCAAATTCAAGTTTATTTCAACATTTAGGTTACTGTGGTTTAGTCTGTTAAAACTACGCGCCAGCACCCCAATCCCGACACTACCCGGAGAAATGTAAGGCACCAAATTCAAAATCCAAAAGTAGAATTATAAAACATTCATCAATATACAAATGTTGCATACTCTTAAAAAGCTTAGACTCTTGGCAATCTCACAGCGTTGTCAGATTTCAAAAAGTCTTTACGGTGAAAGCACAACATTTGATTGTCTGAGGACAGCACCTCACATATTTTCTGCATTAGCATAATTTCATAACCAGCTCGGGTCTCACAAAACACATAAAAGAGCTAAAATAAATTGCTTACCTTTGATGATCTTCTGCTGAGGGCAATCCGAAGTGTCCAAGCAAGACAATCCATGTTCCTTTTGTTAGAAAAAATAATTGTTAACATCCATAAATATCCGTTTGGTTGGCGCGTTATGTTCAGAAAATCCACTGTCCACTCACCCATTGTACAGGGAAGAGAAAGCGTTCAAATTATATCTATCAACTTTGCCCAAACAAATCAAACATCATTTATAATGTATCCTTAGGTACACTTTTATGTATATTAACTATAATATTTCACACGGATAATAACCTGGACGATAGAAAAGTAAAATCCCTAGGAGCGCGCTCACGGTCTCGCACTCAAAAAACAAAAGCCACTTCCTCCATCCACTTGCATATTCTTCTTCTGTAAGGTTGTTTTCCATGGTAAACGCATGAAACCTTGTCTAAAGACTGTTGACATCCAGTGGAAGCCATAGGTACTGCAACCTGGGTCCTATTTTACAGCAAATCCCATAGACAGCCATTGGAAGTGAGGGCATGTCACAAAAAAAAAAAAAACGGACAGAAATTCCTTGGGTTTTCGCCTGCCATATCAGTTCTGTTATACTCACAGACATTATTTTAACAGTTTTAGAAACTTCAGAGTGTTTTCTATTCAATAGTACCAATTATGTGCATATCCTCGTTTCTGGGCCTGAGTAGCAGGCATTTTACTTTGGGCACGCCAGACTCTCCAAACTTCCGAATACTGCCCCAGTGCCTGTAGAGGTTAAGGCGTCCGCATGCTTCCCAGCCGAAACAGTTCGGTGGAGTTTGTGCATATATTTTGACAAAATGTTGTTAGTTTTGGCAGCTGGAGTCAAGCCGAGTCTACGCCCCTTTGACTGTGATTGGTCAACAGTAGGGATTCTTCAATAAAGTCTTTGTTGTCATTCCAAGAGAGATGTCTGGTTTTCATGCAAAAAATATATATTGGAAAATACTGCACCAAACATCTTAGTTTGATGTAAATCGTGCGACTAAGATCTCTTCGGCAAAAACATAAAAATGTATGACAGATTTCTTGAGTCATCTTAGATTAATTCTGACCATTTTGAGGAATCGTATACTGGCTACGGCGTCTCAAAATGGACAAACAGTACTATTGACGTTTTTTTTTTTTTTTTTCAAGAAAGGTTTTTTAAGGGAGTATGCGAGCACACTAGTTTGGTTCGGCTAGCCAATCTGAAGCATGCTGACGTTCCACAGGTTTATTTTTGATTTTATCTAATCTCTCAGGAGGCATTGTATGTTAAGTCGATTTCGGCCTACTCAATACAACACTGTTTATAAGTTTGCATTTTCTCTAGCTTGTCTCTTGATTTAACTGGCATGAATACATTTCCATTTCAAAACTGATGCAGTTTGTTCTCGTTATTGTCTGAATTTAATTCTACATGCTAATTGAGGTTTATGTACTTGTTGTCAGGTGTGCGTCCTTTCCCGTGCCCTCACTGTGACAAGATCTTCCGTACGTCGGGCCACAGAAAAACACACATCGCCTCCCACTTCAAGAGCCTGCAGCAGAAGAAGCACAAGTTCCCACGCAAAGCCCATAAAACCAAGGTGTCCAAGAGCAACGTATCTCTGCCTGATATCCCCCTGCAGGAGCCCATACTCATCACAGACCTCGGTAACGCATGCATGCTCACTCGCTCCCTCACTAGCATGCATACACAAACGCACTTTGTTCATTTTGTCCCCTCCTCCCCAGGTCTCATCCAGTCCCAGAACCCTCGCCTGGCCTTTCAGACGTACCTGGAGATGGTGGACAATGATCGGCCGTACAAGTGTCCCTGCTGTAACAAGGCCTATAAGAAATCCAGCCACCTCAAGCAGCACGTTAGGTACAGCTATCCTCTACACGTGTCTCACACACACAAGCATTTCGCTACACTCGCAATAACATCTGCTAACCATGTGTATGTGACCAATAAAATTTGATTTGACGCACACAGCAAATGTTTTACTGTCCTTGTGGGGCCTAAAATGTATTTCCATTGAAAATCCTGTCCTAACCATAACCCTAAACCTAACCCCTAAGCCTCAGTTTAGATCCTCTTGTACCTTGTCTTTGGGGCAGCAGGTAGCCTAGTGGTTAGAGCATTGGGCGAGTAACCGAAAGGTTGCTAGATCGAATCCCAGAGTTGACGAGGTAAAAATCGGTTGTTCTGCCCCTGAACAAATTTGTTATTAACTGACTTGCATAGTTACAGTGAGGGGAAAAAAGTATTTGATCCCCTGCTGATTTTGTACGTTTGCCCACTGACAAAGAAATGATCAGTCTATAATTTTAATGGTAGGTTTATTTGAACAGTGAGAGACAGAATAACATCCAGAAAAACGCATGTGAAAAATGTTACAAATTGAATTGCATTTTAATGAGGGAAATAAGTATTTGACCCCCTCTCAATCAGAAAGATTTCTGGCTCCCAGGTGTCTTTTATACAGGTAACGAGCTGAGATTAGGAGCACACTCTTCAAGGGAGTGCTCCTAATCTCAGTTTGTTACCTGTATAAAAGACACCTGTCCACAGAAGCAATCAATCAATCAGATTCCAAACTCTCCACCATGGCCAAGACCAAAGAGCTCTCCAAGGATGTCAGGGACAAGATTGTAGACCTACACAAGGCTGGAATGGGCTACAAGACCATCGCCAAGCAGCTTGGTGAGAAGGTGACAACAGTTGGTGCAATTATTCGCAAATGGAAGAAACACAAAAAAACTGTCAATCTCCCTCGGCCTGGGGCTCCATGCAAGATCTCACCTTGTGGAGTTGCAATGATCATGAGAACGGTGAGGAATCAGCCCAGAACTACACGGGAGGATCTTGTCAATGATCTCAAGGTAGCTGGGACCATAGTCACCAAGAAAAACGATTGGTAACACACTACGCCGTGAAGGACTGAAATCCTGCAGCGCCCGCAAGGTCCCCCTGCTCAAGAAAGCACATATACATGCTCGTCTGAAGTTTGCCAATGAACATCTGAATGATTCAGAGGACAACTGGGTGAAAGTGTTGTGGTCAGATGAGACCAAAATGGAGCTCTTTGGCATCAACTCAACTCGCCGTGTTTGGAGGAAGAGGAATGCTGCCTATGACCCCAAGAACACCATGCCCACCGTCAAACAAGGAGGTGGAAACATTATGCTTTGGGGGTGTTTTTCTGCTAAAGGGACAGGACAACTTCCCCGCATCAAAGGGACAATAGACGGGGCCATGTACCGTAAAATCTTGGGTGAGAACCTCCTTCCCTCAGCCAGGGCAGTGCAAATGGGTCGTGGATGGGTATTCCAGCATGACAATGACCCAAAACACACAGCCAAGGCAACAATAGAGTGGCTCAAGAAGAAGCACATTAAGGTCCTGGAGTGGCCTAGCCAGTCTCCAGACCTTAATCCCATAGAAAATCTGTGGAGGGAGCTGAAGGTTCGAGTTGCCAAACGCCAGCCTCGAAACCTTAATGACTTGGAGAAGATCTGCAAAGAGGAGTGGGACAAAATCCCTCCTGAGATGTGTGCTAACCTGGTGGCCAACTACAAGAAACGTCTGACCTCTGTGATTGCCAACAAGGGTTTTGCCACCAAGTACTAAGTCATGTTTTGCAGAGGGGTCAAATACTTATTTCCCTCATTAAAATGCAAATCAATTTTCACATGTGTTTTTCTGGATTTTTTTTTGTTGTTATTCTGTCTCTCACTGTTCAAATAAACCTACCATTAAAATTATAGACTGATCATTTCTTTGTCAGTGGGCAAACGTACAAAATCAGCAGGGGATCAAATACTTTTTTCCCTCACTGTAAATAATAAAAAAATAAAAGTGGGATAAGCCTGCTATAGCATGTCAGACAGCTGCTGAGCTGCTGTTATCAGTAGAGTTAGAGTCCACCCCTGTGGCTTAGTGGCATTAGCTCCTCATTTGATGCTAGAGGGATGAGCTGGGCTGAACAGAGCATGGGGATGGACAAGGAGGCAGGGGGGAGGAAGGCTCAGCACATGGCGGAGGGTTTGAGCCACTGGCAGACACCTGGGTTCAAGTAGTATTTGTTTTATTTTCAAATACTTTGAGGGTTTTATTGAACCTGCCTAGAGTGCCAGGCAAACTCGATCAAGCACAGCTAAAGTAAACTATATATACAGTTGAAGTCGGAAGTTTACATACATTTAGGTTGGTCATTAAAACTCGTTTTTCAACCACTCCACAAATTTCTTGTTAAAAAACTATAGTTTTGGCAAGTCGGTTAGGACATCTACTTTGTGCATGATACAAGTAATTTTTACGTCAATTGTTTACAGATAGATTATTTCACTTATAATTCACTGTATCACAATTCCAGTGGGTCAGAAGTTTACATACACTAAGTTGATGGTGCCTTTAAACAGCTTGGAAAATTCCAGAAAATGATGTCATGGCTTTACCAGCATCTGATAGGCTAATTGACATCATTTGAGTCAATTGGAGGTGTACCTGTGGATGTATTTCAAGGCCTACCTTCAAACTCGGTGCCTCTTTGCTTGACATCATGGGAAAATCAAAATAAATTAGCCAAGGCCTCAGCATTTTTTTTTTGACCTCCACAAGTCTGGTTTATCCTTGGGAGCAATTTCCAAATGCCTGAAGGTACCACGTTCGTCTGTACAAACAATAGTACGCAAGTATAAACACCATGGGACCACGCAGCCGTCAGACCGCTCAGGAAGGAGATGTGTTCTGTCTCCTAGAGATGAATTTACTTTGGTGAGAAAAGTGCAAATCAATCCCAGAACAACAGCAAAGGACCTTGCGAAGATGCTGGAGGAAACCGGTACAAAAGTATTAATATCCACAGTAAAACGAGTCGTGTATCGACAACCTGAAAGGCTGCTCAGCAAGGAAGAAGCCACAGCTCCAAAAATGCCATTAATAAGCCAGACTACGGTTTGCAACTGCACATGGGGACAAACATCGTACTTTTTGGTGAAATGTCGTCTATTCTGGTGAAACAAAAATGGAACTGTTTGGCCATAATGACCATCGTTATGTTTGGAGGAAAAAGGGGGAGGCTTGCAAGCCGACAAACGCCATCCCAACCGTGAAGCACGGGGGTGGCAGCATCATGTTGTGGGGGTGCTTTGCTGCAGGAGGGACTAGTGCACTTCACAAAATAGATGGCATCATGAGGATGGAAAATTATGTGGATATCTTGAAGCAACATCTCAAGACATCAGTCAGGAAGTTAAAGCTTGGTCGCAAATGGGTGCACCAAATGGACAATGACCCCAAGCATACTTCCAAAGTTGTGGCAAAATGGCTTAAGGACAACAAAGTCAAGGTATTGGAGTGGCCATCACAAAGCCCTGACCTCAATCCTATAGAAAATGTGTTGGCTGAAATGAAAAAGCGTGTACGAACAAGGAGGCCTACACACCTGACTTAGTTACACCAGCCAGTCAGGAGGAATGGGCCAAAATTCACCCAACTTATTGTGGGAAGCTTGTGGAAGGCTCCCTGAAACGTTCGACACAAGTTAAACATTTTAAAGCAATGCTACCAAATACTAATTGAGTGAATGTAAACTTCTGACCCACTGGAAATGTGATTGAAAGAAATTAAAGCTTAAATAAATCATTCTCTCTACTTTTATCCTGACATTTCACATTCTTAAAATGGTGGTGATCGTAACTGACCTGACTCAACATTTTTACTAAGATTAAATGTCAGGAATTGTGAAAAACTGAGTTTAAATGTATTTGGCTAAGGTGTATGTAAACCTCCGACTTCAACTGTACAAAAGTACTTGGACACCCCTTCAAATCGGTGGATTCAGCCACGGCCACTGCCCATGACTTTCAACGTGGCACTGTCATAGGATGCCAGCTTTACAACAAGTCAGTTCGTCAAATTTCTACCCGGCTAGAGCTGCCCTGGTCAACTGGGAGTGCGCTTATGGTAAAGTGGAAACGTCTAGGAGCCGTGAAGTGGTAGTCCACACAAGCTCATGGAACGAGAGTGCTGAAGCGTGTAGCGTGTAAAAATCGTCTGTCCTCGGTTGCAACACTCACTACATAGTTCCAAACTGCCTCTGGAAGCAACGTCAGCACAATAATTGTTAGTCGGGAGCTTCATGAAATAGGTTTCCATTGCCGAGCAGCCTAAGATTAGCCTAAGATTACCTCGCGCAAAAACCCGAGCATCGGCTGGTGTGGTGTAAAGCTCGCCGCCATTGGACTCTGGAGCAGTGGAAACGCGTTCTCTGGAGTGATGAATGACACTTCGCATTCTGGTAGTCCGATGGACGAATCTGGGTTTGGCGGATGCCAGGAGAACTACCTGCCCCAATGTATAGTTTGGTGGAGGAGGAATAATGGTCTGGGCTAGACTGTCCTGCACAGATCCCTAACCTCAACCCCATCTTTCACCTTTGGGATGAATTGGAACGCCGACTGCGAGCCAGGCCTAATCGCCCAACATCAGTGCCCGACCTCACTAATGCTCTTGTGGCTGAATGGAAGCAAGTCCCCGCAGCAATGTCCCAACATCTAGTGGAAAGCCTTCCCAGAAGAGTGGAGTCTGTTATAGCAGCAAAGGTTGGACCAACTCCATATGAATGCTTATTATTTTGAAATTAGACAAGCAGGTGTCCACATACTTTTGGTCATGTAGTGTATTTCAAGAATAGAAAACAAAACTATTTGAACCCAGGTCTGGCTACCTTCTGTGCTGTCTATGCCCTGCGGGCCTGGTTTATGATAAGACAGGCCAGGTAGAGAGGAAAAAATTTACAGAGGAAAGCGATCTGAGGGGATTTAGAGGGGAAGAGAAAATATTCATATATAGTGTGGGGCGGAAGGTATCCTAGTGGATAAGAGCGTTGGGCCAGTAACCATAACAGTAATTGCTCCTGTAAGTCGCTCTGGATAAGAGCGTCTGCTAAATGACTAAAATGTGTGACGGGCCATTTTATTTTTGTCTGGTTTAATCTCCAGGTTGTTGTCAGGAACAATGTGTAATGTCACAGTGGTGGATATGTCTTATTTTTGTTTTCAGTAGCCAAAGTAATTATAGATCCATTAACTAGCAAATGTATCTGGAAAATGTCACCCTGCCATTTACCACAGGAAAATCCCTCTAAAATTAGTATTGTATTCAGTTTCTGCCTTTTTTCTTGGGATGAGAAAAACGGGAGATTGAAGTTTGGGGCGCCACGGAGTAAATGCCCGAGCGATATTCATTGATTCTCTCAAGATGTCTTTTTGCCCTTTGGGCTGACACATTGAATCTTCCCCTTTACTAAAATGTTTCTTCATTTTACTACTGTGGGGAAAGGAAACGTAGCAGCCTATTTAATAAAGGTCACAGTCTCGATAAACGAGGAAACAAAAGTTAACCTTAATAAAAGCGTTGCCTTCGCTGCTCCACTCAGCATATCTGAGATTGATGTTCTGTATTCCCTAGTGTCTGTTTACCTCACACCATGACAGAGCCCAAGTCAAAACTCTGTCACATTATACTGATGAACGTGTTCCTCAATCAGAATTTACTGCATACACCATGCATAACGTATAATGCTTACTGTTCTTTTTAGGATTTGCAAATATAGAGTCCCTTGACATTTTATAGAACTATTTATTCTTCCTAATTTGAGCCATTGACTCAGACCATAACACACCCAGTCATAACATTACATTCATACCATTCTACTACACCCCAGGGTTGATATGCAAAGTGTTTGTGATATGACCTGAGGAAGATCCTTGTGGATCGAAACATTGTCAGTGAAAGTGGTAATTGGGAGCATATTCAGTGTGCAGGGTTTTCTGTTCTTGTGATGATAACGTAACACAATGTGGAAAGGTCAAGGGGTTTGAATACTTTCTGAATGCACTGTATATTTCCTGACATTAACATTGTTAGGTCTTCTTGCATCAGGTCTCACACAGGAGAGAGGCCGTACAAGTGTGTCCAGTGCAGTAAGGGCTTTGCCTCCTCGGGGGGTGCTGAAGGCCCACATCCGGACCCACTCGGGCCTCAAGGCCTACAAGTGCCTGATTTGTGACACCACGTTCACCACCAGCGGCAGCCTGCGCCGCCATATGACCACCCACAGTGACATGCGGCCCTACATGTGCCCATACTGCCAGAAGACCTTCAAGTCCTCACCCAACTGCAGGAAGCACATGAAGACCCACAGGTAATGCTCATGTGTTGTCGGGCACAGAGTTGTTTCAGGTCATGTGATCTGACCAGGTGGCCATAATTCAGGTCGTGTGATCAGGAATACTGGCTAGCTAAGTGGCTAACGAGAGCGTTGCTCTCCCAATTTGGTTATTGTCACGTTGATGAAATTTGTGTGAAATTGAAACTTTCAACTCTAAATCTCTACATGTCAAATACAAAAAAATGGCTGATTTCTGTTTGTTTTGTAGGTCAAAGTAGTAAACAACCTGAATCCACCTCCCCATTCCCCCTCCCAGGTATGAGTTGGCCCAGCAGCTCCACCAACAGCAGAACCCGGAGCCCTCGACACTGGACGACCCCATGGACAGCAGCACTGTGAACCACGACCTGCAGGTGGAGCTGGAGGACGGCACCCTGCAGCAGGAGGCTCCTCCCACAGTGGGCTCGGAGCAGCAGGGCATGCTGGGACTGGGCCAGGCGCAGGTGGTGGACGGTGGCCAACAGGTGTCGCTGGAGACCCAGCTAAGTGACCAGGCCCTGGGACAGGAAGAGGGTAAGAGTGTCAGCGTGTTAGAGGGCATCAGTTTGGACAAGGCACAGACACACTGTTCTTGAACATGTAATACCTAGTTATTTGGGATGCATGGAGATTTGAGGATCAGTGATTCTGTGCAGTCTGACGGCAATATGTTTTGTATTTGATCTCGAACATAGTCTTTTAATGTCGATGCCAATCATGCCATAACGTTATAGGCCTGCTGCCACATCCCTCTAACTTTCAATGTGGGATTCACGTAGTTCTGTGTTGGAGGTACAAGGGATGATGTGAAAAAAGTGATCCACCCCTAAAAGGTGTCTGAACCCTTCCCAACATCAACAGACACTTCTACAGAGATACAGTCTTGCTCTCCACCCATCTCTCTTTATCTTAGATTGTATTTTTAATTTGGCCAGTCTACGCTGCAAGGTGTTTAGTTTTCAGGGACAGTGGTTGGCTACAACTGTGTTAGCAAATAAAGCAAGGAACTGTTGAATATGGAATCTTATTAATATTTTGAATATCAAATCTTTCTATAGCAAAGGGGGAAAAAATCTGGGTTTCTAAAAGAGCACTTATCTCGTCCGTCTGTATAACTCCTCCATCTCTATTCCTTCCTCCACTCCAAATAGTGTGTCCATTTCACTCTTTCAAGACTTTTTATCTGCTCATTAGTCAAATGCTATTTCCATCCCAATGTTGGATCTTCAAAAACCTATTTTCTTATTGATGCCTTTCTTGGAATTGTTATTTCAATGGTATTTTCTTGGATACATCTCATTAGGATTAATGGTGTGTGACTGGCGGAACCAACTCGTTGACCTTGTAGCTTTACTATTTAAAACAGTTCCAACGTATACAATATTCAACCTCAGAACAAAGAGAGAAGAGCATAGCACAACAAATGAAGCCGGGCCAGAGGTCAAGCTTCAATTCTCATAAAAATTGCTACATTACCCTTTCAACCTCAAGAGTTCACGGTGAGTAAAAGAAAATAGAACTGAAAGAGGGAGAAAAAAAGAAAAGCGAAGAAACTTACGCTAGCGTTACGATTGTACGTGATTTAGATTAGTATTTGTCCTCTCAGCCTTCGGTAAAGTCCTTTAACAGTTTAAAAAAGGCTTAAATGCATGAGCTAACCCTCGACCCATTCACAGAGAGAACAGATAACCTCTTGATTTGATTCACTGAGGCCTGTGGAGTGAAAAAATATATATACACTACCGTTCAAAAGTTTGGGGTCACTTAGAAATGTCCTTGTTTTTGAAAAAAAGGCAAATTTGTTGTCCATTAAAATTACATCAAATTGATCAGAAATACAGTGTAGACATTAATGTTGTATATGACTATTGTAGCTGGAAACGGCAGATTTTTAATGGAATATCTACATAGATGTACAGATGCCCATTATCAGCAACCATCACTCCTGGGTTCCAATGGCATGTTGTGTTAGCTAATCCAAGTTTATCGTTTTAAAAGGCTAATTGATCATTAGAAAACCCTTTTGCAATTGTGTTAGCACAGCTGAAAACTGTTGTCCTGATTAAAGAAGCAATAAAACTGGCCTTCTTTAGACTAGTTGAGTATCTGGAGCATCAGCATTTGTGGGATCAATTACAGGCTCGAAACTCTTCAGTCTATTCTTGTTCTGAGAAATTAAGGCTATTCCATACGAGAAATTGCCAAGAAACTGAAGATCTCGTACAACGCTGTGTACTACTCCCTTCACAGAACAGCACAAACTGGCTCTAACCAGAATAGAAAGAGGAGTGGGAGGCCCCAGTGCACAACTGGGCAAGAGGACAAGTAAATTAGTGTCTAGTTTGAGAAACACATGCCTCACAAGTCCTCAACTGGCAGCTTCATTAAATAGTACCCACAAAACACCAGTCTCAATCAACAGTGAAGAGGCGGCTCCGGGATGCTGGCCTTCTAGGCAGAGTTTCTCTGTCCAGTGTCTGTGTTATTTTGCCCATATTAATCTTTTATTTTTATTGGCTAGTCAGAGATATGGCTTTTTCTTTGCAACTCTGCCTAGAAGGCCAGCATCCCGGAGTCGCCTCTAACCTGCTTTGTTCCTCTGTCCTCTTATCTCTCCCCCTCTGACTCCAGACACCTTTGTGACTACCCAGCATGCTCTGCCTCAGAATATTAGCCAGTTTGAGACGCAGACACTCCCACAGCCTGGCTTTGACCAGCAAGCACTTACTCAAGGTAACTCATGCACATACACACAAAAACACACTGCATGGTGGTGGCATACAAACCTTTCTCTCAGTACATTTAACAATGTCCGTAAGTTAACCTGGGGTGAATGATGCGCACACACACACACACACACACACACACACACACGTTGGTAGCCCGCAACTGTTTGAATCCAGTGTAATGGATAACACCATGGTTGTCTCTGACCTCTGGCTGAGAAGAGCCCGTTTACAGCGAGGACTGTCACAAAGCATCTGCTTGGCACATCAGATATTTCATTTTCACAATGGGTAGCTTAACCTTTTGTCTCCGTGATGATTGCATCCAGCCTCTATCGCCCACAGCAGTATGCTCTCCTTACGGAGGTGCATTAATCAGTAGAACACTTTCTCTTTCGACAGGTTTCCTGCCTCATCCTAGGCCTCCTATATTCTCTGTACAGTTTTGCTGAAGTAAAAAAAAAGTTTGATGCCATAAATATACCATAGACCAACAGCAGGGAGGATATTGATGTCTGTCTGTATGCGTGTCTGTGTTTCTCATTGGCATGTGTGTGGCACTCCACGAGATGGACTTCTATACATTTCCTCTCCTCTCTTGTTCTTTTCAAGATGGAAAGTAAGGAATTATTTGAAAATTCCTTGAACTTCTCTCTGCCGTGGCCATTCATTAATATCAGTGAGTGGAGCTTTAATGAATGACTGTGTGGTTCAGAGAGTCCCCTAATTTACACCCTAAAACAATCCTAAAACAAGTTTCCTGCACAGTCTTTGTCCACACACACGCATGCACACACGCGCGCACACACAGACTGGTGGCATGGGCTCTGGAAGCATCAGTCTGTTAATGGCGCGATGTAGGAGGGTGAGCCGTAGCAATCCTTAATTAGCTCTTGTTTAACTTTTCCAATCACACTTTTAGCCATGTCATGTTTGCAGTAAGTCATTAATGAATGTCCTCCTCCTCTTCTAATTTGGCAAAGGCTCTAGCCAGATATGCAGGGTTAACTCATTTTGTGCTGTGGTGCTGAACTCATCTCCTGTTGGGAAGTGTGAGGTTTATCCATAATAGGCTTTTCAAATCCACTTCCATCTGTGTAATCAATGAATCTATTCTAAGGTGCAATGTGTGTACCAGTGGAGGCTTGTGGGGGGGGAGAAATCAGAGGACAGATTCCTGGAAATAAAATTAATGGAACGGTATCAAACACATTCATGCCCTTACAGCCATGACAGTGAGCCCGTCCTTTGATTTCAAGCCTCCACATGTGTATACAGTGCATTTGGAAAGTATTCCGACCCCTTGACTTTTTCCACATTTTGTTATGTTACAGCCTTATTCTAAAATTGATTAAATCGTTTTTTCCCCCCTCATCAATCTACACACAATACCCCATGATGACGAAGCAAAAACAGTTTTCTTTTTAATTTTCAAGCTGTCAGGTTGGATGGGGGAGCGTCCCTGCACAGCTATTTTCAGAGATGTTCGATCGGGTTTAAGTCTGGGCTCTGGCTGGGCCACTCAAGGACATTCAGAGACTTGTCCCAAAGCCACTCCACCATTATCTTTGCTGTGTGCTTAGGGTCGTTGTCCTGTTGGATGGTGAACCTTCACCCCAGTCTGAGGTCCTGAGCGCTCTGGAGAAGGTTTCTATCAAGGATCTCTCTGTATTTTGCTCCGTTCATCTTTCCCTCGATCCTGACTAGTCTCCCACTCCCTGCATCTGAAAAACATCCTCACAGCATGATGCTGCCACCACCATGCTTCAGGGATGGTGCCTGGTTTCCTCCAGACGTGATGCTTGGCATTCAGGCCAAAGAGTTCAATCTTGGTTTCATCAGACCAGAGAATCTTGTTTATCATGGTCGGAGAGTCCTTTAGGTGCCTTTTGGCAAACTCCAAGCAGGCTGTCATGTAACTTTTACTGAGGAGTTGTTTCCGTCTGGCCACTCTACCATAAAGCTGAAAAAATGATTGTCCTTCTGGAAGTTTTTCCCATCTCCACAGAGGAACTCTGGAGCTCTGTCAGATTGACCATCGGGTTCTTGGTCACCTCCCTGACCAAGGCCCTTCTGTTCCTCGGGCGCCGAAGACGTGGATGTTGAACAAGGCAGCCCCCCGCACCTCTCTGATTCAGAGGGGTTGGGTTAAATTCTGAAGACACATTTCAGTTGAAGGCATTCAGTTGTACAACTGTCTAGGTTTTCCCCTTCCTCCTTCGATTGCTCAGTTTGGCCGGGGTGCCAGCTGTAATTTTATTGTATTTTTATTTCATCTTTATTTAACTAGGCAAGTCAGTTAAGAACAAATTCTTATTTACAATGACGGCCGACCCCGGCCAAACCCTCCCCTAACCTGAACGACGCTGGGCCAATTGTGCGCAGCCCTATGGGACTCCTGATCACGGACAGTTATGATACAGCCCTGGATCGAGCCCGGGTCTGTAGTGACACCTCTAGCACTGCGATGCAGTGCCTTAGACCGCTGCGCCACTAGGTCTCCAAAAGAAGAGTCTTGGTGGTTCTCAACTTCTTCCATTTAAGAATGATGGAGGCCACTGTGTTCTTGGGGACCTTCAACGCTGCAGAATTCTTTTGGTACCCTTCCCCAGATCTGTGTCTCAAAAAAAAAAAGTAGGTCTCTGAGCTCCATGGACAATTCCTTCGACCCCCTGACTTGGTTTTTGCTCTGACATGCACCTTCAACTGTGGGACCTTATATAGACAGGTGTGTGCCTTTCCAAGTCATGTCCAATCAATTGAATTTATCACAGGTGGACTCCAATCAAGTTGTAGAAACATCTCAAGGATGATCAATGGAAATAGGATGCACCTGAGCTCAATTTTGTAAATAAGTAAATTAGCAAAAATGTTAAAATGTGCTTTGTTTTTTAAGTTCATACATTGGAATAAGGCGTAGCAAAATGTGGAAAAATGCATGTAGTCTGAATACGAATGCATTGTACATCCTCCTTTAGAGTTGCTAGGGTCCCTTAAGTTCTCATACAGAGTTAACCCATTGTATGCTGTAGTGCTGACTGTACCCTTTTGTGTCCTACAGGTTTCACCATCACCGCAGAGGGCTATGCCCAGGCCCAGTTCTCCACGGTGCAGCAGCTACAGGACTCCAGCACGCTTGAGTCTCAGGCCCTGTCCTCCAGCTACCACCCCCCAGAACCTGCTCCATGTGCCCAGCCAAGAGGTGGTGAATCCAGCACCATCAGCCTCTACCTCCACACCTTCCACAGGGGGCTTCCATCTCACCATCATAGCGTAGAAAATTTCCCCAAAGTTCTCAGTAAACCCTCCCATAGGGATTTCTGAAAAAGCCAGGGAATTGGGGAAATTTCCAGTCAAATTGTATTTATCACCTGTCGAATACAACTGGTGTAGACTTTACAGTGGAATGCTTGCTTACAAACCTTTCCCAACGATGCAGATAAAAAAAAATATATAATAATAAATAAAATATTAACTAACACAAAATAAATAGAATACACAAGAATGGAGCTATATACAGGGAGTACCAGTACCAGATCAATGTGCAGAGGTACGAGGTACTTGAGGTAGATATGTACATGAAGGCAGGGTGAAGTGACTACGCATCCGGATAGATAATAATAAGCGTAAAATAAAGAACAGTGTAGCAGCAGCAAATTGTGTGTCTAAAAGTCTGTGTTGTGTGTGTATGTAGTGTTTGAGTGAGGGATGTGTGGGGGGAGTGACAGTGTAATGTGTGATTTGTGTATATGGTGTGTATATCAAGTCTAGTGAGTGTGTGTGTAGGGTCAGTGCAAGATAAAGTCAGTGCAGATAGTTTGGGTAACATTAATTAACTATTTAGCATTCTGGCTATTAACAGTCATATGGCTTGGGGGTAGAAGCCGTCTCAGAACCCGTTTGCCACCCTAATTTAGCGGGTGTTCTATCAAGTCAAAAACGACTAAATTAAATGTAGCCTTAAGTAGTCAGTTCAAATAGACTGTATAGTATTTTGTTAAGTAGTTATTTTGTATTTAGTGATTTAATCACAATGTAGTTAGTTAATGGTTGCATATGTATCTGTTTAGACGAGTGGCCTGCTCCAGGCGACTAGCCAAGGAGACCTCCAGCTGTCCGACCAGACGCAAGACTACCAAGACCCAGAAGACAGCGAGGACAACAGCAAGAGGGCTTACAGGTGTGTGTTTGTCCGTGTCTGTGTCTGCGGTGCGTGTGCGGTATGGCTCATATGGTAGTGCATGGCGCTTGCAATGGTTGCGGGTTCGATTACCACGGGGGACCAGTACAAAAAGGAAAAAGTTTGAAAAATGTATGCACTCACTGCTGTAAGTTGTTTTGCATAAGAGCCTCTGCTAAATGACTAAAATGTAAATGTGTTTGAGCAAGCGAGAGCGAGCCTATAACTTTCGGCAAGTAATAGATGCATTTGCTTTCTGTTGTTGTTTGAGGTTCCCGGCTCGTCAGCAGATAACAACACGGTTATACACCTTTATCAAAAGTTGTGCTCTAGGGCTGTAACTGCATTAGCAGTCGACACAGAGGAATGCAAAACTAAGATGACACTATCAGAATCGCTCCTCCGTTGCTGTTGTTGTCCCCTGATACAGTGACAATTTTGAGCGCGACACATGTCAAATCTAATTTTATTAGTCACGTGCACTGAAAACAACAGGTGTAGACCTTACAGTGAAATGCTTACTTACAAGCCCCTAACCAACAATGCAGTTAAAAAATTCAATAAGAAGTATAGTAACTAGTAATTAAAGAGCAGCAGTAAAAACAATAGCGAGGCTATATACAGGAGGGTGCCGGTACAGAGTCAATATGCGGGGGGCACCAGTTAGTTGAGGTAATATATACATGTAAGTAGAGTTATTAAAGTGACTATGCATAGATGATAACAACAGAGAGTAGCAGTGGTGTAAAAGGGGGCAATTCAAAGTCTGGGTAGCCAATTGATTAGATTTTCAGGAGTCTTATGGCTTGGGGGTAGAAGCACCACAGCCCCGTCGATGAGAATGGGGGCGTGCTTGGTCCTCTTTTTCCTGTAGTCCAAAATCATCTCTTTTGTCTTGATCACGTTGAGGGAGAGATTGTTCTCCTGGTACCACACGGCCAGGTCTCTGACCTCCTCCCTATAGGCTGTCTTGTCGTTGTCGGGGGTCAGGCCTACTACTGTGTTATGATAGTGTTTGAGTCGTGCCTGGCCGTGCAGTCATGAGTGAACAGGGAGTACAGGAGGGGACTGAGCACGCACCCCTGAGGGGCCCCTGTGTTAAGGATCAGCGTGGCGGATGTGTTGTTACCTATTCTTACCACCTGGGGGTAAGTCCATGATCCAGTTGCAGAGGGAGGTGTTTAGTCCCAGGGTCCTTAGCCTATTGATGAGCTTTGAGGGCATTATGGTGTTGAACGCTGAGCTGTAGTCAATGAATAACATTCTCACATAGTTGTTCCTTTTGTCCAGGTGGGAAAGGGCAGTGTGGAGTGCAATAGAGATTGCGTCATCTGTGGATCTGTTAGGGCGGTATGCAAATTGGAGTGGGTCTAGGGTTTCTGGGATAATGGTGTTGATGTGTGCCATGACCAGCCTTTCAAAGCATTTCATGGCTACAGACTTGAGTGCTACGGGTCTGTAGTCATTTAGGCAGGTTACCTTAGTGTTCTTGGGCACAGGGACTATGGTGGTCTGCTTAAAACATGTTGGTATTACAGACTCGGACAGGGAGAGGTTGAAAGTGTCAGTGAAGACACTTGCCAGTTGGTCAGCGCATGATCGCAGTACACGTCCTGGTATTTCGTCTGGCCCTGCAGTCTTGTGAATGTTGACCTGTTTAAAGGTCTTACTCACATCGGCTGCGGAGAGCATGATCACAGTCTTCTGGAACAGCTGGTGCTCTCATGCATGTTTCAGTGTTATTTGCCTCGAAGCGAGCATAGAAATAGTTTAGCTCATCTGGTAGGCTCATGTCACTGGGCAGCTCTCGGCTGTGTTTCCTTTTGTAGTCTGTAATGGTTTGCAAGCCCTGCCACATGCGACGAGCATCAGAGCCGGTGTAGTACCATTTGATCTTAGTCCTGTATTGACGCTTTGCCTATTTGATGGTTTGTCGGAGGGTGTAGCGGGATTTCTTATAAGCTTCCCGGTTAGAGTCCCGCTCCTTGAAAGCGTCAGCTCTAGCCTTTAGCTCAGTGAAGATGTTGCCTGTAATCCATGGCTTCTGGTTGGGGTATGTACGTATGGTCAATGTGGGGGTGACGTCATCGATGCACTTATTGATGAAGCCAATGACTGATGTGGTGTACTCCTCAATGCCATCGTCGGAATTCCGGAATATATTCCAGTTTGTGCTAGCAAAACAGTCCTGTAGCTTAGCATCTGCTTCATCTAACCACTTTTTTATTGATCAAGTCACTGGTGCTTTTTGCTTATTTTATTTTATTGTAAGCAGGAATCAGGAGGATAGAATTATGGTCAGATTTGCCAAATGGAGGGCGAGGGAGAGCTTTGTATGCGTCTGTGTGTGGTTAAAGTATTTTTTTCCCTCTTGTTGCAAATTTAACATGCTGATAGAAATTTGGTAAGATGGATTTAAGTTTCACTGCATTAAAGTCCCTGGCTACCAGGAGTGCCGCCTCTGGGTGAGTGTTTATCTGTTTGCTTATGGCGGAATACTGCTCATTCAGTGCAGTCTTAGTGCCAGCATCGGTCTGTGGTGGTATGTAGACAGCTACGAAAAATACAAATGAAAACTCTCTAGGTAGTTAGTGTGGTCTACAGCTTATCATGAGATATTCTACCTCAGGTGAGCAAAACTTTGAGACTTCCTTAGATATCGTGCACCAGCTGTTATTTACAAAAATACATAGTCCGCTGCCCCTTGTCTTACCAGACCCCACTGTTCTATCCTGCCGATACAGCGTATAACAAGCCAGCTCTATGTTGATAATGTCGTCGTTCAGCCACGACTTCGTGAATCATAAGATATTACAGTTTTGAATGTCCCTTTGGTAGTGTAATCTTCCGCGTAGGTCATTTTATTTTATTTTCCAAAGATTTCACGTTTGCTAGCAGAATGGAAGGAAGTGGGGTTTTATTCGATCGCCTACGAATTCTCAGAAGGCAGGCCGCCCTCTGGCCCCCTTTTCTCCGCCTTCTCTTCACGCAAATGACAAAGATCTGGGCCTGTTCCCCGGGAAAGCAGTGTATCATTCTCGTCAGACTCGTTAACGGGAAAAAAGGATTCTGCCAGTCCGTGGTGAGTAATCGCAGTTCTGATGTCCAGAAGTTATTTTTGGTCATAAGAGACAGTAGCAGCAACATTATGTACAAAATAAGTTAAAAAAAATAAGTTACAAACAACTCAAAGTATATGACACAATGTTTATTTAGAATTTGCTCAACTAAATAACTGTCCCAAATGGCACCCTATTCCCTATCTAGTGCACTACTTTTGACCAGGGCCCATATGTTGCCATTTGGTAATCAGACATTGAGTTAACTCTTCTAGCTTCCTGTCTGTAAAGGTGACTGTGTCAGCTTGTGTTGCTACAAGCTCTTAGTTTTCCGACTAACCTGTGCGTCAGATGTAGCGGAGGACACTAGCCACTGATGTTGTTGCATTGTGGAAACAGAGAGTGGGACGGGAAGGGGACTGAGTAATGCGTCATGCTTTTATTCCGTTTCCCTCAGTTGTCTCCATGGCACTCAGAACGGATGCAAAAAAAGGCTTCCAAAATCCCTACCACGTCAGCGCACAATGCATTATTAGTGCCTATCTAGGATGAAACAGCAAGCTGTATAGACAAAAGAATGGAGGACGTAGATAGATAAGGGGAATATGTATTTGAGACTGTAAACTACTGAACTTTCTCCTTCAGATACGACACAGATGTAATCAAGACTAAGGTTTTAACAGTGAGAAAAGAGTATAGTGTGTGGCATAGTGTGACTTCAGTTTGGGTGTAATGCTCTGTATGGAGTCCTGTATATGTATCAAAATTAGACCGCATCCTGTTTAGATAAGTACACACATGCACCTCATATATATGGGGGGGGGGGAGCTCTATCTCTGTCTCATTCTGAAGGCCGTGCAGACACAGTGGTTGCTCCACTAAAAGTTTTGTGATTTATGCTGCGGGACTTAGAGGTAATTTGTGGTTAAGTTCAGTACCCTGTGTAACCACTTCATTGCTCCAGACCAGCACAAGGGGGGAGTTAGAGCACTGATTATGCTTTTGGGTCTACTGTGTCTCTCACTGACAATGAATGGGCGACATAAACCTAAATAGAAACGGATCATTGTGCACGACTTCAGTATTACTTACTAAAACTGTTGTTACACTAAGGTTTGTATTATTTTATTTTGTTAGGATTATTTTGCTCTTACTGTAGTACTGTACGCCACTCCCGACTGGTCACGTTAGACCGTTGCGCCACTCAGGCGCTCTATAAAACAGGATTATTAGCTGTGTTCCTATAGATGCTGGTTCAATACCCGTGCTGCCCTCTACTGGGATACCCGTAAGATGATTGTAGGTTTTTGGTTTCTCTCCCTCTAAAAACATAATTCTAAATAATAAACTGGCTTTATTTACAAATTAGGAACAATGTCTCACCACATGTTCAAGACTGGCCTTTTTCTCGCTCATTTTACGTTATTTGAAAACAAAATCATCTCCAAAATATTGTTATTTTTTAAACAATTTGATTATTATTATTAATTTAGAAGCAATAGCCTACAACTATTTCAGCACCGTTTCGCGCTGCTCTGAGACAAGCATGGGGACTGGTCTTGATAAATCAAGGAGATTTTTATTTTCACTGAATCTCCGTTTGGGTATTGGTTAGACTAGAATTCAAAAATTAGGGTGAAGAAATGTTGTGCTCTTAGTGTAACCTTTTATTTAACGAGGCAAGTCAGTTAAGAACAAATTCTTATTTACAAGGACAGCCTACTCCTTCCTCCTCGTCTGGGAATTGAACCCCGGTCTCCCGCGTGCCCGCACGACACAGGGATTCTTTAGCTAAATAGCCCAATACTGTACTCCCGACCGCCACGTTGTACAGCACGATATTTCCCGTTCCATTCTACCGGAAACCCAGAGGGTTTTTCGTTTTTCTTGGAATAGAAACAACATAATATTAATCAAATTAATTAAACAAGAACCAGTCAAAAGTTTAGACACACCTACTCATTCCAGGGTTTTTCTTTATTTTGACTATTTTCTACATTGTAGAATAATAGTGAAGACATCACAACTATGAAATAACACGTATGGAATCAGTTATGAACAAATTCTTATTTACAAGGACAGCCTACTCCTTCCTCCCCATCGGGGAATTGAACCCCAGTCTCCCGGGTGCCTGCAGTCTCTAGTACAGCCATTGAAGGCTATCAAATGCTTCTCAAAGATGCTCTCTGGTAGTCAAACTAGCACTAACTAGAATCAATGGTACCAGTGGTTCACACTTAAATAACGTTCCATAGAATTCTGCTGCACCATGCATGCTGCGCCGCAGTACGCTGCAACTTTTAAAGCTTCAACCCATAACTCACGCCTTCCAAACAGAAAGCACAAACCGATGCCATAGGGCTGAATTAGTGACCTTTCCAAAGAAATGTTTGGTTTTCAATTATTCCGCTCTTCACAAAAAGTCTAATGTACTTTTATAAACCCCAACTTGCTTTGTGAATCGGTGGTGGAACTTTGAAATGATTCCAGTTGTCAGTATTGTTAACTGATGATCTGTGACTTTATAGGAGCTTTATTGATACGCATCTCATTGACAGAAACAGACAGTCTCTATTATATCATGGTCGTGTTCATTAGGGCACGCAATGGGGAAAGTGTTTTGCAACAGACCAAAGTATTTCCTTTTGGTGGTCAGTTAGTCCCTCCCTGTTTTAGTCTGTTTTCTTTAGTTTGATTCCTAATGAACACGAACTGTGTGTTTGATTCCCCCAGGTGCACCATGTGTAATAAACCTTTTAAGAAGTCCAGCCATCTGAAGCAACACGTGCGCTCCCACACCGGAGAGAAACCCTACTGCTGCAACATTTGTGGCCGATGCTTTGTCTCAGCAGGGGGTCCTCAAGTCCCACCTCAACACACACACAGGTAAGAACAGTGTACCTCAACACTGCCTGCATACAGTGGCAAGAAAATGTATGTTAACCCTTTGGAATTACCTGGACTTCTGCATAAATTGGGCATCAAATTTGATCTGATCTTCATCTAAGTCACAACAATAGACCCAGTCTGCTTAAACTAATAACACACAAACAATGACACGTTTTCATGTCTTTATTGAACACACCGTCTAAACATTCATAGTGCAGGGTGGTAAAAGTATGTGAACCCTTGGAATTAATAACTAGTTGACCCTCCTTTGGCAGCAATAACCTCAACCAAACGTTTTCTGTAGTTGCGGATCAGACTTGCACAACGGTCAGGAGGAATTTTGGACCATTCCTCTTTAACAAAACTGTTTCAGTTCAGCTATATTCTTGGGATGTCTGGTGTGAACCACTCTCTTGTGGTCATGCCACATCATCTTAATCGGGTTGAGGTCAGGACTTCTGGGCCCCTGCGGAAGGCGTATTTTCTTCTGTTGAAGCCATTCTGTTATTGATTTACTTCTGTGTTTTGGGTCATTGTCCTGTTGCATCACCCAACTTCTGTTGAACTTCAAGTGGGGGACAGATATATATCTTGATAAACTAGGGAATTCATTCATTTAGCAAGCTGTCCAGGCCCTGAAGCAGAAAAACAGCTCCAAACCATTATGCTCCCTTCACCATACTTTACAGTTGGGATGAGGTTTTGATGTTGATGTGCTGTGCGTTCCTTCCAAACATCTCAACTGTAGTTTAATCTGGCCACAGAATATTTTGCCAGTAGTGCTGTGGAACATCCAGATGCTCTTTTGCAAACTTCAGATGTGCAGCAATGTTTTTTTTGGACAGCAGTGGCTTCTTCTGTGGTGTCCTTCCACACCATTCTTGTTTAGTATTTTACGTATCGTAGACTCGTCAACAGAGATGTTAGTATGTTCCAAAGATTTCTGTAAGTCTTTAGCTGACACTCTAGGATTATTCTTAACCTCATTGAGCATTCTGCTCTGTGCTTTTGCAGTCATCTTTGCAGGACGGCCACTCCTAGGGAGAGTAGCAACAGTGCTGAACTTTCTCCATTTATAGACAATTTGTCTTACCGTGGACTGATGAACATCAAGGCTTTTAGAGATACTTTTGTAACCCTTTCCAGCTTTATGCAAGTCAACAATTCTTAATCTTAGGTCTTCTGAGACCTATTTTTGTTCGAGGCATGGTTCACATAAGGCAATGCCTCTTGTGAATAGCAAACTCAAATTTTGTGAGGTTTTTTTTATAGGGCAGGGCAGCTCTAACCAACATCTCCAATCTCATCTCAATGATTGTACTCCAGATTTGGTGACTCCTGACTCCAATAAGCTTTTGGAGAAGTCATTAGCCTAGGGATTCACATACTTTTTCCAACCTACACTGTGAATGTTTAAATGATGTATTCAATATAGACAAGAAAAATACAATAATTTGTGTGTTATTAGTTTAAGCACACTGTGTTTGTTTGTTGTTGTGATTTTTTTTTATGACCAATTTATGCAGAAATCCAGATCATTCCAAAGGGTTCATATACATTTTCTTGCCACTGTAGTTAAAATAGCACGCTGTTTATCTGGTCGACCCAGACTCATGCCTCTCGCAGGACAGCAAAGTGCTTCATTTTACGAATTCTGTTCATTCACGTATGACCGTCAAATATCAATTTCATAATTGTTTCTCTCTCATGGCTGTGCAGCTGGGTTGTGGAGAGAAATGACAATACTATAGGCACAAATGTTTTGGGAAACCCAATGGTGTAAAGTACTTAAGTAAATATCCCTTCAAATACTACTTAAGTCGTTTTTGGGTGGGAATCTGTACTTTTTCTCCCCAATTTCGATCTTGTCTCATTGCTGCAACTCCCCAATGGGCTCGGGAAGCGAAGGTCGAGTCGTGCGTCCTCCAAAACATGACCTGCCAAACCGCACTTGTTAACACCCGCCCGCTTAACCCGGAAGCCAGCCGCACCAATGTGTCGGAGGAAACACCGTTCAACTGACGACCAAGGTCAGCCTGCAGGTGCCCGGCCCGCCACAAGGAGTCACTAAAGCGCAATGAGCCAAGTAAAGCCCTCCCGGCCAAACCCTCCCCTAACCCGGACAACGCTGGGCCAATTGTGCGCTGCCCTATTGGACTCCCGATCACAGCTGATTGTGATACAGCCCGGGATAGAACCTGGGTCTGTAGTGACGCCTCTAGCACTGCGATGCAGTGTCTTAGACCGCTGCGCCACTAGGGAGGCGGGGTATCTGTACAACTTTTACTTCTACTCCAATACATTCCTAAAGAAAATAATGTACTTTTTACTCCATACACCCAAAAGTACTTCTTACATTTTGAATGCTTAGCAAGATAGGAAAATGGTCAACACACTGATGAAACATATGTTTATTTGTATTTCCATCTCCTTTGCTCCTGCTCCTAGGAGTGAAGGCCTATAAGTGTAACATGTGTGACACTTCCTTCACCACCAACGGCAGTCTGAACCGCCACATGGTTGTCCACCTGAAGCCCTACAAGTGTCACATGTGTGAGGACAGCTTCCTCAACAGCGTGCTCTATAGGAAGCACTTGAAGAAGGACCACTCCGAAGTGGACAGAGGTACAGACATAGGCTGCGTCCCAATAATATCTCCTTTCTCCTAAAGTATGAATTTGTTCACTACTTCCCACAAATCTAAAAGCATTGGATTGGTGGAGGTATGGGCTAGTATGAGTTTCTATGATATTTCTTATACCAGTCATTTCCTTCCAAATCAGTGAAGGTGAAGTGCACACTTAGGGAGGAAGGAGAGGAATTTGGGACATAGCCATAGAGATATACACTAGACAAGCATTTCGCTACACCCACAATAACATCTGCTAAATATGTGTATGTGACCAATAGATTTTTTATTTAGAGTGGCTAGTGTCATCGATCTGTTTAGCTCTAGGATTTGCTGATAATGGCAGCCATATTGGTCAGTGTTCCATTTAATTAAGTACAGAGATGTAGTATATGCAAAAGTATGTGGACACCCCTTCAAATTAGTGGATTTGGCTATTTCAGCCACACCCGTTGTTGACGGGTGTATAAAATTGAGCACAAAGTCATACATTCTCCATAGACAAACATTATCATTCGAGTGGCCTTACTGAAGAGTTCAGTGACTTTCAACGTGGCGCTGCTGGAGCTGACCCGCTGAACTGGAAGTGCTGTTATTGTGAAGTGTAAACGTCTAGGACCAACAACGGCTCATCCGCAAAGAGGTAGGCCACATCTGCTCACAGAACGGGACCGAGGAAGCTCGTAGCTCGTAAAAATAGTCTGTCCTCGGTTGCAACACTCACTACCGTGTTCCAAACTGCCTCTGAAAGCAACATCAGCACAATAACTGTTTGTCAGGTGCTTCATGAAATGGGTTCCCATGGCCGAGCAGCCGCGCAACAAGCTTGAGATCACAATGCCAAGCGTAGGCTGGAGTGGTGTAAAGCTCACCGCCATTGGGCTTATCTGGAGCAGTGGAAATGCGTTCTCTGGAGTGATGAATCATGCTTCACCATCAGGCAGTCCGACGGACAAATCTGGGTTTGGCAAATGCCAGGAGAACCCTGTCTGCCACAATGCATAGTGCCAACTGCAAAGTTTGGAGGAGGAATAATGGTCTGGGACTGTTTTTCATGGTTTGGGCTAGGCCCCTTAGTTCCAGTGAAGGGAAATCTTAACGCTACAGCATACAATGACCTTTCCTGTGTCAGCATGACAATACCCCTGTGCACAAAGCGAGGTCCATACAGAAATGGTTTGTTGAGATCCGTGTGGAAGAACTTGACTGTCCTGCACAGAGCCCTGACCTCAAACCCATGGAACACCTTTGAGATGAATTGGAACGTGGACTGCGAGACAGGACTAATTGCCCAACATCAGTGCCTGACCTCACTAATGCTATTGTGGCTGACTGGAAGCAAGTCCCCGCAGCAATGTTCCAACATCTTGTGGAAAGCCTTCCCAGAAGAGTGGAGTCTGTTATAGCAGCAAAGGGGGGACCAACTCCATATGAATGCCCATGATTTTGGAATGAGATGTTCGACAAGCAGGTGTCCACATACTTTTGGTCATGTAGTGTATACTCTGTAGAGAGAGACACCTTTTAAAGATGTGCTCTTGCACATTTTGTCAAAAAAGTTTGGTAATGGTAATATACACCATTTTCATTTTGGACCTCCATAATTTGGCCCCTGGGCAGTTTGACACCCCCTGGAAAAAGGCAATCAGCCATGATTACATAAAAGTTAAAGCAGACTTGGTCACATACGCTTTCCAAATATTTGACATTTTTGATTTAGCTGGTCTGCTTCCATATAGAGTGTGCACTTTTAGTAATATTCTATTTGATTCTATTCTGCCTGACAAGCTTATATTGACAAGCAGCAATTATTTGAAATACATCTGAAATGGACCCAGGTCTGAGTTTGAGATGTGGGCGTGATGTTGAGTGACACTTGTGAATCCTTTCCTCATCCTCCAGCAGGGCTGGAGGATGAGGACGGCGAGGAGGAAGAGGAGGGCGAGCAGACCGTGATGAAAAGGAACCGGGCCAACATCATAACCTTCACGGAGGAGCAGGCGGAGGAGCTGGCCAAGAATGACCCTGGTGACGAGGCGTCAGTGTCGGAGAAGGTGCTGGCCCAGTCGGCGGCGGAGCGCGACCGCATCAGCGAGATCAAGGACAAGGCGGTGGAGCTGGAGACGGAGCCCAAGTTCGCCAACTGCTGTAACTTCTGCCCCAAGAGCTTCAAGAAGCCCAGCGACCTCGTCAGGTGAGCTGAGTGTCAGAGAACTGTCTCCCTCTGTCCTGTATTCTCTTATATGCTCTTTCTCACTCTCTCTTCATCTACTTTCTGTCTCTTTCTCTGTCCTATTCAGGGGCCTGAAACTAACGTTTTGTTCCGCCAGCCATTCTGTGGCAGGTATATAAAGAAATTGACCAGCCACTCAGATTTTTAACTAGCCAAAATGTATTTTCTCAATATTTACACCAAAATCTTCCCCCAAAAAACAGATGAGCATGCTTCTAAAATAAGAGATGTATTACTAGTAAGAAGTGATGTGGTATATTTCCCAATGCTACTTCAATTTTTGTGACCTTAGTCTTTTAATCAAAATATCACAGATGAGACAAAGAAATTCAGCTGCCCCTTTAAAGGAAAGATTCACCCATTTTGAGCGACGTTCTATCGATTCCCTGGGTCAATTCATGTTTTCATGTGTATCTAAGCTATCGCTGTTCAAGCAGGTTGGTATGAGGTTGGTATAAAGCATCTCACTACACTGGACGTTAATAGGAATAGGACTTTTAGATCACAAAAACATCTATCGTACATGTCAGATTTAAATACTGGCCGACGTCATAACGCGAGAGAGGTTGTCTTCGATAGAGCCATTGATCATATTTTTTGCGATATTCCTACCTTGAGGAATGTGTACTTTAAGAGAGGGTTTAGCACATTTCTCCTGTTTGTCTGCCTCTTCAGTCCAGGATGCATTGCATGATGCTGTTGTGAATGTCAGACTGCAGGTTGAACATGGTGAGATTGGAGACTTCTAAATTGATAGCTGTAAAATTGCCTGAACAATCTGTACTAACTTGCTACTTCACATGCTGAACAGATTTCCACATTTCCGCATACATTTTCAGATGTTGGTACCAACTTTATTCTAACGATAAAATAAAACATTTGTTCACAAAAATATTGTTCTCACATGATATTGTTGTTTAACATTGTAAATTATAGGAATTAGTGGTTTTGGGTGGATTTTTCCTTTAAGGGAGGGAGGTTACCATGGAAATCAGGGCAGTCATGCCGCTCTAGTCATGACAGTGTGCCTGTGAGGTACATAATCTGACTAATAGCCGATGTGTCTTCGCTAGCAGTTGAAGCAAACTCTAGCATTGAAAAACAACCTAGTGTGTGAACAAAATTATAAAATAGCCAAGAAACAAGCCTTACTTTAGTAGACTTTCAAGTAAATCAGACTAACTTTTATGCCTGTGCGCAGCACTTCTAAAAATGAATCTTCAGCACTTCAGTCACAGTGTACACAGCTCCCCAGCCAGGCAGTGTTGCGCAAGGTGAGATATTATAGGATTTGTAGTTCTTTGTGTGATCTACCAGCTATGAAACAAAATGACAGAAACACTTTCAAAACATCTACTGCAGCATTTATTTTGCTATAAATGTGATCATACTTGACTTCTAACTCTATTTTTATTGGCAAATGTGAGTGAAATGCTTGCACTGTGGAGCCCTGACTACCCGCCAACTTGGCTGCTGAAATAGACATGGCAGAAGTTCATTTTAGGCCCTGGTCCTATTCTCCCTCATGCTCTGACTCTTGAGCGAGTCAGACTCTCTCTGTGTCTCTGAATATCTTGCTCTTGGGGTTGAAGTTTCCCCCACCTCTCTGAGCTCTTTGAGAGGGGCACCTCTCTGTAGTCATGTTCAGGTGCAGTCCAGCTCTACTCTCTCTCTCTCTCTCTCTCTCTCTCTCTCTCTCTCTCTCTCTCTCTCTCTCTCTCTCTCTCTCTCTCTCTCTCTCCTTCTCATCATTCTGTCACGATTGTCTTTCCCAGCGGTTGAAGAGTTACCTTGTTGTTCCAGCCGCCTTCTCCTCCTGGACCTCTCAAGAGCAATGCACAGCTCATTGTCTCCCCCCATGCCCATCCTATATCCCAGAAGAGCCCTCCACTACAGAGAGCCCAATTACAGGGCCCTGATCAGGCTCCAAACTGCAGCCCTGACCCAACCTCTCTCCCAGAAGAAGAGCCCTCCTCCCAGTCACTACAACAGTTTCCACTGCAGACCTCTGCTCTGAGAGGGGCTCCACAATAGACCCTATCTGAAGTTATTAACACATCCCACAGCACTCACAGGCTGGCTGACATGGTTTGTGTTATTAGGGTGCTGCCAATACACACACACACACATGTTTACTGGGAAGTTCATTCGTGAGATCACCGCCAAACAAGCTGTTAAACAGCCAATTTGTTTTTAATCTCCCCTGTGAACGGTTGTCATTGTCAGGCGCTGGAGAAATGAGTTGTTTCCCTCTTGTTTGACACTAGTGTTCCACCGGTGTGTGAACAGTGAGTGACAGGCACAGTTTTTCTTAAAGCGTCAATCTGCAGTTCAAACAATAACACAGCGGTCCCCCATCGCTGTTTGGGTAAACGGCTGAGTGATGGGGCTGGAGAAATGTAAGCGCTCTCAAATTCATGAAGATGTTTGGATGCAAGGACTGACCATCCATGATTGCAAATGTATATGTTTAATCAGGTCAGTGAAACAATGTTATATTTTGCTTTCTGATGGGGGGTACTGACAGTTGAACTAAGCTCGTGAAGCATGTTTATGTTCTTCAAAAATCAATGGGTATGTATCATGGACGTAGCAATCACAGATTGCCCCTTGTTAAGGAATGATGCCTCCGCTATACGTGAGCGGTGCTGAGTGAGGAGAGGTATGATCTAGTTTGACAGCTGGAATTGTCCCGTAGTTTTATGGAGTCATCTTGTAAGAAGAAGACGACGACGAGAAGGACTGCTATAAAATGGTCAGAGGTGCCATATCAACTGCTAATTTCTTTAGTACAGTTGTTTTCGGGAAGTAACTTTAAGTTAGTGAAATTTCGGTCCGTCGTTCATTGCAATCCAAGCATAAAATGTTCTGCTACCAAGACGATAGGTTTCCCTAAAATTAACCCCGGTTTTATTGGACCATAACAGTTTGGTTGCAATTAATGGCGAGGAATATTAGATTGGGCTATTAAGATAATAAGTAATGAGCTTGTCAGATCTTAAGGAGTGATCATTATGGCTTCGTCAATCATCCTCCCCCTCCGACCAGCCGTAACTCAAGGCCAAATTGAAGTATTTATGGGATAGGCTTAGCTTTTCATTTCAGAAGTTCTTCAAAAGTAGCCTAGTTATCGAGTCACTGAGCCTACCAAAAACAAGGAGAAATGACAGCAACACCCCAAGGATGGCTGCAACAAAGATGCATTCACTTCATTTCATGGTGCTCTTTTATCAAAAACAATAAAGTTGACGTGTTTTTGGCCAAGACAAGTTACCCTGACAAGCTACCCATTCTCATAGAAAACGTTCTGCTTTGTCAGCAAAACATGTCCTCATATAAAAGTAAACGTATCCCTGCTCAGAGAGACCTAACAAAGTTACCTAATACACATTACAAACAAAGAACAAAGTTACGTGAGGGGGTAAACTAACAATGTTGCTGAGTCAGTGGCCTTGTGCCTGAACCTTGCAGATTCAAATTCAGAAGAAAAGACGTCCACGTGTTATTTAATTTCATGGGAGCCTTGGTAAGCACAAAGCATGCAAAATGAAAATAGGAAAACGTCAGAATGGCCACAGGTGATAAATGCACTGTATTTTTTATCAAAAGAATGTGAACCTTCTTTTAATTAATTCTTTGACTCTGAAACGTAACCTAAAGCGTTCCCTTGACACACTCTCCATTCTAACAGGAACGCTCATGAGTAACTTTCTCGCTCGCTCCCTCTTTCTCTCCCTCCCTCCTCGCTCTCTCTAGACATATCCGGATCCACACAGGAGAGCGTCCTTACAAGTGTGACGAGTGTGGGAAGAACTTCACCGTGAAGTCCACCCTGGACTGCCACATAAAGACCCACACAGGTCAGCATGTGGTGCACAGTGTGTACTTCCACTCCATCTGATCAGATGACACTTGTCACACTCCACACAGTAGGAGGGAACGTTAGTTCAAATGCCACCGTGGGAGTAGCGTAGGCTGATCTGTCCCCGTTAATTAGTTTAAGTGATGTTAGGGTTGTTACTACATTTGCTGCAATATGTTCTCAATATGGTTCAACTCTATGGGTGTAGAGTGCACTTTGATCCATGATTTAAGAGTTATATTATGCAAATCATCAGTAATTGCAGTGAAAGAGGGTCCGTACTCAAAAACCAGAGTTTATAAATTCTTGGATACGTAGTCCTAATTTATTATAAACAATATTTAAATCTGCCTCATTTGCATGTCTTATCATCTAACGGCGCCGTGGGGAGTAATTGTGCCCGATGATTTATGGAACGGAGTTGTAGGTTTGTTCGCCGGCACAAGATGGCAGCAGAAAAGTTTTGTTATTCGAGGGATATTAGGAGATATCTCCTCCACACCTTGTTCTCTTTTTGTAATTACTGCGGTGGACACTCTGACCCCGGAGCAGACACATTCATTCTCCCTGATTAATGAGAAGGCCCAGACATTAGCTAAGTAGGCCTAATAGTCCAAGTTATTGTTGAAGAGCTGTGGATTAGTATTCTCTGTAGGGACGTCTGAATTAACTTTTGGAACTGCAGTAATTAGAAAAGTGACTCGTTTTATTGGTACTCTAGGGGAGAAATCGAGGAAAAGGCATCTGTCAGCCAGTCAGAACAGAGGTGCGAAACATTCATCAATGGAACAATGAAATTCAAACTCTCAGTTTCAGGACGTCATTGGCAAATGTTTTTTGAGAATTTATTGGTTTACATCAATCTAGAGTCACAATACACATTTTGGACCTAACACCCAACCCCACTCTAAACAAACCCCTCACTCGATCCCAGACATCAGCCACATTATTGCCAAACCTACCGCTATGTCAAATAATGAGAATCAGTGGTACACTGTAAAGCCCCATTAGGGCTACATACTATAGGGGAAAACAAGAAGAAACCTACCGTTAACAATGCTATCATTCTGTTCTCTCCCTGCAGGTCAGAAGCTGTTCAACTGTCACATGTGCAACACATCCTTTTCCACCAAAGGGAGTCTGAAAGTCCACATGCGTCTCCACACGGGCTCCAAGCCCTTCAAATGCCCCTTCTGTGAGCTCCGCTTCCGCACCTCAGGCCACCGAAAGACCCACATCCAGTGTCACTACCGGCCTAGCTCAGAGGGTCGGAAGGCCAAGCGAGTAGCATCATCCAGAAGTAACCAGAACCAGCAGCAGCACCCGGCTAACCCAGAGACCCTGCACCCTGTGGGCCTGCTCCAGGCTACTACCACAGACCATAACATCTACCTCCCAGCCAACCAGGTCCTCGCAGGCCAGTTTGACCAGAACCTGCTGCAGCAAGGCCTGGTGGGCCAGGCTATCCTGCCTACCTCCATGTCAGGTAAGGGCCCACTCACTTACTCACTCACTCACATCAGGGTTGGAGTTCAATTCCAATTCAATTAATATATTGAATTGCACATGGGTTCCTCTCCATAAATTGTATAAATTCAATTCCTGACTTAAGTTTAGGTGGAATTCACCCCAACTCTGGCACGCACACACATTCTCACAACCGTCCATTGCCACAAACACATTATTTAATTCTAATTGCCAATTCTTATTACCCTATGCAAGCCTAGCTCACCCCTTCCGCTATTGACATGAAGCATGCAACCAAGTGCTGCTCAGCACAGCAACCATATTTCACCTGAACAGTCAGCCCTAGCCTAGTCCACATTCAAACCATAGTTTGAGACTGAGAGGAGAGGTTTGAAGCCTGAGTCCAAGTACAGACTGTTCTCAGTAGCCAGCCAGGAAGAGCTGATGACTGGTGTTTACAGCTACTGGGCTAGTGTCATATCACTAGGCCTGAGGCCATGCATGCTTAGTGCTAAGGGGCGCTTTTCGTCACTGCACACCACAACCTGCCTATTCTGCACTAGGTGTGTTTGGCTGTAGATGCACAGATACACTGGGAGAGGGAGGATGAGAGCTGGATATTACGAGGAAATAGAGCCGGACATTGTGGGACATTACATCGAAATGACATCATACTGTCGTCATTCCAACCAGTTTCTGGTTGTAACAGTGTCATTTTAACAGTTTTTCCTGCTCTGTCTCATTTCCAGGCAGAATTGTCACTGTTGTCATGTTCAGGGATTTCAGTGAATTGAGAGTGAGGTTTAAATCGTTTAGTCCAGTAAAATGGCAAAAGGTATTCATATTTGTTTTTCTCAGAATACTTGGTAGTAAAGAAAGACATGCTTGTCTTTCATAGCCTGATGACTCACACTAAATGATTCCACTGCTCTGTCGTTCACTACATACTTTAGTCTGAGACTGCCGTCATTGAAATTGTTTGTGGTGAAGAGGGTCACGAGGGGGTGTTGTACAAAACAAAGTCATCAGCGATTGGATCGTCTCTAACCAATCAGAGTATCAACGCCAATGACAATTTTCCAAACTGCCGCTTTACCCACTTGTGTTCTGGCTGGAGGAGGCACTCCGATCCACACTCATTGTGGAGAAGAAACTAACGTCCATGGGCGTGGTGTAGAATTTGGCTGGAGCAAGGAGTCTGGGTAGCCAGGCAACGTCTTTCACGCCTGGTTCAAAAGCAAGACCAATGTTCTGCAAAAATTGAAAAGCACTTTTCCTGTAGTTTGCCTCGTGTGAGCCTCATGTCAAAGACAAGTTTCCTTCTTATGGAAAATAAATATTTGTTCAATCCAATTCATTAAGACATTCTAGGCTACAACTACAGAATGATGTATCTGTTAGTTAGATCTACAGACTAGGACGGAATAAGGAGTCTGAAACAACATTTGTGGAGTCTGAAAAGCATCAACACTTAAGAGTTTGAAATGTTTTGACTGAACTCTGGCTCACTTCACCTCTAATCTGTCGTTTCTTCAAACTGGCGGCGAGGAGGAAGCCATCCAAAAAAGCAGCCATTAAATGAATTTCCCTCACAGCGCTGTTCGGGAATCTAGTAGGGCTTCGAAATGACTTAGAAATGTCTTCCACGCACCGTGCTCATTGCTGGCACACAACTCGGGGTGCTACTGGCAGCCTCTCTCTCTCCGCATGTAGCCCCTAGTTCCCTTGAAGGTCCCCCATTGGGCGATAAGTTGCGCTGAGCCACTCCTCTTATCTGTTCGAGCAGACAGAAGGCACGTTGAGCAAACACAGAATAATCTGAATTATTACCATTCGTATTACGTGAATCTGCATTAAATTAAACAATTGAAGTTATTTCTTAAAGTCCCACACCTTATATTTTGGTTTATTGTGGGTTTAGGGTCTAGAAAGTTGAACTGGGCTCATCATCCATTTCTAAGTGCCGCTCTTCCAGAATAGATGGGTGTTTTGTGATTCATTTAAATGATAGAAAATGTCTATAAATATCACAGAATGTGAGTCTGCTTTTTATAACAGCCCGTTATGTGTTGTGTATAAACCTGATGACATTTTGTGCCTTACTGATGTTGTGAAACTTAAAATGCAAATCGAATTATCCAAGCTTGGGACAATAAAGGTGTTCTAATCTAATCGTGTGGTTTGGGATTGTATTGTAGCGGGTGGTGACCTGACAGTGTCTCTGTCGGAGGGTCTGGCTACTCTGGAGGGCATTCACCTCCAGCTTACCTCTGCCAACCTAGTGTGTCCCAACGTCCAGATCTCTGGCATCGACACCAGCAACATCAACAACATCACACTGCAGGTAATGAGGGGTGTGTGTGGGTGCGTGCGGCACTGTGTGTGTGTGTGTGTCGCTGCCAGTGTCACCTACTTCTCGCCCTCTCTCTTTCCTCTCTCTCCTTTGCTCCACCTCTCCTTATCCCTTTGTTCCCTCTTTCATAATCTGTCCTACTCTCCTCTGCTCCCCTATCGCTCTCGCTCTCTCTTTTCACCTCTCTCTTTCTCTCTCTATCCCCACCCCTGTCTTGTGATGACTCATTGGTATTCTCCCATCCCCTCCAGATTGACCCAGCAATCCTCCAGCAGGGAGGTCTCCTCTCCCACGCCCTGACAGGAGACGGAGGCCTGACCAGCCACCCTGGTGCCCACCTCATGGCCACGGGAGACCCCTCGGCGTCTGGCTCCAATGTGGTCCTGCACCCGCTCACCAGCCTGGCCCTGCAGCCCCCCGCTATCGGCACCGGCCACGTCACCATGGGCAGCCTTGGCGAGCACGACATCACAGGTGCATGGTGGTCCCGTCTTCTCCCCGGAACTTCGCATTTCTGTTCCTATACTAACATGATCACTCAGGAAGGGGTAGTTCCCTCGGGAAAGTTCACTTGTATTATGTTTATTAGTCCACTGTTACTACAATCCCAAAACATTGTGCATGACAGCAGTCATGTTTTTTTCAAGATGGAGCATTTTCTGTACAAAGCAAAAGCATTTGAGGTCATATGGATTAAATTGAATAGTAACTGAAATATGGACACTGACTTTGGTTTATAACCTTTCACACGTAGCGTAATATCATTTAAAATCCTGCAGTGAAATTATACAACACATGTTAATTTTGTCTCAAACAGGAGTGGAGAAATTTGAATTCTTTCTTTCAGCATCTCTTGAGAAAATGTAATGTGTTATATTTGACACTGTTATGCAAGCAGACAGTATTTCAACCACATAAAATATGCACCCAAGACGAACAGAAGTATTTTCATTAACGTGTTTTGTAATTTTCTCAGCTTTTAATTTCTTTAAAACCGGTCAAACTGATAACATTTGGACATTTTGCACAGGACTGTTTTGGAGTTATTGTGTTTTCTGCACGGCCCCCTAAATGAAACCGACAACTTTACAGGTGTTTACTAGATTACTAATGCATTCATTCTATCAATGTAAGACATTCTGGTGAGCACTACTTTATTTAGTCTTCTGGGGCACCAAGTTATGACAGAAGAGAAGCTGCATGTATCAAACTTTAGTTGACAAATGGACTACCAAATGTCTGAAATTATAATATGGCCTACCAAATGTCGGAAATTATAAGCAGAATAAAAAAAAATATATATATATTATGGTGGATGGAACTGCGCAGGTAGCCTACTTTTTAAAGTGATTTGTTTGACAATCAGATGAAAACATCATCACACAACACCCATGATAAGCAAAACTCCTGCGCAGACCGCTAAAACAACATTAAACGGGTTAAGATTTTTACATGCCACAGTATCCCTTCTTCAATCAGCATATCCCAGGCATCTTATCCGGGTTTCTCATGACCGGGATGCAAGCTTTTTCGGGTTATTGTAAACGGGATATGATGTTTATATGCGTCAACTCAAAAACAGAATACTTGAGTATTGTGAATAATAACAGGATATTGGTGTGCATGTAAACGTGGTCATTATCACTCAGAATAATTCATGAAATTCTGGATTTTCCGCTTCCTTGCAGCCAAACTCAAAATGGGTAGATGTTTCACTAAAGTGTTTTGACGGTGTCTCTTCTACTCATATCCTCTCCTCTCTTTTGGGCTCCACAGCTTTCTGTTGTTGATATGAGTGTATGTGATGTGTGGCCCCACCTTGAGGAAACTGTCACAATGAGTTTGTTCCCCAGCCATGCTTTCACACCAGCTGCACCTACTTTGACGGCATAGGGTGTCAGCCTAAGCCATGGGAAAGGAGGGATGGATGGGGGGAGATGGCAGAGAGAGAGAGAGAGAGAGAGAGAGAGAGAGAGAGAGAGAGAGAGAGAGAGAGAGAGAGAGAGAGAGAGAGAGAGAGAGAGAGAGAGAGAGAGAGAGAGAGAGAGAGAGAGAGAGAGAGAGAGAGAGAGAGAGAGAGAGAGAGAGAGAGAGAGAGAGAGAGAGAGAGAGGGGGAGAGGGGAGAGAGAGAGAGAGAGAGAGAGAGAGAGAGAGGTAAGGAGGGATGAAAAGGGGAGAGGATAGGAGGAAAAAGAGAGGAAGGAATGGAGGAAGGATAGGTGTGAAGAGAGTCAATGAGTTAATTATGGCTTCTGTATCTCCCTGTTTTCTCTCCTTCCCCCTTTAGGTTCTCATCAGGACCTGAGCCATGTGATGAGTGCTCCAGGCCTGGTGTCCAGTGGGGCTCATGGTGCTCAGGAGATCACCCTGACCATCAACAACTCCAGCCTCACCCAGGCTCTAGCTCATGCCCAGGCCCAGGCCAACGCTGCTGCTGGGGGCAACACTGCTGCAGGCAACCACCCCCAGGAGATCACACTCACCATATCAGGTACACACACACAAATGATCTGTCCCTATTCTCCATACTTCTCCCAAAGTGTACACTTGCACGCTCCCCATCATGGATTTAAAAATGAAGGAAACTCTCCAGCTAATGCTTGCACCAATCCAATATGCTTTTAAAGATGCACTATGCAGAAATTGCTTTGCCATTAACTGGTTGCTTTAAAATTCTAGTAGTTGACGTGACAAAACAAGCAAGTATAGTGTAGCAAATCATTGTATCATCTAAACCGCTGAGAAATATATTTTCCATAACCCAAAAAATTATATTTTCAGCTGTTTGAAGCTAGTGTGCGCACTCACTCGCTCATGCCCACACACACGTGGCAGCTAAACAAGCAGGCTCACAGGAGCACAATCATCTATTTTTCTCTTCACCTTAATTCAACAAACCAAGTTCACAAAGTGATTGTACGGATAAAAAGGGTCAGTAGCACATCTTTTCAGGAGACTATAGTTGGTATACTGTCCAGATGCGTCGACAGCGCTTCAAGGATACTTAATCGTGAGATACAAAATATGAATGAATAGAATTCTCCTATTCTCCTAAATATGTCATTGTGGTGCTCACATTCCACAAAAATGTAAGTTCGGTGTTGTGTGTCAATTGACATACTGGACTCATACAAACACAGGCACACACACACTCACAGGCACACGTTTGATTCACTCTGATGCATACACACTCAAACAACCTCCTACAATACCCAAAACTTAATCCGGGATAACTATATCCAGCTCAGAATCAGTTCCCCTCCACTCTGCCTGGGAATGAAATTTAAGTCGTAAAATGTCATTTAACGTGCTTAATCACAAAGGGGCAATTTCGAGTGATGCTGAGACTAAAAAGGTTTTATGTCAAACAAAAACCAATGATTTCAAAGTTAAACATACAACTCTATGCACAAGCATGACTTTTAACAATTTCCACAGAAAATTTTACAAAAACACATTTACTTCTACGAACAGTGCAGATGCAAAGTTTGATAACAGAATGCTGGTTTGTGCTTCTTGTGCCGTCATTCTGTTACCAAACTTTTCATGAATGTAAACAAAACCAAAACGGAGAGATGAAGACTGCAGACATAGAAAGAGCAGGGAAGATAATTTAATCACGTCACTGTGGGATGGAGTATTGTATTTCTCTCTTTCTGAAGGTCAAGACCTCCTCCAGCAGCACGGCACCCATGGTGGCGGAGAGATGATTGGCGGGATCAGGCTGGCATCCCACCAAACAACTGGTGCCACCCTCACCATTGGCAATGACCACCTTCTACCTCAGAGCAACGCGGGCATGACTGGTAAGGATTGTCAGCAGCACTGCTGTGTGTGTATGTTTGCATCTACTCACCCATTGTTCGGCCGCTGGGAGTGCACAGTGAAGGGCCTGTGACGTAAAGTGTGTTGAGTGATTCGTTCAGCGGGAGAGATGGAGAGATGGGTCAATTAACATGCTGATTGCAGGACCTCTCAACGCTCATCACTTGTGGAGTTTCGTCAACTTCTCTGAGCCATCGTCATCGCTCTCCTCTCAACTGGACAACATTCTGTGACAAACAATGAATAGGCGTTGAGAGGAGTTTGTCCTTTTTATAAATGTATTCTTATTTAACGTTGGTGAGTCATCTAATCGAGAGATATTATGAAAGGATGAGACAATAGTAAAGCTTTGGTTGGATAAATGGAGAATTGTGTATGTGTATGCCAAAGCAGCAGCTATTCTAACACATTAAGGCACTTACATCACGCATAAAACAAAAGATAAAACAGTACATCATATAATATTACACCACTACATACAGTTGAAGTCGGAAGTTTACGTACACTTAGATTGGAGTCATTAAAACTCGTTTTTTCAACCACTCCACAAATTTCTTGTTAACAAACTATAGTTTTGGCAAGTCGGTTAGGACATCTACTCTGCATGACACAAGTAATTTTTCCAACAATTGTTTACAGACAGATTATTTCACTTATAATTCCAGTGGGTCAGACGTTTACATACACTAAGTTGACTGTGCCTTTAATTAAACAGCTTGGAAAATTCCATAAAATGATTCTGATAGCTTCTGATAGGCTAATTGACATAATTTGAGTCAATTGGATGTGTACCTGTGGATGTATTTCAAGGCCTACCTTCAAACTCCGTGCCTCTTTGCTTGACGTCATGGGAAAATCAAAAGAAATCAAGACCTCAGAAAAAAATTGTTGATCTCCACAAGTCTGGTTCATCCTTGGGAGCATTTTCCAAATGCCTGAAGGTACCACGTTCATCTGCACAAACAATAGTACGCAAGTATAAACACCATGGGACCACGCAGCCATCATACTGCTCAGGAATGAGACCCGTTCTGTCTCCTAGAGATGAACGTACTTTGGTGCGAAAAGTACAAATCAATTACAGAACAACAGCAAAGGACCTTGTTTGGCGCCGACAGAGATGGACGCCTCGCTTCGCGTTCTTAGGAAACTATGCAGTATTTTGTTTTTTTACGTATTATTTCTTACACTGTTACCCCAGGAAATCTTAAGTCTTATTACATATAGCCGGGAGGAACTATTGGATATATTAGTTATAAGAGCAACGTCAACTTACCAACATTACAACCAGGAATATGTCTTTCCCGAAGCGGATCCTCTGTTTGGACCATCAACTAGGACAATGGATCGGATCCCAGTAGGCGACCCAAAACACCGTGCCGCAGAAGGGGCAGACGGAGCGGTCTTCTGGTCAGGCTCCGTAGACGGGCACATCGCTCACCGCTCCCGAGTATACTACTCGCCAATGTCCAGTCTCTTGACAACAAGGTAGATGAAATTCGAGCAAAGGTTCCCTTCCAGAGAGAATTCAGAGATTGTAACATTCTTTGTTTCACGGAAACATGGCTCACTCGGGATACGTTATCAGAGTCGGTACAGCCACCTGGTTTCTTCACACATTGCGCCGACAGAAACAAACATCTATTTGGTAAGAAGAAGGGCAGGGGTGTATGCCTTATGATTAACAAGTCGTGGTGTGATCATAGCAACAACAGGAACTTGACCTAGAATTCCTTACGATCAAATGCCGACCGCATTATCTGCTCGCTTTGAGGACAATACAGTGCCACTGACACAGCCCGCTACCAAAACCTGCGGGCTCTCCTTCACCTCAGCCAACGTGAGTAACATTTAAACGTGTTAACCCTTGCAAGGCTGCCAGACCAGACGGCATCCCTAGCCGCGTCCTCAGAGCATGCGCAGACTAGCTGGCTGGTGTGTTTACGGACATGTTCAATCAATCTCTATTCCAGTCTGCTGTTCCCACATGCTTCATGAGGGCCACCATTGTTCCTGTTCCCAAGAAAGGTAACTGAGCTAATTGACTATAGCACTCACTTCCGTCATCATGAAGTGCTTTGAGAGACTAGTCAAGGATCATATCACCTCCACCCTACCTGACACCCTAGACCCACTCCAAATTGCTTACCGCCCCAATAGGTTCACAGACGATACAATCACACTGCACACTGCCCTAACCCATCTGGACAAGAGGAATACCTATGTAAGAATGCTGTTCATCAATTACAGCTCAGCATTTAACACCATAATACCCTCCAAACTCGTCATTAAGCTCGAGACCCTGGGTCTCGACCCCGACCTGTGCAACTGGGTCCTGGACTTTCTGACGGGCCGCCCCCAGGTGGTGAGGGCAGGAAACAACATCTCCACCCCGCTGATCCTCAACACTGGGGCCCCACAAGGGTGCGTTCTCAGCCCTCTCCTGTACTTCCTGTTCACCCAAGACTGAGTGGCCATGCACGCCTCCAACTCATCAAGTTTGCAGACGACACTACAGTGGTAGGCTTGATTACCAACAACAACGAGACGGCCTACAGGGAGGAGGTGACGGCCCTCGGAGTGTGGTGTCAGGAAAATAACCTCACACTCAACGTCAGCAAAACAAAGTAGATGATTGTGGACTTCAGGAAACAGCAGAGGGAGCACCCCCCTATCCACATCGACGGGACAGTAGTGGAGAAGGTGGAAAGTTTTAAGTTCCTCGGTGTACACATCACGGACAAACTGAAATGGTCCACCCACACAGACAGCGTGGTGAAGAAGGCGCAACAGCGCCTCTTCAACCTCAGGAGGCTGAAGAAATTTGTCTTGTCACCAAAAACACTCACAGATGCACAATCGAGAGAATCCTGTCGGGCTGTATCACCGCCTGGTACGGCAACTGCTCCGCCCACAACCGTAAGGCTCTCCAGAGGGTAGTGAGGTCTGCATAACGCATCACCGGGGGCAAACTACCTGCCCTCCAGGACACCTACACCACCCGATGTCACAGGAAGGTCAAAAAGATCATCAAGGACAACAACCACCCGAGCCACTGCCTGTTCACCCCTCTATCATCCAGAAGGCGAGGTCAGTACAGGTGCATCAAAGCTGGGACCGAGAGACTGAAAAACAGCTTCTATCTCAAGGCCATCAGACTGTTAAACAGCCATCACTAACATTGAGTGGCTGCTGCCAACATACAGACTCAATCTCTAGCCCCTTTAATAATTGGATGTAATAAATGTATCACTAGTCACTTAAACAATGCCACTTTATATAATGTTTACATACCCTACATTACTCATCTTATATGTATATACTGTACTCTATACCATCTACCGCATTTTGCCTATGCTGTTCGGCCATCGCTCATCCATATATTTATATGTACATATTCTTAATCATTCCTTTACACTTGTGTGTGTACATTTTACCTGGTGTTGTTGTCCTAGCTGATTAGCTTTTGTTATCTTACCCGTTGTTGTCTTAGCTAGCTCTCCCAATCAACACCTGTGATTGCTTTATGCCTCGCTTTATGTCTCTCTCAAATGTCAATATGCCTTGTATACTCTTGTTTAGGATTGTTATCTTTGTTTTAGTTTACGGTGGAGCCCCTAGTCCCACTCAACATGACCTCACCCAGTATAACCAGCACGTCCAGAGATGCAACCTCTCTTATCATCACTTAGTGCCTGGGCTTACCCCCACTGTACCCGCACCCTACCCTACCCGTCTGCACATTATGCCCTGAATCTATTCTACCACGCCCAGAAATCTGCTCCTTTTATTCTCTGTCCCCAACACACTAGATGACCAATTTTGATAGCCTTTAGCTGTACCCTCATCCTACTCCTCCTCTGTTCCTCGGGTGATGTGGAGGTTAACCCAGGCCCTGCGTGTCCCCAGGCACTCTCATTTGTTAACTTCTGTAATCGAAAAAGCCTTGGAATCCTGGCTTAGGAAGGCCACCAACATTTCTGAGATTTCTATACCCAACTACAACATTTTCCGTCAAGATGGAACTGCCAAAGGGGGAGTAGTTGCAATCCACTGCAGAGATAGCCTGCAAAGTTCTGTCATACTTTCCAGGTCTATGCCCAAACAGTTCGAACTTGTAATTTAAAAAATGTGCATCTCCAGAAATAAGTCTCTCACTGTTGCCACCTGTTATAGACCTCCCTCAGCTCCCAGCTGTGCCCTGGACACCATATGTGAATTGATTGCCCCCCATCTATCCTCAGAGTTTGTTCTGTTAGGTGACCTAAACTGGGATATGCTTAACACCCCAGCAGTCCTACAAGCTATGCTAGATGCCCTCAATCTCACACAAATCATCAAGGAACCCACCAGGTACAACCCTAAATCCGTAAACATGGGCACCCTCATAGATGTTATCCTGACCAACTTGCCCTCCAAATACACCTCTGCTGTTTTCAATCAGTATCTCAGCGATCACTGCCTCATTACCTGCATCCGCTATGGGTCCGCGGTCAAACGACCACCCCTCATCACTGTCAAACGCTCCCTAAAACACTTTTGCGAGCAGGCCTTTCTAATCGACCTGGCCCGGGTATCATGGAAGGATATTGACCTCATCCTGTCAGTAGAGGATGCCTGGTCGTTCTTTAAAAGTAATTTCCTCTACCATCTTAAATAAGCATGCCCCTTTAAAAAAATGTAGAACTAAGAACAGATACAGCCCTTGGTTCACTCCAGACCTGACTGCCCTTGACCAGCACAAAAACATCCTGTGGCGGACTGCAATAGCATCGAATAATCCCCGTGATATGCAACTGTTCAGGGAAGTCCGGAACCAATACACGCAGTCGGTCAGGAAAGCAAAGGCTAGCTTTTTCAAACAGAAATTTGCATCCTGCAGCTCTAACTCCAAAATGTTTTGGGACACTGTAAAGTCCATGGAGCACAAGAGCACCTCCTCGCAGCTGCCCACTGCACTGAGGCTAGGTAACACGGTCACTACCGATAAATCCATGATAATCGAACGTTTCAATAAGCATTTCTCTATGGCTGGCCATGCTTTCCTCTTGGCTACCCCAACCAACAACTCCACCACCCCGCAGCTACTTGCCCGAGCCTCCCCAGCTTCTCCTTCACCCAAATCAGGAAAGCAGATGTTCTGAAAGAGCTGCAAAACCTAGACCCGTACAAATCAGCTGCGCTAGACAATCTCTCTTTCTAAAACTATCCGCCGCCATTGTTGCAACCCCTATTACCAGTCTGTTCAATCTCTCTTTCATATCGTCCGAGATTCCTAAAGATTGGAAAGCTGCCACAGTCATCCCCCTCTTCAAAGGGGGTGACACTCTAGACCCTGCTATAGACCTATATCCAATGTCATCTACAAAATAGCTTCTAATACTCTACTCAGCAAACTTGATGCAATCTATCACAGTGCCATCATTTTTGTTACCAAAGCCCCTTAATCCACCCTCCTCTGCGACCTGTATGCTCTAGTCGGCTGGCCCTCACTACATATCCGTCACCAGACCCACTGGCTCCAGGTCATCTATAAGTCTATGCTAGGTAAAGCTCCGCCTTATCTCAGCTCACTGGTCACGATAACCACACCCACCGTAGCACGCGCTCCAGCAGGTATATCTCACTGGTCATCCCCAAAGCCAACACTTCCTTTGGCAGCCTTTCCTGCCAGTGACTGGAACGAATTGCAACAATTGCTGAAGCTGGAGACTTATATCTCCCTCACTAACTTTAAACACCAGTTATCTGAGCAGCTAACCGATCGCTGCAGCTGTACACAGTCCATCTGTAAATAGCCCACCCAATCTAACTACCTCATCCCCATACTGTTTTTATTTACTTTTCTGCTCTTTTGCACACCAGTATCTCTACTTGCACATCATCATCTGCTAAATTGTAATTTACTTCGCTACTATGGCCTATTTATTGCCCACCTCCTCACTCCATTTGCACACTCTGTATATAGACTTTCTTTTTTTCCTATTGTGTTATTGACTGTACGCTTGTTTATTCCATGTGTAACTCTGTGTTGTTTGTGTCGCACTGCTTTGCTTTATCTTGGCCAGGTCGCAGTTGTAAATTAGAACTTGTTCTCAACTAGCTTACCTGGTTAAATAAAGGTAAAATAAATAAAATAATAAGGTAGTTGTTGTGAAATTGTTAGATTACTTGTTAGATATTACTGCACTGTCGGAACAAGAAGCACAAGCATTTCGCTACACTTGCATTAACATCTGCTAACCATGTGTATGTGACCAATAATTTGAAGATGCTGGAGGAAACAGGTACAAAAGTATCTATATCCACGGTAAAACGAGTCCTATATCGACATAACCTGAAAGGCCGCTCAGCAAAGATGAAGCCACTGTTCCAAAACCGCCATAAAAAAAGCCTGACTGTGGTTTGCAACTGCACATGGGGACAAAGATTGTACTTTTTGTAGAAATGTCCTCTGGTCTGATGAAACAAAAATATAACTGTTTGGCCATAATGACCATTGTTATGTTTGGAGGAAAAAGGGGGGAGGCTTGCATGCTGAACAACACCATCCCAACCGTGAAGCACGGGGGTGGCAGCATCATGTTGTGGGGGTGCTTTGCTGCAGGAGGGACTGGTGCACTTCACAAAATAGATGGCATCATCAGGAAGGAAAATTATGTGGATATATTGATGCAACATCTCAAGACATCAGTCAGGAAGTTAAGCTTGGTTGCTAATGGGTCTTCCAAATGGAAGCATACTTCCAAAGTTGTGGAAAAATGGCTTAAGGAAAACAAAGTCAAAGTATTGGAGTGGCCATCACAAAGCCCTGACCTCAATCCTATAGAACATTTGTGGACAGAACTGAAAAAGTTATTGTGGGAAGCTTGTGGAAGGCAACCTGAAATGTTTGACCCAAGTTAAACAATTTAAAGGCAATGCTACCAAATACTAATTGAGTTTGTAAACTTCTGACCCACTGGAAATGTGATGAAAGAAATAAAAGCTGAAATAAATAATTCTCTCTACTATCATTCTGGAATTTCACATTCTTAAAATAAAGTGGGGATCCTAACTGAGCTAAAACAGGGAATTTTTACTAGGATTAAATGTCAGGAATTGTGAAAAACTGAGTTTAAATATATTTGGCTAAGGTGTATGTAAACTTCCGACTTCAACTGTATCTACAAATCAAATGTATAATACCACCATACAAACAATGTACGTGCGTATGCGTGTCTGTTCCTGTGTGTTTGTATCTCTTCACAGTCCCCGCTGTTCCATAAGGTGTATTTTTATCATTTTTATTTATCTGATTCTACTGCTTGCATCAGTTACCTGATGTAGCCATTGCTCTATGTAGGACTGTGTGCTTTCCATAGTCTGTTCTGGACCTGAGGATTGTGAAGAGACCTCCGGTGGCATGTCTTATGGGGTATGCATGGGTGTCCGAGCTGTGTGCTAGTAGTTTAAACACACCTCGGTGCAATCAGCATGTCAACATTTCTTACAAAAATAAGTAGTGATGAAGTCAATATCTCCTCTACTTTGAGCCATGAGAGATTGACATGCATTGTTAGCTCTCTCTCGCTGTTCTGAGCCAATTGTAATTTTCCAAGGTCCCTCTTTGTGGCACTTGACCACACGACTGAACAGTAGTCCAGGTGCGACAAAACTAGGGCCTGTAGGACCTGCCTTGTTGATAGTGTTAAGATTATGGACAGACTTCTCCCCATCTTAGCTACTGTTGTATCAACATGTTTTGACCACGACAGTTTTACAATCCAGAGTTACTCCAAGCACCTCAACTTGCTCAATTTCCACATAATTCATTACAAGATTTAGTTGAGGTTTAGGCCTTGGGGTTCTTGGCCATTCACCTTTTTACGCTGTGAAACATAGTTGCCAAGATTCCTTGTTGTGGTGAGTGTGGGCAAGCTGCTAGGCCTAATTTCCCTTGACACTGCCACAGCACAATTTTAAATGAGGCCTCAGAGAACAAGTAAATTGTCTCATGACCTCTTATAAAATGTGCTTTTTTTCACGTATTTGCTGTTCATGTGGCGTTTTCAGGCAATCCACTCCCAGTCAATTTCCGCTGGCTTGCTCTTCTTGCGATTATCATATGCCACAGTGCATCATTCTACCAATTTGAAAATGCATTGCCAATTAATTTTCAATGGCATGGCACAAAAATGGCTTTTGAAAATCTCTGAAGTATTTCTGTCAAGTTAAAATCTCACCTACTTCCTGTCTCTCCTGTCAGTCACCAGCCTGCCGCCTAGCACCTCCCTGTCGCAGACGGCTGGCTCCCAGAGCCTGGTGATGTCATCATCGAGCATGGCCAGCGACGGCAGCGTGACTCTCACACTGGCAGACGCACAGGGTATGCTGGACGCTCAACCTCAATTCACGCTCAACTTCAACGCACAGGTAACCACTCTGAAACACACACACAATCATACACACACACATACACAGGTAACTACTCTGAAAAACAATTGATTCCCATTCAAAATCATATTTTCCCTAAACACTAACCTTAACCTTATTTCGAACCCTGAATCTAAACCTAACCCCTAAGCCTATAATATACTTTTTACAAGTGAGGACCATTTCTCTGAATTTTGGTTGGTTTACTATTCTTGTGAGGACTTCTGGTACTAAAAACGTGTACGCACACACACACAGTAACAGTGAGTATCTTCTCTCCATAGAGTCAGCAGTACCAAACTGTGCTCAGTGACCAAGATCTCTCAGGACAACAGGCTGGCTCCACCCAGCAGGTCATTCTGATCAGTCATCAACCCCAGGCCACTGAGGGACAACCCGACAATGTATACAGGGTCAGTCAGTCACTGTGCGTGTGTGTACATGTGTTCGTGTGTTGTGTTGTTAACAGATGTCTAAGAAGGACGCGGTGGTGGGTAGGATAATGTGTGTGTAATGTGTGTGTTGTTAACAGATGTCTAAGAAGGACCGGGTGGTGGGTATGATAATGTGTGTGTAATGTGTGTGTAATGTGTGTGTTGTGTTGAAACTAGCTATCAGAGGAGTGCCAGGTGGTGGGGAAGGAGGACCATGGGGAGAACCAGAAACAGAACCAGTGTTTCTACTGCGATCAGGTGTGTCAGAGTGCCAACACGCTGCGACGCCACTGCAGGCAGGCCCACGGCAAGGACCGGTGCCACGTCTGCAGAGTGTGTGGCAAGGCCTTCAAAAGAGCTACTCACTTAAAGGTAAGCACGGACAGACACACACAGTCACCCACACACACACACACTGAAGACTGGACTATAGCATGGAACACTGAGCATGGAACACTGTCAAGTTTGTGGAGTGTTGCAAAAAAAAGCACTGTAGGTCTGAGCAGACACACACACACACACTACAGCACCTTTATATGTTGTATGTATTCCTTCCATTCCCTGATAGTAGTTGCCCTGTCTTGCCCTCAGAGCAGATTTAAACTCTGGATAATTGTTTCCTGTGGGGCCAGCTCTGAGTACTCTCGAGTGTATTCTGGGCAGTGGGACAGGGTTAGGAGTGGGTTACATGAGTCAAACGGCTGAGGGTTTCTCAGCATTCAGGGGAGTTTAAACACAATCGCCTTAGAGGACCTGAGAACAATGACTAAAACCTTTTCTTCTGCTGCTTCAGTTTCTGACGGGGTCTCGTAAAAACGATACATCAACTGTCACTCTTCCCTCTGTGTCCCAAATGCCTCCTGCCTCCTGACAGGGTAATAATAGCCCCGGGAGGAGCGAGGGGTAAAAGTTAACAGCTGAAGTCCAATTTCAGATTGTTTTTAGGCCGATGGTAATTGTTTTGAGTGCACACCTTTTCTCCTCTGACAGTGCTGTCGTACTCTACTCATGATGATACGGCTGCCGAAGGAAGAGAGGCTGTCCATGTAATAGCTCCACTCCAGCACGTAAACAGTGGGAAGCATTGAGGAGAGGAGAGGCAGGAGCTTGACCTCATTTCTAGGTCTATATGCAGAGGTCAGCCCCCTACACGCTGCTCTCGTCCAGCCTGAGAGCCATGCTGTTCTGCAACTCCTCGTCCTCCTCTGTCCTTGGTTGTCTGTGTGTGTGTGTGTGTGTGTGTGTGTGTGTGTGTGTGTGTGTGTGTGTGTGTGTGTGTGTGTGTGTGTGTGTGTGTGTGTGTGTGTGTGTGTGTGTGTGTGTGTGTGTGTGTGTGTGTGTGTGTGTGTGTGTGTGTGTGGGCCGTGTGTGTGTATTTAGTGTGTGTGTATTTAGTGTGTATTGTGTGTGCTGTGTGTGTGTACTGAGTGTGATCCCCTGATGGTGTGTCTGTGTCCATGTGTATGAACAAGAGGGAGCATATTAGATGTGTGTTTGATTGTGCGTCATTCAGAGAGCGGTCGTGTGTGTTAAGATACTTATATATCTTCTCTGGCTCAGTGACGCCCCCTCATTCCTTGCTCATCCTGCTCCCAAAAGCTTTCCTCATCTCATTTGAGCAATTAAATACTCCTTTGGATAGGTGGAGCACGGCTAGAACCGTATCAAAGCCTGTTCAGTGCTAATCGGCAGCCCCATGTAACCCCAGAGGGGACATTTGGCCCATAGACTTCCCTGAAACTGGCTTGAATTTCTGTTTAGATGGGTGGATACTTTAAGTGTATCAAGCATCTGATGCAATTACGCAACACATTTTAGTTCTGGGTGTCCGAGATTTAGAGAATGTTTAATTCATGTTTTGTTTTATTTCTCCACTTTACAGACTGTTGCTGGGTTCATTAACTTCATAATGTAATTTAGCGATGGAGAGAGACAAAGGGCAACCCTTTCAGCAATAGTTAAGAGGGAGATACCAGTACTTTTACAATGTTAAGGAGTAGCTTTTATTTAAAGGTCAATACCAGGGCTGCTCAAAGTGAGACCCGCAGGCCAAACTTCACCCTGGACAACATTTGGCCCGTCAGACCAAAAGTTTGGGCGCATGTTCACACCCTCACACACCCTCACACACGTTTGTCTGTGTAGTTGGTTTGCTTGTTCGGACTTTATATCACTCTGGGGACATGCAGAGGAAGTTCTTTTAGAAACGTTCAGTTGCTGATAGTTTTGTCTTGATCTTAAAAGCAATCGGTGGGCTACTATACTGTCCTTTTCATTCATCACCCTACCCTACAACCAGACTGGCCTTCCTGTTTCTTTGTTCATGACTAGACAGGACTTTTCTTCAGTCTTCGATAGACTTCCGGCGTTTCTGGATACTTCGTCATTTGACGTTGGAGTTTCTTGATGGGTTGTCATTAGACTTTGAGCTTTTTTGATGGTTTGTCAGTAGACTTTGAGCTTTATTGATGGGTTGTCTTTAGTCTTTGAGCTTTATTGATGGTTTGTCAGTAGACTTTGGGGTTTCTGGATGGTTCTGCATTAGACTTTGGGGTTTCCGATGGTTTTAAGTGTACACTGGCGCAATTGGCGGGCCAGTTCTTGTGCAAATTGCAGATTTTTTGTAACATATTTGCTCTGTTTCACATTTTCTTCTGAAAGATTTTTTGTTCTGTGTCCCCGGACCTCTGACCTCTTTCTCCTACAGGAGCACGAGCGTGTCCACCAGCGAGGACCCTCACTGGGCTCCCAAAGGCCCAAGTTCTTCAAATGCTCCTCTTGTGACAAAGCCTTCGCCAAGCCCAGCCAACTAGAGAGACACAACCGCACACACACAGGTAATCCCACACACGCACGCACACAACGTTCACTCAAATAAATCTATGACTAGTATTCTATTTAGAACTATTGTACATCCCAGCCTTGAAGGAGCGAAAGTGAAAATGTACCAAATGAATGAAGTTGCCATCCGAGTCCTCGACTAGAGTGACCTTCCATCAGGCATTTGGGACACTTCAAAGACCTTAGGAAAATGATTTAATGTATATGCCTCAATGGCAAAATGACCAAATTAACTTCTTCAGAGCACATCAATCATGTTCTCTCCTAATGTGAATTTAACACAACCCGACACGACACAGTAGGATGTGCATTAGCTTCTTTTGAATTGGGACCTTTTGTTCTGTAGAGGTAAGTATTAAGGTGAAGTGTGACCTGAATGTTTTGACTCGTTGGTACTTACTGCCTAGTCTTATGGCCACCCACTCAATGGCTGTGTCAGTGGCAGGCCGGGGGTGAGATCACTGTAATGTTGTGTGTTGAAGGGCCCACTGGGGCAGCTGAACCGGTGGGGGTCCTGTCTTACCTCTTATCGTCCCCAGCAGGAGAGACTGTAAGGGAGCTTGTACACACGACATGTAATGACAGCCTAGCTTGCTAGTGTTACATCAGCAAGAGAAAAGCATCACAATCACAACCATTGCTTTTAGCCCATCTTTAAGCTAACGGGGGGCCTCTTCGCACTGGAAATGGGTTTTACTCTCCATCTCCACATCAGAAGAGAGGCAGAGCCATTGTCTTCAACAAATTGTGACTGTTTTCTCACAGTGCAGTTTTCATGGTTTAGATTGAGGCAGAGGTACTTAAATAATGGCCATGGACTTAGTGACAGACATAACCGGTCTCCTTAATTTCAGTCAAATAAGTCAATGTATTTTGACTGTAATGGTACCAATTATGGCAGGTCATTATGTTCCAAGATTATTCTAAAGGCCATATCCTTTCTAAATGGGAGGCATCTCCTGGCAACGCTATTATTCTGATTGGCACAGTAGGCTACAAGTTATATTGGTAAATCTGATTTACACTTTGCCGGCGGTTCACATCTTTCAGCAGATAATGTAAGCTGACAAGACCTTTAATTTTTTATAAAAATGTTATTAAATTGGATGTAAATTGCTAATGCGTGCATCAATTACTGTAAGCGCATTCACTATTTAGAAGTACTTCTGTTCCATATTTCCAACTTATTTTTGTGCGAGACAACTTTTTATTGCCTTCATCGCACTCAAGATTGAATTAAAATGTGTGTTTTGTATTCATCCGGCGAATTGCACCACCATTTGCAAGTAACCTTTGTACTAATTAAAGTCTTGAGAAGGTGTCTATCTGTGTTTGTGCAGGTGAGCGTCCCTTTAAGTGTTCCCAGTGTGACAAGGCCTTCAACCAAAAGAGTGCCCTACAGGTACACACGGTCAAACACACAGGGGAGAAGCCCTACAAGTGTGAAATCTGCAGCATCAGCTTCACACAGAAGAGCAACATGAAGCTGCACATGAAGAGGTCGCACGGCTACGGTGAGTCACAGACACTCAAACACGCGCAATACTTTTTCTGAGGAGGCTAGTCCATTATTGATGGGGACCGCAGCCCAAATGGCACCCATTTCTCTAAATTCTTGCGGACTGAGATATGTTCTGGGTTGCCTCTGAGAATAACATTGAAGTATACACAGACACGGTGACAGAGTTCATCAGGAAGTGTATTGGGGATGTTGTTCCCACGGTGACTATTCTGGACCCTTTATCTCAATTTCCGCCTAAAATGACATACCCAAATCTAACTGCCTGTAGCTCAGGACCTGAAGCAAGGATCAAATCAAATTGTATTTGTCACATCCGCCGAATACAACAGGTGTAGACCTTACAGTGAAATGCTTAATTTTTTTTATAAAAAGTAACACAATAAAATAACAATAACGAGGCTATATGCAGGGGGTACCGGTACCGAGTCAATGTGCGGGGTACAGATTAGTTGAGGTCATTTGTACATGTAGGTAGGGGTAAAGTGACTATGCATAGATAATAAACAGCGAGTAGCAGCAGTGTAAAAAGGGTGGGGGTCAATGTAAATAGTCTGGTGGCCATTTGATACATTTTTCAGCAGTCTTATGGCTTGGGGGTAGAAGCTGTTAACTTCTTGGGGATCAGTGGGGCGCTAGCACCCCAGTCCCGACACTACCATGTGAAATGCAAGGCGCCAAATTCAAAATCTAAAAGTTGAATTATTAAACATCCACCAATATACAAGTGTTCCATACTCATCAAAAGCTCTGTTTCTTGGCAATATCACAGCGTTGTCAGATTTCAAAAAGGCTTTACGGCGAAGGCAGCACATTTGATTGTTTGAGGGTAGCACCTCACATATTTTTCCCATAGCCATGAAGCCATTAGCCATCACGGCACACACATAACACATTTCACAGCGAAAACAAATCAATTACCTGTTGAAGAACTTCTGCTGAGGTCATCCTAAGTGTCCAACGAAGACAATCCATGGTTCTTTTGTTAGAAAAAGTCATGTATTTTATCCATAAATCTCCATTTGGTTGTAGCGTTATAATCAGAAAGCGACAGCCTCCACTACTCCATTGAAGCGTGTGCGAGAACTCGTTCATCTTATACCTACAGTGGGGCAAAAAGTATTTAGTCAGCCACCAATTGTGCAAGTTCTCTCACTTAAAAGATGAGAGAGGCCTGTAATTTTCATAATAGGTACACTTCAACTATGACAGACAAAATGAGGAAAAAAAATCCAGAAAATCACATTGTAGGATTTTTAATGAATTTATTTGCAAATTATGGTGGAAAATAAGTATTTGGTCACATACAAACAAGCAAGATTTCTGGCTCTCACAGACCTGTAACTTCTTCTTTAAGAGGCTCCTCTGTCCTCCACTCGTTACCTGTATTAATGGCACCTGTTTGAACTTGTTATCAGTATAAAGACACCTGTCCACAACCTCAAACAGTCACACTCCAAACTCCACTATGGCCAAGACCAAAGAGCTGTCAAAGGACACCAGAAACAAAATTGTAGACCTGCACCAGGTTGGGAAGACTGAATCTGCAATAGGTAAGCAGCTTGGTTTGAAGAAATCAACTGTGGGAGCAATTATTAGGAAATGGAAGACATACAAGACCACTGATAATCTTCCTCGATCTGGGGCTCCACGCAAGATCTCACCCCGTGGGGTCAAAATGATCACAAGAACGGTGAGCAAAAATCCCAGAACCACACGGGGGGACCTAGTGAATGACCTGCAGAGAGCTGGGACCAAAGTAACAAAGCCTACCATCAGTAACACACTACGCCGCCAGGGACTCAAATCCTGCAGTACCAGACGTGTCCCCCTGCTTAAGCCAGTACATGTTCAGGCCCATCTGAAGTTTGCTAGAGAGCATTTGGATGATCTAGATGAGGATTGGGAGAATGTCATATGGTCAGATGAAACCAAAATAGAACTTTTTGGTAAAAACTCAACTAAATCGTGTTTGGAGGACAAAGAATGCTGAGTTGCATCCAAAGAACACCATACCTACTGTGAAGCATGGGGGTGGAAACATCATGCTTTGGGGCTGTTTTTCTGCAAAGGGACCTGGACGACTGATCCGTGTAAAGGAAAGAATGAATGGGGCCATGTATCGTGAGATTTTGAGTGAAAACCTCCTTCCATCAGCAAGGGCATTGAAGATGAAACATGGCTGGGTCTTTCAGCATGACAATGATCCCAAACACACCGCCCGGGCAACAAAGGAGTGGCTTTGTAAGAAGCATTTCAAGGTCCTGGAGTGGCCTAGCCAGTCTCCAGATCTCAACCCCATAGAAAATCTTTGGAGGAGTTGAAAGTCCGTGTTGCCCAGCGACAGCCCCAAAACATCACTGCTCTAGAGGAGATCTGCATGGAGGAATGGGCCAAAATACCAGCAACAGTGTGTGAAAACCTTGTGAAGACTTACAGAAAACGTTTGACCTCTGTCATTGCCAATAAAGGGTATATAACAAAGTATTGAGATAAACTTTTGTTATTGACCAAATACTTATTTTCCACCATAATTTGCAAATAAATTCATTAAAAATCCTACAATGTGATTTTCTGGATTTCTTTTCCTCATTTTGTCTGTCATAGTTGAAGTGTACCTATGATGAAAATTACAGGCCTCTCTCGTCTTTTTAAGTGAGAGAACTTGCACAATTGGTGGCTGACTAAATACTTTTTTGCCCCACTGTATAAACTTGTCCAAGAACAATCAAACATAGTTTTAAATGTATCCTTAGGAACACTTTTACGTATATTTACTATTTACTACTATTTACTATTATAAATCAACCGGAATATAAACTGATCGATAAAGACGGTAAAAAACACACAGCACGCCTTGTCGGGAGCGCGTGTTCCATTGTGTTGACATAAAAAGGACACTTCCTGGTTTCCTCTTCTTCTCTGGTCTAATTCATCCAAAATGAAAATTTACACTGTCTCGAGACTGTTGACATCCAAAGGAAGCAATCGGTACTGCATTCATATGCCCTTATAAGGGCATTTTCATAAGGGAGGGGTTCCAAATGAGCAATGTGTCAAAACCACTTTTTCCAGGACAGAAATTCCTTGGGGTTTCGCCTGCCATATGCGTTCTGTTTTACTCACAGACAAATGGTTAACACTTTTGGAAAATTCAGAGTGTTTCCTATCCAATGGTACTAGATATGTGCATATCCTATTTTCTGGGCCTGAATGGGAGGCAGGCTCTCCAAAACGGTCACCTCGTGCGTCGATCCCTAAGAAGTTAACACTTTTTTGGGAGCTACATGATTCTATATGTGTTATTTCATAGTTTTGATGTCTTCACTATTATTCTCAATGTATAAAATAGTAAAAATAAAGAAAAAACTCTTGAATGGGTAGGTGTGTCCAAACTTGACTGGTACTGTATATTTTATTCAGCTTTGTTCAATTGTATTCTTCATGCTATAAAATAATTCCCCTGAATTATAAGCAAATCTTGTCTGCTAAATGAACTAGTGTAGCCCACAGTCATTTGGCATAGCCACATCAGGACCTAACATAAGGACAACTCACAGTATGCTATTATTTTCTTCTATATATCATGCTTCTTTAGACCTTTATACATTTCTTAATTCCATTCTTTTACTTTTAGGTTTGTGTATTGTTGTGAATTGTTAGATACTACTGCACTGATGGAGCTAGGAACACAAGCATTTCGCTACATCCGCAATCTGCTAAATATGTGTATGTGACCAATAAAATTAGATTTGATTTGTGGAGCTGTAACTCAGTGCTCTATTAGTTGACCTTGAAACGGGGAGTTCACACACAAACCAAGGGGATGTTGGTTTTAGGACTGTCTGGAATATGCACGTCTTGTCAATAACGTTTTGTGACAAAACACTTATTACGGTGGCAAACATTTGAGAAGAATTTGGCATTTTCAATGGATTGTTGTGTTGGTTGTTGGTGTTAGGACTGTCTGGAATATGCAACCCTGTCACTAACTTTTTGTGATATATAGCACCATGGTAAATATGTGAATAGGGCTATTTTTCACAGGATTATCGTGCATTTCATTTGACATTCTAATTGATTAATCCTCATTATAAACTGGGTGGTTGGAGCTCTGAATGCTAATTGGCTGACAGCCTTGGTATACCAGTCCGTGTACCACGGGTATAACAAAACATGTATTTTTACTGCTCTAATTAAGTTGGTTACCAGTTTATAATGGCAGTAAGGCACCTTGGTGGTTTGTGGTATATGGCCAATATACAGTGGGGCAAAAAAAGTATTTAGTCAGCCACCAATTGTGCAAGTTCTCTCACTTAAAAAGATGAGAGAGGCCTGTAATTTTCATCATAGGTACACTTCAACTATGACAGACAAAATGAGGAAAAGAAATCCAGAAAATCACATTGTAGGATTTTTAATGAATTTATTTGCAAATTATGGTGGAAAATAAGTATTTGGTCAATAACAAAAGTTTATCTCAATACTTTGTTATATACCCTTTATTGGCAATGACAGAGGTCAAACGTTTTCTGTAAGTCTTCACAAGGTTTTCACACACTGTTGCTGGTATTTTGGCCCATTCCTCCATGCAGATCTCCTCTAGAGCAGTGATGTTTTGGGGCTGTCGCTGGGCAACACGGACTTTCAACTCCCTCCAAAGATTTTCTATGGGGTTGAGATCTGGAGACTGGCTAGGCCACTCCAGGAACTTGAAATGCTTCTTACGAAGCCACTCCTTCGTTGCCCGGGCGGTGTGTTTGGGATCATTGTCATGCTGAAAGACCCAGCCATGTTTCATCTTCAATGCCCTTGCTGATGGAAGGAGGTTTTCACTCAATCTCACGATACATGGCCCCATTCATTCTTTCCTTTACACGGATCAGTCGTCCAGGTCCCTTTGCAGAAAAACAGCCCCAAAGCATGATGTTTCCACCCCCATGCTTCACAGTAGGTATGGTGTTCTTTGGATGCAACTCAGCATTCTTTGTCCTCCAAACACGACGAGTTGAGTTGAGTTTTTACCAAAAAGTTCTATTTTGGTTTCATCTGACCATATGACATTCTCCCAATCCTCATCTAGATCATCCAAATGCTCTCTAGCAAACTTCAGACGGGCCTGAACATGTACTGGCTTAAGCAGGGGGACACGTCTGGTACTGCAGGATTTGAGTCCTGGCGGCGTAGTGTGTTACTGATGGTAGGCTTTGTTACTTTGGTCCCAGCTCTCTGCAGGTCATTCACTAGGTCCCCGTGTGGTTCTGGGATTTTTGCTCACCGTTCTTGTGATCATTTTGACCCCACGGGGTGAGATCTTGCGTGGAGCCCCAGATCGAGGAAGATTATCAGTGGTCTTGTATGTCTTCCATTTCCTAATAATTGCTCCCACAGTTGATTTCTTCAAACCAAGCTGCTTACCTATTGCAGATTCAGTCTTCCCAACCTGGTGCAGGTCTACAATTTTGTTTCTGGTGTCCTTTGACAGCTCTTTGGTCTTGGCCATAGTGGAGTTTGGAGTGTGACTGTTTGAGGTTGTGGACAGGTGTCTTTTATACTGATAACAAGTTCAAACAGGTGCCATTAATACAGGTAACGAGTGGAGGACAGAGGAGCCTCTTAAAGAAGAAGTTACAGGTCTGTGAGAGCCAGAAATCTTGCTTGTTTGTATGTGACCAAATACTTATTTTCCACCATAATTTGCAAATAAATTCATTAAAAATCCTACAATGTGATTTTCTGGATTTTTTTTCCTCATTTTGTCTGTCATAGTTGAAGTGTACCTATTATGAAAATTACAGGCCTCTCTCATCTTTTTAAGTGAGAGAACTTGCACAATTGGTGGCTGACTAAATACTTTTTTGCCCCACTGTACCACGGCTAAGGGCTATGTCCAGGGACTGTGTATGTGGGGGGGTGAGTGCGAGCATCAGTCCTTGCCCGCTTATAGAGGAAGGCTAGCAACAAAAAAATTCAAGCCAATTTCTAACAAACGTTCACCTGCAGACATGTGTTTGGATGATTCACAATAGCTCTTTTATTGAGAGTGTCTCCGAGAGAGACTAGTAAAATGAAGTGAGTTTATTCAATAGATAGAATGGGCTTAATTATGGACCCTTGTTGTGACGCACTCTCCCGTTAGTGCCTGTTTGGTTCTGTATACCTCCATTTAAACATTTGATGGTTAGTACAAAGGAAATGTCCTCTGTTGATCTGACTCGAGGCTAACTCTCATGTCTATTGATGGATCCCAGACACAAAGGCTCTGTCTCGACTGCTTAAAACATCTGTCCTCACCACCTCTTCATCTGCACTGATTGGGAAAAACAATATGGCTGAAGGCAACTCATCCTCTTTAGGCTGACTCATCATCACCTTGTCAATTCTTCCAGATCAATGCATCGAAGGAGAGGAGGCGAGGAGAGGATTTTTTTTTTTGACAATTGAGAAAGAGCTCTGGTAAACTTTAACCTGTCACTCACCCCTTCCTCTAACTTACCTCACAGGTGATACATGTATTGTGTGTTGTACTGTATTTTTTCATTCTTAAACTTAACCTAAAGAGTTCCCTTGACACACTCTCCAGTCTAACAGGAACGTTCATGTGTAACTTTGTCCCTCTCACTCTGTCCTTCTCTCTCTCTCTCTCTCTCTCTCTCACTTTCATTCTCTTCTCTTTCTTACTCTCTCTCTCTCTCTGTGTCTTTGTCTCTGTCTTTCTTTCTCTTGGACACAGGTCCCGATCGAACCCAGGAGGTGACGTTGGAGCAGGGTACAGAGACGGAAGTGGATGTCCCTACCGAGCTGAATGACATGGAAGAGGTTGTCCAGGAGTCTTCTGGAGACTGGCACTGTGGCATTCCCAATGTCTTCCCTTAGCTCCCAACTCAGAATTGAATCGACCGTCACAGTTTATCCCAGCATAGACTCTTTACTAGGAGTCTGTGCACTGATGATACAAAGCACTGATTTTACCACTAAGTAGGTGTGGAAAAACATACCACTCAGATCAACCTCCGACCCCCCCTCCAAAAGCTTTTTAATTGAGTTGGACAGTTCTGCACTTTTTCTAAAGCATACCCAAGGTGAAAACAGAAAGCGTGTGCGGCCGTACCTACACACATTGGGTCTTAGCAGCAGCTAGTTCTGCCTGTTTCTCTTGTCCTCAGATATGCATTAAAGGGGTAATCTGTGATTGCTAAATCCATTTTTGAACGTTTAAATTCATGGTATATATACCCATTGATTATTGAAGAGTATAACTTAAAAATGCCTCATGAGCTTAGTTCAGCTTGTTCCTCTTTTTTTGTAAAAAAAATTATAAATAAGCAATTGTAAACAAACATTTTTTATAGTCTCAACATGGTTAAAACGATCCTTTTAATATCATGTCTCATGAATTTGAGTGTGGTTAAATCTTTCCAGCCCCATCCCTCAGCTATTTACCAAATCAGTGGCGGGGTGGCCGCTTTTATTATTGTTTGAACTGTAGATTGTCCCTTTAAAGGCAGAGAACTGGTCCTTCCATTTGACTAATTGCTGAATCAGCCTGCACTCTGATTCTCATTAGTACGAGTCCCTTATGAGACGTTTTAGTCAATAAGCCGTTTAGTAATCAGACGCTGACCTCCCAGTACAGTTCACCAGTCGGGGCTGTAGCTAGCTGAGGTAGGCTACCGGCGGTTCGTTCCTAGACTGTCGTTTACTCTGTTTGCCAATAAGAGGAGCAAACACTATAGATCTGCATGGCTGCACTGTCAGTCCTGCGGCACTGGTTCATGTCTCCCTGTAGAGTAGTATAACCACTCACAAGCCCCATCCACAAACAGCATCCTAGATCCTACCCCCCCTAGGCACGCCTGTAGATCTGCAGTCCATAAGTCAATCAATCCCATAAGTCAATCAATCCCTTTTTAAGTCAGCAGTAGTCGGTCACAAACCGCTTCATATGACCTATTACGGACTGGACTAGGTATAAGCAATAGTGTAAGAACTCCACCTTGTCCGCTGAAAGGCTGGATGATACGTTAGCCTTATTGCTTATTCCTATCCAATTATTTCAGATCTAAACAAGCGTATAACGGGCAGGGTGTAGGGGTTGTTTCTAGACGGGGAATCTCTCCCGTGCTATTGGGGCTGCTACACAAACTGCAAACAGGCCCACTATTAACTGTTTGACACACATTGGAGTGCAGTTTACCAGAAATTATTTTCTTTTTAAAATCACATATTTTTGCATATTTATGCTATACCCTTTTCTAAAAGGCAAGCTAAACGTTTTGTTTTTGATGAATTTGTTGTAAAAAAAATATATTATTTTGCCGTAAAGTTGATGGTAGCCTTGAACGGTGAGACTATAAAGTGCTATGGGTCACATGGATCAGACCTGGGTTCAAATACGCTACTCTTTGAAATCATTCGCTTTAGTCTGCCTGGAGTGCCAAATGGGTGGGTTTGCAGAATGCAATCTTGCAAATGACTACTCTATAGGTTTCATTGTGCCAGGAAAGCCCGATCAAGCATAATGATTTTGAATAGTATTTGATCCCTCTCTTCTTAAATGTTATGCCTGTAATTTTGACAATGATGATGACCTGTGATCCCACTGTTATTGGCTGCTGTATGAGGGCTTCAGGGGTTGACTCTCCACATTCACAATGTGTTGCATGAAACTGTAATTTAGTTGTAAGCTTATGCACAGCCATTTTGTAATCTGATATTTTATTTTGCAATGTAAATAGTGTGATAGATTGCATATATTTTTGGATTCCTTATCAAATTGGTTGTGAACAAGAGTTCATTTTTTGTCAATTGTTTTTTTTGTTGTTGGCAGGAATGTATTTTGTAATGTTGAAAAAGTATTTAATAAAACCAGTCATTTTTTACAGATTTGTGTGCCAATTGTTTTAGAAATAATTTGTGTGAAGTTGATTGCATTTCATCTATGTTTAGATTTTCTGTGATGCGTGAAGATCTCAGTATGTCTCTGCGTCAAAACCTTGTATCTAGAAAAGGCAAGTGTTTAGCAAATGAAAAATCCATTGCCACATAGTCAAAACCCATTTTTGTCCCTCTATCTTTCATTAGTCCCAGAGTTATTAAACTTTCCCAGCGAATGGAAAAAGCATGACTACTTTCAACTTCTATAAATTCAATTGTCTCTTCCCCCACATTGAGGCATTACGTTTCTTTCCTTGATTATGCAATTATTGAGCAAACACAATTACTCTTGGAACCAGGAGTGAGATGCAGCTGTCATGAGTCTGCTTCAAACGACACAATGACCTGACCTAAACAAAGATGGATACCGCAACAGTGTTGAATGTTTCATCACTTTTTGTACCCTACATCTGAAAGTTTCTGCATGTGTGTACACTACTTTTAAACTTCTATCAAACAACACATCCAGAGACACGACAGTTTTATGGTTTTTCATTCCTTTATTTTTTCTAGTTATTAAGTGGCTGGTCGTACATCTTTTTATTACAGATACAAACACTGAGGGTCTCAAGAGTTTCATTTACATTCATTCACAGGACCCATACAAAAACGCGCGCGCACATTAAGACATGGGGAGGGGAGACGGTGGCAGGCAGAGTATGCTGCAGATTACACACGTTTGTTTTTAAACAAATGGAGGAAAGACACTTTGGTGTGGGAGTATTGGACAGTACAGTGGCAGTAATAAGCAGTTTATGCAACTCATCGCTTGTGCCTTGGTCAACACGTCCTCTATATCCATCTTCATCTTTTTCAATAACGTTTATGCTTTTACACAGTTAAATAACGAGCACCTTTATGACAGTGTTGGTCTGTTAATATCCACAGAGTAAACACAGCACATTGTTTTTGGCAGTCAGAAATGGCATTGCTTAGCAAGCTGTTTTGTATTCATATTTTGTGCAGTGCTTCGATAGATACATAAAGCAAGAGATACTTAAGACAGATGAGACTGCAGAATCTAGACTACACTGATGGGGAAAGGGTCTGAATCTGTCCTCCCGTTGGAAATGCCATGCTTGTAGCAGGTCCAGCGTGAGCTTGGTTTCAGAGCAGTCAGAGTCTGCTTTTCAACAGTCAAAACAGTGCACTTCAGACGAATCTCCGTTATATCTGGATGGGGAAACTCCCAATACCATACACATTAGTGTCTTAATCAATCTACATGCACTGGAAATCAAATGAAAACAACATTAGAAATGATAACATCATCCATTGATTTCTACAATTCAGTGGATACTACAGACAGAGACTTTTAGTAGGTTAACCGCTTTCAGTAGCTCAATGTCATTTTACCACCGAAGATCACAGCCAGCCATAGACCCTAATGTAAAAACATGGAAAGACAGCAACACTTAAGACAGGACACTTACACTGATGATACAGGAGGGTAGACATACAAACACATGACCAACTGGCCATCACAACAACCCATGCAAGCTGAGTAAGACTACGCTAGCTGTCAATTCATGTCAGGATGTACAGAAATGGGAGAGTGTGTGGGGTTTGGGGGGAAACGGCAAAGACAAGCATGACAAGACAAATAATCACTCGTTTCTGAACCAGAACCAGACCTGGTCACACTTTCACAACCACAAGCGGTCAGGGCCAGGTCAATTGGACCTAAGCTACTTCAGCCAGGTCTGGTCCAGTTAGCCAGCCTTGTTAAACGACTCTATACAGACAGACAGAGAAATAGAAATCGAAGACACAGGTACTGTAGAGCTACGACAGGGGTCCGTTAGGCTGTAAGAGGGGACTGGATGACTTCAGCAACAGTTCACATCCAAGATGGTTGCACAGGAGAGGCGGGAGGGAGGAGCAGAGGCGGGAGGGAGGAGCGGGGTCGGGGGCACAGATTGTGTCGCTATATCTACCAGCCGGGTGGCGGTGGGGGAGGCATTTGAGTTATAAAATGAAAGTGTTAGAAAAGCAGGGAGAGGTGTGTGAGTCAACAAAGATCTGTTCTTTTATCTTCTTTGTTTTCCCCACTGTCCCTTTTCTTGACATCTGCCTTCGTGCTCTTGAAAGGGGACCTCATTTTTGGGTAGAGACCCAGTCCGGCTTGCGCCCTGCAAGAGAGTGAGAGACAAAACATAATCAGGAAATTGACTGTTTTTGTCATTTCGCTAACGATGCTCACTAAAGGGACCTGCTAATTAGGACACAAATGTCCAGCTGTATATTGTCGTACAGTCTATGTGGCCTTGAGCATTGTGTACTATTGTTTTTTTAGAATAGGTGGGTGAGTTCTAGGCCTACAGTATTATCAGAATTGTTTATTTTGTGAATTCTCGGCTATGCCCTAAAAAGAAACATCTCCCAGTTCAAATTTGCATGTTGTTGCCAAAACTGATCAATGACGTGTTGTACTAAGCTCATTCCCTAAGAATAGATTGTGCATTTTCTCGTAGGGATATAAAAGTAGGAGAAAGAGGGGAGGATTGGAACGGAACAAAGATTATACAAATGAGACAATTCTTTACGGAGAACTATTGGAATGAGTATAATCTCCTAAAACAAAAGGAGATTGGAGGAAACGGGCCAAGCTCTGAGCCATTCTTACAGCAATTTGAGCTTAAAATCCTTATCGGTTGAAACAAACGAATTAGAATGCAGTAACAGAACTGGAGAATGGAAAACACCAAACAAATTAAAAGAAAACATTTTAAAATAAAAGTCAGTCCCCAGATAATGATTCAAGATAGAGGAATCAGAAGCGCTAGAGATGGTGGCTTTAGCTTAGCGCCAATTAGGCAGAGAGATTGTGGGGAAACGAAGAAGAGAAGATTGGTGTACTGTTTACCCACACATTTGTAGATTTGATCGTCTTTGTCATCTTTTAGTTATCGTAATGCCACATAGTCCAGCTAGCAAAGACACCATGCAGGGAGCATGTGAATATATACAAATACTCTAAACATTTTTAAAAGTAGGCCTACTGTAGGGTGTGATGAAGATAACTGTGCTTGGTTGCCTTGCTAATCAACACACCCACTGTGAGTGCACTGACTGTGCCTATGGGAACATAAGCTCCCTGTGCCTTTTCTGCCTAATTAAAATAACTGTATCTGAAGCTTGGGCCAGACTGGATAATTAAAACTGCCAGAGACCTCCAGAGCATGTCCTAGAGATTAGCATTCACCATGCCATGGATGACGCAAGGAGAGACAAGCAACAGCCTCTCAGAATTCAGGAGCTCTACTAAGAGGAGAAAGTGAGTCTATTGGCAGAGTGAGAGGTGAGAAAGATAAGCAGAGAGCATAAGAGAAGGAGAGAGACAGACAGAGGCGGAGACAGAGAGAAAGAGGCAGATGCCAAAAGAGAGAAGTAGAGAGAGACACAGTAGAGACAGAAGATAGACAAAAAGAGACAAAGACAGGCAGAGACTGAGATAGAGAGAGACAGGTAGTGTGCCATTGCTCAACAATGGACATTTTCCCTCTCTACTGTTAGGGAGCGTGTCAGCTGTTGCTGACAGCTTATTACTGTAAGTGAATGCACTGCTTAAGTATGTGCTCCAGTTCAGAGCCTGTCACATTACAGCGGAAGCAGAGGGAGAAATGTGGCCTGGAATAAACAGGGAGAGTCTGTCAATTGCAGATGCTGCTGATTGTAGCAAAAATATCTAAAATCTCATACGGAGGGTATACTCTCTGTTCAAACACCTCAGTCATCCGTTTGACATGAACACATCGGGGTCCTATGCTGCTCATCTAAAAGTCAGGGAATATTCACTGAGCGTATATAAGTGTGTCTGCCTTGCCTTTATGTGTGGCCTACTGTGTCGGAGAAAGACCTCTTGTATAAGTCTGCCTGTGTAGTAATACATCCCAGTATCATATACAGTGTCCTTGGTACACACATGCATGAACCAGATGGTCAATGTAATTAAAAGTGCAATGTCCTAGTTGTAGAAAGAACGAATGGCACTGCTTCCATAATAGCTTGGCTTACCTGACGGTGTGTTTGCAGTCGCGTAAGCCATCGGTAAAGTGAGCAAAGCTACCACATGGCACAATTGTAATTGCTAAGCATATCCCATTGCAGTTAGCACAGCTCCAAGAACAGCCATTAAGACTAAGCAGGACTACTATCCCTAAAGCTTGTTTCTAATCCATTTATTTCACAGCCAGGTGTAGGCCCGCAGGTGCAAGATCACTGTCTGCAAGTAAGCAGCCAATTATGTTAGGTGCTACATGTCGGTATCAAGCCAAAAATAGCACTACCTTTGACATCAAACTGCACTCATTAATGCATGAAGCCTGTAGCATCAGCCAGACACTGTAATTATCACTGTCTAGAGGCTGTCTCAATGTGCAGTTATTCTGCTGGTGGTATGATAGGCAATGGAAGGTGTCACCTTAGCCTATCAACGTTGAATAAATTCATAGCAAGTAAGAGTAAATATATATTGCCGCTCATGACTCATCAGTTACTCACTGAATGCTGGGTATCATCACTGAGGTGAAAGAAGAAGAAAGAGACAGAAGGGAGGAATAAAAGAGAAAGAAAGATCCCATCGGTTTATTCTGGAATTAGTTTCAATAACATGCACAGGGAATTATATAATTAGATATATTCCCTTTTTATGTTAATGTCAAATACAGATTAGAGGGTTTTTGTCACTTAAAAATGGGTTTAGTTTTTTGTTTACCATTTTGAAGATCTTGGACAGGGTTCCGCTGTCTCCTGCACCGGCCTTCTTTGGCTTAGCGGATCCTGTTGACTTCTGAGACTTCTGGAAGAGAGCAGGGGTGAGGTAAGACACCAGGAGACATTGTTGTTGTCACCTAGCATGGTGGCCCAGTCAGTGTGTGCTTTTGCCAGCTCGTCTCTGTGTTTGTTCATTTAAATGATTTACTAATGGCTTAAAAGCGGCATCATATGTACATATCTTACGTGGGTATTGCATGGCTGTTTAGTACAAACAATGTTTTCTGATAATATCATGTTGCATGAAAACAATAGAAGCGATAGCCTCATCCCCAAGCTCAACTGAAAGCCAGCAGGTGACGAGGTTATAGAAGAGATGGCTATTGAGTCAGCGACTCTTATCACGGAGTGAGATTTTACATACAGTATTGAACCAGCCTAGATCAAAAACTGGCTCATTTGTGGTGGCAAATCAATCTGAGTCAAAGTGGAAGTGGTTCACTTTCTAAATCAAACATTTTAAATTCAATCTCAGTAACAGCTGAGCTGTGGCTGCTCCGACTCTCACAGGGGGATTAGACTGAGAACTGTTCACGTAAAACTCCAATAAACATGCGTGAGGATGAATTAAAGGTGGGGAGGAACACTTCAAAGTGTTATTTAAGGATCCCTTACCTCAGAGAAGAGCTTTAAAGGTCTCATCCCTTATCACTCTGTTATTTTACCCCCACACAGTGTTAGCTGTTATGTGTGACTCGTCCAACACACACACACACGCACGCTCGCACACACGCTCGCACACACACACACACACACACAGGGGCCAAGAGAAGGGGACAAGACTTCAAATTCAGCAGGGCGAATAAGAAAAAGCAGGATTAAGTTGCTGGTTATCATACCGAAAGGGAAAAACGACTTCCGCAAATAAAGAACTGGATATTTAATTGAGCCGGAGAACTTGCCAAACAAAACCACTCAAACCATTATTTAATAAAAGAGAAAAAACTGATGAGGGCGTTATGCATGTATGCTTGGATTACAACAAGCTCTCAAGCCTTAAAATGGCTCCAGAATATACTGTTTAAGGAACGGCCTGGGATTTTTCTCTTAGTCTTCTTTAGCTGTAGCGTTTAACCACGTACCAGGCCTAGTTTCGCTGTCATTGCCGTCCACTGGACAAGGACATGTAAGAGACAGGGAATAGACAGGGGTGAGACACAGAGGTGAGGGGAGGAAAGTTAAACACTGAGGTCTTACTCAGAGCAAAGGCAGTGCAGCAAGGAGAGTTGAGTCCACATCCAGGGTAGAGCATAGCAGAGTAAGGCAGACGCTCGCGTCATCAGAGAGAGCACAGATTCAGTGACATACAGTACACGGCATTCAGTGACATCACATGTTAACAAAGCCAAATACACAATCACATCCAAAGGCTAAAACAACCTTCAACTCACTCCTCAATTGGACAATATTGACAAAGAGTAAGGTAAATGGGGCTCACCCTAGACTTAGGAGGGGCAGGGGACACCTGAGGGGAGAGAGTGACACACCTTTAGAAATACAATTACATTTTAGTCATTTAACAGACACACTTATCCAGAGCGACTTACAGGATCAATTAGGGTTAAGTTCCTTGCTCAAGGGCACATAAACAGATTTTTCTCCTAGTTGGCTCAGGGATTCAAACCAGTGACCTTTCGTTTACTGGCCTAAATTTATTTATATCACTAGGCTACCTGCTCTTAACCACTAGGCTACCTGCTCTTAACTGGTAGACTACCTGCCGCCCTCATATCAACAAGTCAAGCATCAACATTAGTAGGCAAACTATGCAAATGGGGTGACTCACAATCGTTCTGAAGAGGCGTACAACAGCGTTCTCCCCACCCTTAGGGGCTGCCTTGGCAGGTCTGGCAGGAGAGGAGGACAGGCCACGGAAAGAACCCTGGAGGAAATGGAGGGAGGCATGGAAGAAGGAAAGGAGGGAGGCATGGAAGAAGGAAAGGAGGGAGGCATGGAAGAAGGAAAGGAGGGAGGGATGGAAGAAGGAAAGGAGGGAGGGATGGAAGAAGGAAAGGAGGGAGGGATGGAAGAAGGAAAGGAGGGAGGGGTGGAAGAAGGAAAGGAAGGAGGGATGGAAGAAGGAAAGGAGGGAGGGGTGGAAGAAGGAAAGGAAGGAGGGATGGAAGAGGGAAAAGAGGGAGGGATAGAAGAAGGAAATGAGGGAGGGATGGAAGAAGGCAAGGAGGGAGGGATGGAAGAACATTATAAAGGCACAGCGGGAAAACATATAGCCCAACACAACAACCTAACAATAAAGTGCGCTCCCTGAACCAGACCAGGCTCTACTCTGGCTCCACTCTCCAGTTCCTGAAAGGTGTTACTATTGGAAACAGCTGGTGGCATATTGCCAAACACTAGGGATGCTGGAGCACATTTTCTGGGGCTGTAGAACGGCTTCTGGGGAACTCTTCCATCACAGAGAACCTGAGATAAGCTCTCCGACTCTTTCACAGCAGACTCACGTAGACATACACAGATAACGCCCATCTAAAACTCCTTCAAACTGAAAATAAGTGATTAAAAACTAACTGGATGAAGGAATTAGAAATAAATGAATAAAGTCAGTAAGAAATGTTTTGGATCTTTGCAAAGTGTGCTAAATATCAACACCAAATGCTGTTGAAGGGGAAGTTAAGTAGAGATCAATACAATGAAGTTGTACTTCAGACAAATAAATCTTTAGAGGATTGGATAGGGATGAATGCAAAATTAGCTCTACGTCTCATTCTCCTGAACTTGAATAAATAGCATCCCCCCTCTCTCTCACAATAGGCTCTAACATGTACTTTCCAGACGCACACAACTGGGACCTTAATTAAAATGGTGTGATTCTGAAATGATTCATTGTCTTTTTCTCAATAATAACCCTGATTATTCCCAGTCGGCTATTTAGGGGTATGTTTGTGAATAACATCCTTTGATATAGCGAAACCCATTTCTTCCTGATGAGTGCCTCTCTCTGTGGTATTTTGTGGAGTGAGAGTGAGGGACCTTTATGCCCCCATTCATGTCAGTGAGCAAAGAGAGTGGAGAGGCTGAGGCTCTCACTGAATCACTGTGATTATCCCTATGAAAGAACTTTACCAAAATGATAGGGCAAACTTTCCCCCCTGTACATTGTTCATAATATAATACACTTATTTGCGCTCCAATTGCATTTCATCCACTGTCTTTTCTGCCCATATATGGATAGATGGTTGGATGGATGGATGCAGACTCATGCAGACAATGACCTCAGGAAAGAAACACATTACCATAGAAAATGTGTTTGTTCTTATGAGCATTATCCTCTCCAATAAACCCGGAGGACCAGAGGGAATTTAGAATCTATCACTATTGGAAGTGGATGACAATATCCAACACATTTATGAATACAGATGATGCTCAGTAGAATAGCCAGGTAGCATGGTTGTTGTAAGACAGGCAAGGAGTTAGTAAAAGAGGAATAGAGGTGGAGAGAGTAGAGGTTCTCAGTGGTGATTTCAGTGTTGCCACGGGTTTGTCTGTGCCTTCAAACCCATGCTTTGTCTTCAGATGATGTAATTAGACCAAAAATGATACAGTACTGTATGTTACATCACGTTGGTATCTTGAGAAAACTTTCTCAGTTTTAACTGATTCAGATTTTTTGGAAAGTATTATTCTGTGGAAATTGTATGACTGACAGGAGGTTGGTGGTACCTTAATTGGGGAGAACAGTCTGGCGGTAATGACTGGAGTGGAATCAATGGAATGGTATGAAATACATACAACACATGGTTTCCAAGTGTTTGATGCCATTCCATTTGCTCTGTTCCGGCCATTATTACGAGCCGTTCTCCACTCAGCAGCCTCCTGTGCCAGGAATAAAAGGTCATTCAAAATGCATCAGTGATTCAGGCAATAGTTCTGAAAATAAAAACACTTTTTATTTAACACCTCCTTTACCTTATTTTGCATTGAGTTGAGAACCCGTTTTGATTTATTTGTAAAGATATATAATTTATTATAATTTATTTGTAAAGATATATTCCGTTATGAACTTCACGTCCTTTACTGAATCATGTTGCGTTGGATGTTGTCTGTATCGGTTTTCATTTTCCAACACAAGAGGAGTGTTCAAAGGACAGCGGCATTCTGACGCAAGGAGGGTCCTTTCAGGATAGAGCAGGGCGGGGGATTATTGGGTAGGGAGGGAGGAAGGAATAGAGGGAATGTTCTCCTCTCTCTGTTTGATGTTTGAAGAGTAAGAGATAAGTGTGTGTTCCTGGCACGGAAGCGCATTGTTATTTACCCACAATTCAGACTTCACAAAGTAGCTGTGCTCGTTCCACAGCGGAAAAGAAAAACAAAAATGCACCCCACTGTCATCCAACTTTCATAAAGCCACAAAGCCCGTTTCATCCTCAACATACATGATTGGATTTGCATAACAGTGGACGTCCGTTCATCATTTCTAAACTCAGCTAGCTGCTAGCGTGGCGACCCAGCCGTCGTAGAGAAAGTTCGGTAACACTTCATTTGACACTTCACTATTCCATTAACACGTCAGTGTCGTTTCACCTCTGACACAGAGGCTGTTATCCAGGGGTGATAGGCCAGTACAGTCATAATGCAAAACGTTACCTCATACGTTCTAACTGCAGTCATGAATGGATTTGACACCAGATTACACCTTCATGTTAATGTAATAGTGAAGCGTCAAAGTGTAACCAAAAGTGTCCTGCAGTGAAGAACAAGGTCACTTAAATCCAAGTAGAGAGAGTATTCAGGACTCATAGGACACCTTCTCCCTGAGGATTTAATTACGGTTAAACCTCTCTCCTCAGAGGTGCAGGAGGTCAAACCTGGACAGATGCTGACTCCTTCAAAAATGGACCATGGTCAATAATATATTCTGGAATAAATGAATTGTAATAATGTATAATTTATGAAGGAGCAGGAGGATATGTGGGCCACATAGTGATCACTACATCCTATCCTATTTAGACAGCGCGTGAGTTATTGTGGACACACAAATCACAAACCGGCCACTGTCAAATGAATAGATCTTACCCACAATAGGTGAAACATCCATGCACCAAACATTACAATTATTCATATACAGTGCATGCTCCTTCTCAATCCACCACAGCTTTACATTTGACTTGGATTTGATTGATCACAAAGATCAATGTCCGTCAATGTCATAACTGGCAACATGGCGATTGATTAATAAGACTCACCGGCTGCAGATCCACTAGTCACTGACTGACTCCTTTGAAGTGAAATCTACTTTAACAGTTCGTAGTCTCAGGAGGACAGACTTTTTTGAAGTACTTCCTTCTACTGCCAGATGACCTCTTCAGATGTCTCTGTGCTGCAACTTCTCAAACTATTTAGGAGAAGCTAGCAGGAATTGGACAACTACCTCAGGGTGGTTGACAGTTTACAACAAAGTGTCATTTTAGAAAGCAGTGGAGCTCTAGGTCATTCCCTAACACTGACAACAATAACAAGACAAAGTTTAGGACTACAAATCTACTAAACCATGGTTGAACTGGTTCTTACCATCCAAAACCAGGGTACTGGACCGAACGTCTAGTTAAACCTAGCTCTTGACATTTTGACAGTGCTTGACTTACAGTGCCGGATGAAAGTAGGTTAATAGTAGGTATGCTCTACACTCCTCAGTTCTCATCAACTGAATCCTAAAACAAATAAAACACCAACTGTACCACTGTCTGACATCAATGTCAAATACATGTAGTGCTCAGAGGACGTTCAGGTTATTTTTCTTGTCCTTGTTTCACTCTCAAGTACGAACACTTTAGAAGAAATGCAAATGAGACTGCCCTAACTTGACTCTGGTTATCACTATTAATGTCTTAGATTTTGTAAAATATACACATAACAATGAAGAACAAGGTTGGATTGACTCCTTGACTCTTTCATTTTTGAGCATGAGGCATATCTAATGAATTCAATGACAAGTAGCATCTCATTGGCAATTCCAGTCCACTTATTCATATTCAATTATGAAAGAAAATACTTAACTGGAGGTCTCCAAAAAGTGAGACGGACACAGTGAGAGACTTTCTTGTTTTCATTTTCTATTCAGGTTGATTTTGAAAAGAGCTGTCATTTGCCCCTTTGCTAACCTGAATACAAAATGAAAACAAGAAATGTTGTTTTATCCTGATTTACTGTATCTTGATAAGCTTTCCAAGATGTTCAATTAAAGACCAATTCAAAAAATACTTTCAATTCAAAAAGCATAAAATACAAATGTGACTGAAAATAATTTTCAGTTGACTAAAGGTGATAAGGCAGACAGTACTAAAGATGAATTTCCAAAAGAATAATTCAGTTAATTAACCTGGTCCCAGATTTGTTAATGCCGTCTTGCCAAATCCTATGGTCATTGTCATGCCAAACATGATTAACTTCTCACTGTGCCCATCAACGACAGCATGATCAGATAAGGAGATTGAGGTGAGGCCAGACTGTTTGGCATGACACCAATTATTTTACATGGCCTTAAGCTACTGAATAAAACGCTGAGCTAAGAGTACACCTCATATTTCCATTAAGTCTACACAACACTTCTCCCAGCCTCGTCTAGACAAGTATACTGTTACTGCAGTGTAGTCTTATCCACTCAAGAAGTGAAAGACAAATCAATTGGGAATAGTTTGATGATGTACATTCCATTCCCTCTCCAACTGGGCCAGTTTCTCCATTGGCTATTCCTAGCATATACCACCTCAGCCCAGCATGAGAGGTTTCTCCTCAAGCTAGACTGGATCGAAACTGAATTGTCAGTCAACGTCACTGATTGAGATAATACAATGTGAAAATCAGCAATAACCACTATGCTCAAAACAGTGTGATCGTGTCCAGTTATGTTTTTGTTCCAAACACTCTGTGGTGTGACTGCACCTGTTGCATTAGAGGTGGGTTATTAAAAGTGACATTACATAATAAAAACAACAATACAAAAGCCTAAAAAACACTGCTCAGGGTGGGTGTTGTTAAGAGAGTTTAATCAAGCCATTTATCCAAAAGCTCAGAACAGGATCAGGTTAGGAACAGATGTTGGTCATTACAATTCACAGGAAATACAAACAAAATTACAAGCATCGGTTGGATATCTCAAAGCATTACAAAAGGGATCAGCGAATAGGATCCATGGATCCACCCTGGGATCAAACAGACTCCCACACACACAAAAACACAGTTTCTGACAGGGTAAAGGAAACCTGGGTTCAAATACTATTTGAACTCTTTAAAATACTTTTAACATTTGCTTTAGTCTGCCTAGAGTTCCAGGTGGGCAGGTTTTGCATGTTGGCGACTATTCTATTGGTTCCATTGCGCCAGGCAAGCACAATCAAGCGCAGCTGAAGTATTTGAAATGATTTTAAATAGTATTTGAACCAGGACTCAGTAAAAGACACCAGTGAACCTGAGAGGTGCTCAATCTAGCTGGCGAGAGGAGATCAGCTTTTAGAAGCTTTTGGCCAAGACACTGGGGTTGAGTTAGCCCGGGTATCAGTCTGCTTCTGCTATCATGCCACTCCTTGTAATGCAAATGTTTTTTTTTTTACATGTCTGGCATGATGGCATAAACAGACTGGTACTCAGGCCAAGGATGAGTGCAAAACTTTTTGGGTTCTGAATGATAAACTATTGTTGTACTTTAAAGATTCTTCAAGCTATCGGGTCCTAGTTCTGACAAAGTTATCCAATAGACCCCATATTTAAATTAGCTTATTTTGCAGTCATGGGGTTCAGTTTCATGGTGACTGCACATACACACTAATTTATCCATCAATTTAGTCTAATAAGGTCTTCCCCTTTTTGAATAATATAGATTATCAATCAGCTTTGAAAGGTAACAAATTGGCTTCAGTTCCTGAGGTTAAACCAGTTTTGTCTTTGTTTTTGGTGATATCTTAAAACAATTATATATAACATCACCATGCAGATTCCCATGAACTAGTTTAAATAATGAAAAGACAAAAAATACAGGTGAAACCAAGACAAGATTGTACAACAGAAAGAGCAAATTCCAGTTTGTAAAGGGGTCAATGGCTCAATAGTGAACGTTCATATCTGTCAATAACAGTAGCCCTTTCCTGCAGTCAAATGACCTACAGTAGTGGCCTCATGGGTGGAATGTTATTCATATACCAATTACGTGGCAAATCTGGTGTTTTTATGTCAAACGGTTTTGTTATATTTCAGTCTTCTGTGATGTATATAAAATATAATATTGGGACGCAAACTCAAAATGTTATACATTTCAACTCTATATCTGACGTGGTACAGGTGTCTTCTTTTTTTTAAAGACCATAACCATGTGAGGTGTATTTTTCTGTTTCAAAGAAGATTTGTTTAAGACTACCAAGAAACACTGTGACCCTAATTTAGCCAGGTTAAAAGGCAATTCTACCACTTTTCAACTTAATTTTCATCATCTCTAGCTTACTACCAGTGTCTACACATATGTGAAAACAGATAATTTCAAAGTTTTTTTAGGAACAAATATAAAGTCAATAAGTTCTACACAATGACAAAAAAAAATTAAAACAGAGCTTTTCAAACAGCATGAGATTCTCGGTGACATGGGTACATAGAAACTTGTTTCAGGTTTTGAAAATCACTGTTTTTTTTATCCTACCCTGTGACCATGAGAAGCATTGTATTTTTTTAGGACATATCTTCTTTTTTTTTTTACCACAGATCATAGAAACACACCGTTTTTACATATATAGACACTGGTTTGGTGCTGGAGATAATGAATATGAGGTTCCCATACCAGTTGAAAGCAACTATACATGTATGACTCAAACATGCTCAAGAGTACACAGCGACAACATTTGATACAGTGCTCTACATGGCATTCTTTCAACACGGTAATGGACATGGACACTAATGCTAAGTTTCTATGGAAAATACTATTTTTATAAAATGTAATTCCCAGTGCAGTCAAAAATGTGATTTCCCTGTGTTTTATATACACCGAGTGTACAAAACATTAGGAACACCTGCTCTTTCCATGACATACATTGACCAGGTGAATCCAGTTGAAAGCTATGACCCCCTTATTTATGACACTTGTTAAATCCTCTTAAATCCCTGCAGATGAAGGGGAGGTGACAGGTTAAAGAAGGATTTTAAAACCTTGAGACTATTGAGACGTGGATTGTAGTATGTGTGCCTTTGAATGGGATATGGTAATAGGTGCTAGGCACACCGGTTTGAGTATGTCAGGACCTGCAACGCTGCTGGGTTTCATGCTCAACAGCTTCCCGTGTGTAACAAGAATAGTCCACCCCCCAAAGGACGTGTTCCTAATGTTTTGTACACTCAGTGTATATTTCCACACTATGAGTTTGGAATAATACTGTGAAATTGTGAAAATTTGGACAATTCCCTTTTAGAGTAAAAGCCGTTTGAAAAGACAGCCTGAAATTTATGCCTGTTTTGGTGGGATTACCAGACGGTCAATTAGTTAATAGACCAATCTGCCAACAACAGCTAGTTCTTCTCCCCACTCAAACCACTCCCACACAGTCCTATCTAAATTCTTGCTTGAGAAATTACTCTTTGCTAAGAAGCAAGTTCTGTTTCTTTTGACCAGTTTAATTGAAAACAATCACAGTAAAGGTACTTGATTGTTACCCAGAAATTATTTGATATTAGAGAAAAAAACGGCTACATTGGACCTTTAAGAATAAATAAAAATGTATTAACCTGTTTTATCCGTTTTCAAACTTTGATCAATCCAGAAAAAGAAAAATGATGCTTGAGGCAACAGAGAGTTTGTATTTCAAATATATGATACCTAACACATCACAAATCTGAAGGCTACCCCTTGGTAAAAAATATTTTTCATGTTTCTTTTAATGATAAACTAACTGCTCTGATGTAGAAAAATACTTCCTGAAAGAGCAGAAAGAGGTGACAATGACATTCAAACAAATATATCAAATAGATAAAAACAAAAAAGCTAATACTGCCTCTTAATCATTTTGTTCATTCTATTTTGACAGGCAAAAAACACTGACATTTTCACTCGTGGCAGATATGTTTTAGCAGTACATTTCAATGTTGTTTAAAATGTGAAACGTGAAAAAATGCACACAACCAAAACATTCTGAAACTGAAAAAAAAAAAAATACTACTAAAATTACTTTGAGGCGGGATTTAATAAAAATATGCAAAAGTTTAAAGATTTTTGTCCTCTCTGAAGTTGTTATAAGGCTTGTTGTTGAGACTGTTCAGACCACATTCTGCAACCTATTGGATCATCATCTGAAACGACCATTCTCCTCTCTGAACCAATGAGGAGCTAACTCCAAATCCCCAGAGTGGACTGAAACAGAGCTGGACAACATAACAGAGTTGGACTTGAACTCTCTCGTCAATACACTATACCAACTTCAACACATAACTGTTGAAATATACAGTAAGTTTTGTTTTAGACTTTCCTCTGCTTCCAAAGTTGACAACTGATACACAAACAGTGCCAAGCTGACTGAAATGTGCACTGCACTGGGTTGGCATATAGATCTACAGTACATCCCTTGACACCAGCTCAAGGAGAGGCTTTGGGATTTAGCATTAGCACATCACAGAGAGATAGAGAGAGAGCAAGAACAAGCAAGGCAATGTGGGCTCAACTATTCTCACTGTACCGCAACACACATCTGGGTCCAGGTGGTGCTTGCTACGCCAGGATAGTGGGTTCAATTCCCGGGACCAGCCATACTTAAAATGTATGCACGCATGACAGTAAATTGCTTTGGATGAAAGTGTCTGCTAATTTACACACATGATCTGCTCTCCAACTACACAACACAGCATCTTGAATTCTACACAAACCCATATAGGATAAGGATTAGCGTAGATAAATGTTTTTTTCCCTATTCTATGGTATATTATATTATTTATGTTGGATTATGTACAATATTATGGGCTAGAGCTGTCTTTGTAAAGATGGAGTGAGAGAATCCTAGTCGAAGACACTCTCCGCACCCTTGATGGAGGTCCATGCAAGGCATTTAGGTTATAGTTCTCCACCATGGACTATCCACAGTTAAAATGGCTAACAACTAAAGACTCATAAATCAGGAAAATTGGTAGCCTAACAATCATAACAGTCTCTCCCAAAATACATCTAAGTAAGGGTGCTGACATTTATATGACATTTATTCCAATTTCCCCATGAAATCTATAGAATCATTACTCTCTCAAAAATACCTGATGCACAACTTTAAAATGGCTTCAGTTTTAGATATATTTACGAGTTAAGCATACATTATATTTGGAATGAAAGTAAACACACATTTAAATGGAACAATTCAATCATTCACTTGTACTGTACCACAACTATGACCATATAAGTACATCAGATGCTTTGAAGCTCTAACCAAAATAAAATGTTACATTTTAACGATAAAATAACAATTACAAAACAATTATTCCAAAGACTAAGTAAAAGCCTTTTTGCGCTACACCAATCTCAAACCACACCCAAATCAGTTATCCATTGTCTAAATGTAGTTTTCAATGCCATCCATTCGCAAATAAGCACATTTCAGGTGAATGTCTTAAACTTTGGTAGATCACATTAATTTAAAATTTTTTAAAGACATAAAATCGAAGCAAATTGAAACAAAAACTTGTGACAAATTCTTGCAGCTCACAATCTGCCCAAACCACAAATCAGACATCAGTCCCTCAACTTAAGACTGAACACAAAAATGAACCATGGTACATTAGAGGTGTATCTTTAGAACAAATCAAACTCTTTCCTTTCCTCACCTTGCTCTTCCTCTTCTTGTCCCCTCCAAAGAAGTTCCCAATTTGATCCATAAGGCCAGGGGCCTTCTTTTTCCTTCCCAGGCTAGACAGTCCAGAGGAGCTTGCAGTTGCCATGTCAGTGGTTTGGGTTGGGTAGTGCAGCTAGTATCTCTGTAAGTGGGGTTCTGTCTCTCAGGTAAGAGCGAAGGGGGTATTAAGAGAGAGAAAGGAGAGCAAAGAAACAAACTTAGTCTAGATCCTGATCCTCTGAACCACACTCTGATCCTGCTCCGCTGTGCTCTTGGATGGTCTGTAGCTCATCTGATTCAGAAGGGCGGTCTTTGAAGGTGTTGTCCTCGCGGCCCGGGGCATCTCGGGAGAAGAGGCGGACCAGGTGGGGGCGTGGCACGGCGCTATCGTCAGCATCAGCTGTGCTGGCCTCGTTCCAGGAGCTGCTGGGCCCCTCAGTGCCCGTGGAGTCAGTCACCGCCGCCGCCTTCTTAGAGGGGCAGCCATTGTTCGGGTTCACATCTGCCTCATCCAGGCCTGCGCAGAAACAAACAAGGGTTATCTATTGGACCATGGGCCTGCATGGCGCACAAGGGCCCTGCACAATGAGTCCCTTTGACAAGACCCTGCCCTTTCTGCCAGAGAAACTCAACAGAGAAGGGATCCTGAGTGACATGCCCTGTAATAGACCTAGAACACAGATCAAATAAATAGCTAGGAGATTATTGCAACTGGGAAAACCATACATGGTTAGCAAGGGTCATTACCTACTATCAAAACGGTTTCACAATGTCTCCTCCTCAGTCCATGCCAAAAGTGCCTTACAGTTAAAATACTGTATAAAAGTAACATAGCACACACATATCCTTTCCTAAACCCCCACCACATGCCCAATAGCTCTCGTGGAATGATAATGGCATACTTTCCACATTCCTGTACTAGTACATGAATCATTTTACCAGGTAAGTTGACTGAGAACACATTCTCACTTACAGCAATGACCTGGGGAATAGTTACAGGGAGAGGGAGGGTGATGAATGAGCCAACTGGAGGCTTGGGATGATTAGGTGGCCATGATGGTATGAGGGACAGATTGGGAATTTAGTCAGGACACCGCGGTTAACATCCCACCCGAAAGACGGCCCCCTACACAGAGCAATGTCCCCAATCACTGCCCAGGTGCATTGGTAAATATATATTTTTTAGACCTGAGAAAAGAGTGCCTCCTACTGGCCCTCCAACACCACTTCACGCAGCATCTGGTCTCCCATCCATGGACCGACCAGGAACAACCCTGCTTAGCTTCAGGCCAGCAGTGGGATGCAGGGTGTTACTCATATCCCTAGGTCAGTCATTTGTCATTGAATGTCCAATGCTGACACGCTAATTCACAACTTTCTCCATTTGTTTTCCACGTGCGAATGGACACTATGGCCATTAGTGTGATGCTGAGATCTACAGCATTAACTGTAACTTATCCCCTCTGATAGAAGCCACCATGCTAGCTAGCTCCCGGAGCACAGGGCATGGAGTGCAGCGCTCCCTGAAGAACAATGCAAACACTATACTGGACGAAATTGTGTAGAAAAAACAACAGTGGAATCTGCATGCTAATATTTCCTCAACAGTGGTCTATTGTCAGAGCTGCATAGTTATTTATGTGGGACAAGGAGTCAAGTGTCACTAAAATAACTCCTATAAGTATGGATTTTCAACCCGATTCACAGTGACACTTATCTGATGCCTGAGCAACTGCAAGGCAGGCGTTGGTTTGAGCCGGTTTGAGCAGATCATTGGGTCTGAGAAAGACCTCAACAGTATTTATTTTTATATTTAACCTTTAACTATGCAAGTCAGTTAAGAACAAATTCTTACTTACAATGACAGCCTACTGGGGTTAACTGCCTTGTTCAGGGGCAGAATGACAGATTTTTACCTTGTCAGCTCAGGGATTCGATCCAGCAACCTTTCGGTTACTTTCCCAACGCTCTAACCTCTAGGCTACCTGCCGCCCCAGTAACTCAAAATGGATCAACAAGGTGTTCAGATGGAAGAATATCACTGCATTTAGAATAAAAAAACAAAAACTTGCAATTTGGATAACCAAACATCAAGATTTGGATCTACTGACAAAATGTTTTCCAATTCCATGATCAAAGAGACGTATTACATTCCTGATCAGCTATCTTCCAAGGGGCTATCATGGATCTGAGTACAATTAAAGCACATAAACTGAGACTGTTACAGTTGTGTGAATGATGTACATGGAGTTAGAGCCATACTACTCGAGTCAGCTACAACAACAAATCACAGGCACCTGAACTGGCACACTGAAATGAAATATCTACCATGAAAGCAGGTTTACTGTAGCGGAAGCTATTTACTTATTAAAACAAATTGCTCTTAGATATGACTGTGTAAGGATGAAAGGATGGCTGGTCTCAACCAAAGCTCAAAGCCCATTGGGGAACCAGGACGCCACTAGCACATATTTTCTTATTTATCTTGGAGTCACTAAGACCTTGATACTTTCCCAGTAAACAAATCACAGAACCAAACATCCCTTGTCACCTTGGTGAAAGGCAACTGTAATTGCGACCCTACACCTCACAACATGAAATATGAGAGACTAGAAGAGTGCAGAAAGAAAGAGGGATACATTGATATAGTATGAAAGAGGGAGAGAGATATTTTCCAAATAGATGTGATTGAGGTGTGTGCTGCTGTGACAGTGCAATTAAGACATAGTGATTTGATGTTATAACACGATGAAAGCAGTGCCTGTGCTCCAGTGCTCCAGCAGCTCCACAATATGAGCAAACTGTTCAGATGTATTTCCTCCCGGCAGTGGCCCTGTTATGTTACAGAGTCATCTCACACCATCACCTCCATCATTAACTGCCATCAAATCCACTATCTCAGCAAAACAAAACTACTAGCATTGTTCTGATAAGCACTTTCCACTGCACTTACAGTATGATGACAAGTCACCTTGCGCCTTGTATGCTTAGCAAACACAAAAACGCTGAATAATCTGTCTAACCCCCTTTCCTTCTCCCTCTCTCGCTCGGTGACTCTGGGTAAGTAACTGTATACCTATCTGTGTCTGCATAACCCAGAGTGTTTTGACATTGAAACACCTCTGCAAATTATTCACCAACAAATGTACAATTGTATAGTTTTGCATTGCCCATCCATTCCACATGTGTATTGTTAGAAAATAATATAGTTATGAATAAAGTCTATAAAGATAAAGTCAGCTTGACATTAGACTGCTTTAAAAAAGGTCTAAAAACATCCGACTGACTTTGATTTTGAAGTGGAATGCCCCTTTAATGCGTTGTCTTTGGTTTCCTGACAGCAATACTGTGACAGAGTCCTGTTCAGGTCTCTATCTCCATTAGGCTCAGCCACTGCTTGCAGGTGCACTCTGAATATGTCTGCACCGGGCCACCGTCTCCACTTTAAACACATATCATCAGTCATTCAATCAACAGGGCTGAATGCTGATTAAATAGTCTCCCTCACACACTCTCCCTGCCGAATAAGTTAAGAGCACTGTTCCCTCCACAGATAACAGAGCTTAATCTAACTCCATTTTCTATTAGGAAATGCTGTTAGTCATATGCTCAGAGGAGCATGGAGCACAGTGACGACGCCTGTAATAATTGTGGACGATTACATTTCATTAACGCTCCCCATATTTCTGTGAGACACTTTGAGTTGTGTCAGAAACCTCCGCCCCACTTTATACATAATATACTGTATATTTTAAGCCCTAATGAAGTGGTACTGGAATGTCGAAAATCAGGCAGAAGCAGGTCCAAAGCAAAACCATAAAAACAAACATTTGAGCCTTGAAAAACAAGGCTCAAAGAGCCTAAAAAAAAAAAAAAAGAGATGAAAAGTGAGATACAGGAATTGAAAGAGAGCGAGAAAGAGAGAAAGAGGTGATTCATCCCCAGTGTGCTCCTTCATTACATGAACAAAAACATGCTTACCCCTCTCCCCAAACAAAGATGCTTTAGATAGCGGGGATGATAAAACACTGGTGCTTGTCAACAACATTCAGGGATATGAATGTGCGGGATGATGCATAACACAGAGGAGGGGGTAGGAGGTAGAAGGGTCTCTACAGAGCTGCTCGGGGTTTGCAACGTAGCACGCTGCGCTCTCTTGGGTCCCCTCATCAATTTCGTATTATTCATGTGCTTTTACGATGAGAACATGTAATGAGGCTCTCACGGCAACGTGTCCGTCACAGGGTAGGCTGAGGCAGGCACAGAGCCTGGCTGGACACAGATGACAGGCCTTGGTGAATGAATGAAAAGCACACAGCCACTCATCATGATACAGTACATATTCGCTGGGGAGACGGACCACTTCAATCAGGCCCGTTACTGATCTACACTCTTAGAAAAAAAAGTGCTATCTAAAACCAAAAAGGGTTCTTCGGCTGTCTCCATAGGAGAACCCTTTAAAGTAGGAGAAGCCTTAAAGAATCCCATTAGGTTCCATGTAGAACCCTTTCCACAGAGGGTTCAACCTGGAACCAAATAGGGTTCTCCTTTGGGGATGGCCGCTGAACCCTTTTGGAACCCTTTTTTTCTAAGAATGTACTTTAAATATGTTTATTTATCAAGCTATGACCATAAAAATAAGCTCTGTAGTGCCGAGTGAGAGGAGAAGAAGGAGAAGCGACAACCCACAGACAAACAGACAAGACAGGAGAGGAGGAATGCAGCGAGTGGGCCTTGGCTCTCTCCCTTTCTCAATCTCTCTCCTCAAGGCCCCTGTAGAGCAGAGGACGTTTGGCCTTCTGGTGGACCAGCCTCTGGAACAACAACAAGGAGCCAGCCAGGATCCACCCACAGTGGTGGGACCAAGGCATGGGAAGTATTTCTCTAAGAAGCAGTGCAGCTATGTGGCCCTTGACCAGACCTCCCACCCAGGAGTAAAAAACTGCCACCGCCCATTCTGCCACAGCATTCATCATGGCTCCTGGACCTCCACCCACAGGCCCCAGGGAGAATGACCCTCTGTCTTCAGACTCATCAGGCATTCATGGTTAGGCCGTCCTCCAGAGATTTTTCAGCGGCAGATAGAGGAGATGCTACAGATGCTACAGCTAAACCCCTTATTTTTCACCTCTGTCCTTGAACACCCAAGCCCCTTGCATGACATCTGTGACCTTCACTTCCTACAACTGCTCAATCCAAATGGGGAATCATGTGTACGTCGGAAATGGTTCAACCAAACAGTTCAACCAAACCTGTGTACACTCTTAGAGGAACCCTTTGAAGAACCCTTTTTGGTTTGAGGTACAACCCTTTTTGGGTTCCATGTAGAACTTTTTCAACAGAGGGTTCTACCTGGAACCAAAAAGGGTTATACTTGGAACCAAAAATTGTTCTCTTATGGGGACAATGAAAGAACACTTCTGGAACTTTATTTTCTAAGCCTGTATGTGATATCAACTTTTACCCAGGACAAAAATAATCTATAAAAATGTGTCAGTGGTAGTGCCAATCAAATCAACTCAAAGTTTATTTGTCACGTGCGCCGAATACAACAGGTGTAGACCTTACAGTGAAATGCTTACTTACAGGCTCTAACCAACAGTGCAAAAAAAGGTATTAGGTGAACAATAGGTAAGTAAAGAAATAAAAACAACAGTAAAAAGACACAGGCACAGGTTAGTCGGGCTGATTGAGGAAGTATGTACGTGTAGATATGGTTAAAGTGACTATGCATATATGATAAACAGAGAGTAGCAATAGCGTAAAAGAGGGGTTGATGGGTGGCGGGACACAGTGCAGATAGCCCGGTTAGCCAATGTGCAGGGGCACTGGTTGGTCTGGCCAATTGAGGTAGCATGTACAGTTAAAGTGACTATGCATATATGATAAACAGAGAGTAGCAGCAGCGTAAAAAAGGGGTTGAGGGGGACACAACGCAAATAGTCCGGGTAGCCATTTGATTAACTGTTCAGTAGTCTTATGGCTTGGAGGTAAAAACTGTTGAGAAGCCTGTTTGTCCTAGACTTGGCACTCCGGTACCGCTTGCCATGCAATAGTAGAGAGAACAGTCTATGTGGCTGGGGTCTTTGACAATTTTTGGGGCCTTCCTCTGACACCGCCTGGTATAGAGGTCCTGGACGGCAGGCAGCTTAGCCCCAGTGATGTACTGGGCCGTACGCACTACCCTCTGTAGCGCCTTGCGGTCAGAGGCTGAGCAATTGCCGTTGGTGTTGCACTCGTGCAAAACCAACATCCACTTTGCTGGGTTACACTTCCTGTTCTTGTTAAGCATTAGTGTTGAGGTTTACATCATAATCTGATCTAGTCCCAATGAGGCTGGCACCACTGCCAGCGATGACGGAACCTCAACTCTGTTCTGTCAACACCGCCCAATGCTTTTCACACTAATCGGTTTACTGGCCAAGAACATCTCACTCAGAGCATTCTCTCTCTAAGACTCTCTTCCCTTCAGTATTTTACTCTCTTTTACTTTCTTTCTCACTTTCTCGCTCTCTCCCACACTCTCCCTCTCTGTCTTTTACTCGATTTCTCTCTCTCATGGGGTTTCTAGCCCATGATCTCTCCTCTCTCAGGTAAAAGGTGTTAGGTAACAACAGCACAGAACAGGGCAGAGCAGGCAGATACAGCATCAACAGGTTGCTATTGATCAATCCACAGTGTGTGTGTGTGTGTGTGTGTCTGTGTGCATGCATGCGTATGTACAGGGACTTTGTCTCTAATGGGAAAGGGCAATTGCCATCTCCTCAACAAGACAGCTGTGAGCTGTGTGAACATGAGCTAACACAGCCTACATTTACAGTATGCCCAGAGAATACACTAGTTAGTTTCCTCTCCCGCCACAACTGTCCTGGATCACTGGCACATTTAAACAGAAAAGGAGTAAATCCAGTCGGTGACAATGGCTTTTGTTTACGCCCCGAGCACAACGCACCATTATTCTGCTTTAGATGAACATATACTGTGGCCTTTCATCTAATTGCTTAATTTCTTCTTGTTTCATGACATTTTCATGACATCAAAAAATGATTTGATAAAATATAGATTTAGTCCTTTATTACTAAAGCCTATAGAAAAGCATTGAATAACATATTCATGAATGGCAAAAAGGACAGTCAAAAAATGAATCATAAGAAACAAGGTTTTGAAGTGTCTGTCCTAAATCTAGGAGAGTGCAAAGCTGTCATCAAGGCAAAGGGTGGCAACTTTTGAGATTCTTCAATAACATATATTTTGATTTGTTGAACACTTTTTTGGTTACTACATGATTCCATAGTTTTGATGTCTTCACTATTATTCTACAATGTAGAAAATAGTAAAAATAAAGAAACACCTACTCATTCCAGGGTTTATCTAAACTTTGGACTGGTACTGTATATACACTACCATTCAAAATGGGATGCTGGCATTCTAGGCAGAGTTGCAAGAAAAAGCCATATCTCATACTGGCCAATAAAAATAAAAGATTAAGATCGGCAAAAGAACACAGTCACTGGACAGAGGAACTCTGCCTAGAAGGCCAGCATCCCGGGGTGGCCTCTTCACTGTTGACATTGAGACTGGTGTTTTGCGGGTACTATTTAATGAAGCTGCCAATTGAGGACTTGTGAAGCATCTGTTTCTCAAACTAGACACTAATGTACTTGTCCTCTTGCTCAGTTGTGCACCGGGGCCTCCCACTCCTCTTTCTATTCTGGTTAGAGCCAGTTTGCACTGTTCTGTGAAGGGAGTTGTACGAGATCTTCCATTTCTTGGAAATTTCTCACATGGAATAGCCTTCATTTCTCAGAACAATAATAGACGAGTTTCAGAAGAAAGGTCTTTGTTTCTGTCCATTTTGAGCCTGTAATCGAATCCACAAATGCTGATGATCCAGATATTCAACTTGTCTAAAGAAGGACAGTTGTATTGCTTCTTTAATCAGAACAACAGTTTTCAGCTGTGCTAACATAATTGCAAAAGGGTTTTCTAATGATCAATTAGCCTTTTAAAATTATGAACTTGGATTAGCTAACACAATGTGCCATTGGAACACAGGAGTGATGGTTGCTGTTAATGGGCATCTGTACATCTATGTAGATATTCCATTACAAATCTGCCATTTCCAGCTACAATAGTTATATACAACATTAATGTCTACAATGTATTTCTGATCAATTTGATGTTATTTTAAAAATGGACAACATATTTTTTTTTTATTTAAAAAACATGGACATTTCTAAGTGACGTCAAACTTTTGAATGGTAGTATGTGTGTGTGTGTGTGTGTGTGTGTGTGTGTGTGTGTGTGTGTGTGTGTGTGTAAATCCGTACCGTTACCTTTAGATGCATCCCGTGACACTTGTGCGAGTCCTAGAGCAAAACAGAGAACACCATCGTGTCCGTTAGAATCTCCCCTTTCCACAGTGGGGTCTCATTAGTTTGTGTTCGAACACTACCAAATAGAAGGATTTTGATGGGGATTTTTTTTTTTTTTTTTTATGTACAGTCGTGGCCAAATGTTTTGAGAATGACACAAATATTAAGTCTGCTGCCTCAGTTTGTATGATGGCAATTTGCATATACTCCAGAATGTCATGAAGAGTGATCAGATGAATTGCAATTAATTGCAAAGTCCCTCTTTGTCATGCAAATGAACTGAATCGCCCAAAAACATTTCCACTGCATTTCAGCCCTGCCACAAAAGGACCAGCTGACATCATGTCAGTGATTCTCTCGTTAACACAGGTGTAAGTGTTGACGAGGACAAGGCTGGAGATTACTCTGTCATGCTGATTGAGTTTGAATAACAGACTGGAAGCTTCAAAAGGAGGGTGGTGCTTGGAATCATTGTTCTTCCTCGGTCAGCCATGGTTCCCTGCAAGGAAACACGTGCCATCATCATTGCTTTGCACCAAAAGGGCTTCACAGGCAAGGATATTGCTGCCAGTAAGACTGCTCCTAAATCAACCATTTATCGGATCATCAAGAACTTCAAGGAGAGCGGTTCAATTGTTGTGAAGAAGGATTCAGGGCGCCCAAGAAAGTCCAGCAAGCACCAGGACCGTCTCCTAAAGTTGATTCAACTGCGGGATCGGAGCACCACCAGTACAGAGCTTGCTCAGGAATGGCAGCAGGCAGGTGTGAGTGCATCTGAACGCACATTGAGGCAAAGACTTTTGGAGGATGGCATGGTGTCAAGAAGGGCAGCAAAGAAGCCACTTCTCTCCAGGAAAAACTTCAGGGAAAGACTGATATTCTGCAAAAGGTACAGGGATTGGACTGCTGAGGACTGGGGTAAAGTCATTTTCTCTGATGAATCCCCTTTCCGATTGTTTGGGGCATCCGGAAAAAAGCTTGTCCGGAGAAGACAAGGTGAGCGCTACCATCAGTCCTGTGTCATGCCAACAGTAAAGTATCCTGAGACCATTCATGTGTGGGGTTTCTTCTCAGCCAAGGGAGTGGGCTCACTCACAAGTTTGCCTAAGAACACAGCCATGAATAAATAAATGGTACCAACACATCCTCCGAGAGCAACTTCTCCCAACCATCCAGGAACAGTTTGGTGACGAACAATGCCTTTTCCAGCATGATGGAGCACCTTGCCATAAGGCAAGAGTGATAACTAAGTGGCTCGGGGAACAAAACATCGATATTTTTGGTCCATGGCCAGGAAACTCCCCAGACCTTAATCCCATTGAGAACGTGTGGTCAATCCTCAAGAGGCGGGTGGACAAACAAAAACCCACAAATTCTGACAAACTGCAAGCATTTATTATGCAAGAATGGGCTGCCATCAGTCAGGATGTGGCACAGAAGTTAATTGACAGCATGCCAGGGCAGATTGCAGAGGTCTTGAAAAAGAAGGGTCAACACTGCAAATATTGACTCTTTGCATCAACTTCATGTAATTGTCAATAAAAAGCCTTTTAAACTTATGAAATGCTTGTAATTATACTTCAGTATTCCATAGTAACATCTGACAAAAAGCAGCAAACTTTGTGGAAATTAATATTTGTGTCATTCAAGATTTTTGGCCATGACTGTACTGTAAACTTAGATTGACGCACCGGTGTGTCAACCGACTCTAGGGGGTTAATTGGATTCCTGTATTGATTTTGCTTACAGGTTTTACAGATAGGAGTGTTACCATGTGAGTGTTTTGCTCAAGCATACCTTGGGGATATCTCATACTGCAACTTGCCCATGCAAATTCACAAAATAGTGCAAAACATATGCTAAGCTGTTTGTCCATATATCAAATATGGTTTGATATGACTCTTGGAGTCTTTTTTAACTCAACATTACAAAAAATACATTCTATTGTATGAGCCACATCAGTTTACATCATTTGAATTAATATTCTACATCAACATGGAAATTGTTGCATCACCATACCAGGTAGCCATTACGAATGTACCCATGAGTTTACTAGTCAAATTGCCAGGGTAAGAGGTGCCAAATCCGTTCTATTCATTATATTTATGTGTGCTGCTGTTGCAGGGAGGGGGGCGTTGCCTAGACAACCGAAGACTTGTTTGCTACAACGCCTTGCCTGATTTAGCAAGGCGCAACAAAGCTTCATCACGTTGTTCAATACGCTATCTGACCACTGGCATAATTAACTCATCATCCTGAGTGCTTGTATCAAGTGGAGAGTCAGAAAAACACCATAAAAACAGACCCTCTATACACATCTATATCTACCACCTGCACTAGTATCGACAGGACAGCAAAACAGTGCTCACTCAATTTCCTGAAGACACTATCTTATCACACAGGTTCAGGGAAAGTTAAAAAAGCTAATCGTAAAAAGCTATTTGTGACTCGCGCTGGCAAGTTTGTTAAGAAAGAAGCATCAGAAAACAATTTTTTTTGGGGAGGCATTTACAGTTCTATTTGTATGTAAACGATGTGAATACATTTTGGGATTGGGGAAGCAGTGGGCTACACTAGGTCCAAATGCATTCCCAGAGTGATGGGTGACGGATGTCCATTCCTTCCTCTACTCTACAACAGCCATCGTACAGCCATCACCAGCTAGTCACACACTCCCTGATTGTCCAGCCAGATGGTCAAGGCAAGATGACGTGGACCCTGGGACTCTGGACCCACTGATTCACTAACACACACACATGCGATGCACACACACAAACTCACACCCAATGCATGTAGTCCCATCACAGAATGAATGACTCCACGAGACATTGTTGACCATTCTCATGTATAGTGTGCATTTCTCTATCGGCCACTCTCTCTGTGGAAGCATTATGTGGACCCAGGTCCTATACCGTGCCTGTTGACCAGTCCCTCCAGTGAAGCGCACGGTTGGTCAGATGGATATCAACCTAATATGCGTCCAAAATGGTACTATTTGCCTGATAGGAGACTCTGGCCAAAAGTAGTGCACCAACTCTAGGGGTTAGCAAGTTCACTGTCGAACCACTTTTCACATTTGCTTCAGCTTTTCTCACAAGCACACAGAGAGAGGGAGTGAGAATGAGAGAGGGAGTGAGAATGAGAGAGGGAGTGAGAATGAGAAAAAAAGAGAGAAAAGACAGAAAGAAAGACCGAGAGATAAAGACAGAGACAGTGAGAGAATCTGAACAATGGTGTCAAAGCAGAGAACACTGGCCCAGTGATGAATGGTGGCTCTCAACAATCAGCGCTTTTGAGTGGCGAGGAGCTCTGCTGTGGCAGTGCCAGGGTCCAGTGCCCACTGTACCAGCTAGTGGTAGCCCCAGCCACCGAGACAAATGCCTAAGCCATCAGCCTCTCTTATATACGGCCTGACATAAGGTCCAGCAAAAGACTGTAGCTAAATGCACATAGGGAGACAATACACATGCATACACAGACAGACACACACACGTACAGTAAATGGATTATCTACTTCTACTGATTGTTTTTTATTTTTTATGCTTGAGATAGCTATAGCTAGCCTAATCTACCATATAGCTGCACAAAGATAGACAGATTACATATTTTTATTTGTTCCCAATAATGGCTAAGCATAAAGTATAAATTATTCCTACTGAATAGACATTGGACTAACAAAGAAAATTATTCGCTAAGTACAACAAAACAATATAGAGCACACAGCCAAAGGAATCCTTATCATTTAATGGTTTTATATCCAAATTAACAGTTCCTCCATTTCAAAATAATAATATCACAAAATAAATGGAAACCTGTTAACAGATTATTTACTGACCTTTCCACTGTGGTTGGAACTGAAAATAAAATGTAATTACAGTTATTTCCTTTATCTACAGTTTTTGAAGTGAAACACATTGGATTTCAACGAGCCAAATGTTATGTCCAACACATTTGAAGGTAAAAGGAAATAACGTACCTAAGAAAACAGACAGCCTGATTAAAGGCCCAGTAGAGTTGAGCGATTTACCCAAATGTTTTTTTATTTTATTTTTTTAATAATTGACCTACATCGGTTCAATTATTTGAATTCCATTTCATCGTTTTTTTTCTGTAAGCTCAATGAGCACATTGCACAGTTTCTCTAGAGATAAATCAGATCCAGCCTGAACTGTACGATGTAGTAGGGAGTTGTAGTTTCCAACAGGCCAATACTCGACACAGTTTAGTGCATGGTAAATAACTTCAATGACTATAATCTATTGCGCATCCACTTGTTTGGTCTATGTTTCTTTTACACCTGCTATGGAAGAGGCAAAAGAACGCGCAATCACGAGGGGATATAGAGCAGCTGATGCTTCGTGATGTATCTCTACCTGAAAATACATTCTCTACGTGATTGATAGATGGTATTCGAAAGTATGCCTTATTTACTTTGAAGAGCTACAAAACAGTGATTTTCTAAGACAGCAGCTCTATAGTGATGAGATGACTAGGAATTACACAATAAAGTCATCAAATAAAACGAAAGTAATATACACAACAACTGAAATATTTGATTAAAGTAAAGTAATGTGAATAAATGATGAGTGATAAGCAGTAATGGGCAGTCACTACCATCATGTATTCATTGTAATTATTCTGTGTTGTTACAGCATTCAAACCACATAATCGAAACCGAAATCCATTATTATTTTTATAATCAAACAGAAACCGAACAGACCTCAAAAAGCTCAGCACTAAGGCCCAGTGCAGTCAAAAATGTAATTTTCCTGTGTTTACATTTCCACACTATGAGGTTGGAACAATACTGTGAAATTGTATACATGATAATAGTGCATTTTCAGTGTAAGAGCTGTTTGAAAATAACCCCTGAAATCTCAGCTTGTTTGGCATGGGTGGAGTTTTGGCCTGCCTGGCTATATCACCAGGTGGTATAAGTTAATAGACCAATAACAAAGAGGACACTGCAGGGCTGGGTCAGTGTTCTGTATATGATCTCCTGCGCCTGTTACATCAGCATGCGTTTTCAATGAGAGTTAAATCCATCATTTCCCATTTCACTGCTAAAGGATTCTCAACCTCTATCTGAAACAAGACTAGAACAGAAGTGTGACTTATGAAAGCATTTTCACCTCCAGGCCAGAAGTGTTCACCTGAAAAAAATGAACACTTTAAAACAATTAAGTACCTTACTGTGACTGTTTTAATTTAAAATGGTCAAAAATAAACAAAAATGGCTTCTTAGCAAAAAGCTATTTCTGGGAGTGGTCTGAGTGAGAGATCTTACTGGAGGAGCCTAATGGGAGGGATATGTGACCTGAAAAAAAACTATTATTAGCAGAGAGGTTTGAAACTCTCAAGTTTAAGTCCCAAGACCTCTCAAGCTTCAACAACCCCCACAAGAGCCACGTAATGGTGTAGATCCAAACACCATATCATATACCATGTCTAATTTCCGCAGTAGCTGCGTAAATGAAAATAAATCAATACGCCATGGATCTACTATTGTAATAATGTATGTATGTACATACGTACGTACGTACGTACCAGCTACTCTGGTGGCACACAATCCTATAATTACTGATACTCTGTCACTCCTGAGGGCGAGAGAGAGTGGGAGGGAGGAAGGGCAGAAAAGCGAGAGAAATGAAAGAAAAAGGGGAGGAATAGGGATGCAGGGAGAGTCTTATATACAGTACTAGTCAAAAGTTTGGACACACCTACTCATTCAAGGATTTTTCTTAATTTTGACTATTTTCTACATTGCAGAATAATAGTGAAGACTATGAAATAACACATATGGAATCATGTAGTAACCAAAAAAGTGTTAAACAAATCCAAATATATTTTATATTTCAGATTCTTTAAAGTAGCACCCTTTGCCTTGATGACAGATTTACACACTCTTGGCATTCTCTCAACAAGCTTCATGAGGTAGTCACCTGGAATGCATTTCAATTAACAGGTGTGCCTTGTTAAAAGTTGGAATTTCTTTCCTTCTTAATGTGTTTGAGCCAATCAGTTGTGTTGTGACAAGGTAGGGGTGGTATTCAGAAGATAGCCCTATTTGGTAAAAGACCCAGGAAAGGAAAGGAAGACCCAGAGTTACCGTTACTGCAGAGGATAAGTTCATTAGAGTTACCAGTCCAAATAAATGAATCAGAGTTCAAGTAACATACACATCTCAACATCAACTGTTCAGAGGAGACGGTGTGAATCAGGCCTTCATGGTCGAATTGCTGCAAAGAAACCACTACTAAAAGGACACCAATAAGAAGAAGAGACTTGCTTGGGCGGTGACACTGTCAGCGATTTAATTAGAATTCAAGGCACACTTAACCAGCATGGCTTACACAGCATTCTGCAGTGATACATCATCCCATCCTGTTTGCACTTAGTGGGACTATAATTTGTTTTTCAACAGGACAATGACCCAACACACCTCCAGGCTGTGTAAGGGCCATTTGACCAAGAAGGAGAGTGATGGAGTGCTGCATCAAATAACCTGGCCTCCACAATCACCCAACCTCAACCCAATTGAGATGGTTTGGGATGAGTTGGACCGCAGAGTGAAGAAAAAGCAGCCAACAGGTGCCCAGCATATGTGGTGAAGCTGGTTGAGAGAATGCAAAGAGTGTGCAAAGCTGTCATCAAGGCAAAGGGTGGCTATTTTGAAGAATCTAAAACCTAAAATATATTTAACACCTTTTTGGTTACTACATTATTCCATATGTGTTACTTCACTATTATTCACAATGTAGAAAATAGTAAAAAATAAAGAAAAACCCTTGAAATGAGAAGGTGTGTCCAAACTCTTGACTGGTACTGTATATAGATAGAGTAAGATGGATAGATACATGCAAAATAAATAAAGGAAACACCAATCAAAATAATGGAAACATTTCTTAATAGGGTGTTGGGCCACCATGATCAACAATCATTTCATATTTTTCTTTTATTTTGCCCTTATTTTAGGGTAAAATGACTGAGAACACATTCTCATTGACAGCAACGACCTGGAGAATAGTTACAGGGTAGAGGATGGGGAGGGGGGGTGAATGCACCTTGCACTGTCTGGAACTCTATTGTAGGGATTTGACACCATTCATCCATGAGAAATTCCATAATTTGGGGTTTTGTTGATGGTGGTGGAAAACGCTGTCTCAGGCGCTGCTCCAGAATCTCCCATAAGTGTTCAATTGGGTTGAGAACTGGTGACTGAGACGGCCATGGCATATGGCTTACATCGTTTTCATGCTCATCAAACCATTCAGTGACCACCACTCATGCCCTGTGGATGGGGGCATTGGCATCCTATGGGGGCATAGCCATGGTAGCCAAAATAATGGCCTGCCCAGCATTTCTATACATGACCCTGAGCATGATGGGACGTTAATTAACTAATTCACTCAGGAACCACACCTGTGTGGAAGCACCTGCTTTCAATATACTGTACTTTGTACCCCCTCATTTACTCAAGTGTTTCCATTAAATTTTGTCAGTTACTTGTAGATATAAAGAGAGAGAGGAACAAAGGACGAGAGAGAGAAAAATGAGGAATTCTCCCTCAGTCTGTTGTTAAAGTGCAAGCAGCAAACAATAAACTAATAAAGTACACATTCCTCGCAGTCTTGTCTGATAGACAAGAAAATTAAAATTAAATCGAATTCCCCGGCATGTTGTGATTCACTTTTCATTCTACATCCTGACCCTTGGAGCTTTTCAATGGAGTTAGTAACGAACAGACAAACGAGCGAACAACGGATGGGGCGATGGAGGGAAGGGAGCCAGGTTGAAAAACAGCAGCACCCACTCCTATCCTCTTCTCCTTCAGCCAGAACAGAAGAGCATAGAGCTCTAACACAATCAGCCCTGGGACAGACTAATGCAGTCTGCTGCAGCATAGGCAAGGCAGCAGCACGCCCATTAGAAAGGCAGAGGACGGGCCAGGTCCCAAATGCAATCAGAACCAAGACGCGAACATGAAATAAGTAATAATTGACTTATGGTGAAATCATTCCATTTTCTTGAAAGAGGCAAGACGGTGGAGATCTTGAACAGGATTGGTCGTTCATTAAAAAAAGGTATAAGACCAATGTATATTCCTCTCTTTTTTCCCTTTAGATTTGTATTTTCTCTGTATAATCTTTTATATCCAAGACCTTCAGCAATTCTAGAAAAATACACCCACATGGTCTGAAACCTTCTACAGCATGAGAAAACATGAACCTGCAATGGGATGTGCTCAGAGAGCCTAGACCACCCTGTCCTCAGTGAAAGAGAACCACAGCGACAGTACCACGAGAGATCCTGATTAGAATCTCCCAGTTACTGTTTGTTTAATTATATTCCGAGGAGAGGGGACGGGGGGAGTGACAGACTGAAAGGCAGGGGGAGAGGGTCAGCTAAGGTAACCCAGACAGGTCAGGAGGATCTGGAGCCAGGGCGGACACAGACAGACCAAGGGGACTGTGGCTGCAGCCTGAGTGTAGGCCCCGGAGCAGACCTAGGTAATGGAGGCATAATGGCCTTTTAACAGCACACAATGCTGACTGGGTATGTTTGCTCAGGACTGGAAAACGAGTGCAAAGTCTGTTAACAGAAAGTGCGGCATGGATACGTTAGAGACCTTAACGCTTGAGAGGCCTCGGCGATCAGAGGTTCACTGATGACAACTCAAACAGAACAGACCACTAAGCTGGCTCTCATAAACCACTTTAACCGTAGCAATTTGGTGGGAAATTCCATATTTTTTACTGTCTGTACCAAGCTGCCAAATGGTTTCAGGCAGTGTGCTTACCTCACAGGAAGTTGAGAGCAATAACGAATGTTCTTTCCTCTCTCGAAGTTGATGAGAGTTCTAGAAAGAGATATTTTACAAAATAACAGAGTGCTAACAGCCTGTTAAGAATGGTTTAATATTAACAACGCCTGATAAAAATAGCACACAATAAAAGAGCCTGGACTGACTCGAGATCAGCATCCACCAAACCTGAATGTTACTACATACAGTGAGGGAAAAAAGTATTTGATCCCCTGCTGATTTTGTACGTTTGCCCACTGACAAAGAAATTATCAGTCTATAATTTTAATGGTAGGTTTATTTGAACAGTGAGAGACAGAATAACAACAAAAAAATCCAGAAAAACGCATGTGAAAAATGTTATAAATTTATTTGCATTTTAATGAGGGAAATAAGTATTTGACCCCTCTGCAAAACATGACTTAGTACTTGGTGGCAAAACCCTTGTTGGCAATCACAGAGGTCAGACGTTTCTTGTAGTTGGCCACCAGGTTTGCACACATCTCAGGAGGCATTTTGTCCCACTCCTCTTTGCAGATCTTCTCCAAGTCATTAAGGTTTCGAGGCTGACGTTTGGCAACTCGAACCTTCAGCTCCCTCCACAGATTTTCTGGCTAGGCCACTCCAGGACCTTAATGTGCTTCTTCTTGAGTTACTCCTTTGTTGCCTTGGCCGTGTGTTTTGGGTCATTGTCATGCTGGAATACCCATCCACGACCCATTTTCAATGCCCTGGCTGAGGGAAGGAGGTTCTCACCCAAGATTTGACGGTACATGGCCCCGTCCATCATCCCTTTGATGCGGTGAAGTTGTCCTGTCCCCTTAGCAGAACCCCCCCCCAAAGCATAATGTTTCCACCTCCATGTTTGACGGTGGGGATGGTGTTCTTGGGGTCATAGGCAGCATTCCTCCTCCTCCAAACACAGCAAGTTGAGTTGATGCCAAAGAGCTCCATTTTGGTCTCATCTGACCACAACACTTTCACCCAGATGTCCTCTGAATCATTCAGATGTTCATTGGCAAACTTCAGACGGGCATGTATATGTGCTTTCTTGAGCAGGGGGACCTTGCGGGCGCTGCAGGATTTCAGTCCTTCACGGCGTAGTGTGTTACCAATTGTTTCTTGGTGACTATGGTCCCAGCTGCCTTGAGATCATTGACAAGATCCTCCCGTGTAGTTCTGGGCTGATTCCTCTACAATCTTGTCCCTGACATCCTTGGAGAGCTCTTTGGTCTTGGCCATGGTGGAGAGTTTGGAATCTGATTGATTGATTGCTTCTGTGGACAGGTGTCTTTTATACAGGTAACAAACTGAAGAGTGTGCTCCTAATCTCAGCTCGTTACCTGTATAAAAGACACCTGGGAGCCTGAAATCTTTCTGATTGAGAGGGGGTCAAATACTTATTTCCCCCATTAAAATGCAAATCAATTCATAACATTTTTCACATGCGTTTTTCTGGATTTCTTTGTTGTTATTCTGTCTCTCACTGTTCAAATAAACCTACCATCAAAATGATAGACTGATCATTTCTTTGTCAGTGGGAAAACAAAATCAGCAGGGATCAAATACTTTTTTCCCCTCACTGTACCTGTTGCACCATGCCCTAAGAAAGCCCACACTTCTAAGAATAATAATAAACAACAATAGTAATAAAAATGTATCTCATTGACATAAAATCTCAAAAAGAGCCGTCAATGCAACAATAAAAAAATATCAAGCCTCAAAAGCTCTTCCTCTGTCCTTTGGCCGGTTTTGCTCATCTTAATCAATCAAAAAGCCAATCCAGTGATTTTCTCTATATAGGTTGCAGCCAGGTGGGTTGTATAAGAACAGCTTTGAAGTGAATCCCTATAAAATGTTGATAAGGGCTGCAGGGATAATAATTGTATTTGATGTGCCAGGTAAGTGTCTCTTTTCTTAATGAGATCAACGACTTTCACCTGCATCGGAACTCTCTCAAATCCCTTAACACTTTATAGCAGAACCTGAGCCAGGCTAATGTTCCAGTTAAAGGAAGAGGTTACCCATTTTTGACTTTGTACAGTATAAACAAAACCCCACCTAATACCTTCCGCCACCTCAAGCACCACCTTCGGAAAATCTTCATTTGTCACGTCACTGGTGACCATTTTGTGCCTTCCAAAATATGTTTTCCCCGCTATCTCAGAATCAGCAAGGTACACCGACAGACAAACATTTATGTTTAATAATGACAAGTTGTGTATAGGTTGTTTTGTATGTTATTCTAGGATCAGGTGATATTATATCTGATTTCGCCAGGTTAAAACAAGGTTTCCTTTAGGTGGGGGTTTGAAACAACTGATTTTCAATTGGAGAGCCTAGGCCTACTCAGCATTGATCAATGACAAGTGTTTAACTCATGGGACATGAATTGGCTGCAGGAGGATATCTAGTTATGGATCACTCTAAATGCTCTGCACTGTAACATCTACTGCTGATAACAAGGTGCATTATTGAGGATGAAAGAATACCTGCCAATAACAGAACATCTCACTGTCAGGTATATGAATACAGACTCACCCGCATGCACACGCACAAATGTATACACGTAAGCAAGAACGTGCAAGCACACACACGCGCACACACACACTAGATCCGTCAATAATCCCAGTTACATGCTACATCTCATGCTTCTTGACCTGTAGTTAACCTTGTTCCCCAACCCTGAATCCCTCCCTCCGCCCATTACCTCTCCGCCACAAACACCCCGACCAGATCACTCCATCGTGCAAACAGGCTGTGAGAGACACAGAGAAAATGGCTTTTCTATTGATCTGGTGCTCATGGTAACCAAGGCACATTGAGCTTTCATCTCTTGTTCTGCTACTTGGGGGCACTCTCCACCTTCCCTCTCTCCCCCTTCCCTGGTTCTCTTTCAGTGTTCTCTACCTTTCCTCTCTCAATTCCCCTCTGTCTTCCCTCCCTCCCTTACTTATCTTCCCTTCCCTCTCTCAATGCAGACGTGACGAAAGCCCTAAGACCTTCCTTTGCTCTGTGCCACATGATAAGCACTAGGGTCATCATTACCATTACAGAATAACAGGCAGCGGCCTTCTCCGCGCCCTGCCTCCCTCACACCGCTCCCCATTAATTAGTGTTGTCTTTGTGTCTCCATGTCTATAGTGATCAGAGGCAGTGGTGCGCCACAGGGGTCGGCAATGAGCTGCTTGTTTATTGTTCGGCTCCCAGTCGATACTGTGTTCCAGGGTTGTGCTCATGTGCAGGAACACAAAGAACATTACTCCAAAGCCCCGGGTGCAACAGCCAGACCTCAGCTCTTTTAAATCAGAACTGATAAAAGGTGAAAAGGGGAGAGAATAACCGCTGTTCAATTCACAGTCTCTCTGGTGTGTTGTGACTGAGGCTTTTGATTTAGGATTGGCGAGACGATAAATTTGATGTTGATATTCCTAATGAATATGTCTGGTTAACGATATGCTGAAATACGTTGAGGCTACCTTAAATTCGCATTTTTGCTTTGATCGTTAGGCGCAGCTATTGTACGAGGGATTACAAAGGGGGTTCTCAAAACATTGTTTTAGCCATGTAGTGTAGGTTTCATCCATTACACATGGGATCTAATTACATATACAAAACAACTCAATTCAAGTAGGCAAAATGCCATTGTTAATAACAAGTAGATAACGAGACGTCTTGTTTCTTCTCAATGAATAGAAATTTAATTACAGACAGATGTACAGTACCAGTCAAAAGTTGACACACCTACTCATTCAAGGGTTTTTCTTTATTTCTACTATGTTCTACACTGTAGAATAATAGTGAGGACGTCAAAACTATGAAATAACACATTTGGAATCATGTAGTAACCAAAAAAAGGTGTTAAACAAAATCTAAATATATTTTATATTTGAGATTGTTCAAAAATAGCCACCCTTTGCCTTGATGACAGCTTTGCATACTCTTGGCATTCTCTCAACCACCTTCATGAGGTAGTCACCTGGAATGCATTTAAATTAAGAGGTGTGCCTTGTTAAAAGTTAATTTATGGAATTTCTTTCCTTCTTAATGTGTTTGAGCCAATCAGTTGTGTTGTGACAAGGTAGGGTGGTGTACAGAAGATAGCCCTATTTGGTAAAAGACCAAGTCTATATGGCAAGAACAGCTCAAAAAAGCAAAGAGAAACGACAGCTCATCATTACTTTAAGACATGAAAGTCAGTCAATCCGGAAAATGTCAAGAACTTTGAAAAAGTTTCTTCAAGTGCAGTCGCAAAAACCATCAAGCGCTATGATGAAACTGGCACGCATGTGGACCGCACAGGTAAGGAAAGCCCAGAGTTACCTCTCCTGCAGAGGATAATAAAAATGTAACCTTTATTTAACCAGGCAAATCAGTTTCGTCCAAACAAGTCAAACAACGTTTCTAATCAATCCTCAGGTACCCTAATATGTAAATAAACGATAAAATTTAAGACGGAATGTAGTATGTTCAATACCGGAGATAAATAACAAAGAGCGCGCCCCCAGTCACGCGCGCCACAGGACAACAGACCCAAGGAGGAACCCAATGATAAACTACAGCTACTTGTTCATTTTTCAAAGAACAAGCCTGAAACCTTGTCTAAAGACTGTTGACATCCAGTGAAAGCCATAGGTACTGCAATCGGGGAGCTATTATTTTCATTGTGCAATAGGATACCATACCAATTGCATGGATTTTCCTCTGGTTGTCACCTGCCATATCAGTTCTGTTATACTCAGACATTATTTTAACAGTTTTAGAAACTTCAAAGTGTTTTCTATCAAATACAACTATTTATATGCATATCCTAGCTTCTGGGCCTGAGTAACAGGCATTTTACTTTGGGCATGCCAGACTCTCCGAACTTCCGAACACTGCCCCCTAGCCCGGAGAGGTTAAGAACAAATTCGTATTTACAATGACGCCCTACACTGGCTAAACACGGACGACGCTGGGCCAATTGTGCACCGCCCTATAGGACTCCCAATCATGTGATACAGCTTGAATCGAACCAGGGTGTCTGTAGTGATGCCTCTAGCACTGAAATGCAGTGCCTTAGACCACTGCCACTCGGGAGCCCAAATAAGGATAAGTTCATTAGTTACCAGCCTCAGAAATCGCAGCCCAAATAAAAATAATTTCAAGTAACAGACACATCTCAGCATCAACTGTTCAGAGGAGACTGCGTGAATCAGGCCTTCATAGTCGAATTGCTGCAAAGAAACCACTACTAAAGGACACCAATGTGAAGAAGATACTTGCTTGGACCAAGAAACATGAGCAACGGACAATAGACCGGTGGAAGTCTGTCCTTTGTTCTGATGAGTCAAAATTTGAGATTTTTGGATTCAACCGCCGTGTCTTTGTGAGACGCAGAGTAGGTAAACAGATGATCTCCGTTTGTGTGGTTCCCACAGTGAAGCATGGAGGAGGAGGTGTGATGATGCTTTGCTGGTGACACTGTCAGAGATTTACTTAGAATTCAAGGCACACTTAACCAGCATGGCTACCAAGAAGGATAGTGATGGAGTGATGCATCAGATGACCTGGCCTCCACAATCCCACGACCTCATCCAAATTGAGAAGTTTGGGATGAGTTGGACCGCAGAGCAAAGACTGTTGGAAAAGCATTCCAGGTGAAGCTGGTTGAGAGAATACCAAGAGTGTGTAAAGCTGTCAGAGGAAAGGAGTGGCTACTTTGAAGAATCTAAAATATATTTTGATTTGTAAAAAACTTTTGACTGGTACTGTTTGTCCAAATAATTTGATTTAGAACACTTCATGGGAAACCTCAAATGCATGTAAAATATAAACTAACTCACATCAGCATTTCTAAAGTGCATCGTGTGCCTCCTTACTGGTAGCCATCTCCACCACTGTAGAGAAATCAGAGCGGTCGACCTGCTATAACACATTGGATTCTGCCCCCACCTGTTAGGTTTGAGTACTACGTTTAGGGCACAATCATCTTTTTATACATTTCTTGTATTTCTACATGTCTTATTTGTCTAGTCATACCTTGGGATGCATCCACAATGAATACAAACTGTGCAAAGCTCTCAATTTACATTAGATCAGACAGTCCAAGTAGCCTAGAGGAGTAAAGGTAGATGAAAAACAACCTTAATTTTACAGGTTGACAGAGTGCGGAGGGAGGGAACAGGGGATGTAGCACTCTTTCCATTACCAGGTTGGGTCACACCCATCACCATTAGCAATGAATCTCTGGGCCATGTATACCTTGTCATCATCCGGCGCCCCTATACTCTGCATAGAGAGGTGGTCTGCATGTGTTAAGAAGCACAGTTTTTTTTCCTGCCACTGAAAAGGTTAACGCTGTCTAAATCATTTAAGAGAATTGCGTGGGCCAATGCTGACTGGTATAGAGTACCAGCAACTCAAATGTTCTGCATTAGTACCAGAAACCCTTGCCAAATATTGGCACCAAGAGTACCGGCAACCAAAATGACTACCATAGTCTATTTTATTCCACTTGAAGCAATGTTTAAGAGAGCTTTCGGGTGAGGGGCTTTCAGATAAGGCATTTAGGGAACACCTTTTACTACAACCTTTAAATCATTATGAAGCAACAGCATTGTAGCACAGGAAAAAAGGTATTATTAATCACGACAACCCTTTCCATCTTTTGTAACTGTATGTATTGTGGCTGAATTTGCTTTGTGTCTTCTTATGTTCTTTGCCAAAAATTACAAAAACAACAAATAAAAAGAAACTCCTTACCAAAGACCTCATCTTGTGATTCGGGATCTGCCATGGTCTCACCAATGGGTGCTGGTTCTATGGTCTGTTCTGCTTCTGGTTCTGCTGACGAAGGCTTTAAAAGAGAGAGAGAGAGCACAAAACAGAAAGAGGTGAGCTGAGATACCATGGCAACAGAGCAGAGAGGCTTTTCATTATCAGCCATATGGAGCCGAATCTGATATTTGTTTAGAGGCTTACCTGAATTATCGCAGCACACAAAAGTCAGGCACATTTGCAGTATTTTGGGGACGTACATATTAGCATAAAAGCATTGCTAAATGCATTAACCCCCATCTCCTCTAGACACTTACACACCCACACGAGAAAGTGGAGTGGGAGGCCCCGGTGCACAACTGAGCCAGAGGACAAGTACATTAGTGTCTAGTTTGAGAAACAGACGCCTCACAAGTCCTCAACTGGCAGCTTCATTAAATAGTACCTGCAAAACAACGTCAACAGTGAAGAGGCAACTCCGGGATGCTGGCGTTCTAGGCAGAGTTCCTCTGTCCAGTGACTGTGTTCTTTTGCCCAACTTAATCTTTTATTTTTATTGGCCAGTCTGAGAAATGGCCTTTTCTTTGAAACTCTGCCTAGAAGGCCAGCATCCCGGAGTCGCCTCTTCACTGTTGATGTTGAGACTGGAAAACATTAAGGACACCTTCCTAATATTGAGTTGCACCCCCCACTTTTGCCCTCAGAACAGCCTCAATTCATTGGGGCATGGACTCACAAGGTGTCGAAAGCACTCCACAGGGATGCTGGCCGATGTTGACACCAATGCTTCCCACTGTTGTGCCAAGTTGGCAGGATGTCCTTCGAGTGGTGAACCACTCTTGATACACACGGGAAGCTGTTGAGCATGAAAAAGCCAGCAGCATTGCAGTTCTTGACACACTCAAAACGGTGTGCTGGCACCTTCTACCATACCCCGTTCAAAGGCACTTAAATATTTTGTCTTGCCAATTCACCCTCTGAATGGCACACATACACAATCAATGTCTCAATTGTCTCAAAGCTTAAAAATCCTTATTTAACCTGTCTCCTCCCTTTCATCTACACTGATTGAAGTGGATTTAACAAGTGGCATCAATAAGGGATCATAGCTTTCACCTGGATTCACCTGGTAAGTCTACGTCATGGAAAGAGCAGGTGTCCTTAATGTTTTGTACACTCAGTGTAAATGCACACACAAACACAAAAATGCACGTGCAAACACACACATGCGCACACGTCAACAAAATATATATTTTAGAAATATAGAAAATTGGCCTTCTGGAAAAGCTATTTCCTGGAACCAAGCTCATGATGTGTTCGGGATATTATGGTGACTCAGCTGGACTGAAATTGTGTTCTTTTTAAGTATACCTTGAAGTCAATAGCGTCTTACGTATCCCGTTCCATGAATTCCTATTAAAATGTACCATTATCTGAGCACTGGTGGTACATTAACTTTACTTTGAATCTTACAATATACTGTTCTTATTTCCCATTACCCACCATTCAAAACATTTTGAAATCCCTTTCCAGTCACATTTCCCATCTCCTTCCAAAAAGATAACACCCCTCCTTGCTTCTGCTTTTTATCACAAACCGTGGAGGACTTTGAAAACTTGGCTATTTCTACAAAGTGGGCTATGCAGCCACATGAGCGGAGGCCTAGCCTGCTTGTCACCGTCCGCAGGCAGGAGCTGACGACGTGACTTTGCACCTGCTTATCATAAGAGGGATAATATTTCCATCTTGTTGAGAAGACATCCCAGGGGGAGAGGACAGACGGAGGGATGGGGGGAGGGAAGCAGCACAGCAGTACGAGCCCCTGGGGCTTCGCTGCCTCTGCTACACAGCACGAGATAAGACCAGCCACTCACACCACAAATTTACCTTTTTGAGGAGGGCCGAGGCGGAGGTTAATGCTAAATCAAGCAGCATAATACCTACTTTTGCTGCAGAAACAGGTAGACTGGAAGAGAATGCAATCTCAACCGGAATCTGTCTGTACTCTATATTCAAAGAGGTCCTTCATATAAAGCGTGCCTATCTATTTCTCCAAGGTTAGGCCTATCAGTCTGATATTTCTTGAAATGCTACCTTTTGAAAATGTCTGTATCTGATATCAATTGGATGGGCTTTCGATTGGAAGTATATAAAAGAAGAGCTGGTTCTCCTTTTTCCATTTGTAGTTTCTGAAAGCTTTCTAAGCTCTTATAGTCTGGGGGGGATTTGGAGTGTAGTGATTGGAACCTCTCATGACTTGAGCGAGTCAAAAGGTCACGGTCTTATCTGTTTCCTCTCTGATAGCTGTGCCCTTAAGCGTTTGTGTTCATCCCCGAGAGGAATGGTGAATGGGGACTTGGAGACTCCATCCCACAGATTTCGTCTTGAACAGCAGGATGTGCTTACACTGCAAATGTTCACAATATCGCACAGACTTGCTTACATGAAGTATGATTGCTCACAAGTCCCCCACCTCAGACTCCTTAAAGCCTCTAACTTGAAAAATAGACTTATTTCAAACTACCCGCAAACAAACTTGTGTATAGGGTAATTAGCCAAAAGTCTTGACATGGCAAATAATGTGGCCACCTAGGAATTTGACATTGTTCTTAGAACAAGAAAACAACAATATTCTATTCCCACGGGATACTTATAGCCTATAGCTCATCACTACCAAACAAAAAGCCTGGCCTTGACGAAAAGTCTTAATGGGGGATTGTACAACTTCTAATCCGCATCCTGAGGAATATATTTTAAACAGAGAGTAAAGCAATATTGCTGGCCACAGATATGAAAATCAGTGTCAGGAAATAGACAAAGAAGGATCACATTGAACTTAAAATGTAAGGATGTTTTATCAGAGTACCAAAATGCAATTACTTGAGATAAGTGAAAATGATAGCCCTCAGTGAATTGTATAATTATTAATTGTAATATTAAATTGTCAAAGAGCTGGTAATTTAACAGCATGTATCCCACTTTAATTATGGGTAAAACAAATTAGTGTTCAAATGTATATTCATGCACAAAATGTAATAGGATAAATGTCAGTGGTGCGGTGACATTAATGGTGAAAACAAGTATCAACATCAAGCAATACCTATCTATACTGCAAGCCACCCTAGTCTCATGAATATTACCTAGTCAAAGTCTTTCTGATGTGCTTGTCTGCTGTGTTCGACAGGTCGTCATTGCAAATAAGAATCTGTTCTTCTCTGTAAAAAAATAAAGGTTAAATGCATCTGCTGTATTCGTCCCTGCGTAGGTCTCCAAATGTATTTGCGTTCTAACAGTAATATCCGGAGATACTCTACTTACCTTAACCTCTTCCAGCTAGGGTCCCATTTTCCGAATTTTCGCCTGTCTGACGTGCCCAAAGTTAAATGCCTACCACTCATGGCCAGAAACTAGGATATTTACATATTTAGTACTATTGGATAGGAAACACTCTGAAGTTTATAAAACCATTAAGATATAGTCTGTGGCTATTCCAGAACAGATTTAGCAGGCAAAAACCAGAGAAATTTCTGTCCGGAATTTATTTTTCTGTTGCTCTCCTCTCATTTTGAAGCCCATGTAATATTTTTCTATGGGGAATAGGACCGAGGTTGCAGTACTTATGGCTTCCACTAGATGTCAACAGTCTCTGGAAAGGGTATGGAGGAAAAAGCTCTGACCAGATCCTTAGAGAGAGAGAATTACTACGGGTAGGGAAAAAGGTAAACAGGCGTGCACGTTCACGAACGTGAACGCGCCAGCGCGACCAACTTTCTTTTTCGTCTTTTAACGTTTCACTTACCGTTCTTGTAAAATATGATCGCTATTATTCATAAAAGAATACATAAGGATGCATTATTAATGATATTTGATTTGTTTGTGAAAAGATGAGAGGTATAATTTGAACGCGATCCCTTCACTGTAAACGGGCGAGTAGACTGACAATGCTTGGTGGAGTAGCTGAACGTAACGTGCCAAAAACAACGGATATTTATGGATATAATTATTTACTTTTTCTAACAAAAGAACCATGGATTATCTTGTTTGGACACTTGGGAAGACCTCAGAAGAAGTTATTTGAAAGGTAAGCGATTTATATTAGCTGTGATATGGATATTTTGAGAACCGAGCTGGATATGAATTTATGCTAATGTGGAAAATGTGAGGTACTAGCCTCAAACAATCAAATGTAGTGCTTTCGCCGTAAAGCCTTTTTAAAATCTGACAACGCAGTGATATTGCCAAGAAGCAGAGCTTTTGATGGCTATGCAACACTATGCAACACTTGTATATCGAAGTTAAATATTACGAATATGTATTACGAATATGTATTTTGAATTTGGCGCGTTATGTTTGCTCTGAAAACGATCCCGCTAAAGGGATCGGCGCGCTAAGAGGTTAAAGGAATGTTGTGGGGAGCTTTACTTCCTTGTTTCGGAGAGCAGTGAACATGAATGTTACTATGGGGCATGATTGCGTAACATGGGGGGAGAGCAAGTACAGGAAGGGTAGCGCTTCTGCTGCTACCCAAGCATGAACAAACAGGTTTGGAACAAATGAGAAAGAGCTATTTACACCCCCCTAGCTTTGGCGAAAGATACTGAACACACCTGGGTTCAATAATACTCTAAATCATGTCAGATACCAGATTCTGTGTTCGATTACGCTAACCTGGCTAAAACAAGTCCCAAAACTGCAAACCCCGCTCATTTGGCACTCCCAGGCAGACTAAAGCAAACACTCAAAGTATTTGAAACATTTCAAATAGTATTTCAACCCATATCTGCTACTGAACACAATTCCAGTCAGGCAGGAACCGGAGCCAGCATGCTGAGCACGAGAGTGTGTAACTTACAGTACAACACAAAAAGAAACTCCTCTCAGGGCGGGAATGCATGGACAATAGCCTAACTTCAGGACCACTAACTGGGCCTCAGGCTCCCTCCACTGGAGACTGGATTTACACACTGCCTCTCCTCTTAAACATGACTCTCTTGAAACTGAGAAAAAGACAATAAGGTGGCTTTCAAAATGGCAGAACATGATCAACAGCTCTGGAAGTTGGACATGGATTAGGGTCTCCACAACAGTTCACAATGCAGACTTATCAGACAGGAGATTGGTTTCTACTACAGACAGGCCTGATAATGCATTAATTATCCTCAGACACAACCACGTCTCACCAAATTGGCTTTGTGAGGATGGATAAATAGTCCTATTTCCGATGTACGTGTGTTTCAGTGTATGCGTAAGACCTTATAGCCAGCACCATAATGGTTGGCTTGGAATCAATGTTGTGACCCTTTAAACTGTAAAAGGTTTTGTGTGCGTTTGTGTGGGGGGAGGGATATATCAGCTATGATACAAGCAGGCAGATTAGTCTATCAAATAACATTACTTGCATCATTTCTGAACCCCTTTCTTTGGCCCCTACCATGGCCTCCCCTGGTTGGATCACCTGGTACAAAATACTACAATTCAATTTACAAAACATTAGGAACAGCTGCTCTTTCCATGACAGACTGACCAGGTGAATCAAGATGAAAGTTTTGATCTCTTATTGATGTCACCTGTTAAACCCATTTCAATCAGTGTAGATGAACGGGAGGAGACAGGTTAAATAAGGATTGTTAAGCTTCGAGACATGGATTGTGTATGTGTGCCATTCAGAGGGTGAATTGGCAAGACAAAAAATGTAAGTGCCTTTGAAAAGGGTATGGTAGAAGGTGCCAGGCGCACCAGTTTGAGTGTGTGTCACCACCCAAAGGATATCCAACCAACTTGACACAACTGTGGGAAGCATTGGATTCAACATGTGATCTCCACTGACTTTTCGAAACATTATGTGGTCCTCTCGCTTCCACTCAGCACTGTCACAATGTTCCCACATGCTTCAAGAGGGCCACCATTGTTCCTGTTCCCAAGAAAGCTAAGGTGACTGAGCTAAATGACTATCGCCCCGTAGCACTCACTTCCGTCATCATGAAGTGCTTTGAGAGATTAGTCAAGGATCATATCACCTCCATCCTGCCAGACACCCTGGACCCACTCCAATTTGCTTACCGTCCCAATAGGTCCACAGACGACGCAATCGCAATCACACTGCATACTGCCCTAACCCATCTGGACAAGAGGAATACTTATGTAAGAATGCTGTTCATCGACTACAGCTCAGCATTTAACACCATAGTTCCCTCCAAGCTCGTCATTAAGCTCGAGACCCTGGGTCTCGACCCAGCCCTGTGCAACTGGGTCCTGGACTTCCTGACGGGCCGGTCCCAGGTGGTGAGGGTAGGAAACAACATCTCCACCCGCTGATCCTCAACACTGGGGCCCCACAAGGGTGCGTTCTCAGCCCTCTCCTGTACTCCCTGTTTACCCATGACTGCGTGGCCAAGCACGCATCCAACTCAATCAAAGTTTGCTGACGACACTACAGTGGTAGGCTTGATTACCAACAACGACGAGACGGCCTACAGAGAGGAGGTGAGGGCCCTCGGAGTGTGGTGTCAGGAAAATAACCTCTCACTCAATGTCAACAAAACAAAGGAGATGATCGTGGACTTCAGGAAACAGGAGAGGGAGCACCCCTATCCACATCGAGGGGACAGTAGTGGAGAAGGTGGAAAGTTTTAAGATCCTCGGCGCGTACACATCACGGACAAACTGAATTGGTCCACCCACACAGACAGTGTGGTGAAGAAGGCGCAACAGCGCCTCTTCAACCTCAGGAGGCTGAAGAAATTTGGCTTGTCACCAAAATCACTCACAAACTTTTACAGATGCACAATCGAGAGCATCCTGTCGGGCTGTATCACCGCCTGGTACGGCAACTGCTCCGCCCACAACCGTAAGGCTCTCCAGAGGGTAGTGAGGACTGCACAACGATCACCGGGTTAAACTACCTGCCCTCCAGGACACCTACACCACCCGATGTCACAGAAAGGCCAAAAGATCATCAAGGACAACAACCACCCGAGCCACTGCCTGTTCACCCCGCTATCATCCAGAAGGCGAGGTCAGTACAGGTGCATCAAAGCTGGGACCGAGAGACTGAAAAACAGCTTCTACCTCAAGGCCATCAGACTGTTAAACAGCCATCACTAACATTGAGTGGCTGCTGCCAACATACTGACTTAAATCTCTAGCCACTTTATACATAGGAATTGGATGTAATAAATGTATCACTAGCCACTTTAAACAATTTTGTATATAATGTTTACGTATCCGACATACTCATATCAAATGTATACACTGTACTCTAAACCATCTACTGTATCTTGCCTATGCCGTTCGGTCATCGACCCAAATCTCTAGCCACTTTAATAATTATAATTGGATGAAATAATGTATCACTAGCCACTTTAAACAATGCCATTTATATAATGTTTACATGTCCTACATTACTCATCTCATATATGTGTGTGTGTGTGTGTGTGTGTGTGTGTGTGTGTGTGTGTGTGTATATATACACTGTACTCCATACCATCTACTGCATCTTGCCTATGCCGGTCAGCCATCGCTCATCCATATATTTATATGTACATACTCGTATTCATTCCTTTACTCTTGTGTGTATAAGGTAGTTGTTGTGAATTTGTTAGATTACTTGTTAGATACTACTGCATGGTCGGAACTAGAAGCACAAGCATTTCGCTACACTCGCATTAACATCTGCTAACCATGTGTATGTGACAAATAAAATTTGATTTGATTTATTATAGAAATATTTGCACATAAAATCATTTCTACCTCCATTTCTCGCATAATACATTTTACAGACATAAAAAGATCCCACCTTGTCTAGCATATTTTTTTTTTTCTACAAATTTGCTGTTTCCATTAGGCCTGTCATGACATGGAAACCTGGATATTGTCTCTAAGCACATACTGACCTAAGGTAACACAAAGACAGCGACACAAATACATATTTTAAAAAATGACATCCGTTGTTGATTTGACGCCTCATCTAGCAATTGCTAACTCTTTATCCACTTTCCTCCTCCCCACTCTGGTCTCAGCTCTGCCTTGCAGAAAGGGGAACCAACTGAACCCTGTATTTCACCACTGTGAGTCTGCCTGGGCTGGGCTCTCCTGTTTTTTTTTTCCTCGTACCCCAGCAGGCTGGCTAAGTCTGACAGAGCCCCATACATCCTCATCAACCCCGGGGCAGGAGGCCGGGACAGGAGGCCAGGACAGGCAGGCCTAGCCTGGGTTTCCCTGTCACTTTCCTGTTGTCTAGGTAAGCCCATGCCAGGAACATTAAGGCCTCGTTATTCTGTACTTCTGACACCGTTCAAAAAGGCCGTCTTCCCTTTTTCTCTCTTTTTTTTCTCCCTCTGTCTTTTAACCACAATAAATAGGCCACCATGGCCTATTTATTGCCTTACCTTAACCTCATTTGCACTCTTTGTATATAGATTTGTTTTTCTACTGTATGTTTGTTTTACTCCATGTGTAACTCTGTGTTGTTGTATGTGTCAAACTGCTTTGCTTTATCTTGGCCAGGTCGCAGTTGTAAATGAGAACTTGTTCTCAACTTGCCTACCTGGTTAAATAAAGGTTAAATAAAAAATAATTCCATTATGCGGTGGAGGAGAAGGGTGGGGAAAAGTTGATTGCAGCCGCAGCTGAATTTTAATGGAGCGCCTATTTTCTCTGCTGTAATTTGAAAATCTGTGACAAACTGACTTCGGCAAAGCGGAGGTTAATTACCTGATGTTGTTAAAGTACATTACTCGCCATTTAAAGCCCCCTCTTTCCTCCCCACCCACGCCGCAACAGACAGGAACAATAGGTGGGGTGCAATTTCTTGATTCAGAGAGTGAGACACAGAGAAAACAACTCACCTCTCAATCATCTTTGTTCTGTTCAATTATGGCGGCATCGCATACTGCTTTTTTTCAGTAAAGTAGCAGCTCAGACCCAACCTGACTGAACACAGTGGTGTGTTATTGTTAAAGAAGCCTCTACTTGTCCTTATCAGTGGACCACACAGCATTAAGGCAGCTACTGTATATGCAAAACATATACTGTAGATCAGGTAAGAGTTCAACTAAAACCATGGAAACACCACGCACACATCCCCCCGTGGGGGATATATCCAGAATCTATCTAAATTAGCCTACATTTATTTATGTGTATTCTACACTATGTTGGGGTACACATCGATGTATAAGGCTTGTTTGGATGTCAACCTCAATATAATCACCACTTAACTGCATTACAGTAAAAAATTACTTCAACTTCCACCACCGATTTTTATTTGCCTAGCTACCATCCAAACGTGAGCTAACCATTAGTAAAAATAAATAAATGAATCCTAAAAAGGACTACTTCTAAATATTATGCATCGAAAACAGCCAAATAAAATATATGTGTGTATATATGTATATGGCGCCAATGACGGCGTCCTTGTGCTATCCCCCCATGATCTCTGACCGTATGTATAGGGAAAATAACAGCAGATTAAACCTCTTTATCAAAACCGTTTCATGTATAGGTCTACTATCTATAAAAATACTAAACATGTTGTTTGAGCAATGACCTCTGTACAATAAAATGTAGGCCTTTAAGTTAGGTCATATTGACAATTCTTGAGATATAAACATGGAACTCAAATGAATCAAACAAAGGTAAGAATGTTGTTTTTATCATACGTGTTGTACTCACTACCTACAGTACAAAGCCACCCAAGGCCTTACAGACATCAAGCCATAGAAATAGAATAATTACCATTCTCTTTCTATGAGTCAAGCAACCTCACAGCCAAAAGGTTTTATCTTCATATTTATAAAACAACACGCCAGCCTATAGGCTAAGATGAATGTCTTCATACACAGTAGTCATCGACACTGATATAATGACCAGTGTCTTTGAGAGCAAAAGTGTTTGACACTGTCCCATTTTGATTAGGTGTGTTATACAGCAAATGGTTAGAAGTCAAAATGGCTACGTCAAACAAATGTCATCCATCAGCCAGCACAAAGGCTCTCTAAGGCCTTGGCTTAATCCGGTTTATTCTACTGAGTGGACAGGACAAACCACAGAGGGCTAACCAGCATTAGAACGACCACCCAAACAGTAGGGCTGGGAATTGCCAGGACCTCACAACATGACATGATCACGTTACTTAGGTGTCGATTTGATACAGTATGTATTGCCATTCTATATGTTTCACAATTCTATATGTATTGCAATTCTAAATGTTTTTTTTTCTTTTATTTAGCAATTAAACATTTAGCAATTAAACACTAGAGTGATAGATGTGCAGAAGATGAATGTGCAAGTAGAGATACTGGGGAGCAAAGGAGCAAAAAAAAAAAAACTATATGGGAATGAGGTAGTTGGGTGGGATATTTACAGATGGGCTGTGTACAGCTGCAATGATCGGTAAGCTGCTCTGACAGATGATGCTTAAAGTTATAGAGGGAGATATAAGACTCTGTGATTTTTGCAATTTGTTCCAGTCATTGGCAGCAGAGAACTGGAAGGAAAGGCGGCCAAAGGAGGAGTTGGCTCTGGGGATGACCAGTGAAATATACCTGCTGGAGTGCGTGCTACGGGTGGGTGCTGCTATGGTGACCAGTGAGCTGAGATAAGGCGGGGCTTTACCTAGCAAAGACTTATAGATGACCTGGAGCCAGTGGGTTTGGCGATGAATATGAAGCGAGGGCCAACCAACGAGAGCATACAGGTCGCAGTGGTGGGTAGTATATGGGGCTTTGGTGACAAAACGGATGGCACTGTGATAGACTGAATCCAATTTGCTGAGTAGAGTTTTACGAGGGTATGTTTGTCAGCATGAGTGTAGGATGCTTTGTTGCGAAATAGGAAGCCGATTCTAGATTTAATTTTGGATTGGAGATGCTTAATGTGAGTCTGGAATGAGAGTTTACAGTCTAACCAGACACCTAGGTATTTGTAGTTGTCCACATATTCTAAGTCAGAACCGTCCAGAGTAGTGATGCTAGACGGGCGGGTGGGTATGGGCAGCGATCGGTTGAAAAGCATGCATTTAGTTTTACTTGCATTAAAGAGCAGTTGGAGGCCACGGAAGGAGTGTTGTATGGCATTGAAGCTCGCCTGGAGGTTTGTTAACACAGTGTCCAAAGAAGGGCCAGAAGTACACAGAATGGTGTCGTCTGCGCACAGGTAGATCAGAGAATCACCAGCAGCAAGAGTGACATCATTGATGTATACAGAGAAAAGAGTCAGCCCGAGAATTAAACCCTGTGGCACCCCCATAGAGACTGCCAGAGGTCCGGACAACAGACCCTTCGATTTGACACACTGAACTCTATCTGAGAAGTAGTTGGTGAACCAGGTGAGGCAGTCATTTGAGAAACCAAGGCTATTGAGTCTGCTGATAAGAATGCAGAGATTGACAGAGTCGAAAGCCTTGGCCAGGTCGATGAAGATTGCTGCACAGTACTGTCTTTTATCGATGGCTGTTATGATATCGTTTAGGACCTTGAGCGTGGCTGAGGTGCACCCATGACCAGCTCGGAAACCAGATTGCATAGCGGAGAAGGTACGGTGGGATTCGAAATGGTCGGTGATCTGTTTGTTAACTTGACTTTCAAAGACTTTAGAAAAGGCAGAGTAGGATGGATATAGGTCTGTAACAGTTTGGGTCTAGAGTGTCTCCCCCTTTGAAGAGGGGGGTGACCATGGCAGCTTTCCAATCTTTAGGGATCTCAGACGATACGAAAGAGGTTGAACAGGCTAGTAATAGGGGTTGCAACAATTGCGGCAGATAATTTTAGAAAGAGAGGGTACAGATTGTCTAGCCCAGCTGATTTGTAGGAGTCCAAATTTTGCAGCTCTTTCAGAACATCAGCTATCTGGATTTGGGTGAAGGATAAATGGGGGAGGCTTGGGCAAGTTGCTGTGGGGGGTGAGGAGTTGTTGACCGGGGTAGGGGTAGCCAGGTGGAAAGCATGGCCAGCCGTAGCAAAATGATTATTGAAATTCTCAATTATCGTGGATTTATCGGTGGTAACAGTGTTTCCTAGCCTCAGTGCAGTGGGCAGCTGGGAGGAGGTGCTCTTATTCTCCATGGACTTTACAGTGTCCCAGAACCTTTTGGAGTTTGTGCTACAGGATGCAAATTTATGTTTGAAAAAGCTAGCCTTTGCTTTTCTAACTGCCTGTGTATATTGGCTCCGAACTTCCCTGAAAAGTTACATATCGTGGGGGCTATTCGATGCTAAAGCAGTACGCCACAGGATGTTTTTGTGCTGGTCAAGGGCAGTCAAGTCTGGAGTGAACCAAGGGCTATATCTGTTCTTAGTTCTAAATTTTTTGAGTGGGGCATGCTTATTTAAGATGGTGAAGAAAGCACTTTTAAAGAATAACCAGGCTTCCTCTACTGACGGAATGAGGTCAATATCCTCCCAGGATACCCGGGCCAGGTCGATTAGAAAGGCTTGCTCGCTGAAGTGTTTTAGGGAGCGTTTGACAGTGATCTACACCTGCATTGCTTGCTGTTTGGGATTTTAGGCTGGGTTTCTGTACAGCACTTTGTGACATCAGCTGATGTAAGAAGGGCTTTATCAATACATTTGATTGATTGATTGATGAGGTGTGGTCATTTGACCGTGGACCCATTATGGACGCAGGCAACGAGACAGTGATCGCTGAGATCCTGGTTGAAGACAGCAGAGGTGTATTTGGAGGGCAGGTTGGTCAGGATTATATCTATGTTTATGGATTTAGGGTTGTACCTTGTAGGTTCCATGATAATTTGTGTGAGATTGAGGGCATCTAGCTTAGATTTTAGGACGGCCGGGGTGCTAAGCATATCCCAGTTCAGGTCACCTAACAGTACAAACTCTGAAGATAAATGGGGCGCAATTAATTCACATATGGTGTCCAGGGTACAACTGGGGAATGGGGGGGTCTATAACAAGCTGCAACAGTGAAAGACTTATTTCTGGAAAGGTGGATTTTTAAAAGTAGAAGATCGAACTGTTTGGGCACAGACGACTAAAGGCTATACGAACTGGTCGTCTAGTGCATTGGGGACAGAGAATAAAAGGAGCAGATTTCTGGGTGTGGTAGAATAGATTAAAGGCATAATGTACAGACAAGGGTATGGTAGGATGTGAGTACAGTGGAGGTAAACCTAGGCGTTGAGTGACGATGAGCGAGGTTTCGTCTCTGAAGGCACCAGTTAAGCCAGGTGAGGTCTCCGCATGTGTGTGGGGTGGGACAAAAGAGCTAAGGCATTTTGAGCAGGACTGAGGGCTCTACAATGAAATAAAACAATAAGAACTAGCCACGGCAGCAGTATACAAGGAATATTGACATTCGAGAGACATAAAGCAATCACAGGTGTTGATCAGGAGAGCGAAGACAACAACGGATAAAAGGCGATGAATGGGCAGAGCGGGTCAGTTAGGTACATACAGGAGCGGAGTTCGAGGCTGGGGCCGACAGATAAACAAAATTAGGTACCATGTTATTGAAACAGTCCAGGGGGCATCGGCTATGTAGCCGAGTGATCATAGGGTCAAAAGAGCAGCAATAGGTGAGTCAGGGTGCCGTTCGGTAGTCACTACTACGCTAGGCGAGCAGGGGACACGGCGTTCAGAAAAGCTAGCGGGCCCGGGGCTAGTATTTAGTTCTTCGGTGACATCGTAACAGAATAGCCTGTTGAGATCACATCGCCAGTCCAGTTGTGATGGATCGGTAAAGGGTCCAGGCCAATTGGCAAAGGAGGTATTTTAGCCCTAGAATTAGCTGGTATATGGGCCTAGCTCGAGGCTAGCTCAAGGCTAGCTGGTGCTTGCTTCGGGACAGAGGCGTTAGCTAACAGTAGCCACTCATTTGCAGCTAGCTAGCTGCGATGACCTGGTGTAATGATCCAGAGTGGCAGGAATCCGGTGATATGGTAGAAAGAATCAGTCCGATTAGCTCTCATAATATTCTGCCCAATAGTCCATTCATCCTTACAGAAGGAAATGGGTCACTGATGCTTCTTTCGTCTCTGTGTATTGTGTGAGGTGGGTGGGTGGATGGATGTGGGTGTCACGATGATGAAAGTAGCCGCTGGCATTGAATGGCCTAACATAACGCATCAGATATCGCCACGGCAACATATATGCCTACCAAGAGTGAGAAATTCATTGGTGGGATGTCTAAACGACCATCTGTCAATAAACGCATCGTGCCATGCAGATACTGCTTTGTCCTTCCCATTTTGATTAACATAATACACCAATGACTCTTCTTGAGTAAGTAACAACACTGTGCCACAGCTATACTCGTTACAGTTTAATGATCTATTTTATGATTTAGAGCGAGCAGTTTATTTTGCATAGGGGTCCCACCCATGGCAATGACAAGCAAGGAAATTTAATATTTGAGGTGTAACAACAGGGTAATATTCAAAATGAATGTGAGTTGGGAATCAGTCCATCACCAGAGGTGTTCTAATATTCATCCGTGTGTCATTTGAAATGCCTCGTTCTGATTCTGTGACCCGAACAAGAATAGGCTATGAATCTGCTGAAAATTATGAATCAAAGATACTGTACATCACATCCAACATTAGCCTGGTTATATAACTAGGCCGTTTCAGGTTATCTCCTGAGACCTGACCTTACATAACCTTTCCTCCTCTCCCCGGGGCCTCCCGGCTGACCTGCAGAAGTAGCAGGTAAGCTTTGTCATCACTTACTGAAATCCCAGTGTCCTGACCACCCAGGCACACTGATGCAAGCTAATCAACCACTGCCTGGCAACACCAGTCTGTCACTCTAAGATCTGGCAAGTCGATAAGAAGACTCAGCGGCTCTGAGTCGCAACACTCCCACTGATAAAAAAAAAGCACCTCTCTCAGGACTGGACTGCCCATAACTCTTTTCGGCCACTTTTTTCTCTGTCTATATCAACGATGTTGCTCTTGCTGAGGGTGATTCCCTGATCCACCTCGACGCAGACGACACCATTCTGTATACATCTGGCCATTCTTTGGACACTGTGTTAACAAACCTCCAAAACGAGCTTCAATGCCATACAACACTCCTTCCGTGGCCTCCCAACTGCTCTTAAAACGCTAGTAAAACTAAATGCAACCGTTCGCTGCCCCGCACCCGCCCGACTAGCATCACTACTCTGGACGGTTCTGACTTAGAATATGTGGACAACTATAAATACCTAGGTGTCTGGCTAGACTGTAAACTCTCCTTCCAGACTCATATTAAACATTGACAATCCAAAATGTAATCTAGAATCGGCTTCCTATTTCACAACAAAGCCTCCTTCACTTACTCTGCCAAACATACCCTCGTAAAACTGACTATCCTACCAATCCTCGACTTCGGCGATGTCATTTACAAAATGGCCTCCAACACTCTACTCAGCAAACTGGATGCAGTCTATCACAGTGCCATCTGTTTTGTCAACAAAACCCCATATACTACCCACCACTGCGACCTGTATGCTCTAGTCGGCTGGCCCTCGCTACATATTCGTCGCCAGACCCTCTGGCTCCAGGTCATCTATAAGTCTTTGCTAGGTAAAGCTCCGCCTTATCTCAGCTCACTGGTCACGATTACAACACCCACCCGTAGCACGCGCTCCAGCAGGTATATCTCACTGGTCATCCCCAAAGCCTACTTTGGCCGCCTTTCCTTCCAGTTCTCTGCTGCCAATGACTGGAACGAATTGCAAAAATTGCTGAAGCTGGAGACTTATATTTCCCTCACTAACTTTAAACATCAGCTATGTGAGCAGCTTACCGATCACTGCAGCTGTATATAGCCCATCTGTAAATAGCCCATCCAATCCCATTACCTCATCCCCATATTGTTTTCATTAACTTTTCTGCTCTTTTGCACACCAGTATTTCTACTTGCACATAATCATCTGCACATCTATCACTCCAGTGTTTATTTGCTAAATTGTAATTACTTCGCTACTATGGCCTATTTACTGCCTTACCTCCTCACGCCATTTGCACACACTGTATATAGACTTTCTTTTTTTTCTATTGTGTTATTGACTGTACGCTTGTTTATTCCATGTGTAACTATGTGTTGTTGTTTGTGTCGCACTGCTTTGCTTTACATCTTGGCCAGGTCGCAGTTGTAAATGAGAACTCAACTAGCCTACCTGGTTAAATAAAGTTGAAATAAAAAAAAATGAAGAAAATAATCTCCCCAGAAGCATGGAGAGAGAGGAGTAGGGTAAAAGAGAGGGAGTGATCAAAAAAATTAAGAAGATAGTTCTGTCTATAGAAAGGGTGTCAAGCTCATTTTGCCCTGCACTATAATTTTTTTTCGATGCTCCCTGACTGTCTAGATTTAGTTTTGATTACTTTTAGCAAGCTTGACAGAGTGAAAAGTTTAGAAATGTAGGTCCATTATCACCTCTACACAGTTTCGATTCAGTTTGTCATTTCAATGTTGATAATATTCAATTTGTTTAATAAGAACAAACATGTTTATTTATTTACTCAAACCACCGGGGGCCGTATGTTTGACACACCGGGTCTATAGCTACAGTATAGTGTCAGGTAACTGCTAAAGTAATGGAAACTTCAGTAAATGTGGGATAAAAAGTATATTGGAAGCAGGTGTTTCCACACAGGTGAGATTCCTGAGTTAATTAAGCAATAAACATCCCATCATGCTTAGGGTCATGAATAAAAATGCTGAGCAGGCTATTATTTTGGCCATTATTTTGGCTACCATGGCTATGCCCCAATAGGATGACAATGCCCCCCTACCACAGGGCACGAGTGGTCACTGAATGGTTTGATGAGTATTAAAAATGATGTAAACCATATGCCATGGCTGTCTCAGTCACCAGATCTCAACCCAATTGAACACTTATGGGAGATTCTGGAGTGGTGCCTGTGACAGTGTTTTCCACCACCATTAACAAAACTGTCGCATCCCTCCAATAGAGTTCCAGACACTTATAGAATCTATGCCAAGGTGCATTGACGCTTTTCTGGCTCTTGATGGCCCTATTAAAGACACTATGTTGGTGTTTCCTTTATTTTGCCAGTTACCTATATGACTAAACATTAAATCAACACATTTCAAGAGGGGACTTTTTCCAGTACTGACATACAAAATCACAAATACAAAAAGCTTACTTTCACATTCTTCCAAAAACACAAATTCATGGAAAAAACCATAAGGCTACAAAGACCTTAAATTTACTTGCTTATTTACCAAACACCACATCCTTACTCAGTGGTTACCAACTGTGTATACAAGCTGGCTCCTACAGCAGAACAGTCACCACAACCCAATTCCCCTTTCCTTGCGCTATAACAGAAAGGAATACGCCACCCAGCTCCAAAAATGAAAGTGCACTACATAAGGGGAAAAGGGTCTCACTTGGAATGCAACCTTTGCCGGGCATTCATTTGAGGGTTATATTATTCAAGTACCCAGTCAGACTCTTTTTGAAGCCATTTAGAATTTTTCTGAGTGCTTCAGATTTGATTGAGAGCTTCTTTATGGTCTTAACTCCATTGTTCTGACGGAGGACTGCATGAATAAACTACAGCACGGTCCAAAGTTCTGCCCTCACTTCCCTGATAAAGGCTTAAGCTGTGAATTATATAAGAGGCTCTACAGTCTACAATCACATTGAATTTCACCATTGTCAATATTATTCCCATAAAAACAAAAGGATCAAACTGATCTTACACACAGTGCACATCTATGTGCACTAAAAGTGTATACTGTGTATGTCCTGTAGTGCTGAGCGATTAGCGCTTTTTGAAATTTTCAATATCGGTTTCGATTTTTTTAAACAATAAATGCATTATGTGGGTTCACTGCTGCAACAACACAGAATAAAATAATTGATGCTAGTGACTGCCCATTACTATCACTTATTAGTCTCTAACCATCATTTATTCACATTACTTTACTTAAATAAAATATTGTGGTTGCTTATATTACACATTTGTTTTTAGTATGATGATATTATTTCATTAATACAACTCCAATGACTGCCCATATCTGCATATCACTAATTAATAAACGATCCTTCATTCACATTACTTTAATAAAATAGTTAAGTTGTTGTGTATATAAAAAAATATATATATTTGATGACTTATTATTTTATTTCAAGTCATTATCGAATCTCTGCTCAGACAGTATCAGCCAGCCAGCCAGCCAGCTACCTCTGTTTCCCAAAGAGTCATCGTTCAGGCTAGTAGGCTAGCCTAGCTGGCTAGCTTCCTGCTGTCTGACAAAATCACTATTTCAGCAGTTCTTCAAAGTAGATTTTAAGACTGCTAAATAACACCGATCACTCTATTAGATGCATTGTCGGGTAGAGATACCTAAGCAACTGCTCTCTACCCCTCTCGTGTCTCTCTATCGCTCTTCCCTCAGCGTCGGTCTGCCGGGCCCACAGGCAGGCTTGAACCAACGAAAACAGGTAGCTATAGGCGTAATGGATTCTGGTCATTGTAGTTAATTACCACATTTACTTCACTTAACTTAACTATGATGAGTTGGACAACATGTCCCAGCGAGTAATCTCTCTAGAGAAACGGCACAAATGGCACGTTGAGCGCACAGAAAAACATTTTACTAAATGGAATTCAAATAATTTAACTGATGTTGGTCAATTACTTATTTTTTTCAAAACGAAAATAAAACAACATTTCGGTTAATCGCTGAGCACTAATGTCCTGTATACTTGCACAAAATCATGCATACATACATTCACTTCCAACTTACCTTGCTCGGCGGCTGTGGCTCGCGTTTTCCTAGATGCTGTCCCATCTTGTCAACAGAGACTGTGGAGAAAAGAGAAGAATGGTATCAGACCCATCTGGAAATACTACACTCCTTTAGAATCAGAGACTGTCAGTTTCAGCAGAGCTGACATAAAAAAATAGAAACACTACTTCATAAATCACTCTCCCTCCATTCTCCACCCCATGCCACCATCCCCCAAAATTAACAAAAGAGGAAAAAGAAAAAACTAACAGATAACAACAATGCAAAAACATAAAGGAAAACAAAAATCTAAACAGCAAGGCCAACTGTATACGTGTCAGTGCATGTGTGGCACTATTTAGATGTGTGTATGTGTCTCTGTGTGCACGTGTGTGTTTGAATGCAAGTTTGTGTATATGCACGTGTACAAGCACCTGCGCGGCATCATCCTCAGGCAAACAGGCATAGTGTCATTCAAAACGTATTATTATTATTTTTTTTTAAATAACTTTATTTTAGACTTTTATCTTTGTCCGTTATTCTATCCCCGGCCCAGCAACTCCACTCCCACTTGTCTCCAGTTCCACTTCCCAACCCTCAAGTGGGATGGCCTGAAGGAAACTATCTCTGCTGGCCACCCTCTTTGGATTTCTACGTGCCATATATCTTTCAACTATGCTTTGATGTTTAACATACAATTTGAATCTAATTGAATAGAATCCACAGATTGCCAGTTGAAGATAAATACTTTTACTAGAAAGAGTATTAGTAACTGACTGACCAAGTCTCTCCAGATCTCCAAACAATGCTATTTCTAGGGTCAATTTTAGATTCATGTTATGCATTTTCAGCCATTCCTGAACCTGAGACCAGAAACAAGCTACCTGAGGGCAATACCAGAACAAATGGTCTATTGACTCTGTATCCTCACAACAAAATCTACAGAGCTGTGATGATTGTATGCCCCAAATATTCAACATTTTGTTGGTGGCAAGAATTCTGTACAATCATTTTAGCTGAAAGGCACGAAGTCTTGAATCTTGCGTTGTTTTACATATCCACTCATACACCCGGTGCCATGGAATTAGTACATAAACAAATCACTTCCCAGCGATTTTGCAATCTGTATGGCACAGCTGTCAAAATCCTGGTCCTCAAATAAAACTGGTATGCTTTCCTATTTATCCTATTTTTGTTCCTGCGCCAGTTTTGATCCTTTATATTGGGCAGACAGCCCAGTTCCCTACTTCCTCCCGCTGCCACCTGCCTCCTCGATTTTTGGGGTAATGCTTTAATCAGTTTGTTGTAATCTTGGATTGAGCAGACCTTCCAAAACAATTCTGATAACTCAGTGAGTGAAAGACATAACTAACATTCTAATTTACAATATAATTTAAAAACAAAATACCGCTTTCAAACATCTTTTCCATAAATACAGGTCTTTTTATCAACCAGCACATTTGAGTTCAACCATAATATTTGTTCTCTCTTTTCTGGGGGGATAAAATTGAAATTGTAACCAACTCTGCAATGCTTGTTTGAAAAATAGATACTTTGAACAAAAGTTTCACTTGATTAATTAATCGAAAATGAGACAAGGCAATTTTTAAACAATGGATGAGCTTTTCTTAGTAATAATTTTCTTACAAAACTTTTGTAGAAATTAAGCTTTCAGAGAGAGGTTTAGTGCTATTATTTTTAATAATATCAACCCACCCAGTTCATATTCATTATAGAAATAGGCACGCTTTATCTTGTCATAATTAGGTTTCAGTCCAGAGGCCAGAAAATAATGAAGAAATAAATCAATTGGATGTGTCCTGTAATAACATCGATCCAATTGACAAGGTTATGAAGAATAAATCCTGCATCAATGCCCCAATCTCATCTTTACCTTAACAAAAGGTCAATATCTTAAAGCACACATCCTCCCTCATGCCCGAAGCAAATTACCACATGAAACATTGAGCAGAACAGTCTGGAAATAGAGACAAAGCCATGGACTGTACGGCTGATGAAACTTTTCTCATTGTTCTGGCAGCAGCGGAGCGCTGTTTACCGTACATTTCAAATTCAGATCATGAGATCATGATAAAAAAAAAAAGCACTGAGCGTGGTGTCCACACTATGCGATATGCGTTTGAATAGATCACAAATCTCAGGGCCTTTACCCAAGGGGTTTCGCACAGCACTACACACTGTTGATCCTAACAACTGAGGGATACTTTTGGACAATGAAATAATGAGAAATAATGAGCGTGCGGAAACACTTTATTTACTTTTAAAGGCATTGATTGAATCCGAGATGTGATCCCTGTGCGCTGGGAGCTATGATGCATTTGTTACATTGTCTTTTGTTGGGACTGAACTCTGCCCTAATTAGGTGTGACAGTAGCCTACACAGTACGAGAGATGAGATGGTTATGTTTTCTGTCACATGGGGCTTCAAATGGGTCCTGATATCATGCTGTAATAGGGAGCTGTTTCAATTGGCTTTAGCATTCACAGTAGGGTGGGAAACAGGCTTTACTTTACCTCTGCATAAATGCATTGATCTGCACTAGAAATAGGCCTACCCAAGGGGCAATTTGTGATTGCTACATCAATTTTGGGACTTTTAAATTAATTTAGTATACTCATTGATTATTGAATAATATAACTTAAAAATACCTCAACTGTCATACCCCATCAGAACGCAAAATACAAGCTTGTTTTACTCAGATGTTTGTAAACAATGTGAATGTAAACAAACCCTGTATGGCTTCACAACAAGTATATTTTTATTAAATGAATGGTTGGTCCTTGAATCCAGAGCTCTGTCTATGAATTTGAGTGGTTACTTTTCTCCAGCACCATCCCTTAGCTTTTTCCCCAAAACAGTATTATTATTATTATTTGAACTGCAGATTGCCCCTTTAATATTCACAATATTGCAGCAGCAACAATCTCATAACTTTTCTTTTACGATTACCATGTAGCGGATGTGATTGTAAATGTGAGTTTAAACAACCTTTTCTCATGGACATCATAAAAGAAAGTTACAAGATGATTACCTCTGAAATATAGTGAGTATTACCTACAGCATGTACAGTTACAGGATGATTACCTCCGCAATATAGTGAGTATTACCTACAGCATGTACAGTTACAGGATGATTACCTGTGCAACATTGTGAGTATTACCTACAGCATGTATAGTAGAGAGAGTAGATTAGTGCATTTAGATTAGTGCATTTTGCCCTTGACATCTCAAACAGTATACTACTGCATATGGCTTAAGATTATAAACAGTAGAGTACAAAGCAGCATCTTGATAGGCATTCAAATTCAAATGAAATATGTCTTTCAGACCCAGAGCCAAAAACTCCAGCTTTGTTGCTACGGGCCTGTTTGGAAGCTCATCCGTCCACCAGAGCACCCAGTCTGTCATCTTGAGAACATTTTCAAACAGACTGGTGAGATTGAAAGCAGCCATGATGCCTGAGCTAGGAGTGATTGATTTTCAGTAGACTGCTGAAAGCAAAGAGAGAAGGAGTGTATGCGAGTTGCTCTGTGAATTCAACTTTTCCCTTCAAAACAAAAAGAGGTCTTAGCAGATTAGAGTAGCCTGGTGATGGTTCCCCTGTCCCTTTAAAAAGGGCAAAAATATATCATCACAATAGTTGTAAAGTAGGCTCATTTACAGTAGGCTCCCAGACACATGAGCGTAGTCTTTTCTGATTCCTAAGAACTATGGTAGTCACGCACAGACACGACTTCAGCTTCCTACAAAATGGAATACATGTTGGCTTCGGAATTCATCTATTGTTACTAACATAAAATTACCTACTCTGTGCCATATAGCCTAAGCGTTGGCTAGCTCAGCGCTCTTATGGAGCAAGGTCCTGAAACAAGTTTTAATCCTTTCTTAAAACAACACTCTCTGGTGTGAGAGGGCTCAATCATGTAAGCATGGTTAAGTAGTTTAGTAGCTATTTCCAAGAAAGACAAACAACTATGCTAGATGAAAATGTAACAAGACTAGCAAACCAAAGTAAGACGCCAACCCCTCAATATGCTTTTCTATCTTTCTCCAGACTAGAAAGATTAAACGTTTGTGGCTTTGCATGTCAACAAGACCACCTTTCCAGTAACCACACTGACAATGTGTTAACATTCTTCCCAAGGTTGTGAGTGTGAGAAACTCTGAACGTATTATCTGCAAGATTCTGGGAAACCAAAATAACATTCAAAGAATATCTATGTCACAAAGAGTGGTGAGAGGAGTAACTGGCCTTCCGAGATGAGGTTTCCCTCACAAAAATATTACACAACCACAGCGGGAGCCTGTGAGGACTTGCAAAACATGGGCGTTGCAGAACACTAAAAGAAAAATCTATGCTGTAATTAAACTTCTACACAGTAGCTTCCAATCTAACAAAAGATGCTCCATTCCTTGAATTTTTGCACATAGGACTCTATAAAATTATATGACTCAAACCCTTTGCAAATCAATAGGGGGTAGACTACAGGCAGGGGAAGACAACATACAGAGACAGAGACACAGCGGATGAGAATGATAAGGGAGAACCATATACAGTTGATGTCGGAAGTCTACATACACCTTAGCCAAATACATTTAAACTCAGTTTTTCACAATTCCTGACATTTAATCCTAGTAAACAATGTCCTGTCTTAGGTCAGTTAGGGTCACCACTTTATTTTAAGAATGTGAAATGTCAGAATAATAGTAGAGAGAATTATTTATTTCAGCTTTGATTTCTTTCAATCACATACCCAGTGGGTCAGAAGTTTACATTCACTCAATTAGTATTTGGTATCATTGCCTTTAAATTGTTTAACAAATTGTTTCCCACAATAATTTGGGTGAATTTTGGCCCATTCTTCCTGACAGAGCTGGTGTAACTGAGTTAGGTTTGTAGGCCTCCTCGCTCGCATACGCTTTTTCAGTTCTGCCCACAAATGTTGGGATTGAGGTCAGGGCTTTGTGAGGGCCACTCCAATACCTTGACTTTGCTGTCCTTAAACCATTTTGCCACAACTTTGGAAGTATGCTTGCGGTCATTGTCCATTTGGAAGACCCATTTGTCCATTTGGAAGACCCATCCTGACTGATGTCTTGAGATGTTGCTTCAATATACCCACGTAATTTCCCCACCTCAGGATGCCATCTATTTTGTGAAGTGCACCAGTCCCTTCTGCAGGAAAGCACCCCCACAACATGATGCTGCCACCCCTGTGCTTCACGGTTGGGATGGTGTTCTAAGGCTTGCAAGCCTCCCCCTTTTTCCTCCAAATATAAGGATGGTCATTATGGCCAAACAGTTCTATTTTTGTTTCATCAGACCAGAGGACATTTCTCCAAAAAGTACGATCTTTGTCCCCCTGTGCAGTTGCAAACCGTAGTCTGGCTTTTTTAGGGAGGTTATGGAGCAGTGGCTTCTTCCTTGCTGAGCGGCCTTTCAGGTTATGTCGATATAGATACTTTTGTACCTGTTTCCTCCAGCATCTTCACACGGTCCTTAGCTGTTCTGGGATTGATTTGTACTTTTCGCACCAAAGTACATTCATCTCTAAGAGACAGAACACGTCTCCTTCCTGAGCGGTATGACGGCTGCGCGGTCCCATGGTGTTTATACTGGCGTACTATTGTTTGTACAGATGAACGTGGTACCTTCAGGCATTTGGAAATTGCTCCCAAGGATGAACCAGACTTGTGGAGGTCTACAATTTTTTTTCTGAGGTCTTGCTGATTTCATTTTCCCATGATGTCAAGCAAAGAGGCACGGAGTTTGAAGGTAGGCTTTGAAAACATCCACAGGTACACCTCCAATTGACACTAATTATGTAAATTAGCCTCAGTCAACTTAGTGTATGTAAACTTCTGACCCACTGGAATTGTGATACAGTGAATTATAAGTGAAATAATCTGTCTGTAAACAATTGTTGGAAAAATTACTTGTGCCATGCACAAAGTAGACGTCCTAACCGACTTGCCAAAACTATAGTTTGTTAACAAGAAATTTGTGGAGTTTTAATGACTCCAACCTAAGTGTATGTAAACTTCCGACTTCAACTGTAGGTCTCACTCACACACACACCCCTCTGGGGATATGAACTTTGCCTATTCTATTTGAATGTTGTATGGGAGATACAGCACCAGGGAGGCATGCCAATTATAGGATGACTCTCCTCACATATAGGCCAGCACTCACAGTACTGCAGCACTCAGAGCCATCAAAGCATATGAGCAATTATCTATATTCCCTCTGACTAAGTTCTGCTTATGTGATTTCTCTGCTGCTGTCTTTTACCTAGGGCCATGAGACTCAAATACTGTGAAAATCAAACAAAAATATTTTGATTTGGTCTGGCTGAGAGGCTTAATTCATTACAAAATACCTCATACACTTTTCCTCATATCAACATACTGCCTTCTGACTTGGTTGCCCATCTACTGTCAGCTGGTTGTTTTTTTATAGATAGCATTTCATGTTTTTTTTTTTATTTAATACTAGTCCCATAAGAAACTGGGAGTTGGTTTAAAATTAAATGTTCATGCTCTATCCAGGGAGGATGTAAATGAATGACTGCACACCCATAGCGTAAGAGAGGAGAGCCCATCATTTTTAATATGTACCAACTTGGAGATAAAGGCATCACAGCTCAATTCACAAGCCATACCTCCATCTGAGAGTGATGGTTTTAAGTATCAACAGAAAAAGCAATCTTCCTTCTCTACAGTGAGAAACGGGTAAACAAGTATTAATTTCTTCTGCTTCCCAACCTGCGAGACTGAAATGGATATTACTTTCCCGCAACATAAATTGCTCTTTAGGGATAAAGAGCTATTTATGATTGCTGACAGAAGGAACTATGGATTATCCTGTAATACAAACAGCGGGCACAATAAAACCAAGACACACTTCTCAAGTTTGACAGATGGAACACATATTCTTGTTCACATCATTGGGTGTATAGAGAGCAATAATCCTAACCATTGTTCTAAATATTTGAGTTTCTACTTAGCTTGCATGGGAATCCTCCTCTTTGACACGTTATTCTGGTCACTGTACCAAACACAGGGTCAGCAGGCACACTGAGTGAAGTAGACACTATTTGGAGTTACAGTGAGGGAAAAAAAGTATTTGATCCCCTGCTGATTTTGTACGTTTGCCCACTGACAAAGAAATGATCCGTCTATAATGTTAATGGTAGGTTTATTTGAACAGTGAGAGACAGAATAACAACAAAAAAATCCAGAAAAAACGCATGTGAAAAATGTTATAAATTTATTAGCATTTTAATGAGGGAAATAAGTATTTGACCCCTCTGCAAAACATGACTTAGTACTTGGTGGCAAAACCCTTGTTGGCAATCACAGAGGTCAGAGGTTTCTTGTAGTTGGCCACCAGGTTTGCACACATCTCAGGAGGGATTTTGTCCCTCTCCTCTTTGCAGATCTTCTCCAAGTCATTAAGGTTTCGAGGCTGAGGTTTGGCAACTTGAACCTTCAGCTCCCTCCACTGATTTTCTATGGGATTAAGGTCTGGAGACTGGCTAGGCCACTCCAGGACCTTAATGTGCTTCTTCTTGAGCCACTCCTTTGTTGCCTTGGCCGTGTGTTTTGGGTCATTGTCATGCTGGAATACCCATCCACGACCCATTTTCAATGCCCTGGCTGAGGGAATGAGGTTCTCACCCAAGATTTGACGGTACATGGCCCCGTCCATTGTCCCTTTGATGCGGTGAAGTTGTCCTGTCCCCTTAGCAGAAAAACACCCCCAAAGCATAATGTTTCCACCTCCATGTTTGACGGTGGGGATGGTGTTCTTGGGGTCATAGACAGCATTCCTCCTCTTTCAAACACGGCGAGTTGAGTTGATGCCAAAGAGCTCCATTTTGGTCTCATCTGACCACAACACTTTCACCCAGTTGTCCTCTGAATCATTCAGATGTTCATTGGCAAACTTCAGACGGGCATGTATATGTGCTTTCTTGAGGCGGGGGACCTTGCGGGTGCTGCAGGATTTCAGTCCTTCACGGCGTAGTGTGTTACCAATTGTTTTCTTGGTGACTATGGTCCCAGCTGCCTTGAGATCACTGACAAGATCCTCCCGTGTAGTTCTGGGCTGATTCCTCACCGTTCTCATGATCATTGCAACTCCACGAGGTGAGATCTTGCATGGAGCCCCAGGCCGAGGGAGATTGACAGGTCTTTTGTGTTTCTTCCATTTGCGGATAATCGCACAAACTGTTGTCACCTTCTCACCAAGCTGCTTGGCGACGGTCTTGTAGCCCATTCCAGCCTTGTGCAGGTCTACAATCTTGTCCCTGACATCCTTGGAGAGCTCTTTGGTCTTGGCCATGGTGGAGAGTTTGGAATCTTATTGATTGATTGCTTCTGTGGACAGGTGTCTTTTATACAGGTAACAAGCTGAGATTAGGAGCACTCCCTTTAAGAGTGTGCTTCTAATCTCAGCTCGTTACCTGTATAAAAGACACCTGGGAGCCAGAAATCTTTCTGATTGAGAGGGGGGTCAAATACTTATACTCATTTTTAACATGCGTTTTTCTGGATGTTTTTGTTGTTATTCTGTCTCTCACTGTTCAAATAAACCTACCATTAAAATTATAGACTGATCATTTCTTTGTCAGTGGGCAAACGTACAAAATCAGCAGGGGATCAAATACTTTTTTTCCCCCTCACTGTAGCTCCTGAGATTGGGAAAGACAAGCAAACACTTCACAGTGCTGCTGAGCAGTTTTTCCATGGGACTAAGATATCATTCTAAGATATCAGGGTATAACGGTCCCATGACTCGCTCCCTCTAAGTCCTCATATCATCAGTGTTAACTTGCCACAAATTATAAACTCCCAGAAGGTTTAGCATGCCAGTAGATCTCCCAGCTGTGTGTGGTCTAAGTAGGGATGAGAAACACTGCCCTCTCCATGGTGCTGAATGCAGACCAATACACTCACTCATCATCTCGGTCTCTCACACGCATGCACGCACACACACACACAGACTTCCTGTCATTATATCAGATAATGGATCCCATAGGTGCCAGGAACGTGTGGGGCTGGTGTGCATGTGTGTGGCTCTTCCATGGAAATGAGCTAATATACAGTCGTCCTTGTGGATGGTGGACAAGTGCTTCATTTAACCCTCCAAGTGCCCTTGGGCAACCAAGGGCTTATATAACCCACTTGGAGATACTCAGTGATACTAAGTCCCTGGTAGTGACACTAGAGCCATGGTCAGAGGTCAACATCTGTCCTTGGGGAGAGCATCTGGTGTACAGCAATCAGGGTTGTGTTCATGAGCCAAACACTGAAGAGTAGAAAATGTGATTTCTGGAGGACCTTCACAGCAGAGAAATGTGTTTGGGGTTAGTAGTATCCCTGGGTTATGTTCTGTAGAATCCTTCAGAACTAATCTAAGATCAAAAACAACCCTGATGCTTTTGAAGAGAGAGATTGTATAAAGTGGTGTATCATTAGTCTTCTCATCAGAATAAATAAGAGCGCAGCAATATAAATCTCAGTCCTAAAGGCCGGTGTTGATGTTTGTTTGTGTGTTTATTTTCTTATTTATAGACATGCCTTAATCCCGTGATACGCATCTATTGTGTTCGCTGAGAGCGGCATTTCTGGAAGATAAGTTGATACAGTTCACCACAGCTTACACAACCCACAGCCACCTTGGGTTCACCACTAAAAGCTGTGAATTCTAATCTTGGCATGGGTGGAATGAAAATTATCCCTGCCATCTGTTTCTACTGCATGTTGTTGACGATACGCACAGGCCTACCATGCTGGGTGAACTCAACACATCAGACAACTATGCTGTCATCATTGTGGCCTTCTGTGAGCACGAACAGTCGGGTCACACCATGCAGCCTGGTTGCACCACGCCTTTAGAAAACTCTCTTGCGTCACATGACGAAGTTAAAGGTGATGTGAATCAACCTGCCTGAAAGCAACACCAACTGGCACAGACAGGAGAGGATATGAGATAGACAGAAGGGAGGAAGTTGGTGAGAGTGTGAGGACGGAAGTTACCTTGGGGATTCATCTACGTGCACAGGCATGCATATGCAGACACGTACACCACCACACACACGCATACACATTAGACATGCAAACAGGAGTCTCTAACATACACACACACACACACACACAAATACACTTCCGTATTCTTTCCCACACAGGATAACATACACACACACATGCATTAACACACATTTCAAGTCTTATATTGCATCTGTAAGCTACTTCATACCCCAATATATTCAGTGTCAGGAAGGCGTGCTTTGTGAAAGGCAAATGAAGGAACGTTAAAGCACCAAGACATGTGACTGTTAAACAAACAGCTGAGCATTTGTGTCTGACTGAGTTAACACCTCTGTAATATATTATTTAATCTCTTCCAATAACCTAGTAATTCCGTCTAAAAACTAGAACTATTACTTTCCTGTCGATTCTGTTCAAAACTACAACGGAGAGAGCAAAGTTCCACTTAATCAGAATGGTCTCACTTCTCCACCACAAGAGATGTACATTCTACTTTTTAACATAATACATTGATCTTACAGATTCCTTTTTTTCAATTCATGTCGATGACATAAGTCTGTCAGTTTAGACCTGGCCTCAAATAGTATTTGAAATATTTTGGAAATAGTCCCAAATGTGCACTGTACGCCCATCTGTGTTCAGTTTGAACCCACTCATGTGCAAGCGTTTTTATTTATAGAACGCAGCACATCAAGAGAGGATGGCTTTTGGGTCAAATGTATTTTTTTTTCTGACCCGCATTAGCCTGGTTAGGTGACTAACCTACATGTAAACAAATCAGTAAAAGGAAGTGGGTCTATGCATTGCTGTTTGTTTGGTTCCCTCTGTGTGCAAGCTCACTAATTATGTGCCAGATGTCTTGTAGTGTGAAATGCATTCTGAAAACAAAGTCCATCCATTAACATTGTAGATAAACGCCAGCTCTCACCAGCTAGAATAAAACAAGTTTTAGATCATAACACAGCAGGTCCAGACAGTGCATCTCATTGTGGACTACAGGTAGGCTATATGATCTTCCTCGGCGACCTGTTTATAATATGTTTTATTTATTTTACGCAGAGTGGGCTGATGTCTCCATCCACTCCAATATGAGATAGTTCTGGCCAAGGTGCCTAGTACTAGCATAACATTCAACTTTGAGTTGGTGTGAGCACTGCTTGGAGGAAAACGTGATATTCGACCGACAGTGATAGTCTAGCCTATTTTGTTCTGTAGGCCTAAGTGAGGCTATAGACATATACGTATTGACAATAACCATGATGTGTAGCTTTGCCAAACATTCAACTTAATTAATGAATAACACGACATTCCTCGCATCTTACGCAGGTCGAAACCTAACAAGCTCTTATAGGCTAAAGACAACGTACATGTTTACTAAATCGGTTTGATGCAGCGCAACAAAACAGCTGTCAACAGAATTGCAATGTATCGGTCACATGGACGGGCGCTGCTTCAACCACAATTTACTATGATTTGCGTTTCGTTTTCGACTGTCTTTTACATACCCTTCTCCGTTTAGATTGGATCAAATGCATCCACAATAAGAGGCTGTGAATTTGATGTGAAGTTTCTCTTCTCGTGGACAATAACGCGTTTTCTTCCACGGTTTGTCGTTGTTTTCACTGTCTTCGTAAAAATGTATGGCTCGTTGCTTCCTGTTTTACGTACAGTGATGGTTGTTTCTTCGGGGTGGGGCGGAATGTTGATACTCCGCAAAGAAATGTGGGCAGAAGACCAGAGCATGCCCGTACTCGTTATTGTAATATCTGTGTCACGAGACACGTTCGTTCAAAGTATGTGATAGAGTGGTTGCAGCCCTTGTGAGTTTGTGAAGAAAATACATTTTGTTGTAAAACAAGGTATATCGGTCAACACAGCTGCTGCAATGTACTCTATTGCTTTAGAATGCTAAGCATGTTATTACTGCAGATAGGATAAGATTCATACTTCAGGCTTTGAATTAAATGAAATTGAACAAGGTGAATTATGTTTCTTATTCAAATCAGTTAGGGCCACTAATTACACAGTATTTATTTCACAAGAATTCAAATATTGTGCTGATACTCGCTATTTGAGCCACGTTACAATTTTCTACAAGTGAGTTAATCCTATTGGTACGATGTGTAGGCTGTTTGCCTTTTACACCAACCACCTGCGTTTGCTTCCCGGCCCCGCCGTTCGCTACAATGGTGTCAGAATTGGAATTGGAACTCACAACCTACGTGTGAGGGGACTGCGCCTTCATGTTTGGAGTGGGCAGTTGAGCAATCCTGCTATCTGAGCCACGTAATAATTGGTTAGAAACCATTACAACTATATTGACCTGATGAGTAGTGTGTTTGCTGGTAATGCTAGCAACTCAGGTTCACTTCCCTGCCTTTAAGTTTGCTCCAATATTATGTACACTGAACAAAAATAAGAACGCAACATGTAAAGTGTTCCTCCCATGTTTCATGAGATTAAATAAAAGATCCCAGAAATGTTCAATAGGCACTAAAAGCTTTTTTCTCTCAAATGTTGTGCACACATTTCTTTAGATCCATGTTAGTGTAAATGTTTATTTTGTCAAGATAATCCACCTGACAGGTGTGGCACATCAAGAAGATGATTAAACAGTATGATCATTACACAGGTGCACCTTGTGCCGGGGACAGCAAAAGGTCACTCTAAAATGTGCAGTTTTATCACACAACACAATGCCACAGATGTCTCAAGTTCTGAGAGAGCATGCAATTGGCATGCTGAGTGCAGGAATGTCCGCCAGAGCTGTTGCCAGAGAATTGGATGTACAATTCTCTGCCATAAGCCACCTCCAACGTCGTTTTATAGAATTTGGCAGTAAGTCCAACCTGCCTCACAACCACAGACCACGTGTATGACGTCGTGTGGGCAAGCAGTTTGCTCATGTCAACGTTATGAACAGACTGCCCCATGGTGGCAGTGGGGTTATGGTATGGGCAGGCACAAGCTACAGACAACCAACACAATTGAATTTCTTTCCTTCTTATTGTGTTTGAGCCAATCAGTTGTGTTGTGACAAGGTAGGGTGGTATACCAAAGATAGCCCTATTTGGAAAAAGACCAAGTCCATATTATGACAAGAACAGCTTTAAATAAGTAAAGAGAACCGACAGTCTATCATTACTTTAAGACATGAAGGTCAGTCAATCCAGAAAATGTCAAGAACATTGAACGTTTCTTCAAGTGCAGTCGCAAAAATCATCAAGCACTATGATGACACTGGCTCTCATGAGAACTACCCCAGGAAAGGAAGACCCGCAGTTACCTCTGCTGCAGAGGATAAGTTCTTTAGAGTTATCAGCCTCAAAAATTGCAGCCCAAATAAATGCTTCATGGAGTTCAACTAACAGACACATCTCAACATTAACTTTTCAGAGGAGACTGTGATTTAGGCCTTCATGGACAAATTGCTGCAAAGAAACCACTCCTAAAGGACACCAATAATAAGAAGAGACTTGCTTGGGCCAAGAAACATGAGCAATGGACATTAGGTGGGAATCTGTCCTTTGGTCTGATGAGTCCAAATGTGAGATTTTGGGTTCCACCCGCCGTGTCTTTGTGAGACGCAGTGTAGGTGAACGGATGATCTCTGCATGTGTGGTTCCTACCGTGAAGAATGGAGGAGGAGGTGTGGTGGTGTGTGGTTGCTTTGCTGGTGACACTGTTGGTGATTTATTTAGAACAGGACAGGACAATGACACCTCCAGGCTGTGTTAGGGCTATTTAACCAAGAAGGAGAGTGATGGAGTGCTGCATCAGATGACCTGGCCTCCACAATCACCTGATCTCAACCAAATTGAGATGGTTTGGGATTAGTTGGACCGCAGAGTGAAGGAAAAGCAACCAACAAGTGCTCAGCATATGTGGGAACTCCTTCAAGACTTTTGAAAAAGCATTCCAGGTGAAGCTGATTGAGAGAATGCCAAGAGTGTGCAAAGCTGTCATCAATGCAAAGGGTGGCTACTTTTGAAGAATCTCAAATATAAAATATATTTTGATTTGTTTAACACTTTCTTGGTTACTACATAATTCCATATGTGTTATTTCATAGTTTTGATGTCTTCACTACTATTCTACAATGTAGAAAATAGTAAAATAAAGAAAAACCCTTGAATGAGTAGGTGTGTCCAAACTTTTGACATGTACTTTTGACAAAAAAATATTTGACAAAAATATAGACTCTTCGCTTTCATTTGACACCCAATTTCACATGCTCCTGTGAACTTCACATGTTGGTGCTCATGGGTCTTTTTACATGGAAATTGCCTATGTCAACAATATGTATTTGTTGTCAATGTTTTGGCGTCAACCTGGTGGCAGTAGAGAGTTGTAAGAGTTAATTGAAAATTAGTCTTCATTAATTAGGCTATTTTCTCTTTAACCATACGGCCTGGCCTATCTACTAGAAATCCATGGACAATATGGACATAATGGACATTCTTTTTGTTTTGTTATTCAAGTATAAATTAACAAATTTACAATAGGTTGCCATACATTTTCTGTTAAATACCAAAGTTACTGAAGGTTCTAGTAACATTGGTAAATTACCAGTAACTTTGTTACCTTAATTGCAATGTTCCAAAACACCACACTGCAGGCTGAGGAATAGTAGCCATAATTCCGTGATGTTTAAAAGTGGGGTGGGAGTTTCAACTAAGCTATATGGAATTGTTTTAAGAAGGTCATACCAAGGATCATTTAGCTATTGGATTTAGAATTGTATGACCCCTTGCAGTATAAAAAATATATATAAAACAATTTGATTAAAAAAAAAGTTTTGGTCTCACTGCCCATACAAACGCATTGAATAACAGATTCACTACCTGGAACAACGAGTGGCTCCCGAGCGGCACAGCCATCTAAGGCATTGCATCTCAGTGCTAGAGGCGTCACTACAGACCCTGGTTTGATTCCAGGCTGTATCACAACCGGCCGTGATTGGGAGTCCCATAGGGCGGTGCACAATTGGCCGGCCCAGCTTTGTTAGTGTTTGCCTGGGGTAGGCTGTCATTGTAAATAAGAATTTGTTCTTAACTGACTTGCCTAGTTAAACAAAGGTAAACAAAAAAACAACAGATAGTCCCAAAAACATATCAAAAGGAAGTTTGTTCTGAAGTGTCTCTCCTATACAGTACCTGAGAGATATAAGAAAGATCAGGATACATTAGTTCGTATTTATATTTTTTTTTACATGTATTTAACCACACATTTTGGGCATTAAACAGTATCCACATACTGTAGACTCATTCGTTTTTTAGACTGGTACCAGGAGTCTTGTGAGGCCTGTGGGCGTCATAGAGCAAAACAACCAACATATACAGTGCCTTCGAAAAGTATTGACAATGGTCACTCTGACAGAGCTCTAGAGTTCCTCTGTGGAGATGGGAGAACATTCCAGAAGGACAACCATCTCTGCAGCACTCCACCAATCAGGCCTTTATGGTAGTGGCCAGACGGAAGCAACTCCTCAGTAAAAAGCACATGACAGCCCACTTAGAGTTTGCCAAAAGACACCTAAAGACTCTCAGACTATGAGAAACAAAATTCTCTGGTCTGATGAAACCAAGCTTGAACTCTTTGGCCTGAATGCCAAGCGTCACGTCTGGAGGAAACTTGGCACCATCCCTATGGTGAAGCATAGTGGTGGCAGCATCGTGCTGTGGGGATGTTTTTCAGCGGCAGGGACTGGGAGACTAGTCAGGATCGAGGCAAAGATGAATGGAGCAAAGTACAGAGAGATCCTTGATGAAAACCTGCTCCCGAGCACTCAGGAACAGACTGGGGCGAAGGTTCCCTTTCCAACAGGACAATGACCTTAAGCACACAGCCAAGACAATGCAGGAGTGGCTTCGGGACAAGTCTCTGAGAGCCCCGGACTTGAACCCGATCAAACATCTCTGGAGAGACCTGAAAATAGCTGTGCACTGCACATCCAACCTGACAGATCTTTTCAGGATCTGCAGAAAAGAATGGGAGAAACTCCCTAAATACAGGTGTGCCAAGCTTATAGTGTCATACCCAAGAAGACTTGAGGCTGTAATCGCTGCCAAAGGTGCTTCAACAAAGTACTGAGTAAAGGGTCTGAATACTTATGTAAATGTGATATTTCCGTTTTCTATATTTTATAAATTAGCAAAAATGTCTAAAAACCTTTTTGCTTTGTCGTTATGGGGGGATTGTGTGTGAACAGATATCTCTAGTTCAAATGACAGATTTTTATGTGGATTTTCATTATGCTAAGTTAATTTCTGCGCAGACATCGACCTTATTAAACCAGACAGAACGCTGTGCTCATTGTTTCACTAGTAAAACAACAGTATCATTGGATCCCAGGGTAAGCAATCATGCCCTACCATGATCAAACTTCCTCAACTTCATACAAACAAAAAGAGCAAGAAAGACACGCCATATTAGGTAGGTGTTGGCAATAAGTGCACACACCTGTTTTATGTTCTACATTGTTTAAAATGAGGTGCACAAAGTAAGGCCAATAACATTGTCAGCTCTGGAGATCTCTTGAACCATAGAGGGCTAAGTCGACAAGACAACTTGAAAATATCACTTTCACTTTTAACAATAACTGTTGCTATATTTAAAAATATATATTTTGGGGGGAAAGATCGCAAATGAATATTGCACTGCGGATTTTGATTATTTGTAAGTTATGTCGTCCTGTAAAATTACCAAGTCACGTCAAGGTCTTATACGAAAAATTCACAAGTATTTATTTTTCCAATTTCTCAAAAGACTATACTTGAATTCTAATCAAACCCAGAATTGAAATTGCTCATGCAAATATTTCATAAAATTGCTTTTCCCACTCTGCCCCATTTTATATCTGTTTGGGGGTTGCATCAAAGCATATAACGCAGTAGACCCACAGGATCAGGTGTTCAGAGACAAATACCAAACAATTTCGCCATTCACTTTCAATTTCCTTGAAAGTATGTCCTTTTCTGCCCCGCTATAATTGTCAGATGGAATAAAATTACACAATAAATATTAAGGGGAATAAAAGCAAGGTATGGTAGAAATGGGTTGTAATAACTCATATTCTTTCTGAGTTCCAGCTCCAGATCTCAGTCCAAAGAGCTCGGATTTTATTTTGCATGTAAGAAATTACCAACTATTGTATGGAAATGTCACATACTGTAGGATTAATTTGCAATAGACCATACAGCAATCCATACAATCTTGGGTCGTATTCATTAGTGCACACCATTGCAAAACAAACAAAAGCGGCGATTCATGTTGAACAAGTTGAGGTACAGTAGTCCCTCTCGGTGTCAGTCCGTTTTCTTCCGTTTGGTGCCCAGTGAATACGACCCTGAACAACCTCTTTACGGTTATTACAGGAATCCGTGTTTGTCTCTCATCAAAAATGACCAATGCAATTATGCTGATTGGAGACTTTTGGACACAGGTGATGTGTTTTCCATTCAGATAACCTAGGAGCAGGAAATATAGAGATTGCAAATAGAGATTTTCCATCTCATGTTACTCAGTTTAATTGTTGTTTTCCATATGAAATGTCTCTAAGTTGAAAATTAGTAAATGACGTCCTCGTAAAACTCTGATCATTATCAAGAAGGCCTGGCTTCTCCTTTGGGAGGCAATCATCTAGAGTGTGTGTGTGTTTGGGGGCTAAAACCACCATTAAGACAGTGAAATGTCCATTTCAGGGCTTCACGTTAATTTGTTAATTGTCATTGTGTTATTGATGCTTCAATCTGATTGAGATGGATATGTGTTCAGTTGGCTATTTTCATTGTCCTCACTATTGCACATTTGCATATGGCTAAAGCCTCAATAAGTGGGCTTTACAAGTGAGCTGCTGTTCTGTTTCCTCTATGTCTGCCACTTAAGAGTCTGTGCTGATACCAGAACTGTATACTGGTAGCCTATAATGCCCAAAATGTTTCGGCATGCTCCTAGCCAGCTAGCTTCCTTTCCTGGACAACAACAAGCAGGTAATTGCCATATCATTGGAGTCAGAGACACCTTCACATCAGAAGCAGTGATTAAGGTGCTCTGGAAATAGTGAATCTCCCTCAGAACACTCAGGCAATGTCCACTGCAACAACACCGGAAGAAAATTGACAGGCCATTCTGGGGGTTTTCCACCTAGTGCTCAGAAAGCCTCTAATGGACATTCTATCTGTAGCTAGGTGAGCCATGGATGAAATAGCATAAAATAGAGGCACAACACAAAGCTCTGATAGCTGACAAAATGACGGACCAATCACAAAGGGAACAGTCTTAGTTGTGGTGCGTTGCCAGCAACATGGGCTGTTCACAGTACAGCTTTAGTGCTCACAGTCTAGGAAACAGTATCTGTTGTTTGTCCAAACCAAATATTTGCATATACATTCTTGTACTTATTTGATTGTAAAGGTTTGCTTTTATTCTCATTGCATGCTTGCTCCTGTAAGTACAGAGAAAGCTCACATCTTAAACAGACAGCACCAATTTAACATTTTGGTGCACTAGCCTTGATGAAAACACATCATTTATTTCACACCTATTTAGGTTGCCTGTATTAAGCAGGTCAGTTAATCAGCTAATAAATTACTGTCACAGCTGCTTTAGACAACCCTATCTCTTCAATATAGAATATCCTCATCTATTGGAAGTAAAATTCCATATTAACCATGTAGTCCATTTTTTACAGCCTATACTCTCAGTTATTTGTTTGGCAATATGAAAGATTCTGAAAAGATTGATGCCGATAAGTTGATAGTGTAAATGGATGTTGTTGTACTCATCAATCTGTTTTAAGTATATTGAAGAATATTCTTAAATGTATTGTGCTTATTGGCATTTTGGTGCGTGTGTTATTGATGCTGTACATCATCCTGTCTCAATGTTGCTGTTTCTTTCTGAACCATGATCATCATCTGGAGTCAAAAGGCTCACATAAACCAGATCTAAAATCCATTAACTATATAAGCCTTACTGTTTACTTTCATTTTGAAATCATATATTTACTTGGGAAATAATCTTTATGATTGCCGTCATTTCTTTGGTGTCAATCTGTTTACATCATTCCATTTTAATCTCAATCACATTAAGCCCTGTGAATAAAACCTGCATGTTATTGATCATTTCTTATGAAAATACTAGGGCTGTCTAAAGTACATTTTCCTTTTGTCCATTGAATTAAAGAGCGCAGTAAACAATGACATTCAGCTAAATAAAGAATAAGCTATAGTTTATAAATCTACTCTCCCTTGTCCAGAAGTATCGGACAAAGCAATAAAGTGGTCTAGGTGCCTGTATTTGTGTAACCATGTCAGACACAATGCCTTTGTTGTCTGTGAAGCAAAAGGTCTTGAAGCCAATGGAGTGGCTCTGACTCAAATGGCAGGTTTACTTCTGCCTTTGTTGTTGATGACTCTTTGCTGATGTGGGTAAACACAGCTGCCATGATCGGGATGATATGGGTGCTGTGTGGAAATGTGTGTTTGGGTATGGACTGACAGCTCGACGCTAGCTGGACTGAGAAAAGCCACTCGACCCTGACCCAGGACAATGAGGGAAATACACTCTACCTTGCATCGTGGCTCTGTTGCCATAGCTTCTAGGGCAGCGGCTGAACTTCTGGGTCCATTTCATTTCATCTCCCAGTTTAGGCCAGTGCCGTAGCATTAACACAGGCATAGAAAAAGGAACCTTCAGAATGCCTGGATGTCCTGAGAAGAGATGGTGGTCAGTTCCATCTCAATTCCAGTTATAGCATGGTTATTGTTGTTCTTTGATATCTCCAGCTATATTGGTAAATCATACCCCAGTGCTATATGACACCCCAACAATAGGCTACAGCAGTGTCACACTGTCTAATCTTAATCAACAGCCACAATCTTGGACCATAGGTCATAACTCACAGTGTCCTATAGAGTCCCATACGCTATCAAGGAACTGTACAAGTCCCACATTTAGTGTGTGTGTGTGTGCATGTGTGTGTCCGTGCATGTATGTGTGTGTGTTTCCATGCATGCATGTGTGTGTGTGTTTTAAGCATGATCCACCAGTCATAAATCTCATCAGTGCCCAACTGAAAAATTACATTAACCAGAGGGCTGTAACATCAATTAGTAAATTATATGGGTGAATGGAAGCAAATTGAAGGATATCAGAGATAACTGAAATTATTTGTTCTAGAGAGCACACTTTTCTTAGTCCTGATGTTGTTCAGCAGAGGACGAATGGCACCAACATTTGGCCATCCACCGGGGGAGAACATTGGGGGATATACTAATGGGCTATTGTGGATTCTGTATCTTTTACTGTAAATGCCTCCATCTCATGAAGTATCCTGTCCCCAAATACATGCTCTAGGCCTACTGCCAGAACAAGAGCCAGGCACAATCATTTACCATCATCAGAGAGGAGCTAATGCTTGTCGTTTTTTTAAATGATACTTAGGGACCAGATAATGTTTGTCAAGCCTGGCCCACTATCCTCCATTGGCTAACCACACATCTAGCACCTTGTTTCATAAGCCATCAGCCCATTTCACAGAAGTAATGAATGCCAACTACACTGAGTGTACACACCATTATCAAGAGAATAATTCATGAACAATTAATTTAATGGACACCGGGACTATTTGCATTGAACCAAATTTAATTTGGAGTGCCTTTTAGTACATCTTGGGCGGTGGTACTGAAAGCTGACGTGAGACGCGCAGCCCAGCCCCTTCTATAATATGTAGAGGGAAATACGGCGAGGAGGGATTTGAGCGGAGCCATCCAGCGACTGAGGACGCATCAGGCGGAGACAGCAACTGCATTACGCACCAATAAAATATAGAACAGGACACACTTGGACAGCTAACTTCAGACATAGTGACAAAATGTCTCATAAAAAGTATCTTCACTGACATTGTATCGAAAAACAATGAGGAAGATTGCAACGAATTGTGATACAATATTGTGTGATGGCTGCATCCAAGAGACTCAAGAGACTTTAAAACAAATTATGCTTTAATTATCTGAATAGGCAAAAACGCCTGCCAGCTACTGTCAAACGACCCAGGAAGACATATGAAGGCATTTGTGCCCCCTTCACTTACATTTGAAAATAGTTCAGCACTAGAAAAAGTGATGAACTCGTTTGGTTTGGACAACCTAACCGAATTTGCACCATGGTATGCCAACAGAACGGACGTCGAGGAGGAAAATCAGAAACTTTTGTTCGGGATTGGCATGGACAACTTTATTACGCTTTTGGTTTTCGGACTCATCTTTACGCTTGGAGTGTTGGGAACTCCATGGTTATCACGGTGCTGGCCCATAGTAAACCCGGAAAACCACGGAGCACCACCAACATATTCATCCTTAACCTTAGCATCGCCGACCTGTCCTACCTGCTTTTCTGCATCCCTTTTCAGTCAACTATTTACATGATGCCGACATGGGTTCTAGGTGCCTTCATCTGCAAGTTTATTCATTATTTCTTCACCGTTTCCATGCTGGTCAGTATTTTCACCTTGTCCGCAATGTCGGTGGACCGCTACATTGCCATTGTTCACTCCAGAAAATCGTCCTCCATCCGCGTGTCAAAGCACGCTTTGATCGGAGTGGTGGTCATTTGGATACTCTCTTTGGCCATGGCAGCGCCAGTCGCGGTCATACACAACATATACCAGAGAGACGAGAATCACACCTATTGCTGGGAGGTGTGGCCGGATCAAAACCAAAAGAAAGTCTATGTTGTTTGCACGTTTGTTTTTGGTTATGTATTGCCCCTGTTGCTGATTTCGTTCTGTTACGCAAAGGTAAGCAAGCAATCCTGATTTCTTTATTATTGTATTGATAGATTATTGTATTCGCAATGAGTTATGAATGCCTTTGTGTCAATTTCGGAGTTTGGGTATTCTAAAATGGGGACAACTAAGACATAAATTAGATAGAATTTGAAAATAAAATATTTTAATATAATGTTATTACATATTTGTTATAGCTTTAATTAATCGTTTGGTATGTCATCACACAATTCTTTATGCATTTTCAGGTTTTAAATCACCTGCACAAAAAACTCAGAAACATGTCCAAAAAGTCAGAGGCATCGAAAAAGAAGGTATGTAAAAATTATTCATCACATTTACAGTGGGGAAAAAAAGTATTTAGTCAGCCACCAATTGTGCAAGTTCTCTCACTTAAAAAGATAAGAGAGGCCTGTAATTTTCATCATAGGTACACTTCAACTATGACAGACAAAATGAGGAAAAAAAAATCCAGAAAATCACATTGTAGGATTTTTAATGAATTTATTTGCAAATTATGGTGGAAAACAAGTATTTGGTCACATACAAACAAGCAACATTTCTGGCTCTCACAGACCTGTAACTTCTTCTTTAAGAGGCTCCTCTGTCCTCCACTCATTACCTGTATTAATGGCACCTGTTTGAACTTGTTATCAGTATAAAAGACACCTGTCCACAACCTCAAACAGTCACACTCCAAACTCCACTATGGCCAAGACCAAAGAGCTGTCAAAGGACACCAGAAACAAAATTGTAGACCTGCACCAGGTTGGGAAGACTGAATCTGCAATAGGTAAGCAGCTTGGTTTGAAGAAATCAACGGTGGGAGCAATTATTAGGAAATGGAAGACATACAAGACCACTGATAATCTTCCTTGACCTGAGGCTCCACACAAGATCTCACCCCGAGGGGGCAAAATGATCACAAGAACGGTGAGCAAAAATCCCAGAACCACACGGGGGGACCTAGTGAATGACCTGCAGAGAGCTGGGACCAAAGTAACAAAGCCTACCATCAGTAACACACTACGCCGCCAGGGACTCAAATCCTGCAGTGCCAGACGTGTCCCCCTGCTTAAGCCAGTACATGTTCAGGCAAGTCTAAAGTTTGCTAGAGAGCATTTGGATGATCCAGGATTGGGAGAATGTCAGATGAAACCAAAATAGAACTTTTTGGTAAAATCTCAACTCGTCATGTTTGGAGGACAAAGAATGCTGAGTTGCATCCAAAGAACACCATACCTACTGTGAAGCATGGGGGTGGAAACATCATGCTTTGGGGCTGTTTTTCTGCAAAGGGACCAGGACGACTGATCCGTGTAAAGGAAAGAATGAATGGGGCCATGTATCGTGAGAGTTTGAGTGAAAACCTCCTTCCATCAGCAAGGGCATTGAAGATGAAACGTGGCTGGGTCTTTCAGCATGACAATGATCCCAAACACACCGCCTGGCAACGAAGGAGTGGCTTCAGAAGAAGCATTTCAAGGTCCTGGAGTGGCCTAGCCAGTCTCCAGATCTCAACCCCATAGAAAATCTTTGGGGAGTTAAAAGTCCGTGTTGCCCAGCGACAGCCCCAAAACATCACTGCTCTAGAGGAGATCTGCATGGAGGAATGGGCCAAAATACCAGCAACAGTGTGTGAAAACCTTGTGAAGACTTACAGAAAACGTTTGACCTCTGTCATTGCCAACAAAGGGTATATAACAAAGTATTGAGATAAACTTTGTTATTGACCAAATACTTATTTTCCACCATAATTTGCAAATAAATTCATAAAAATCCTACAATGTGATTTTCTGGATTTTTTTCCTCATTTTGTCTGTCATAGTTGAAGTGTACCTATGATGAAAATTACAGGCCTCTCTCATCTTTTTAAGTGAGAGAACTTGCACAATTGGTGGCTGACTAAATACTTTTTTTCCCCACTGTACATATTGACTGTTGATGGTAATCATTAGTTGTATGGTGGACAGCCCCACAAGTGCAGTATGTTGGAGTATTACAGTCTCCCACACCAGTTGTCCAGCAGCAGTCTAGGATTTAAAGCTACAGTCTGGGATTTAGGAAGCTGTGCAATGGTCATTTCAATTCTTAATATTTACTTAATGATTCTTGAAGAATTTAATTTATACATGTCTCACGAGCTTAGCACTATGACCCACTATGGTTGTATCATAACCCCAAATATAAGGTTTTATTACTTGTTTACAAACACAACAAATGTAAAGAAACATTGTAAAGCTTCAAAATGTGGTCTAGGAGTTTAACCATCTTGGCCGGTCAGTCCTTGCATTTAAAGAGCGTTCTATGATTTTGAGAGGAGTTATGCCTCATCACAGCACAGCTATATGGCAAACAAGTGACGGAGACCCTGTTTTGTTGTTTTTTAACATTTATACTTTAATACTTTTTCTAGACATCTTGTCTAGAGCTCTAGGCAAGTGTTAAAACATACTATATATTTTAAGGGTTCTATCCCTGTAGTCTAAAAACACTGTTTGGATAAGATGTTTTCAAAGTTATAATCATATCAAACATATCATGCAATGTTCAATGTCCAATCCCTCTTACTTTTCAATGCACTTTATGATGATGTTTATAAGGATGTTGATTATCAATTTGGTTCAAGTCGTTACACAATCTCAATGTAATTTGAGAAAGCCCATGTTTAGTAATGTGCCATTTTCAGACATTGTGTATAGAAGCATAGAGCCAGAGGTGTCATGCCCAATATCCGATTTGTCCTGTTTAAAAAAAGTAAATAGAAATGAATAATATATTTTTGGTTGTTTCTCTGTAGTACTACTAGCCACCTAGAAATGTTATGAAGTTGGCTTATGCTGGCACAGACAAGTTCCCTATCTCCCAACCTCATAACTAGCTACCAAGAAGCTGTTTCATGCTATCAGTCAAGTTAGAGTAGCTAGCTTGTCTAACTATCTTAGCTGACTGACATGTCTTCTGGCAAGGTTGGCAGACTTTAGAAAAGCAAGCAATAACTACATGTACTGAACAAAACTCACATTCCTTTCAATCTTTTACCCAGATTTTAGCAGAGATGCAGAGAAGTACATTTAGTTTCTTTAAAAGAAGAACCACAGACAGCTCAAGAGGTATGCTTAGATATGCAGACAAATACACATACTATTGACATAAACAGGAAGAAGCTGTTTCAGGTGTTTGAAAAATGGAAAATTCTCCAAGCTCCAGACTAGCGGCCTAGCCCCCCCTACGGACCACCCCCTTAGCCATCCTCACGTACTCTGTGCCAGCTCAGATTTTTTTGGGGTACATGAATCACCTGCGGAGAGCTGCAACGTATACCATGGAAGAACCAACATCCCATTGCCAGTTTTCTAGACAAAAAGAATAGTCTAGTGAAGAAAAATAACCGATAAACTTGGTATCGGCAGTACATTCCATCTACAATGTCCCTGAAGCGCCTGTCAATTACCACACTTGAGGGAAGCAGCAGAGTGGGAAAGTGCAATCAAACTGGACTTTCAGCCATTACTCTTCTTAATGGCCATTTGCCTGTCTAAGCCAACCCGCTGCTGCTGCTCGCCTGGTGCTGACCGTCTGTCAGGACTGTATCACACACCAAAATATGGGCCTCAGAGATCTATATTCGTTCTAGCCAATATGCTCCAAATAAACAGTTCAGTAGTGTCCTCAGATTTTTAATACATTGTCTCATTAGTGTTGGCCTTTTACAATATGCCCAGACACTGGTCCATATGGCTTACACATAACTAAACAATAAAAGATTAATGATGGTCTGAACTAAGTGTTTACAAAAATGTATTCTCATTTTGTCACACCTAGACAGTTTAAATGTCATTCAATAAGTATAAACTCCGATTACTGAAATATTTGTCTATAGGAATATCTTCACTATAATCAGGTTTCCATCCAACCTTTTCATGCGAGTAAAGTAGATGTCGGATAAATGACACAACAGGCCTGACGGAAACAGCTAATTTGTCGGTAAACTTTCCAAATGTTGACAAAACTAAATATTTTAGACAAGGTGGGATCTTTTTGTGTCGGTAAAATTAATTATGCGAGAAATGCTTTTAATAATAACCATCATATAACGTAATTGCGTGACTCCGTTACATGCTGTGTGGTCCTCCCACTACGACTCAGGAAATCATTCAGGTTATTAGGCTACAAATGAAATAAATGATGATGAACTTCACAGAGTGGTGAAAGTGAAAGGTGATGAACTTGATGCTCCTTTCCTATAAATATCGAGGGTCTTATTCTGGTGACATGATGATCGATGCTTGACTGCCGTTTGACAACTAAAAACAATCTCGCTATTTTGTCCATAATAATCTCATCATGTAGGCGATACCCGCATTGTATATGCGAGTTGTTGACTAAGGCGCACGTGCCAATACCAGAGTCGGCACATTCACTATATAACGCCATTTCTTTTGTGACAAAACCATCAGTAGAGTTGAAAATGTGATGGAAACCCATTTCACTTACATATTTTTTTTATCTGGTACATTGGAATTTAAGCACAAAAGTGATTTTTATGTGCACTACGTCATCAAGCACAGCCACAAGAAGCCAATTTGATGGAAACACATCTCTGGTGGGAAAATGCACATATTGTTTTTATGCAGATTTTAGAATATTCTCATGAAAATATGTTGGCAATTGGATGGAAACCTAGATGCTGAGATTCTGCTGCCTGGTTCAAATCGATGTGCATGTTTGAGTCGTCAATCATCCCACCCACCCAACCAACTTAATTTATTTACAGTTAAAGCTTTCACCGTGGATACAATTAAATGTGTCAAATTAGTAAAGTAAACAGAGGCTGTGTCCATAGGCAGATCAAGAGACAAGGTGTTCAATTAAAGGTATAATCAATTGTGTGTTTGAACACCTTCCTAATATTGAGTTCCACCTCCCACTTTTGCCCTCAAAACAGCCTCAGTTTGTCGGGGGCATGAACTCTACAAGGTGTCAAAGCGTTCCACAGGGATGCTGGCCCATGTTGACTCCAATGCTTCCCACAGTTGTGTCAAGTTGGCTGGATGTCCTTTGGGTGGTGGACCATTCTTGATACACACGGGGAAACTGTTGAGTGTGAGAAACCCAGCAGTGATGCAGTTCTTGACACAAACCTGTGCGCCTGGCACCTACTACCATACCCTGTTCAAAGGCACCTAAATCATTTGTCTTGCCTATTCACGCTCCGAATGGCACACAATCCATGTCTCAAGGCTTAAACATCCTTCTTCAACCTGTCTCCTCCCCTTCATCTATACTGATTGATGTGGATTTAACAAGGGATCATAGATTTCAACCGGATTCACCCTCAGTCTGTTATGGAAAGAGCAGGTATTCATAAGGTTTTGTACACTCAGTGTATGTATGTATGCATGTGTGTGTGTGTGCATGTGTGAGGAGTAGGAGGAGGCTGGCCTCGATCTCCAGCCATCAGTTCAGTAACTCCTCCAATGCTGTGAGGAGCAGCTGGGAGGAGCAGCTGGGAAAACAATGCTACTAACGCCACTGTTATAAAACGTCTCCACTTATCAGCCCTAGGTAGACACAGAAGGAGGACAGGGTGTTTATAGACTGTCGTGTGTGGCATCCCAGTGAGCACAACAAAAATACGCATTTTCAACGTCTTGTGCTCATCGGGATCTCTCGAAAGCTCCTGTAATCCCCTGTGACAAGCGTATTGAGTAAATGTTGTACTTTCAATCCACTCCTGAAAAATAATCTTGACAATGTGTTTGGATTATTATAAAGGGAATCGTGTCGAGGCCAGATAAACCTGGATTTTTGTATCATAAACTTGGTTATAAATGTGATGTGTCATATGAATTCCAGTACTTTCTGACACTTCATAATAAACATACTCAAATAAATTAAATGTCAACAGACGGTTGTTAGCGATTGCAGTCTTAAAAAACTGTTAGGTTGTTCTGCAAAACATTTGTTCCCTGGAGTAGGTAATGGGTTTGTTTTTGATTGGCATGCCACTATGTTTTAATGAATTCCCTGCGTAGGGGACACAGTTAATTAGCAGATTTAACAGTTTTACTCTCAGTTATTTCATTCATTTAGGCATTTAAACAGCACACAGGAATTGTTATGGATGCCAATGCTGGACTGGTTCTTCCAAAAGCCTCAAAATGAGGAGCTAAAGCTCTTCAAAGTGAGGATGGCAGAGGGGAAGTCACAATGTTCTACCTCCACTGTTTCACTTAATTGATTTTGTCTTTTGGGGGATTTTTAGCCCCTCTGACTGTGTGTGTGTGTGTGTGTACGTGTGTGTGTGTGTGTGTGTTTGTATGTCTGCTGTACTATACAGATTCAGATTCCTCTTCTATACCATATACAGTAGCTTAAGAGAGTGATTTATATATTTATATTTCCATATAAAGAACAATTTACAGATTCACAAGTTGTCACCGTCAAATGAGCTGTGCTCTGTCTTCAAGAGAAACACCAGATAGACTCAAACACCTAGACTTAACTAATGATGATAAAATAAATAACAGTGCAAAGTTATTTCTGTTTTAAATTTGGGATTTGACTGTTGAATGAATAATTGAACACTACACATATCAATTTGACAGCTCTGAACGATTGGGAGTTCAGTGTACACTCAGTTCTGCTAGTCTTCAAAGGAGACCTGGGAACAGGTGAAAGGGCGATTTTTTCTGTGGCTGTGCCTTTTGCAACAATGTGGTTGATGTTGATTTTGGGCTGGTTGTAGTTCTGAATGGTAGGTGTTTGAGCTGGACCTATGTACATTTTCCTGATGCCACCAAGCTTACTGAAAACCTCAGTTCATCAATTAATTACTTAGCTACATCTATCTTTATACTACAGGTCTGTTTTTTATTGTCTGTGTTCCTATCGTTCTTTGACCATATATCTTTCTCCCTGCCTTCCCTCCCTCCTTTTATTCTCAGCATCGTTTCCCAGTTTCCTGTAAAAGCTCTATGTGCTACCCTGTTAGTGGGGCTCGGGGACTGCTGTGGCAGGCAGACACTCGAGCCTCCCTTTTACCCAAATAGCAGCGGAAAGCAAGCAGACACATTTGTAAACATCTCCAGCCCAGTCCCAATGCCTTCTTTGTATGTTCCCACTCTTTAATATATCTCCCATGTTGTGTGCTAGTTATTTAACACGGCGGGGTAAATCAATCTGCAAGCCAGGAATGCAGGGGAAAGGCAGAGCAGGCCAGCAAGCATGAAATTGGCATTTCAGCTGACAGGTGCCACCTTTAACTCTGCTAGTTTTGGCAAAAGACATGAGAACATCCCAGATTCTGCTGAAAGATAGATGTAACAAGGTTATACATGTCACATGCTTGGTGGACGCACACAGTTATAACAAATAGACAATGTATTGATATTAAAAGATGCGTTCAGAATTTGTTTTTATTTTTATGAAAGATAAAACTGTAGTGGACAAATGCCACCCTTCATACTTGGAGACCTCTTACCCTGTGCCCCCCTCTCCCCTCTCTCTCCCCACTAGACTGCCCAGACGGTTCTTGTAGTGGTGGTGGTGTTCTGCCTGTCATGGCTCCCCCCACCATGTGGTCCACTTGTGGGTGGAGTTCGGCAACTTCCCCTTGACCCAGTGGTCCTTCTTGTTCCGGGTGGCGGCCCACTGCCTGGCCTATAGCAACTCCTCCGTCAACCCTGTCATCTATGCCTTCCTTTCGGAGAACTTCAGGAAGGCCTACAAGCAGGTGTTCAGGTGTCAGATTACCAACTCCCCTCTCAACGAACTCAAGGAGTTCCGCAGCAAGGTGGACAACACACCGCCCTCCACCAACTGCACCAACGTCTGATTGGAGGTCACTCAGTGCCAGCTCAACTACGGCCATGATGATTGATTGTTTTCAAGGGGCCTTCTGAGACATATAATGCTATGAGGTTCCATGTTTAGATTCAGAGATTGTATGAAGACAATATGAAGAAAACTGGATATGCACTCAAGCTACATACAGTTGAAGTCGGAAGTTTACATACACTTAGGTTGTCATTAGAACTTGTTTTTCAACCACTCCACAAATTTCTTGTTAACAAACTATAGTTTTGGCAAGTCGGTTAGGACATCTACTTTGTGCATGACACAAATAATTTCTCCAACAATTGTTTACAGACAAATTATTTCACTGTATCACAATTCCAGCGGGTCAGAAGTTTACATACACTAAGTTGACTGTGCCTTTAAACAGCTTGGAAAATTCCAGAAAATGATGACATGGCTTTAGAAGCTTCTGATAGGCTAATTGACATCATTTGAGTCAATTGGAGGTGTACCTGTGGATGTATTTCAAGGCCTACCTTCAAACTCAGTGCCTCTTTGCTTGACATCATGGGAAAATCTAAAGAAATCAGCCAAGGCCTCAGAAAAAAAATTGTAGACCTCCACAAGTCTGGTTCATCCTTGGGAGCAATTTCCAAACGCTTGAAGGTACCACGTTCATCTGTACAAACAATAGTACGCAAGTATAAACACCATGGGACCACGCAGCTGTCATACCGCTCAGGAAGGAGATGCGTTCTGTCTCCTAGAGATGAACGTACTTTGGTGCGAAAAGTGAAAATCAGTCCCAGAACAACAGCTAAGGACCTTGTGAAGATGCTGGAGGAAACAGGTACAAAAGTATCTATATCCACAGTAAAATGAGTCCTATATTGACATAACCTGAAAGGCCGCTCAGCAAGGAAGAAGTCACTACTCCAAAACCACCATAAAAAAGCCAGACTACGGTTTGCAACTGCACGTGGGGACAAAGATCGTTCTTTTTGTAGAAATGTCCTCTGGTCTGATGAAACAAAAATAGAACTATTTGGCCATAATGACCATCGTTATGTTTGGAGGAAAAAGGGGGAGGCTTGCAAGCCGAAGAACACCATCCCAACCGTGAAGCACTGGGGTGGCAGCATCACAAAATAGATGGCATCATGAGGAAGAAAAATTATGTGGATATATTGAAGCAACATCTCAAGACATCAGTCAGGAAGTTAAAGCTTGGTCGCAAATGGGTCTTCCAAATGGACAATGACCCCAAGCATACTTCCAAAGTTGTGGCAAAATGGCTTAAGGACTACAAAGTCAAGGTATTGGAGTGGCCATCACAAAGCCCTGACCTCAATCCTATCGAAAGTTTGTGGGCAGAACTGAAAAAGCATGTGTGAGCAAGGAGGCCTACAAACCTGACTCAGTTACACCAGCTCTGTCAGGAGGAATGGGCCAAAATTCACCCAACTTATTGTGGGAAACTTGTGGAAGGCTACCCGAAACGTTTGACCCAAGTTAAACAATTTAAAGGCATTGCTACCAAATACTAATTGAGTGTATGTAAACTTTTGACCCGCTGGGAATGTGATGAAAGAAATAAAAGCTGAAATAAATCATTCCCTCTATTATTCTGACATTTCACATTCTTAAAATGAAGTGGTGATCCTAACTGACCCAAGACATTGTTACTAGGATTAAATGTGAGGAATTGTGAAAAACGGAGTTTAAATGTATTTGGCTAAGGTGTATGTAAACTTCCGACTTCAACTGTAGTTCCACATCAGCGCTGTTCCATCATCAGAATAACGCCACGCCCGATGATGTGACATACTGGACATACTATCATATGTGTAATGAGCATCTCTCTTGCTCCATCTCCTCCTCTATCTTGCTTTCTCTCTCGTTCTCTCTGTCATTATCACAGGAAGATTGCTGAGTCTGACTCTCAGGAATGGAAAGAATGTGGACTTTGATATTTCACTGACCATCTGATTATACATCAAAACTGTGAATGTTTGGTAATTTTCCTTCTTATATGTGCAGATATTTTGTGCATGTGCATATTGTTGGTCCTTCTTGATGCTGTATTTCTGCTGTCTTAAGTAGCCATTGAAATGAGCATCTAAAATATAGCTTCACTCTACACATTAAAGCCTGAGGTTACTACTGTATATGTTACATGGTATCCTATCATGGAGTAATTTTGAATTGTTATAACATATTAGCTATTGCTCTATTAGATATTTCCCAGAATATAAAAAATGCACACAGTGTAATTTTCTCTTTAAAGTTGAATATTTTTTGTTATATTATATTTATATTTTGTTGTTTGAATGTAATGGCCAATTCTCTTGTTGCGAGTTGCCAATGTGTATTCAAGGGAAATGTTGTCCGTATAACTTAAACCTGTCTTGCCATCTGTAATAGAGACTTTTCAATGGAAAAAACACGTTGGGATTTTTAATAACGCTATTGTATAAACTATTTAAAAATACTCTAATGTGTACTCAATATAAACCTGCCTTATCTTATTTATTGAATTGGTATATGATATGGAAAGCTTAAGTCCATGTTTTCTGGCGTATTGTTTTGTCATGACTTTGGCTTGTACATTAGAACTTGTACAGGTACAGTATGTGGTTCAAAGGCATTGTGTGGGTTCTCGTTACCCTTTGACTTCCATTTCCCCTCATCATTACAGAGTGAACTAAAGAAAAATCTTCAAAGATCAGAGAGTGCCACGATTTTTGTTTGCCTGTGGTAACCACTTACAATCAGAAGTAAACAGAATAAAACATTATTATTCTCAAAAAAGTATACCCTGCCCCTTTTCACAGCTAATACCACATCCATGTTTGATAGTTTAGTATACAGTGGGGAAAAAAAGTATTTAGTCAGCCACCAATTGTGCAAGTTCTCTCACTTAAAAAGATGAGAGAGGCCTGTAATTTTCATCATAGGTACACTTCAACTATGACAGACAAAATGAGGAAAAGAAATCCAGAAAATCACATTGTAGGATTTTTAATGAATTTATTTGCAAATTATGGTGGAAAATAAGTATTTGGTCACATACAAACAAGCAAGATTTCTGGCTCTCACAGACCTGTAACTTCTTCTTTAAGAGGCTCCTCTGTCCTCCACTCGTTACCTGTATTAATGGCACCTGTTTGAACTTGTTATCAGTATAAAAGACACCTGTCCACAACCTCAAACAGTCACACTCCAAACTCCACTATGGCCAAGACCAAAGAGCTGTCAAAGGACACCAGAAACAAAATTGTAGACCTGCACCAGGTTGGGAAGACTGAATCTGCAATAGGTAAGCAGCTTGGTTTGAAGAAATCAACTGTGGGAGCAATTATTAGGAAATGGATGACATACAAGACCACTGATAATCTTCCTCGATCTGGGGCTCCACGCAAGTTCTCACCCGTGGGTCAAAATGATCACAAGAACGGTGAGCAAAAATCCCAGAACCACACGGGGACCTAGTGAATGACCTGCAGAGAGCTGGGACCAAAGTAACAAAGCCTACCATCAGTAACACACTACGCCGCCAGGGACTCAAATCCTGCAGTGCCAGACGTGTCCCCTGCTTAAGCCAGTACATGTTCAGGCCCGTCTGAAGAGCATTTGGATGATCCAGTTGAGGATTTGGAGAATGTCATATGGTCAGATGAAACCAAAATATAACTTTTGGTAAAAACTCAACTTGTCGTGTTTGGAGGACAAAGAATGCTGAGTTGCATCCAAAGAACACCATACCTACTGTGAAGCATGGTGGTGGAAACATCATGCTTTGGGGCTGTTTTTCTGCAAAGGGACCAGGACGACTGATCCGTGTAAAGGAAAGAATGAATGGGGCCATGTATCGTGAGATTTTGAGTGAAAACCTCCTTCCATCAGCAAGGCCATTGAAGATGAAACGTGGCTGGGTCTTTCAGCATGACAATGATCCCAAACACACCGCCGGGCAACAAAGGAGTGGCCGTAAGAAGCATTTCAAGGTCCTGGAGTGGCCTAGCCAGTCTCCAGATCTCAACCCCATAGAAAATCTTTGGAGGGAGTTGAAAGTCCGTGTTGCCCAGCGACAGCCCCAAAACATCACTGCTCTAGAGGAGATCTGCATGGAGGAATGGGCCAAAATACCAGCAACAGTGTGTGAAAACCTTGTGAAGACTTACAGTAAACGTTTGACCTATGTCATTGCCAACAAAGGGTATATAACAAAGTATTGAGATAAACTTTTGTTATTGACCAAATACTTATTTTCCACCATAATTTGCAAATAAATAAATTAAAAATCCTACAATGTGATTTTCTGGATTTCTTTTTCTCATTTCGTCTGTCATAGTTGAAGTGTACCTATGATGAAAATTACAGGCCTCTGTCATCTTTTTAAGTTGGAGAACTTGCACAATTGGTGGCTGACTAAATACTTTTTTGCCCCACTGTATGTGAGAGAGATTTGAAAAAGTCACTTCTTCTCATTTTATGTGTCGAAAGCTAGCTAATACTCTTTAAATATTTAAATATTTTGTTTGGTTAACATAATCCAATCAGGGATTGTCTACTCTATCAATCAATCAATCACATTTATTTATAAAGCCCTTTTTACATCAGTCAATGTCACAAAGTGCAATGCAGAAACCCAGCCTAAAACCCCAAACAGCAAGCAATGCAGATGTAGAAGCACGGTGGCTAGGAAAAACTCCCTAGAAAGGCAGAAACCTAGGAAGAAACCTAGAGAGGAATCAGGCTCTGAGGGTTGGTCAGTCCTCTTCTGGCTGTGCTGGGTGGAGATTATAACAGTACATGGCCAAGATGTTCAAACGTTCATAGATGACCAGCCGGGTCAAATAATAATAATAATCACAGTGGTTGTAGATAGAGAACAAGAATGAATACAGTAAAAAACAAAAACACGGAAGAGACAGCACTTTGGTTATTTCTATCCATGGTACAGGACAAAACTCATACAGATTTGTATATATTTGAGTACAGCCATGGGAAACTCACTTTGTGTTCATTGTACGGTGTGTCTCCATAGCCGAGGCGCTGTTGCACACTCTTACTTAGACAAATATCAGTAATGAACATGTTGAATGGGTTAGGTTTAGGCATGCTATTAAGTGGTTAGTGTAAGTGGTAGGCAGGGTAAGGTTAAGTTGAGGTATGCTACTGTAGCAAGTGGTTAAGGTAAGTGTTAGGGTTAGGGTAAGGTTAGAAAACAAGAACATGCATGGAGTGGAAACTGCTGCTACTCACAGATTACAAATCCTGCAATTTACCCACAACCAACCAACCACCTTGCAAAGCAACGTGACACTTGTCACGTTTTCTCTCACCACCACATAAGGGCGTCAGCAAATTTACAATTACACTCAAACTCAGCTGCCCATAGAATCGTTGGAACTACTAATTATTTGGAGCTACTAATTATTTCATTTTGTATTTGCAGATTAATGCAACCCAGAGACTACCAAGTGATAATCATGTTAAATGATTCCTTTTAATCCCTCATTACTCATTATCAGTGTGTTTAATATTAATGAAGACTCTCTTGATGAATTAAGACTCTTGATGATTCTTTCAATCCCCAACAATTAGTTTGGGCTCCAGAACACAGTGAATAAATATTTACTTTCTGGAATTGAAGAAACGTTCTACACGTGTCACTCTGTAAAATATCTGTCTGTATTTGAATTTCTAAAATGTTTGGGCAAATGTAAAATGCTTTATTCTTTTTGTGCCATATTATGCTGAAAAAAATGACACTTATCATTTGCAAATGCAGTGCTTATACATGTTCATATCACATTAAACCGTTGATCATGTTGTGACAAGCAATATGTTTCCTCATGAAAAGACTCTGATTTACTTAGTTGTATTTTTGTCTACCATGAACATACAATATACAGTATTGTGATGAGGGTAGATGTTTGGAATTTGACCATTTGTAGTTCACTTCTATTCCCTCAATCATGTCTTCATTGTCATTGAGGTAACAACCAGCTGGCCCATGAGAAAATAATCAATTTCCTGAATGTGGCATTTGTCTAGTGGCATTTGGCTAATGTGCTGAATTGGACTGCTTAGCCCAGGCAATGGACCACTGGCATCGCTCAGAATAGACTGGTTTGCAGGGCATGAATACAAAATGTGCTTATCTTTTTGCACTAGAAAGCAACCAATCATCAGCCACATCATCCAGCGCCACCCAGTTCTGCAGGAATAAATGTCTCACATCAGAAAGCGTGAAAAATGCCATCTCTAGTACTTCTCGTAGTCTTAGTAAACACACAAAACAGACATAAAACATTAAACATGAAAACGATCTCGTCCCGGAAGCATAGCCCTCCATGAATGTGGAGATGACATTGATTCCAGAACCAATTTTTCTTGTGAACGTTTTGTTGTGAATTATTTTGTTGGTAGCATGCTACCTTCAGGACAATAAACACCACTAGCTCCCATCCAAATATCCACTTTATCCTTACTCAATCTTCATGGCTAGCTATTTTACTACCTCTTACTTTTACTACTTTTTTTTCTGGGTCACCATGCTCAGCCATAAGAATAATATATTACGATGTCCCCTACAGATGTAGGATCTTAATTTGACCAGTATTGTTGCAGCATAATCCTGCAGCAAATGGATTTGAACTTTTAGTCCATAATGTTCCTTGAATGGTGGTTAGACTATTAGCTGGCCAAAATTAGGCTACATGAAAAGTGCAATACTGTTAAAATAACAGTGTGCTAGTGCAGGTTTTCAGTGAATTTATGTAAATCACGAAACACATCTGCATTTCTAGCAGCTCAGGAAAATTCTAAGCAGCAAATTAAGATCCTACATCTGTACCAAAGTTATTAGGCAATAAATAAAACTATTTAATCATGCAGAGAACATCCATGGTTCTAGCCTACAGTACTGTATCAAGGTCCCTCTTTTTCTCAAAAGCACAAACACACTCCAACCACATCTTGTGCAATTGATTTTGGAGGACTGAGATACATTTATTTCAATCTGAAGAGGATGAAAGTAAGGGCTATTATTGACTATTGTTGAGGGCTGTACCAGTTAAACCTGGTTTCATCCTGGATATGCTTTTGGGATATGTTTTTTGGTACAATGTCATGTTCTTTCTACCCACGTTGAGGTACAAATATTAATGTGTAGTTAAAGTATATTTAGCACATTTTGTGCTTTCATGGAAGGGTTGGTATTTTGTGAGTTGATAAGATATCTGCTCTTTGAACTCTAGTTTATCGACCCAGCAGGTAGATAACAGCAGACTAAACAAGCTATCTGCTCCCTCCCTTGCATGTAACATATGCTAGCTGAATGTGAGGGTTTTTATCTCACCCACCCACTTATCTTTCCACACAGCTTTGACTGTTTACTTATGATTAAACAGCATCTGTACTGTCCTGGAGGGCAAACTACCTGCCCTCCAGGACACCTACAGCACCCGATGTCACAGGAAAGCCAAAAAGGTAATCAAGGACAACAACCACCCGAGCCACTGCCTGTTCACACAGCTATCATCCAGAAGGCGAGGTCAGTACAGGTGCATCAAAGCTGGGACCGAGAGACTGAAAAACAGCTTCTATCTCAAGGCCATCAGACTGTTAAACAGCCATCTCTAACATAGAGTGGCTGCTGCCAACGTACGGACACAAATCTCTGGCCACTTTAATACATTTAATAAATTGATTTAAATAACGCCACTTTAATAATGTCTACATATCCTACATTATTCATCTCATATGTAAATATTGTATTCTATGCCATTTACTGCATCTTGCCTATGCCACACGGCCATCGCTCATATATTTATATGTACATATTCTTATTCATCCCTTTACATTTCTGTGTATAAGGTAGTCGTTGTGAATTTGTTAGATTACTTGTTAGATATTACCGCACTGGCGGAACTAGAAGCACAAGCATATCGCTAGCCTCGCATTAACATCTGCTAACCATGTGTATGTGACCAATACAATTTGATTTGATTTGAACACGGCACTGTTTGGTTAAAGACTGCTGCCACTGTTTCGCAGGCACAATTATTACTTATATTTGAATATACACAGGGTGGGGAAGGGTTTGTACACATCATGCTATGAGACTGTAAGCATTTTAGAGAAGCTGTCCTCCAAAGCTAATTAATATGAATAAGATCATTAATCATGCATCTGTCTCCTGTGGAATCAAATATATTAGCTAAGGGAAATTTGGTGTTTGGTCAGTATTTACAATACTGGCAGGGTGTATTTTTTTACAAACTCAATTTAGACCAGGTTTTGGGCAATAGTAATTAGTTTTTGGTGTATAAAAAGTAATGAGCTGTAGGGTGGTGTCACGACAGCTAGGAGTGGTGGGTGTGGAGTCAGGCGCAGAGAGCAGGGTGTAGGGAAAAATACTCTGTCTTTATTGCGGCGCGTAAATACAACGCCCCAAACACAACAGGCGCACACAAAACAACGGCGGCCCAAACAGGACGAGAGAACATGCCAACATACACGTCAGCCGAACGTCCACCAAACAAACAGAGAAACAAGCCCGCACGAAAGGAGGCGGGCTTGACCGGCTTAAATAGCCCTAGAAAAACACAAACACAAAACAGGTGCAAACAATAAGAAAAATCAATAGAAAGAAAAGGGAGGATCGGTGGCAGCTAATAGGCCGGTGACGACGACCGCCGAACGCCGCCCAAACAGGCAGAGGAGCCACCGTCGGTGGAAGTCGTGACAGGTGGAAGTATTATCGGACATTGCATTCCAACTAAGAATATTTGGATTCAAACGAGGTCAGGACTGTTTTGTGTCAGTTCCTGTTACAAAAAAACAGTGAATCGCAGTAAGCCACACACACACACAAATCAGAGCATTATAATGGGCAGAGACACAGCTACAAGCCCCACATTAGAGCTGAGATAACAACACAAGTTACTGTATTTCATCATGCAAGTTTGTAATGATGTCAGAGGACCTTGTTGCAAAGGAAGATGGATTTGAAAACGAGGAATCCAGCGCAATGAAGACTATGAATATTGGGGGTGGTGTTGGTGCTCAACTCTCTCTACATCTTCAGAGGTGGAAGAGACCCTCCAGAGCTATGTGTCTGGGGCTGCTGCATGTTCTGCGAATGGTTGGGATCAAAGGACTGACTGTTCAATGAAATGGACTCCTTGGTCAGTACTACTATGGAGGGAAAAACCAACAGGCCAGATTCAACACCCTCACAAAGAGAGAGACCATTACAGGAAAAGGTGAACAAACAGGAAATGGAGCTCAATGGAAAGAGGGCGTTCGGAGAATCCATCTACTACCTCTCCACTGAGATGAAATCCTGGCAAGAGAGAAGACAGGACTGTCAGAAGAGAGGGTTAGACCTGGTGATCATAACATCGAAGCGGAACAGGAATTCATATATGGATTCAAAGCATTTCTGAAAGTCTGGATTGGCCTGCATCACATCAAAAAGAGGGAGACTGGGAGTGGGTTGATGGTACATCAGCTACAACTACATATTGGATGAAAAATTAACCCAATAAATATGACAACATCAAGGACTGCAGTATGTTCGGTGATATAGAGTTGAATTTGGATATCCGTGTAAGAATAGATTTAAAAAAAATAATCAGTCACTTGAATCATTTGTTTCAATCATTATATTCATTATGCAACATTTGTACAAACTTAGTTTAGATCAGGTTGTGGGCAATGGTAATTAGTAATGGACTAAAACCTGTCTTGCATGTCTTTCGAAAAACATGGCACAGAACAACATAAATATATATACACTGCATTCAGAAAGTACTCAGACGAATTGTCTTTTTCCACATTTTGTTATGTTACAGTCTTGTTCTAAAATCACTTAAAGTAATATTTTCCTCATCAATCTACACATAATACCCCATAATGAGTTAGCCAAAAGGCACCTAAAGACTCTCAAACCATGAGAAACAAGATTCTCTGGTCTGATGAAACCAACATTGAACTCTTTGGCCTGAATGCCAGACGTCACGTCTGGAGGAAACCTAGCACCATCCCTACGGTGAGGCATGGTGGTGGCAGCATCATGCTGTGACAATGTTTTTCAGCGGCAGGGACTGGGAGATTAGTCAGGACCGAGGGAAAGATGAACGGAACAAACGACCCTAAGCACACAGCCAAGACAACGCAGGAGTGGCTTCGGGAGAAGTCTCTGAATGTCCCTGATGATACATCTCTGGTGAGACCTGAAAATAGCTGTGCAGCAATGCTCCCCATCCAACCTGACAGAGCTTGAGAGAATCTGCAGAGCTTGCCAAGCTTGTAGCGTCATACTCAAGAAGACTGGATGCTGTAATCGTTACCAAAGGTGCTTCAACAAGTACTAAGTAAAGGGTCTGAATACTAATGCAAATGTGACATTTTTGTTTAATATTATTTATTTATTTTTGCCATATTTTAAAAAAATCTGTTTTTGCTTTGTCATTATTGGGTATTGTGTATAGATTGATGAGAAAAAAACAAACAATTTAATCAATTTGAGAATAAAGCTGTAATGTCAGGGGGTCTGCATACTTTCCAAAGGCAATGTATATATACATAAGGCACACTTAACACACATACTTATACATACATATATATATGTGTGTGTGTTAAGTGTGCCTTGAATTCTAAATCAATCACAGACAGTGTCACCAGCAAAGCACCACCACACCATCAAACCTCCCCCTCCATGCTTCACGGTGGGAACGACACATGCGGAGATCATCCGTTCACCAACTCTGCATCTCGTCGGTTGGAACCAAAAATAGATTTTCACCTGTCTATTGTCCATTGCGTGTATTTCTTAGTAGTGTTTTTTTTACAGCAATTTTACCATGAAGGACTAATTCACGAAGTCTACTTAACAGCATGGCTACCACAGCATTCTGCAGCGATACACCATCACGTCTGGTTTGTGCTTAATGGGACTATCATTTGTTTTTCAACAGGACAATGACCTAAAACACACCTCCAGGCTGTGTAAGGGCTATTTGACCAAGAAGGAGAGTGATGGAGTGCTGCATCAGATGACCTGGCCTCCACAATCACCCAACCTCAACCCAATTGAGATAGTTTGGGATGAGTTGGATCGCCGAGTGAAGGAAAAGCAGCCAACAAGTGCTCAGCATATGTGGGAACTCCTTCAAGACTATTGGAAAAACGTTCCTCATGAAGCTGGTTGAGAGAATGCCAAGAATGTGCAAAGGTGTCATCAAGGCAAAGAGTGGCTACTTTGAAGAATCTAAAATATATTTTGATTTGTTTAACACTTTTTTAGGTTACTACATGATGCCATATGTGTTATTTCATAGTTTTGATGTCTTCGCTATTGTTCTACAATGTAGAAAATATTAAAATAAAGAAAAGTCCTTGAATGAGTAGGTGTGTCCAAACCTTTGACTGGTACTGTATATTCAAGTTCCTGCTGTGTATTTGATTATCAGATGTCCATGTAAACAGCATTATTGTTAAAAATCGTTCTTCTTGCAAAAAATGTTAACTTTTAATTGAACACACAATGTGCTGCAGTCTGTTCACATTGTTGAATTATTAACAAGTAATAATGCCCTCGAAGCCGGTGTTTGGAGGATATATTGGCACGGGTTTCCAGCCCTAGACTTTATCTCGGGGCCTAACTACACCTGTGCCAATATATCCTCCAAACACCGGCTTCTCGAGCATTATCATTTTTACCAACATATTCAAATAATGATTGACATATTTTCTTTTAGAACATTATTTTGATTAATTTACTCATACTATTTCATCCTTCCACAAGATATAGTCCCGACACAAATCTAGCGTTGCTAGAGACGCAACCCAGTCATTCAGTGCTTTTGTTCTGTCTATGGATGCGACCCAGTCGTTAGTTCTAAATGTTCTATTGCCATAATGGATGGCAATGTTCGTATCCCTTGCTTGCTAGCTAGACAACTACGGCTAATTTACAGTCATGTCAAAAAAGTGCAGCAAGAATAACATCAAAGTAGTTTCATTTGCATTTTATTAATCTGTTTTCTAGTGACAATTATTTGAATAAATGCATGAGCTAATGAGGCGCGATTTCTCCTGGCGTTGAAAATGTGCTCCCTCGTCAGGACACTGTTGTTCAGAGGAGCTAGCCAACAACACAGCTACAGTAACACAATCACTTCAAACTGAAGCTGGAAAGACTGCAAATTAGCTGCGTTTCGTTTGACCTTTTTTTCAATCTATTTTTTTGTATATATCCATAAAAATGATGCCAGCTAATTCATGATTTCGATTGGCTGAGAAACGTTGCCTGCCTGTCTGTCTCGTCCCGACTCGTTCATTACTATGGGACAGCAGGAGATCGATTTTGAATATTGAAACAATGTTGCAAATGTCGGACAGACAGACAGCAACGTCTATACAAATCTCTGCTGTTGAAAATGAAATGTTTGTCTAAAAGAAATGTGAGATAATGTCTAGATGCTTTTTTTATAGTGGAGATCAAGTTTATAAATTGCCTGGCTGGGCTGATGAGACAGTGGATTGCGCAGTCAGATGGAACATAGTAAATAGGTATTATGACATCATAGATTTAGCCGGTGGCAACCTGTGGAATAGGCACCAGCTGGAAAGCGATTTTAACCAATCAGCATTCAGGATTAGACCTACCCGTTGTATTACACTGGACACACACCTGTCTTGATGTCTTTGGAACAGAACACTAGAATCTAAAATGTGTGATCCAGGAAGGATTCTACAAGTGGATTTTGAGATCACATGCTGAGCTCCTTGGGCTGCCCAGAGTACACAGGAAAATTGTAGTCCATCTCCTTCAGTGGAGAAAAAAAAACATGTACACAGTTGTATGTGCACAGATATATAGAAACAACAGATACATGTATATTCTTTCAAAAAGATAAGACTGTAGAGTTTTAGGCCTCAAGTCTGATGTCTGAGGTCACAGTGATCGTACAAGATATTTGCTCTGCCAAAACACCCCTGGGCAAAAAACAATTACTCCAACAATGCCAAATTTCCCAGAAAGTCATTTGGGAAACAACGTGTGTCCCCAACCTGAAGGTGCACTCAGTCGAACATACCATTTGCTCATAACATTTAGCTTTTTCAGACTTTCCTTTTCCCCTTTCAGAGACCTAAAACAAAAATGTAATAAAATCAAGGCATAACATTTCTAACATTGCATAGATGTGTTATGCATATTGTGTGGTTCAATTGAACTACGTGCATTCGGTTGTTAATTAACACCATAGGTTTCATACTCTGCATCCTGAGTATGTTGGGTTTGTTCCTTCCATGTAGCAAGTACAGCATCTCTGGTCTTCTCAGAACATCCCAGTCCTCTGGGTTTTTCATTTAGCATGAATTACAATCAGATGCACTGGAGCAAATCCGATGTTCTATATGCAGGCAGGATGTTGGTGCCCAAGGCCCCCCATTAGCCACCTGCTGCCAGGCAGGAGTATGGACTGATTACTGCTCTGATTCTCTCTCCTTCTAATCATGAGAGAGAGATAAAAAAATGACTTGTGTCCCAAGGCGCTTTCATCTCTCACAAACAGCCTGTGAATGCAAAATGTTCTGCCCACACCTGAGATGTAGCCATTATTTACTATTTTACACCTAGGGTTACTATACATAACTTTAACCCATATAAGAGATTCTCCATAATTGAAATATTCCAGGCATTTCTATATAAACTCCAGTTGTGCCTTTTCAAAGTCAGCTATGACAACCAGGCCTGGTTTCCCCGATATTTCATAGCGTTCTATTGTTTCCAATTCTTGTCTTATATTATCTCCAATTTTTTTTAAAATTTTATTTAACCTTTATTTATCTCCAATATATCGTCCATGTAAATTACCTGTCTAATTAGGATGAAAAATTTCTGACAAAACCTTTTAATTAAAGCATTTGTCACGACAGCTAGGAGTGGTGGGTGTGGAGTCAGGCGCAGAGAGCAGGTTGTAGGGAGAATAAATCCTTATTTATTGCGGCGCGTAATACCAACGCCCCAAACTCAACAGCAGCACACAAAAACAAAGGTGTCCCAAACAGGACGAGAATAATAGCCAACACACACGCCAGCCGAAAGTCCACCAAACAACAGAGAAACAAGCCCGCACGAAAGGAGGCGGGCTTGACCGGCTTAAATAGCCCTAGAAAATACAAACACAAAACGGTTGCAAACAATAACAAAATCAATACATAGAAAGGAGGATCGGTGGCAGCTAATAGGCCGGTGACGACGACCGCCGAACGCCGCCCGAACAGGCAGAGGAGCCACCGTCGGTGGAAGTCGTGACAGCATTAAGCTATATTTTTTGTATCACAACACTGAAGTGTAAGGAACTCCAGTTGTTTTTATATGTACCACTTGGATCCTGTTTCAGTAATAATGAAATCAGACCTGTACAAAATGTAAATGTACAAAGGTGAATCTGCTTATCATTGCAAGCATTATGACAACAAGGTGGCAGCTGGCAATCCAAAGCTGTAGTCCAAGAGTTGATCTGTACTGCTTTGGTGGAGGAAGAAATCCTTCCGGAGAGGGAGGTTGATGAAAAGGGTCTTATGGGTAGTAGGGTGAGTCCCGTAGACGTGCAACTGCGAGAGTTAGAACTAAAGGCAAAGTTGGAGCAACAGAAATTAGAACTTCGAGCACAAGGAAAGGGAAAGAGAACGTGAGGAGAGATTGACACAGCAGAAATATGATCTTGAGCACAAGGAAAGAGAACGTGAGTGTTACAGATTCACGGAGGCGTGTTGTGCAATTAAACTGAACCGATTTCCTTCAGATCAACATGTTAACAACTCGTACAAAACTCCTCACATCTCTGTTCACACACAATGTGTCTGAAACATTCTTAAAGCAACAGTATTCTATACTCATCTGAGCTACGACACCATATTACTGAACACAACATTCCACCCCCCCCCAACCCTCCCCACTTTAGTTCACATAGTCTTTAAGCCACGAGGGAGGAGCTATGACCCGTTGGGATCTCTGTGTTCAGAGGTGTGACTGGTGGCAGGGGGAACTGCAAGCATTTGAGGCCTGACTGGTGGAAGGGCCCTGAACTGAGCCTGGTGTAGGGGTGAAGGTGTGTGAGCGGTAGTCCAAAGGGAGTTTCAGTTCCTGCCAATCATGAGAGAGCCAGGAGACACCCCAGTTGTGGAGTGCTTGGTAGCCCTGATGTGGAGTAGTGTAAGGCATAGAGCCACATCAAAAGGTCATCCCACAGCCAAGTAGAACCGTATTCCTTCCTTCAGGGTCCTGTTCAATCAATCAAATATATTTATGAAGCCCTTTTTACATCAGCCGATGTCACAAAGTGCTATAAAGAAACCCAGCCTAAAACCCCAAACAGCAAGGAATGCAGATGTAGAAGCACGGTGGCCAAGAAAAACTCCCTAGAAAGGTAGGAACCTAGGAAGAAACCTAGAGAAGAGCCAGGTTCTCAGGGGTGGCCAGTCCTCTTCTGGCTGTGTCGGGTGGAGATTATAACAGTACATTGCCAAGATGTTCAAACATTCATAGATGACCAGCAGGGTCAAATAATAATAATCACAGTGGTTGTAGAGGGTGCAGGTCAGCACCTCAGGAGTAAATGTCAGTTGGCTTTTCATAGCCGAGCATTCAGAGTTCGAGACAGCAGGTGTGGTAGAGAGAGAGTTGAAAACAGCAGGTCAGCAGGTCAGCAGGTCAGCCACAACGTTGTGGCGTCCCGGGTTGAACTCAAGATCAAAATTGTACTGGTTCAGATGGTCTGCTCATCTGAAAAGCCGTAGAGGCTTGTGTCCGGAGCCCTGTGTGGCCAGCAGTGCCGTGAGGGCTTGATGGTCTGTGCAGAGTTTGAATGGTCTGCAGTAAAGGTGCCAACGCTTGCACGCCAACATGCAAGCAAGTGAGCCAGTGTCGGGGTCAATGTGAGATGCACCTTGAGCTCCTGCCCAACAGTCCAGAGTCCATGTCGCGTCTCTTTTCAGAAGCCGTCGAAGAGGAGCGGTTGTCTCAGCGTAGTTTGGAAGAAACCGTGAGTAGTATGTTGCCATGCCGACTGACGCTCAGGCAAGGTGAAAATGGCATCCACATGGGATAGGATGGGGTTGATGCCCTGGCTGGAGAGCCTGTATCCAAGGAACTTAACATCTGACACCCTGAACACACACTTTTCAGTGTTGAGTTTGGTCCTGTTCTCGAAAGCTGATGAAACCCCTGCTGCAAGCGAAAATCTTGCTGTCTGTGGTGCACTGTGCACCACCATGTCATCCAGATAGATTGACACTCCAGGGATGCCTTCCAGGAGAAGAGTCATAATCGTCTGGAAACATCTGGGCTCGGAGCTGAGTCCGAATGGCATGTGTTTGTACCTGAACAGCCCCCTGTGTGTTATGAACGCAGTGAGATCTCAACTCTCATGTGCCAGGGGAACATGGAGGTATCCCTGCCTCAGGTCTAGTTTGCTGAATACTGTGGACGCATAAAAATGGGTTGTGAGCTCCTCAGTGGTTGGTAGCGGGTACTTGTCAGGAATAATCACATTGTTCACAGCCCTGAGGTCCATGCAGATCAGAAGTGCAACAGGTTAATCTGACAGCTTGAACCCTAGGGCATGAAATGTGTCCAGTCCCAGGATGTTAGCGCCATCTGTTGCAATGTAGAACTGGCTGGGTAGTTTGTTGTTGTAACAGACTGGCAGTGAGAATGTCCCAATGATTGAGATCGGTGTGTGGTTGTAGCTGTAGAGGGATACTGCTGGTCTCTGCAGTGGCACATGTGACAAGAAGGAATCATAAGTGGCTTTGTTCAAATGTGTCACTTTTGCTCCAGTGTCAATCACCAGTGAGGTTTTAACACTCTCAATGTAGCAGTCACATTGCTTGAACACAAATGAGTCATGAGTCATGTACAGAGTTAATGGAGACTGGTGAACTGCATCTGCTCGATGCTGTCCTGCCGCTGCTGAACGACAACAACTGGGCAAAATGATTGTATTTGTTGCAGTTCTTGCAGCGTTGCCCCTTTGCTGGACATGTAGATGCTCTTGTAGCATGCCCATTGGAGCCACAATTTGAACAACGTCGCCCCCGAGTGGTTTCCTGCACATTTTGCACTGGTGCCTCAGCCAGCCCCCTGAGATGTGCTCTGTAGTTTATTTAGGTCAGCGAGAGCAACTTTCATTTGTTTTTCAATATTCAGTGCTTTCTCCAGTGTCAGATCATTGGTCTCAAACATCAATTTCTCCCTCAGTGGAGCACATTATGTTTTTTCAATGAGCTGATCACGTACAAATTAGTTTTCAAGTGGCCCGAATCTGCATGGTCCCACTAGCTCTCTCATGGAGGAGACAAACTGTGCTACGGACTCACCCGGCAGCTGAGCTCGTTGTCTGAAGAGAAAACTATGCATGATCACACCGAGTGAGGCTCTGTAATGTTACTCGAGAGCTTGGACCGCGGATTGCCACTTAACTAATGCTCATGTGGCTGAATGGAAGCAAGTCTTCGCAGTTAAAGAGCGAAACTGCCCGAGCAACAGTGAAATGTCTCGGGAAGGTGGTGGGGCAAGGGAAAGTACGACCAGTCCTTGCAAAAGTGGAGGCCATCAATAACCTTCTAGTACTAGCCTCTCACCAGGAACTGCACAGATTCTTGGGAATGGCTGGCTACTACCATGCTTTTTGCAAGAACTTGTTGCGCCACTCACAGATTTGATCAGTCCGAAAGTCGTTTTCCATTGGAGCACCGACTGTCAGCAGGATTTTGAGAAGACAAAGACCCTTTTGTTCTCTGCATCGCTGCTCCGGATTCCCATGGTCTGTTTGCTCTGTACACCAAGGTCAGCGACGGAGGCGCAGGGGCTGTGCTCCTACAGAAAGACGATAAGTGTTGAGCACCCTGTGGGATACTTTTAAAAGAAATTGGCCTCACATCAAAAACACTACTCGACTATCGAGAAGAAGACACTCGCTTTGGTAATGGCTCTTCAGCACTTCGAGGTTTATGTAACGGTCTCTACACCTCTGGTTGTGTATACAGACCAAAACTATCTTGTGTCTTGTTTGCTATGAAACTGTCCCTGTTTGCAAATAATTAAATCTGACATGTCATTAGGAATCTGAGCATGGTACTTTCAAAAGTTAGGTCTACCTTTCCACCCCAGACAGAGTAAGCTTTAACTGCAGGCTATTCTTAATCCGTGGATTAACCTAGCGGGAGGTCACAAGTGTTTCCCTAAAAGCTGTCTGGGTTTAAATAGAAAGTGAATAGATTAATCAATTGATAGTGACAGAATTAGATTACTTCCCAAGCAAAGGCTTTTTGTCTCCTCGGCTATAGAAGGTTGTAGCTCAGCCTCTGAATGTCAAAGAGACTAAACAATGATATCCCCATATGCATGAGTCACATCTTTCCTGGGTATTTTACAGCTTGTTTCTATCATAAAGCATTGTGGACCAAAGCACTGTTATAGTTCACTTTTCATGAACCGGGTGGTTTGAGCCCTGAATGCTGACTGGCTGAAACCCATGGTATATCAGACTGTATGCCAAGGGTATGACCAAAAAATACATTTTACTGTTCTAATTACGTTGGTAACTAGTACCTCTGGGGTTTTTGGTATGTGGCCAATATACCACGTCTAAGGGCTGTTCTTAGGCACGACGCAACATGGATACAGTCCTTAGCCGTGGTATATCGGCCATATGCCACACACCCTCGTGCCTTATTGCTTAAATATAATCAGATCTGTTTTATTTTCTTCAAAATCTTAAGCTAATGCCTTTTGCCATTGTCTTTAATAAAAGGTAGGCTTACGGCATACCCTGTTATACTCCCTCAATTCCAGTCTTGGTTTTAACTTAACAGCCCTTCAATGACACAGAGGTAGGCTATATAAAGAGTGCATGGTGTGTGGAGGAATTGACCAACAAATCTATGGATATAGCAGCCTGTAGCCTAATTTTGTATGTAAAACAGTTAGGCCTACCTCTTAAATAGGAAAAAAATAGGCTCCAACACAAAGCCCTATTGTTGTTAGTAAAGTGAATTTAAAATCAATATGGTTGAAATGAATTATGACTTTTTGAATTTTCCTACTTTCAGCACCATGAGCTGTCCATTTCCGATTGATTGTGCTGTGGCTGCTGCTTCAAGTTTCAGCACCCCAATGTAAGTTAATCGAATAACTGAAACATACAAGTAACGCATTGCAAGGAACATATTGTTTTTAATACAATTAATTATAGTAGTAGCAAGCTGTCAAAGTTGACTGAACAGAACATAGGCATAGGCTAGTCTGCGTGCATAAACAAATATTTGATTCTCCTTCTGAACTGACAGCATAGGCCTACACCTCACAGCCATTAGTAAGCAGCACAGAAAAGCGTTTTTGATCAGCAAGAGCAGAGCAGGCCGGGGCTCAGGGTTGGATTATCCATTGCAGTGTGCATTGCAACCTAGTTGTATTTACACCATCCCAGCAGCTGTCTTAGAAATACAACTTTGCTCTGTGCTTCTCTGAGCATGCACTTTATAGCCTATAGGCTATGGATCATTTGCTTGAGACCACACTAAATAGCCTATATCCCCACTTGCTATTGTGTGCCCAGTGGAGAATCAGAGATAAGGGGCGACATCGGGCACACATCAATATATAGCCTAATAAGCAACTAATTCTAAAACACTGGAAACATAGAAATGTCCTTAATTACATGACCCTCCCTGAACTAGATTTAAAAAACACTAAACCCTCCTTGAAATTTAAAAAGCATGGCCCTCACCCACTTTCCTACAGGTAACCATTCTGTACATTTCGATTCATCCCTAATAGGGCTAGGGGCTGCAGAAGATACAAAAGGCAGTCAGTGGACTTTCAACTCATAATATTGCTTTTGTGATTTGTCTCTCTCCTGTCTCTCTCCTTGCCTTTGTAATTAATTTCTCTCCTGGAGGCAGACATTGATTCTGGTTACTGAATATTTCTCAATCCAGTATCTAAGTAATCGCACACGTCAATAGAGATCACTCCAGGCCTTCCTCTCCACTGTCTGATTAGGTATCCCGACACACACAACCCCCATGTTTGTCTTGGTCAATACAGCAATACACAAGGCTGCAGTAATTCCATCACATTCATGACAAGATGGGGGTGGGTGGAGAGGCTTCCTCTAACCCATTGCTTCTTCTAACCCATTGCTTTACACTATATATAATAATACGATTAGGTGATGTCTTTACATTAAAAACATAAGTCTGTCAGATGCCAGTCTTTCCAATTAATTGAATACCCCTTGATTTTCAAGAATAGGACATGGAAATATGGAAATGTACATTAACCAAATTGTTTTACCTGAGCATAAGGCAAAAACTAAGAACTTCTTAGCCTACTCTGTTGTTTATGGTTTTGTTGTCATGGAGGACTGATTGGGCTCATTGCTTCAATTCAAGAAAGTGCTATTTGCATTTGAAAAATGTATGCCATATGCTGCATTTGCTATAGGCCTACTGTTTATTTGTTTGATGGTGACACTTTGATATCTCGATAATTTGCAGCTGTGTAGCCCTATCAAAGTGTGCGAGTTTGAGCATTTGTCTGTCAGGCCTTTTTTTCTTTCTACCAGCACAAATTGCATTGAGCAATGAAAGCCCCACCAGTGGTTTTCTTAAATGAAACTTGTTTTTGACAGTATGGAGCACAGTATCACAGAGCAGTTTAGAAGGGGAGAAACTCTCTCAAACTTTTGCTCCATAAACTGGGATCGCCTCTATGCAGCTGTTGGAAGAGCATATTTATCACTGGCTGTCAACTATTCGCAAAAAAAAATATAATTGATAAGCAGCTTAAACTTCTTAAATTCAACCATTATTTCGGTTAAAATACACATACAGTACCAGTCAAAAGTTGACACACCTACACATTCAAGGGTTTTCTTTATTTTTACTATTTTCTACATTGTAGAATAATAGTGAAGACATCAACACAATGCAATAACACTTAAGGAATCATGTACAGTAGTAACCAAAACAGTGTTATATATCATTGCGCTTCATGGTTTTTGCAACTGCACTTGAAGAAACGTTCAAAATTCTTGACTTTTTCCAGATTGACTGACCTTCATGTCTTAAAGTAATGATCTCTTTGCTTATTTGAGCTGTTCTTGACATAATATGGACTTGGTCTTTTACCAAATAGGGCTTCTTCTGTATATCTTCTGTATACCACCACTACCTTGTCACAGCACAACTGGAAGACATTTTGTAGGCTACAGTCAAGGCTAATCCCCCTATTTTCCCGTGATCCATCAAACTCATTTGGTGTGTCATAGTGGTCTCTTAGTTGTGGTCAGTCTCGCTTAGGCGGACCAAATTTAAACTTGCGCCTATTTTTAATGCTGGTTTTGCAAAACTACCTTTCTGAATTTAAAAGTAATCTAGTTTTTCAAAAGTATCTGTAATTTGATTAGAATATTGTTGCTGGTAATGTAATAGATTATAGTAAAACAAATTATTACATGTAGTCTGTTTTGGGGAGTAACAGATTAACAGGCTTAAACAGCTGCAAATTATTGAGATATCAAAGTGTCCCCCATGAAAACGTAAACAATAGGCTTTTAGCAAATGCAGCATATGGAATACATTTTTCACATGCAAATAGCCCTTTTAGGTAGCGCTCAAAGCATTCCATGAAAGCAGCATTTCTTTTTCAACTCCAAGCAATGAGCCCAATCAATCCTCTATGACAACACAATCAGTTCTCCCCAGTTTTACAGCTGCACCACTGAGAGTATTTTGACTGGCTGCATCACCGCTTGATAAGGCAACTGCTCGGCATCCGACTTCAAGGCACTACAGAGGGTAGGGTGTTCGGCCCAGTACATCAACGGGGCCAAACTCCCTGCCATCTAGAACGTCTATACCAGGCGGTGTCAGAGGAAGGCCCTAAAAATTGTCAAAGCCTCCAGCCACCAAAGTCATAGGTTGTTCTCTCTGCTTCCGCACGGCAAGCGGTACTGGAGTGCCAAGTCTGTGACCAAAAGACACCTGAACAGCTTCTACCCCCAAAACATAAGACCGCTGAACAGTTAATCAAATGGCTACCTGGACAATTTACATTGACCTCCTTTATTATTTATCTTCATTATTTTGCACTGGCTCCATGCACACTCACTAGTCTCGACCCACGCACTCACACATACGACACTGCAGTGGCGGTCGGTGACGTTTTAAGATGAACATGCCTTATTTCTATTACAGCATATTGGATGACTGCTATTAATATTCCATTCACCCAGCTGAATGTAACATTGCTAGGTTTACACTACTACATGACATTTTCCCTGTACCCATCATGGAGGTTGCTTCGTTCAGATTGCTTTCGTTTAAAATGTTTTTTTTCGGCGCAATGTATACAAACCTGATCACACGCAAACACAGTTCACTATCATAGTAGCCACATACAAACAACTCATTGTATATATAATTCCTTCTCGCATCTAGCTACGCACTCTTCTCTATACTTTTCCCTTCGCTTGTGGACAACACATCAGCTGTCTGTGACCAGGCAAAAAAAACTTTCCAAGCCAAACCTTCATATCATGACCACTAGCCGCTACACACAGCCTACACCATTGTCACATCCCAGTCAATTTTGCTAATAGAACTAACACTTTAGTAAACCTGCTACAATCATGCAGGACAGTGTACAGTCAGCAGCAAGCAGTTTAGCAGTTACACCGGCGGGCCCCAGTGGCAATAAATGAATAAAACCAAAAGCTTACTTTGACTTGGAAGAGTTGTGTTCGATAGCTATAGCCAGCTAGTTAACATAGCATCCCTCTCTGTTTGAGCTAGCTAAGTAAGTCAAAGTGAAAAAAATATATACAACAAAATCTCTCTCTCTCTCTCTCTCTCTCTCTCTCTCTCTCTCTCTCTCTCTCTCTCTCTCTCTCTCCTTATTGTCTAGTCACTTTTACTCTCCTTATTGTCTAGTCACTTTTACTCCTAACCACATGTACATACTGTATTACCTCAACTACCTCATTCCCCTGCACATTACCTCGGTACTGGTATATAACCTCATTATTATTTAATTGTGTTACTATTTCCTTTTTTATTTAGAAAATATTTTTACCTCTGCACTGTTGGGAATCGTCTTGCAAGTAAGCATTTAACTGTAAAGTTTACACCTGTTGAATTCGGTGCAGGTGACCAATAAAATTTTATTTCACAATCATAAACAACAGAGTAGGCAAGTACGTCCTTTGTTTTTGTGTTACGCACAGGTAAAAAATTGGTCTAAACTACATTTCCATATTTCCAAGTCCTATTCTTGAAGATCAAGGCGTATGAAATTTACTGGAATGACTGGAAATCTGACAGACTGTTTTTTATGTTATCCATTTTTGTCTTCTTCTAATGCCTATAAATCAGATTACTTTACTAAGCTTGGGTAATCCAAAATGTACAATGACTACAATGTTGGACATGTAACTAGTAACTGTAACAGATTACATTTAGAAAGTAATCTACCCAACCCTACATGTAATCCATTACTCCTCAACCCTGGTGGTGGCAGGATCATGTTATGGGTATGATTGTCACTGGCAGGGACTGGGAAGTTTGTCAGAATCAAAATAAATATGAAAGGAGCAAAGCACAGGTGAAAAGGTAGAGGAAAACACACCTTCAGAAGGACAATTACACAAACTTTAAAGCCAAAGAGACACCAGAATGGCTTTCCAAGAGGTGTTGAGTGTTCCTGAGTGGTCCAGTCTCTGTCCTGACTTTCATTAGATTGAAAATATACAATGTTTGAATAGTGCTGTCCATCAATGATTCCCAACAAAATTGAATGAGCTTGAGCAATTTTGGTATAAACGTTGCTCTAAGAATTGTGCGAAGTTGGTAGAATAGTATTCTAAATGATTCACAGATGTAATGGCTGCCAAAGGTGCTTCCACAAACTATTACCTCTGGGCAGTGAAGACATGCAATGAAGACATCTTCATTAAAACAAAAACATTTATATAATTTTTATTTCACTTTGTGGATTAGGTTGTGTATATTTGAAAAATTCTAATTAAATCACTTTTTAGCTGTAATTTTAAGGCAGTTAAAGGGGTGTGAAGACTTTCACTAGGCACTGTTTGTAGGCCTGGTGAAATATATGAAAACAAGTCTCACATTAGGATGCTTGTGAGAAGTGCTCAGTATAGTTAGACTATTGTACCCTATTAAAATCCACATGCCCTGTCTTTAAACCACTGTAGAATTGAGGAGTGTTGAGGTTGTTCGGTTAGCTCTAGAGAATACCTCTCTTTGTAATATTTGACAATTTTGATTGGCTTAGTGTTTGACAGCCATGCACAATGGTGTTACATTCATTACATTACAACCAGCTATGAATATGTTGGAGGCTGATATTGTCTGAATCTATATAATAGATACAATAGCTGAATGAAGAGCAGAGGTGCATAGACATTTGCTGTGAGGAGCCATTCACTGCTCCATCACAAGAGGCTGACGTGAGGGTCGGCAGATGGAGGCACTTCTGAGGGGACAGTGCTCTTGAGCAAGGCACTTTTTCTAATGGAATAGTTATATTGTTCAAGAATCAATGATTATATATCATGATTGTAAAAGTCAAAAAATGTATGTAGCAATCACAGACTGCCCCTAAGAGTCTATAGCTGGTGATATCTACTAAACCTACTTGGCACGCTACGTAACTTCAATTTGGATGATTGACATTGTTTTAAATTACAGGTTGTAATGAAACAAAATAGGAAAAACGCCAAGGGGGTGAATACTTTTGCAAGGCACTGTATGTCTACTTCACCATCCGCCCATTTTATTGGTAAACTACAAGGTAGTGTAAACACCATTTTTTTACGATCCAATACGTACTATGGTACACTTGTCATAATTAGGTTTTAATCCAGAGAGGCTAGAAAAGTGATCTTCAATGAGACTGTGCAGGGATCCAGATTGTGGACTTAAGAAAAAACGAGTCATCGGCATACATTGACACTTTTGTCTTTATCCCCGGGATTTTGTATCTAACTGCACTGTCCAGTTTACGGTAGCTATTACAGTGAAAGAATACCATGCTATTGTTTGAGGAGAGAGCACAGTTATGAACTTGAAAAGTTATTAATAAACTAATTAGGCACATTTGGGTAGTTTTGATGCAACATTTTGAACAGAAATGCAATGTTCATTGGATCATTCTAAAACTTTGCACATACACTGCTGTCATCTAGTGGCCAAAATCAAAATTGCGCCTGGGCTGGAATAATACATTATGGCCTTTTTCTTGCATATCAAAGATGGTACAAATAAAAAAAAAAAAAAGCATGTTTTACCAGATCTACGATCTGGTGCAACCAATTACCTTCAGAAGTCACATAATTAGTTAAATAAAGTCCACCTGTGTGAAATCTAAGTGTCATATGATCTCAGTATATATACACCTGTTCTAAAAGGCCCCAGAGTCTGCAACACCACTAACAAGGGGCACCACCAAGCAAGCGATATTATGAAGACCAAGAAGCTCTCCAAACAGGTCGGGTTATAAAAAAATATCCAAAACTTTGAACATCCCACGGAGCAGAATTAAATCCATTATAAAAAAATTGAAACAATATGGCACCGCAACAAACCTGCCAAGAGAGGGCCGCCCACCAAAACTCACGGACCAGGCAAGGAGGGCATTAATCAGAGGCAACAAAGAGACCAAAGATAACCCTGAAGGAGCTGCAAAGCTCCACAGCAGAGATTGGAGTATCTGTCCATAGGACCACCTTAAGTCGTACCCTCCACAGAGCTGGGATTTACGGAAAAGTGGCCAGAAAAAAAACATTGTTTCAAGACAAAATAAGCAAAGACGCTTGGTGTTCGCCAAAAGACATGTGGGAGACTCACCAAACATATGGAAGAAGGTACTCTGGTCAGATGAGACTAAAATTGAGCTTTTTGGCCATCAAGGAAAACGCTATGTCTGGCGCAAGCCGGACAATTTTTTAAAATATTTGTTAATGATATTCTGAATAGAAACGGAGGAGTTATGTCACATATGCAGTTATGCTCATTCCATTCTTTCAACCAACTGATAGCAGCACTACCACACAAATGGAGGAGGCAAGTGGAAAAGGGAGAAGGTATGTAACCTGTTTGCCTGCCATATATTAAAGATACAAATTGGCTGAAATGAACGTTTTGTGTAGTTAGATTTGGCAGCAATTCATTCCAGGAAGCATTGGCATAAATAGAAAAATATACCAGTCTCATTTGAGGACAAAAATGTTGACAGCTGTGCCGTGCAGGTTGCAAAATAAATGGGAAGATATTTGCGATGTACCAATTCCATGGCACATGGTTTATGAACTGGTACAAAAAACTACACTTGATTCAACACTTTTTAAAATTTAGTTTTTCAATATAAATTATATAAAATTCTTGCCACCAAAACAGAATGCTATATATATGGGGCATACAACAATCTCAGCCATGTAGAGTTTGCTGCGAAGAGACAGAATCTGTAGATCCTTTGTTCTGGTATTGTCCCTAGGTAGCTTGTTTCTGGTCACAGGTTCAGGAATGGTTAAAAAAAATATATATATAACAAATTAACCTTACAAATAGCAGTGTTGGGCGATTTGGAAAGTCATAGTCAATAAATATAATGATACTCATAGGAAAGTTTTCATCTTTAGCTCACAATCGGGTGGATACTGTACGATTAGAAAGTTTAAATATTTTTATGTAAAACAATTTAAAAATATATGGCACATGGAAACTAAACGATGTTGGTCTATGGTGATTGGTGGGATGGCTTGAGAGTGGCTGAGGGTTGGGATTAAAGAGCTTATGTTTGGTAAAGTATTATTGTTATGTGATTGCTTTATACAAAAGTACCATGTATGTAAAATGTAGCAAAAAAGCTGTAAAAACTAAAAGATATTTGTCCTCCGAAGAGGGGAGGGGTTAATAAAAAAACATGTTTTTAAAAGGTGTCAAGCTCATTGAGGAACTCTCCAAGGGCACCTGGTGGGCGATCGATGACAACATTGTTAAGCTTCATAGACAAGTGACATTGACAGCATGGAATTGAAATAAGCAGATGTGCCCTGTGCCATTGTGACAACCGGATGATCTTGGACTATAAGAGAAAACATAGTCAGATGAAGAGAGCAGCTGGAGTAGCAGTGTTCTCTGGGGTGATCCATGTCTCCGCCAGGGCCAACAAGTCAAGGGACTGAAGGGCAGCATAGGCTGAAATTAACTTGGCATCCTTGACCGCAGATCGGCAGTTCTAAACGCAACCAGATACTAGGAATTCCACATGGGTTGTGACCGCAGGGTAAACTAAATTAGAATGGTTACAGCCAAGGGTTGGGCAGCATCTGTATAGCCTACAGGGAGATGAGCAAACAGGTATAGAAAACACAAAGTTGCCAAAGCTACAAAAGAGCAAAATGAGAATCACAAAATAACTAGGTAAGATACTCAAGTGAGAGAGTGGTATGGAGCCTTCCTCTCTTTCATTCCTCAAAGAACTCTGCAGAACAACTCAGCAGAACCGTCTTCGTTTCGGCGACAGTCTTAGTTATGTCGATGAGACTAACATGACCGCTGCTTACAGCTACTGCTGAGAAACCAGGAGAGACTGAAGTACTAACACTAATTACTAACTGCCTAGCAGAGGTGAAGAGAACACCTCCCTGTACTTATTGCTGATTGCTTAGGAGAGAACTTTATCCCGGTTGATGTGTCAACAATCATCTGCAAGTTATGAGCAGTCAGTTCACACACCAAGTACTGTAGGCTACTGAGAAGACAGGCAGCACTTAAAATAGATGGCCCTAGCTAGCAAAAAGACAGTACTAGACAACAGATAAAGACAAAAATATTACGTATCACTCCTGGAGATATCACGAGTCCTTTAGTGTCTTTAGCTCACTGCAGTGGCCTGCCTAGCAGTCACCAGATCTCAATCCAATTGAGCATCTGTGGGATGAGATGAAACAAGCTATTCGGAGTAGAGATCCACTACCAGCCAACTTGACACAACTGTGGGAAGCATTGGAGTCAACATTGGCCAGTATTGCTGTGGAACGCTTTCGACACATTGTAGAGTCCATGCCCCAACGAATTGAGGCTGTTCTGAAGACAAAAGGGGGGGTGCAACTCAATATTAGGAAGGTGTTCCTCATGTTTTGTACACTCAGTGTATCATGTTAATCACATAAACAGGTCTTTGAGAATGATCTCCCCCAGGTGGTAAGGGTAGGTAACAACACATCTGCCATGCAGATCCTAAACACAGGGGCCACTCAGGGGGTGCGTGCTCAGTCCCCTTCTGTACTCCCTGTTCACTCATGACTGCACGGCCAGGCACAACTCCAACACCATCATTAAATTTGCCGATGACACAACAGTGGTAGGCCTGATCACCGACAACGACGAGACCGCCTATAGGGAGGAGGTCAGAGACCTGACCATGTGGTGCCAGGACAACAACCTCTCCCTCAATGTGATCAAGACAAAGGGGATGATTGTGGACTACAGGAACTATAGGACCGAGCATGCCCCCATTCTCATCAACGGGGCTGCAGTGGAGCAGGTTGAGAGCTTCAAGTTCCTTGATGTCCACATCACCAACAAACTAACATGGTCCAAGCACACCAAGACAGTCGTGAAGAGGGCACAACAAAACCTATTCTCCCTCAGGAGACTGAAAAGACTTGGCATGGTTCCTCAGATCCTCAAAATGTTTTACAGCTGCACCATCGAGAGCATCCTGACTTGTTGCATCACCACCTGGTATGGCAACTGCTCGGCTTCCGACCGCAAGGCACTACAGAGGGTAGTGCGAACGGCCCAGTACATCAACGGGGCCAAGCTTCCTGACATCCAGGACCTCGATACCAGGCAGTGTCAGAGGAAGGCCCTAGGTCCAAGAGGCTTCTAAACAGCTTCTACTCCCAAGCCATAAGACACCTGAACATGTAGTCAATTCGCTACCCAGACCTTTTGCAGTAAGGTTGCCGAAAGGTTACTGGATCAAATCCATGAGCTGACAAGGTATAGAACTCTGTTGTTCTGCCCCTGAACCAGGAAGTTAACCCACTATTCCCCAGTAGGCTTGTAAATAAGAATTTGTTCTTAACTGACTTGCTAGTTAAATAAAGGTTAAATAAATAATAATAATATTGGACAAATTACCCATTCCATCTCATAATAAGGAAATAAGCTAAAAGAAAAGTTGAGCAAGAGTTAGTGGTGTAAATTACCTTCAGGTTTCTGCTGTTTGAACAAAATAACATGATAGCCATTGATCCTGAAACATAATTTTACAATTTCTTGTAGACATAATAATTTAGAGCTTCCAGCAGATGTGACTGTAGCTTGATAGTTGAGGATAATTATGATTTGAAGAGAATTGGAATGTTAAGGTTCTGTTGGGGAAGGGAAGCTTTTTGCTGGGATACCAAGGTATGACATAGAGTCAGCATCTGACACCTGTTTGAACATTCCCCTTCAACAAATTCCACATAAAGATGATTCTACCAGATACATCATGTTCGTTTCCTTGTGTTTATGCCATGTACATTATGTCTATTTAATCTATTTCTATGCCCACTGGAACTTTTTAAATGACACACAGCACTGGAGTGAGTGCTCAACTTCTTCCTCGGTTTTTGTGTGAGCTATGGTAAAGGGTTGCTTTAATATATTAAAATTGGATTGCAAAGGAAAAGAATACAACAAACAGATTTCTGCAGCTGTTGTTTACCCCTTTAATATCAGGAACACGACCTGTGCTTGTTTGCTGTTGGTTTATTTTGTATTTTCGTAATGAGGCATCTACAGTAACTAGAAGCCAGAGGAGGAGAGGAAAATAAATAATCATTACTGTTGATCTCCCTGGAGAGCTGGTGCAGACTGTTCATTCATAATGCATTGTGTTCTGTGGAGGGAGGTATTGTGGGTATTTCGGCAGAGTCCCATCACCCCATTATCTTGCTACTGCAATGGCTGCTGGGATCACCTGTGGTATTTGGTATTTTATTAGGATCCCCATTAGCTGTTGCAAAAGCAGCAGCTACTCTTCCTGGGTTCCACACAAAACATGAAACATAATACAGAATGGCAAAATACAGAACATCAATAGACAAGAACAGCTCAAGGATAGAACTACATACATTTTGTTTTTAAAGGCACATGTAGCCTACATATCAATGCATACACACAAACTATCTAGGTCAAATAGGGGAGAGGTGTTGTACCGTGAGTTGATGCTTAATCTTAATCTTTAAACCAGGTTTGCTGTTTATTTGAGCAATATGAGATGGAAGGAAGTTCCATGCAATAAGGGCTCTATATAATACTGTACGCTTTCTTGAATTTCGCTTTTTATGGATTTGGGGACTGTGAAAAGACCCCTGGTGGGATAAGTGTGTGTATCAGAGCTGTGTGTAAGTTGACTATGCAAACAATTTGGGATTTGGGGTTTCTTATAAAAAAAAGTGATGCAGTCAGTCTCTCCTCAGCTCTTAGCTAAGAGAGACTGGCATGCATAGCATTTATATCAGCCCTCTGATTACAATGAAGAGCACAACTTGCTGCTATGTTCTGGGCTAGCTGCAGCTTAACTAGGTCTTTCCTTGCAGCACTGGACCACACAACTGGACAATAATCAAGATTAGACAAAATAGAGCCTGCAGAACAGATCAGACTGAGTCCTCACATCAACCAGGGGGGACTGGGTATAATTTAGGGGAACATTCCAACAGGAATCTGTTCCAAAAACTTTGTAAAGTACATGGATGCCAACAAACAACGCATACAAAGTAGCATGATCAATTCACCTAGCTAACTAGCTGCCGAATAGGCATCAACTCATCAAGTAGCTTATTCTTAATGTTTGTCCATAGGTTACCAGAGTGAGGACAGACATTTTTCTGACTAAACGTAGTGAGTGAAAAACGGAATTAAATTGCCCACTGTAGTATCTTATTCTTATTCTGACGCTATTGTGACAATCGTCTTTTACATAAATGGACCAAGGCGCAGCGTGCATGGAGTTCCACATATTTATTAAATGTGACACATACAAAACAACAAATAATTAACTGATCGGGCAATAACGTAGCGCTCACAGGCACTAGCACAGAACAATATCCCACAAACACAGGTGGGAAAGGAACACACTAAGTATGATCCCCAATTAGAGGTAACGAATAACAGCTGCCTCTAATTGGGAACCATACACAACCCCAACATAGAAATAAAACAACTAGAAATAAAAACCTAGTCAAGTCCTGACCTAAAACACCATAGAGAACCCTGAGGGCAGGACGTGACATTAACATACTTTACTAACCTTTTGTTTGGGAGCTTTGATGCAGCCATCCTCTTCTCATGGTGCAACCAGGAAGTAAACAGCTCCGGTCATGTGACAATTTACACTAAACATGTGACACTGCACACTGCAGTGCACATACTTAATTGAGACCCTTTATTATTTCAATATTTGCTGGAAATGCATTGATACATCATTCAGTAAAATGTTAACCCTTTCACACGTACCATCACATGGGTGAGATCGTTCTACAGTGGTCCCTGAAGTGTACGATCACATCCTTGTGAATAGAACGCTCATTTAGAACGCTCATTTAGAACGCTCATTTAGAACGGCCAGTTTCGAATGACAACAATCAACAATTGAGCTGGCCACACTTTTTTCAGAAACTATTTACACAAACACAGTCCTTACAAAGTTATGTCCAGAATGTGAGCAGTTTATTTTTGGATGCAATGTTCAGACATTCACAGAAGAGAGCTACAGCTTAACACAATCACCCTAACCGGAAAAATGTAGGCTACATTTGTCCTAGCTCTAACTGAGGAAAGATTGACGCAACACAAGTGGTCATATTTTCTAACTCTCGGCTGACTTAAATTACAATATGAATTAGTTAATAGCAATTACTATGTATAATTAATCACATCACGGCTGAGCTCACCATTGATCGAAATAATTAGGTAAAACACTTTCGAGAAATCAAAAGTAAACGATGATTAGTTTCGGCGTGCAGCCATGCTTTTTTTCCTCACAGAAACCAAAGATAATAAGAAGACAAGATGAGTTTGGTCTGTTTATAGTATGCACGTTGAAGGGATGTGTCGTCTACCATCGTTCACATCCCACCATTCATCCCAAACAACCATTCTTCCCATACAATATGGGGATCTGCTGTACCTATGTTGTGCAAAAAAAAAAGTCAATTATGAATTATTTTCTTATTGCCAATAGTCTAAGCTTTTGAAGAGTGTGCAACACTTGTATTTTCATGAATGTTTTCTAATTCTACTTTTGGATTTTGAATTAGGCACCCTACATTTTTCCGGATGTTGTCGTGACTGGGACGCTAGAGCCCCAACGCTCCTTAATTATCCCCAAGAGGTTAACCAATAAAGCAGCTATCCCAACCCAACTATGATGTTAAAGTAGCTCCCAGACCCAACCCAACCCATCTGCATGTCTACAGAGGAATCTAGTCTCTCTCTCTATTTTTAGCTCCTCTTCCTCTGTCATAGTGTCTTCAAGCTCACCCATTATGCAGCTGGACCTCACTTCTCGTGAGAACTATACACTCACCGAGGAGAGACATGACGATCTTTACCGCTGCAGGTGCTGTAAGGAGTAGTGTGTGTGGACCAGACCAAAGCTATCCCAACACACCCCGCCTGGTGTTTCTTGATGTACACTCAATCTCCAGAATTCAGCCTGTGCCCTTGTTATCTCTGGCTCCTTATGTGCTGCTTTCACCTGAGGATATACACACTGCAACACATGGGTCATTTCCTGACAACAGACTCTCCTCTTATGGCAAGATCACTAATTTGTGACATTTGAATAATAGCCCCCCCTGTACTCCCATCAGTCTCCCAGTTACCAAGCCATGTGGCAGAAGTCCTCATAAACTGATATTGTCACACTACGGCCTGTCCAGCAGAGGGAGACTGAGAGCACAAGACCTTCTACATCATCCTCCTAATCCACTGCTCATTATTGGTTCAAGGTTACCACCTGTGCCTAGTTAGGGTGTACAGGTGGATATTTAAGGACCTTCCTTTGCCTGTATCTGTGCTCAGTCTTGAAGTTATCTTGCCTAGCCTATGCTTTGGTGTTTTCTTAGTTTGTTTAGTCTATGATACTTTTTGACCAGCCTCTTTGGTACTTTTTGTCATTGGACTCTTTTGCCAGCAACTATCCAGTGTGGATTTGTACTTTGTTCAACCCAGCACTTATACTGGAACCTCGTTGTTTGCTCAGGAGGAATATCTAGTAAAGACTCTGTTTTTTCCCTCCTAATCTGCCTCTTGTGATTACCTGCCAATTGGGTCCACATTGCCTATAGGACAGTGGTTAGAACCTAGGGTTTACCAGCAACACTCCCTGGGTTCGTATCACAGATGTGATAGATATCCCAACAATGCTACTACTAACATGGCCCATGCCTATAGCCTCCTTCAATTACGGTCCCTACAGCAACTGCCGTAAGAATAACTCCTGCATGTAATATGTCAAGTAGTATTGAATCGTGTTTGGTTGTCAACACAATTAAATATTCATATTTAAAGGAGATGTAGTGTATCTGTTTGGATAAAACGATCTGAGCCACTGGTTTAATCCCATTCTTTAACGTATTTCAAGTGGTATTGAATCTTCTGCTTGGATAGTTCCATCTGTGCCACTGACTTCTGGCTTTAATTCCAGTTTGTCTACAAATTAATAATTGTTGGATTCACATCTCAAACAAATCTAAGTCAAACAATGACTAAATCAAATTTTAAATGCACTCCTATTCTTTAAATTATATTTTTGGTTGAGATGGAGACGTGAATCCAACATATTAATTTGTAGACAAACTGGAATTAAAGTGAGCCTAAATAAACTCTGAGGTATGAGTGATAAAGTATGGTCACATTTAATTTGCTCTGTTATTAAGCCTACCCTTTGAAATTACTTTGATAGCAGTTTTAAGTGGATTTCTCAACAAACGTTCTCACGATAGCACATTGATATTAAATCAGTGACATAGCAGAGCTGGGCTTGCTTAAAACCCTGAATGGGAGACAAATGGGTAGCTGTAGATAATTTCTGCCCCCAGCATATCGTTTTTTTTCTGATAGTGGATATGACGTTGAAGATCTCACGTTGTTTTAAAGGTACAAATTCAACATAGACAAACCTTGTGTGTGTGTGTATAATATATATTTTTTCCATTTAATACATTGGATTTTTTCAAATCCAATGTATTTTCCGTGTAGATTCCACGTCACAATACGTTGACAAATTACATTGAAACAACATTGATTAAACCAGTTTATGCCCAGTGGGTAGAAAGCAATAATCCTATCAGTTTCCATATGGAAGCTGATTTGACATTTAATGGACCTTTTTGATTTAATTCAATCTTCATTGAAGGTCCACAGAGCTGTGACTGACTTCACTAATGACTAACGCATGAGCACAAGGCAGTTATACAGTGGGGAAAAAAAGTATTTAGTCAGCCACCAATTGTGCAAGTTCTCTCACTTAAAAAGATAAGAGAGGCCTGTAATTTTCATCATAGGTACACTTCAACTATGACAGACAAAATGAGGAACAAAAATCCAGAAAATCACATTGTAGGATTTTTAATGAATTTATTTGCAAATTATGGTGGAAAAGAAGTATTTGGTCACATACAAACAAGCAAGACTTCTGGCTCTCACAGACCTGTAACTTCTTCTTTAAGAGGCTCCTCTGTCCTCCACTCGTTACCTGTATTAATGGCACCTTTTTGAACTTGTTATCAGTATAAAAGACCCCTGTCCACAACCTCAAACAGTCACACTCCAAACTCCACTATGGCCAAGACCAAAGAGCTGTCAAAGGACACCAGAAACAAAATTGTAGACCTGCACCAGGTTGGGAAGACTGAATCTGCAATAGGTAAGCACCTTGGTTTGAAGAAATCAACTGTGGGAGCAATTATTAGGAAATGGAAGACATACAAGACCACTGATAATCTTCCTTGATCTGGGGCTCCACGCAAGATCTCACCCGTGGGGTCAAAATGATCACAAGAACGGTGAGCAAAAATCCCAGAACCACACGGGGGACCTAGTGAATGACCTGCAGAGAGCTGGGACCAAAGTAACAAAGCCTACCATCAGTAACACACTACGCCCCAGGGACTCAAATCCTGCAGTGCCAGACGTGTCCCCCTGCTTAAGCCAGTACATGTTCAGGCAAGTCTAAAGTTTGCTAGAGAGCATTTGGATGATCCAGATGAAGATTGGGAGAATGTCAGATGAAACCAAAATAGAACTTTTTGGTAAAAACTCAACTCGTTGTGTTTGGAGGACAAAGAATGCTGAGTTGCATCCAAAGAGCACCATACCTACTGTGAAGCATGGGGTGGAAACATCATGCTTTGGGGCTGTTTTTCTGCAAAGGGACCAGGACGACTGATCCGTGTAAAGGAAAGAATGAATGGGGCCATGTATCGTGAGATTTTGAGTGAAAACCTCCTTCCATCAGCAAGGGCATTGAAGATGAAACGTGGCTGGGTCTTTCAGCATGACAATGATCCCAAACACACCGCCCGAACGAAGGAGTGGCCGTAGAAGCATTTCAAGGTCCTGGAGTGGCCTAGCCAGTCTCCAGATCTCAACCCCATAGAAAATCTTTGGAGGGAGTTGAAAGTCCGTGTTGCCCAGCGACAGCCCCAAAACATCACTGCTCTAGAGGAGATCTGCATGGAGGAATGGGCCAAAATACCAGCAACAGTGTGTGAAAACCTTGTGAAGACTTACAGAAAACGTTTGACCTCTGTCATTGCCAACAAAGGGTATATAACAAAGTATTGAGATAAACTTTTGTTATTGACCAAATACTTATTTTCCACCATAATTTGCAAATAAATAAATTAAAAATCCTACAATGTGATTTTCTGGATTTTTTTTCCTCATTTTGTCTGTCATAGTTGAAGTGTACCTATGATGAAAATTACAGGCCTCTCTCATCTTTTTAAGTGAGAGAACTTGCACAATTGGTGGCTGACTAAATACTTTTTTTCCCCACTGTAGATACTCTCCACTCTCAGTACTAGGTTTTGTTCATCAGGGCACACCATTTCAAAATGTTGTGCAAAGGAAAACAAAAACTTATTGGATACATCCAGATACAGTTACTCCCAATTTCTCTCTATTTTTCTGAACGTTCTGTGCCTAGTGAACCTGACCCTGATTTCAGGACTACTGTTGACCTAAAAAACATCTCATATGAGGTGAGTTCCGTATCCTTACACTGTAGGTCAATTATTATTCTTTGTATCTATATACAATGGTTTACTGTGAAAAGTGATGATTGTGTCACCATCCCTGATGACATGCAATGGCATGACTTTCCAGAAATCAATACATGTGGGCTTTAGAAAAATGCTGTTGAACACACTCTAAATAATAGTAACAATTACAATATTTACTTTTCAAGAATGTCAGAATGGCCTTCACAAAGATAGCAGTTCCTGTAATCCTTTTCCTTCCATTCAATTCTTTCATCTTTTTATGACATTTGATTGTATTATGTTTCAGATGTTTATGCCTCGGTCAATCATAAATCATTTTTTCTCTCACTCTCACAGGCACACAACATGACCGCGCGCACGCACACCCACGCTTACACGGACAGACATTCAGACAGATGGACATGTTTGTTTTACTATCCTTGTGGGGACCAAACAATTGATTCCTGTATATTGGTGGGTGTTACTCCGGAACTAGTACACCAAGTGTGGTGTACAGGGACATCATTAGGCATGACACAATGTATGAAATCCTAATGGTGAAGTAAACATTGGACATTTACAAAGGCAGTAACGTTGTCAGATTCCCGTCATCACCCACACGTTGCATGGTGTCAGAAGTTGTCAAATGGCACAGGGATTGTGCCGCATCGACCAGCTGGTTTTCAATGAAAATATCACGGACAACTGGAAAAAGTTTGAGAAGGAATGACGAATATACTGCAACGCAGGTCTATCAAACAAGACAAAGAAAGTTCAATCGTACACTCTGCTAAACTTGGCTGGACCAGACGCCCTGGAAAAGTTGGAAGCATTCGTCTTTGTAGAGGGGACCAAGAGCTGTAGGCAGCCACAAGCACAACAGCAACCATCCGGCAGCTATGCTAACAGTAACAGATACCATGCTAATGCATATCAGCCTAGAGCACAGAACTTCAGCAGAGTTAATGACCTGGAATGTAAACTTGAATATGAAGCTGATGATACATTTTACTGTGAAAGTGTCGCTCTGATCACTAAAAAGGGGAAGATACTCGCTACTCTGACAGTAAGCCAAGCTCAAAATGAAAGCGGATACTGGTGCTAAGTGCAAAGTACTATCTAGAGAGATGTGGAAAGACATTGAACCTACTGTAACTGTTAACTTCTTAGGGAGCGGCAGCAGAGGTGATGGTTTTGGAGAGTCTGGCGTGCCCAAAGTAAAATGCCTGCCACTCAAGCCCAGAAAATAGGATATGCACATAATTAGTACTATTGGATAAGAAACACTCTGAAGTTTCTAAAAGTGAGTATAACAGAACTGATATAGCAGGCGAAAACCCCGAGAAATTTCAGTTTTTTTGTTTGATACTCTCCCTATTGATTTTAATGGTATCCAGCTCCGAGATTGCAGTACCTATGGCTTCCACTAGATGTCAACAGTCTTCATACAGAGTTTGGAAGCTCTAGCAGTGAGCAGAATGGATAGGAACAGGAAATAGTCGATGTAGCTCAGATGTCAACAAGGTATCATGGGCGCGAGACCGTGTACGCGCCCCACTGTATTTTCCTTTTATAACGTTTAGGTTACCATCCGAGTGAAATATTATCGCTAATATTCATAAAAGGATAGCTAAGGATGCATTATAAATGGTCTTTGATTTGTTTAGGAAAAGTTTATAGGTATATTTGAACGCGTTCTCTTCACGGTTCAATGGGCGATTCGACGTTGGATTTTCTGAACATAACGCGCCAACCAAACGGAGATTTATGGATATAATAAATTACTTTTTCTAACAAAAGAACCATTGGATGTCTTCGTTGGACACTTGGGAAGCTCTCAGCAGAAGTTCTTCGAAAGGTAAGGGATTTGTTTTAGCTCTGATATGGGTTTTGTGTGACCCACACTGGATATGAATTTATGCTAATGTTGAAATGTGGGGTGCTATCCTCAAACAATCAAATGTTGTGCTTTCACCGTAAAGTCTTTTTGAAATCTGACAAGGCTGTCATATTGCCAAGAATCAGAGCTTTTGATGACTGTGCAACACTTTTTGGATTTTGAATTTGGCGCCTTACATTTCACCGGGTAGTGTCGGGAGCGGCCCTCTAGCGCGCCGCTGCTCCCTAAGAGGTTAATACTGCTGAAAAAGTTAACCTGGTGGCTTATGGGGGGCAGGGGCGATGCTAGGATATATGCAGAGTTTACCTTTTCGCTCTTTACTTCAATTTATGTTGATCTGGCTTTGTAATTTAGTGTTTTTACTGGCTACTTGGTTTGGTCTTCGCCCAACGTTTTTCGCTAAGCTTTTTGCTTCGGATGTTTTAATACGCTACACCATGCACCTGTCTGGTAAGGTTGAACACCTCCTCTCCTACTCAGCCTCCCGACAAAAGCTTCTCCCAAGCGGGTGTGACACCTACTCCCGTTGCCTGCTGTAGTGAAGCTTGGATCCCACCTAGCGATCTGCTCTCCGTCTGTCTCCCCTGTCTGGTACAGGTACCCCTGCCACACTCCCCCCTTTTTCCAGAGCATTTGCTTGCATCCTGTACACACACACACACACACACACATGCTTTGTTGCACGCTTTGTTGACTATGAACTTGCTTGTTTACCTGGCTGCGGGACATACAATGTTTGTTCCCACACTTGTGACTCTGAATACAGTGGTTACACGGACTCTTGGCCTCCCATCCTATTCTAACACCCTCTTGCCCGCTTTTTTATTCATGTTACCTGATGACATTGCTGTACCATGTGATCTTGTTGCCATCTGATGCACATTCAAATGTCATAAAAAATCTACACTGCAAACAAAGCTCTCGTTGTCCTCTGCAGTGCCCTGGTTGTATTAGTGCTGATGATATCTGTATCAGTCTGGTGTTTTTTTGTAATGAACTTAATGATCGTAATGGCTGCTCAGTTAAACAACCTGTCCTGATTTGTCATAGACGCTTGCTGAAAAACTTGAATGAGCAAGCCTTCCTTCATGACCTGGCCTCGGTAAATGGGTACAGAATCAGCTTGATCCCCTCTGTCAAATCCCCCCCTCTTTTTTGATATTTTCAGTGGTGTTGTTAACAAGCATGCCCCCATAAAGAAAACAAGGATTAAAAGTGGGTTCAGCTGCTGGTTCGACCATGATCTGGCAGAGTTACTCCACCTCAAGAACACCATTTGGTGACACAAATACTAAGGCTGACTGGCTGTCGTTCAGGCAAATGAGAAATAAGTGCAATCAGGCTATCCGGAAGGCCAAAGTTAGTTACTTTAAGGAGCAGTTCTCTCTCTGTGGGTCTAACCCCAAGAAGTACTGAAAAAGTTGTAAGACCTGAAGAATAAATCCTCCTCCTCACAGCTCCACGTGTCACATAATGTTGATAATGTGGTTGTTACTGACAAGGAGCGAATGGCTGAGCTCTTTAATAACCACTTAATTAAGTCAGGATTCCTGTTTAACTCAGCCATGCCTCCTTGCCCATCCAACACTTCCTCATCTCCCAGCCCTTCTAATGCGACTAGCCCTGAGGCTCCTCCCTCTCTTTCCCTTGCTCCGCTACACAGTTTCTCCCTGCAGGCTGTCCACTGAGTCTGAGGTGTGGTAAAGGAGCTACTTAACTTCTTAGGGAGCGGTGAGGCAATGTGTCAAAACCACTTTTTCCAGGACAGAAATTCCTCAGGTTTTTGCCGGCCATATCCGTTCTGTTATACTCACAGACGAGATGTTAACACTTTTAGAAAATTCTGAGTGTTTCCTATCCAATGGTACTACATATGTGCATATCCTATTATCTGGGCCTGAATGGGAGGCATTTTACTTTGGGCATGCCAGGCTCTCCAAAATGGTCACCTCGTGCCCTGCTCCTTTTTAACCTGTCTCTGGGGAGGTTTCCAGTGCTTGGAAGGCAGCCTTGTGGAGATCAAGCTGATCCCAACTGTTATAGGTCAATTTCTATCTTGCCTGTTTATCAAAAGTGTTGGAAAAACTTGTCAATAATCATATAACTGTGTCACGACGTAACCCTTTTGCTCCCCCCCTCTCTCTCCCTACCACAAGTTTTATGACTTTGCGACAGGTCATAAATACCTGGCAGAAACTGCCATGCAGTATTGAGGTAGAGAGTCTACCAGAACAAAGAGCTTCTCTTAGTTCAAAACTCCTAATCTCCAAAATGGGAGAACTAAACAATGTTTCTACTTTTGAGAATGTAGTAAAGGGACAGTCATGACGAGTGTGTTTTATTTGGTGATCTCATGAAGGACAGAAAACACACAACTGTATCTCTTAAAGTGCACATTTCCCAGCTGTCAAGTTTATATCTAAATATTGTGAAATGTATGTGATTAAACATGAAACTATTTGTGAAAATATGTAATGTGATGTTAACCTTCTAAATGAGAAAATATGGGTTTTCATATAAAGTTAACAAAGTCAGAAAACCACACCCACGTGACCATAGACATTACGTTGGTGTCATGGACCACTCTTTTCTCTGAAGTGTATAAAACCCACTCCTGACGAAATTCACATTAGACTAGAAAACATGCAGCTGACGCTTCATGTGAAATAGATTAAACTACAAGTCTACAAAAGGACAAGTCAGAGAACGCTGGGACAGAGTCCCCACGTTGCTATGCATGGACCCAGTGCACATGAACAAAGCTCTGCTAAGATTCCTCTCAATGACATTTCATCTAAACTAACCACATTCATGTCTCCTGTTGGTTCAGGTTCCTCCTCATGCCGTACGGCATCTCCACTGGCAGTGAGGTCTTCCAGGGATCGATAGAGCATCTGCTTGCTGGGCAGCCATTTGAGATAGTAGTGGACGACATCCTGGTGTGGGGACACACACTTGATGAACACGATCAGGTCCTCAACAGGATTAGGGCTGTCAACGTGAAGCTGAATCCAGAGAAGTGCAGATTCAGGCTCCATGACATTCCCTATGTCGGGCACCTTCTCACAGCCAACAGAGTGAAACCTGACCTGGAAAAGGCCATCATGCAGATGCCCAAGCCAAAAGAAAAGCAGACACTGCTGCGCTTTCTGGGTATGACTAACTATCTGTCTAAGTTCATGCCACAATACAGTGAGGTGACGGGGCTCCTCTATCAGGATACTGAATGGTGCTGACAGGAGCAACATGACGCTCCCCTGACCAAACTGAAAGAGCTGCTGTCAAGCTAACCGGTGCTCCAGTACTATGATGTGGGAAAACCAGTGGTGATATCTGCAGATGCATCCCAGCATGGTCTCGGAGAAGTATGTCTACAAATAAAATGCTTCGTAAAACAGTGAAAATCTTACTTACGGGTCTTTCCCAACAATGCAGAGAGAAAAATATAAAAAAATAACAACAAAATGAGTGACGATAACTGGGCTATATGCACAGGGTACCAGTACCGAGTCGATGTACAGGGGTACGAGGTAATTGAGGTAGATATGTACATACTGTACATGTAGGGGTAAAGGGACTAGGCAACAGCATAGACAAACAGTAGCAGTAGTGTTTGTGATGAGTCAAAAGAGTTAGAGCAAAGAGGGGACAACAATGTCGATAGTCCAGGTAGCTATTTTATTAATTATTCAGAAGTCTTGTGGTTTGGGGGAAGAAGCTGTTCAGGGTCTTGATTGTTCCAAACTTGGTGCATCGGTACTGCTTGCCGTGCGGTAGCAGAGAGAACAGTCTATGACTTGGGTGGCTGGAGTCACAATTTTTAGGACTTTCCTCTGACACCTCCTGGTATAGAGGTCCTGGATGACAGGGAGCTTGGACCCAGTAATGTACTGGGCCATACGCACTACCCTCTGTAGCGCCTTGCGGTCAGATGCCAAGCAGTTGCCATGCCAAGCGGTCATGCAGCCAGTCAAGATGCTCTCAATGGTGCAGCTGTCGAACCTTTTGAGGATCTGAGGGCCCATGACAAATCTTTGCAGCCTCCTGAGGGGGAAGAGGGGTTGTTGGGCCTTCTTCGCAACTGTGTTGATGTGTGTGGACCATGGTAATTCCTTAGTGATGTGGACACTGAGGAAGCTCTTGACCCGCTCCAGAACAGCCCTGTCGATGTGGATGGGGGCTGCTCAGCCCTCTGTTTTCAGTAGTCTACAATCATCTCCTTTGTCTTGCTGACATTGAGGGAAAGATTGTTGTCCTGGCCCATTGCCAGGTCACTGACCTCCTCCCTATAGGCTTGTTGTTGGTGATCGTCAGCAAACTAAATGATGGTGTTGGAGTCGTGCATGCAGTCGTGTGTGAACAGGGAGTACAGGAGGGGTCCCCGAATGTCAGCGTGGTGGATGTGTTGTTGCCTACCCTCACCACCTGGCGTCGGCCCGTCATGAAGTCCAGGATACAGATGCAGAGGGACGTGTTCAGTCCAAGGTTCCTGAGCTTACTGATGAGCTTGGAGGGCACTATGGTGTTGAACGCTGAGCTGTAGTCAAACAACAACATTTTCACATAGGTGTTCCTCTTATCCAGGTGGGAGAGAGCAGTGTGTGGATTGCGTCATCTGTGGATCTGTAGGGGCGGTATGTGAATTGGAGGGCTTCCAGGCTGTCTGGGATGATAGTGTTGATGTGAGGCATGATCAGCCTTTCAAAGCATGTCATGGCTACAGATGAGAGTTCTACAGGGTGATAGTCATTTAGACAGGTTACCTTGCCGTTCTTGGGCACAGGGACTATGGTGGTCTGCTTGAAACATGTAGGTATTAGACAGGGTCAGGGAGAGGTGAAGACACTTGCCATCTGATCAGCGCATGCTCTGAGTATGTGTCCTGGTAATCCATCTGACCCCACGGCCTTGTGAGTGTTAACCAGTTTAAAGTTCTTACTCATAACGACTACAGAGAGCGTGATCAAACAGTCGTCCGGAACAGCTGGTGCTCTCATGCATGCTTCAGTGTTGCTTGCTTCGAAGCGAGCATAGAATGCATTTAGCTCACCTGATAGGCTCGCGTCACTGGGAAGCTTGTGACTGGGTTTCCTTTTGTAATCCGTGATAGTTTGCAAGTCCTGTCACATCCGACGAGTGTCAGAGCCGGCATAGTAGGATTCGATCTTCATCCTGTATTGACGCTTTGCCTGTTTGATTGCTCGTCAGAGGTCATAGTGGGATTTCTTATCGACTCAAATACCAGTGGGTCGCTAGCGGGATCATCCCGACACTACTAGCGCAAACCTGTAGCGCCAGATTTAAAATCCGAAAATTGAATTATTAAACATCCAGCTATATACAAGTGTTCCATACTCATCAAAAGCTCTGTTTCTAGGCAATATCACAGCGTTGTCAGATTTCAAATAGGCTTTACGGCGAAAGCAGCACATTCATTTGTTTGAGGCTAGCACCTCACATATTTTCCAATAGCCATGTATCGATTAGCAATCATGGCACACACATAACACATTTCACAGCGAAAACAAAGTAATTACCTGTTGAAGAACTTCTGCTGAGGTCTTCCTAAGTGTCCAACGAAGACAATCCATGGTTCTTTTGTTAGAAAAAGTAACGTCTTTTATCCATAAATCCTCCATTTGGTTCATGCTTATAATCAGAAACGACAGCCTCCATTACTCCTTTGAAACTCGGCGCCGCCTCGTTAAAATTATACCTATAAACTTGTCCAAAAACAATCAAACATAGTTTTAAATGTATCCTTAGGAACCCTTTTACGTATATGTACAATTATAAATCAGCCGGAATATAAACTGAACGCTAAAAACGATAAATAAGGCACAGCGCGCCGTCTCATGCACGCGCACTCTGAAGAGTTTTCATAAAGTGGTCTCTCGTTCCATGCTGTTTATCAATGGCCGAAATTCCCCCAAGATGGAGTAAAACACCGTCTCGTGGTTGATGACATCATAAGGAAGCGACGTGCACTGCGTTAACATGCCTATATATGGTCATTTTGGATAGGGAGGGGCTCAAAATGAGCAATGTGTCAAAATGACTTTTTTCAGGACAGAGATTCCTCAGGGTTTTGCCTGCCAAATGCGTTCTGATTGACCCACAGACAAATGGTTAACAGTTTTGGAAAATTCAGAGTGTTTTCTATCCAATGGTACTAAATATATGCATATCCCATTTTCTGGGCCTAAATGGGAGGCATTTTACTTTGGGCACGCCAGGCTCTCCAAAACAGTCACCTTTGCTGCTGGAGCTTGTGAAGATAATTATAAGCATCTGGATTAATGTCCCACTCCTTGAAAGAGGAGCTCTAGCCTTTAGCTCCTCAATGTTATCAATCTCTGAACCTTTTCCAGTCTGTGCTAGCGAGACAGTCATGTACATTAGCATTCACTTCATCTGACCACTTCCTTATTACGTGCATCACTGTTACTTCCTGTTTGAGTTTTTTCTTGTAAGCAGGAAACAGGAGGATAGAGTTATTGTCAGATTTGCCAAAGGGAGGGCGAGGGATAGCCTTGTATGCATTTTTGTGTGTGGAGTAAAGGTGATCAAGAGTTTTGTCGCCTCTAGTTGCACAGGTGACATGTTGGTAAAAATTTGGATAAACGGCAGAATTAACCTGCATTAAAATTTACCGACCACGGGAAGCGCCGCCTCTGGATATGTATTTTCTTGTTTGCTTATGGCCCTACACAGCTCGTTGATTGTGATGCCAGTGCCAGCATCGGTTTGTGGTGGTAAATGGACATCTACGAAAAGTATAGATAAACTCTCTTGGTAAAACTCAAGACTTCCTTAACATTAGAGATCACGCACCAGCTGCTGTTAACCTTTTCACATATGAGTTCCATATATCTCTAATGGTCGCCCCAGCGTGAGTTGTTTTATGCACGTGATGTCAGAATACACTCACTGTTCCAAAATCTGATTGTTACACAACAGGACAGGTAATACTACAGGACAGGTAATTATCTTGTCAATTTCAAATTACTTTCTAACAAGTTTTATTTTCTAAAAACAGTTTAAATTGAGGTGTTTCGCATCATGAATTCACATAGAAGTAGCCCATTTCATTGTTTGCGGACAATTTATGTTTGAGGCATTACTGATCCAGACAAACTTCTCTCTTCGAGGAGAGCCCAAGCACTTCCCCAGACCAAAGACAACAACACATCATAGCAGCAACACCTGACAACACAGCATGGTAGCAGCACGTCACAACAACACGATAGCAACACAACATGGCAGCACAAAATATGGTACAACCATTATTGTGCACAGACAACTGCACAAAGGGCAAGAAGGTAGAGACATGAATACCTCACGCGAAGCAGCCATAAGTGTCAGTAAGAATGTCCATGATTGAGTCTTTGAATTAAGAGATAGCTGCAGTGATCTAAAAAGAGGAGCAACCCAGGCATGTGTGTGCTTTGGGGACCTTTAACAGAATGGGATTGGCAGAAAAGGTGGAGGGTGATGGTTGCAGTACAGTAGGTATCTCCGATAGGGGGGAGTGAGGTCTAAGAGGGTTTTATAAATAAGCATCAACCAGTGGGTCTTAAACAGTTGCTAGGTATCTCAGCCAGGGGGGAGTGAGGCCTAAGAGGTTTTTATAAATAAGCATAAACAAGTGGGTCTTGCGAGGGGTATACAGAGATTACCAGATTACAGAGAAGCCTTTAACTTCTTAGGGAGCGGCAGCAGAGGTGACGATTTTGGAGAGTCTGGCGTGCCCAAAGTAAAATGCCTGCCACTCAGGCCCAGAAAATAGGTTATGCACATAATTAGTACTATTTGATAGGAAACACTCTGAAGTGTTAAAATAATATATGTGAGTATAACAGAACTGATATAGCAGGCAAAAACCAGAGGAAAATCCATCCGGATATGCCCTTTTTCTCCAGGCTGCCTATTGATTTTAATGGGAACCAGCTCCTAGATTGCAGTACCTATTGCTTCCACTAGATGTCAACAGTCTTTATACAGTGTCTGGAGGCTCTAGCACTAAGCAGAACAGATAGGAAGAGGAAGTAGTGATGGGACCACATTTGTCAACAACGTTTCACGGGAGCGAGATTGTGAGCGCGCCCCACTTTATTTTCCTTTCCTATCGTTCACGTTATTGTCCGGTTGAAATATTACAGTAAATATACATAAAAGGATACATTAAAAATTATGTTTGATTGGTTTGGAGAAAGTGTATAGGTATAATTTGAACGTGTTCTCTTCATGGTTCAATGGGCGTCTCAACGGTGGATTTTATTATCATAACGCGCCAACCAAACAGAGATTTATGGATATAATAAATTACTTTTTCTAACAAAAGAACCATTGGATGTCTTCGTTGGACACTTGCTATCCTCAAACAATCAAATTTTGTGCTTTCACGGTAAAGCCTTTTTGAAATCTGACAACGCTGTGATATTGCCAAGAATCGGAGCTTTTGATGACTATGCAACAGTATATTGATGAATGTTTAATAATTCAACTTTTGGATTTTGAATTTGGCGCCTCACATTTCACCGGCTAGCGCCCCACCACTCCGTAAGTAGTTAAGTAAGTTACAATATCCTATTTTCTTGGCCTGAGTGGCAGGCATTTTACTTTGGGCACGCCAGACTCTCCAAAACCGTCACCTATGCAGCCGCTCCCTAAGAAGTTAACGAATATATTCCTATATTTCTCTCGAGCCCTCTTTCCGTGACTGTTTCAACACGAACAGAGTGAAAGAACGAATAACACCGAAAGACGTGCGGGTGTGTGTGTGTGCGTGCGTGCGTGTGCTTGCGTGTCTGCACAGGTGCCGTTGCAATCACCGGCTTTCTCCGGAGGGGGTGTCCAGACATCGGAGCAATATCAGGAGGATGAAGGGGGGTCCAGACATCGGGGCAATTTTAAGAGGATGAAGGGGGAACCCCGCGATTGGAATGGTGAGGGGTGTCCAGACAATTGGGTGTGTATGGTGGTCATTTGCCCCACTGTGGCTATTTTCTGAGGATGGTGGGTGCGGCCATAAACTCACGCCCGAAATTAACTCATCAGCCATACCCTGTCTCTGTTATGACACAACGTTCTCTTCTGAAAAAAACTCTACGTGTGAGGAGAAGTATCTCAAGCGCCAACGGCCGGTTTTTTACACATGGACAATTATGAAGGTGAGTTGCAATTACCCTCTAAAGAATGCTTTTAACTATGCATTTTACAATCTAAAGAATCTAAATATGCAGGTTAATATGTATATATTATTTTGGGTTGTTGTGGAAATATTATATTAGATTTTGTGTGCGCTAGGCAGTTTGTGGGAAATGTTAGATATTATGAAACGGCACGTTTGGAAGTATATAAACGGCAAATATTAAACCGTTGTTACATATGGTTTTGGCAGATATTTTAAAAAGTGGAGGAAATCGTATTCTGTATTTGAATTGTGTATGTTTTTATGTTAAAATGTGAAATGTATAAATATATTTTTCTATAATATATAAAACGTTTATAAGATACCCGACATATACACAGCTGTTATCGGGGATAAGCGGTCTGGACCGTCAAACATCAGAAGTTATAACTATTGACAATTCTGAGGAACATACGGAGACCGGTTCTTCGTTAGGGAGTCCGTCAAGCTATTTGACGTAAGTCAAAATAATTAAAAAAAGCTATATACATTAAAACAAATAGTGTGTACATTGTTTTAAAAAGATAACCTTGTGTTTACAGTGGACAGTCAGCCAGCAAGAAGCCATCAGGCATTATGGACTCTCCCTTTGAGCCACTACGGGCGCTGTGAAACCGATGATATTTTAACGTTCTGTACGACCGGCTTTGCCGAAACTCTAAGCCCCAGAGTTGAAGATTTAGATGCCTCCAGTACTTCACGGTTCCACAGGACCGTCGATCAAGTACACAGCCGCAGCATCGCCAGAGAAGACCCTCGGTTCTGAAAATGATTGGATTCAAGAACATGCTCTCTAAGGATACGTTATGACCCCGTTATACATTATTTATTTTTTAGTAGTTATCAATTTTTTGATAGAATATGTTAAAACAATGTCAAATAATGTTTTTTTATGTTGCATATAAAAAAAATTGTATCTCGATATTGTGTTATATGTTAGAATGTCTAATAAACAACGATATTGTATACATTAATAATACTGTTTTGTCAGAAATATATAAATATAATAATAACAGAGTTTTACCTGCACCTGTATGCAGACGATACCGTTGTGTACTCTATCGTCCGCCCAGCTCTATCGTCCATCTATCTGAACCACATTATGCTTTCATTATTTTGCATAAAATATTTATTGATCTTAAATTATTATTGAATACGTGTAAAACCAGAGAATAGACCTAGATACCCCAAGGTCGTACAATGTCTCAGTTAGGAAACATATGATCATCTGAAAACAACAAGATAGGTAAAGAGACTTTACACATGGAGAATTTTGAAGGTGAGTTGCAATTACTCTCCAAAGAATGCTTTTAACTATGCATGTTACAATCTAAAGAATCTAAATATGCAGGTTAATATGTATATATTATCTATTATAAAAGTAGTGTATTTAATAAGGTATTATATAAATATATATATATGAGAATGAGAGAAGGGGTTATTGTTACATGCTTTTGTTTTTATATGTTAAACAAGAATGGACTAACGGAAAATCTTTTGTACGGAATGTGTTTGCTCATGCTTTTTCAGGGACCCTGATGTGATAAAACTCTTTCCACACTGGGAGCCAAAATGTTGGCGATAAAATGTTATATAAATATATTCGATTTTTTGTGTGCGTTAGGTAGTTTGTGGGGGGAATTGTTTGATATTACATGTTAGCTATTACTGCACGGTTGGCACTCACTGTACACCTCCTATGAGCCCTCGAGCCGAGGACTATGAACAACCATGGGATGCTTTTGTTGAATTGGAAAACTGTGTAATAAATCAGTGTGGGGGTGGTATATTTCACATGTATGAATCAGAGCCATGATTATGCAATGTTTTATGTAATGGTTTTGGATACTCTAGCATCCTGTGGCCCCAAACGCTATGCTTTTAGGACTAAAGACAACCACGTGGTGTTGAAAGCCAAAGGTGTGACTCAAAACTATGAAAATGCCCCGCGTGTAAACTTGGAATCAATCACACGCTTAGTCGAGGGGTTCATAAACAATCGGAATAGTGAATTGGACATTTTGAACTCCTACAAAAAGATTGTTAGGGATAAAAAGGAGTTCCATCTACGGAAAAATAGCTGTACCATTAGTTTGAACGCCAATTATATGGTTTTGTTCAAAAACCCTAGAGACAAACTACAGATAAACACATTAGCACAGCAGATGTACCCTGGAAGGAAATCATACTTTATGGAAAGCTATGAGGACGCTACCAAAGCACCATTTTCCTATTTAATCGTGGATTTAAAATCAAATACCCCAGAACACCTGAGGCTCAGAACGGGGTTGTTTCCGTGGGAGTGGCTGACGGTTTACATTCCTAAAAAGTAAAGAATATGTCTCTGCGTTTAAAAAGAAACCTACCGCTCTTGAGAGCTCTAGTTAGAGCTACCCCTAAAGAACGGAAGACCGTCTTGGGTCATTGTTCTTCAGATCTCATATTATCCCTATGCGAGATTGCTTTGAATCTTCTCAAAGGACACATTCCGCTCACCCTGACCCAATAAAAAAAATATAAGAGACAAAAGACCTAGATCAAACTCTTTGTCTTCAAAAGAAAAGACATGCCATACAGCAGTCTGGGGGGTTTCTTCTACCATTACTAAGTATAGCCGTGCCCTTCATCACCAGCCTTATTGCGGCCCGACGTGGGGGGTGAACACAAAGTGGGATGGCAAATAACATGTACTTGGTGCCTCAACAAGAGTTGGATAGACTTAAACAGCAATCACAGGGTCCTGAAAATATCAGACAAACGGCGGAAAATGATTTGGATACGGCCATGAGGGATATTTTGAACAGAAAATGATTGAATCCCTATGATAAGGTCCAAAAATACACAAACCTCTTGCAAAGGTATTTGACCTTGGTAAAACAGGGTGAGAGAGAGACCAACCATTTATCGCTCTCCCTACCGGAACCATTAGAGAATGACAAACATAGAGAGAGCCTGATATTTCAACTGGATGAAGATCTAATACATGTTGCCGATAATGTTATGCATGACATGATGACACGTCCCTGCCCGTAACAGGAAAAATGTTATATACATTATGAACAAAATGAAAGACTCAAACGGGACCGCTACTTGGAATGACAAAGGAGAGTTTATCTTTCAGGGGGCAGTTGTCAGGGGTTCTCATATGCTGGACTTGCTCAAAAGCACCACAGCAGCCCGCAAGATTGCCGAGGATAGAAGACCCCCGGGGTGGCGGCAGTTTTTTAAAGCCCTAGCAATCCTCAACATTCCACTCTCGGGTGTACCAAACTATAAGCTTCGTCAACAGATTCAAACTTTAAAACAAAACCCTTCAAAGAGCTACAGCACTCCTATAAATGTTCTTAGAACCCCTCCCCCCTTTGAAAGGGCTAATGATAACTCATTTACGGATGAGTCCTCACCCCTGAACGCCTCCGGACCTTTTCCTAATCCTGATCTCTCATGGTGCTTAGACCTTTGAATGACTTTTGAATGGCTTTTCAATACATTTTAACATTTGTGACATTCTTTAAACATTTGACGTGAGCATACGCCTTGATTACAGGGTCTTAAAGAACACACACACTTAAACACTTTTGATATTTTCTAACAAAACAATCTACGGTACTATCATTACTTCGTAAATCATCACTATATAGAGACATAACATCTTCAAAAGAAACTCCACGGGCTTTTTGGCATAGATAGAATACACAGTGTTGACCGCATGTAGTGGAGAGGTTATCTTGTACTTGTTTGATGCTGTAGTAGATCTTTGATCCATTTTTGGTCAAAAACTGTTTAATAGACGGCGGGAAATGTGAAAATCCGGGGGGAAAGCCATATGAATCAAAAAACGTTGAGATTTTTCTTCCTCCTACATCTGCTAACGTTGCAGATAGCCAATGTTCACCGGGCATGTGTTTAGGATGGGTATTGACGATAAACATGGCCTGTCGCTCATTCCATTTCACAATAGGTAGTTCATCACAGGCCCATACTCCACAAAATTGTTTTCCGATCAAACGGCTCATTAGGCCTTCTAGCTCTTGGGTATTCATGTTTTTGCTCAATGATCTTTAATATCTCAATAATAATCCACTAAGACTTGTCTTCGGGCATTCACTTCCAAGATTGAATCAGAGCATGCATAAACAACCATAGTAACTGTACAAGCTAAAGGTGTACGGAAACGCATTTCCAGCCTAAGGTTACCTTGTGACACGACAGACAGATTTCCTGAGGTGTCATCATCCGGGGATAAATTGAACGCGTACAATGTGTAACCCTCTGCAAAATAATTTCTGTCAATAGGTAAAGAGAGATCTTTTAGATGCCTCCCTGTAGCCAGGAATAGATTGTAAAATTCTCGCACAGATATGTTATTAAATTGCGGTTGGAAAAAGCCTTAGCAGGGACCTGGCGTCCGGGGTTTTTATGTCTGCTTCCCGTATTAGAGGTGTGATCAACCATGCCTATAATGATGTAGCGGGGGTAAAGGGCCTAGAAACAGGTTTTCTTGATTACATATTTTACTACCCATCGGTATGCTGAATGTTTTCATGGTAATTCTTTGGAGAGGGTAGAGGGCATTTCCTTTCATCAAAGCCTGTGAATGACCCAGACAAACGGCCGGAGATACAGCCACTTTTTTTATAAAAAGCGTAGCCCCCAACACTTTTAAACTAAAGTTACCGTCTTGGGCAGACATCAGACAAAACTTATCCTTGACCCTTGTTAATTTTAGCCTTAAATCAACCGAATTTAAGAGTAAACGTTCTTGAAAGAAAATGTCAGAGTGTATAGGCCCTAGCAGATGAAACTCTCGAGATTCAGCACAGTAGCGAGCATACGCCTCCAGTCCTTTGTTTTCACCGGTGGTGGGGTCTGTATCTTCCATCGCTGCTCCTGCAGTATCCTTGCTAAACAGCCCGGCGCTGAATTGGAGTAGTTTAGTAGTCTTCGGAGTAGTTTAGTAAACATTCCAGGATAGCCCTATAAGGATAGGTGGCGCTGCTTTGAGTGATGAGGAGTTCACCCAAAGTCACATCCACTTGGGAGAAGATGGTCGCCAAGGGGTAATTTATGAGACTCACTTTGGCATCATCTGCAATATTAGTACCATCTCTTTTGGTCACTTTGAGACGTAAAAGTAAGGTGTTGTTGAGGTCCAGGTAGTTGTCACCATGGCCTGGGATGAAAAATGCTATATGTCCATTGTCTGTAATGGCAGAGAGTGGGGCTATCTCCACATAACAGGACCGATCTGTTGAAAATTGTGTTAAAGGGGCCGTGAAAAGATCGAGCTCTGTATGTATAGCTTCAGAGGACATGCGGTGTAAAAGAGCCATGTTGCTTGTTCTTTTTTACAAAATGCTTCAGAGTATTCTTTTTGCAGTTTTTGGTCCGGACCTCCTCACTTTACATCGTCTTTGAATTACTGTGTTTCTTTTAACGGTTAACCTCTGCTTTTTAAGGGCAAGCATCCACCTCATACCCGGAGGTCTCTTTTTCAGTCTTCAGGACAACAGCATAAGCCCCGAGCTTTCTTGATGCTCGGGATCTGATGACGCCCGTCTAGTCATAGCATTGGCCACCACCTCACTTACCATATTTTTGGCCACTGATTTCAAGTGTGGCTTGGCTATGCTGAGGCCTCTCTTCATGAACGGTAAAACCATCCTAAAGAGGTTACAAAATACACCTCCTATCCCCGAACCATACATGGTAGGGGCTCCATGATAACTTAATTTATTTGGATTATAAAAAAATAAAAAATAAAAATATATATATATATATAATACTAATGATATATTAGATATGTAGAGAGGTTTTGACGAGTCTAAAGTGGAGTTTTACAATCGTTTTACCATAAGTAAAGTCTATATTTTCGTTCTGATCTGTTTTAAGCTCAACCAGAATGTTTCCGATATATTTCTTGCTCACAGGTACATAGTGTGACTTGTCATAGTTAACAGTGACTACATCGCCATCCTTTCCGTCTATATGAACGGTTCTCAGGAGAGGCACATAACTGTCTCCTACTCTTTGATAGGATATGATGTCGGTATACAGAAATATGTTGTAAAACCCTGCATGTACAGTGGGGCAAAAAAGTATTTAGTCAGCCACCAATTGTGCAAGTTCTCTCACTTAAAAAGATGAGAGAGGCCTGTAATTTTCATCATAGGTACACTCCAACTATGACAGACAAAATGAGGAAAACAAATCCAGAAAATCACATTGTAGGATTTTTAATGAATTTATTTGCAAATTATGGTGGAAAATAAGTATTTGGTCACATACAAACAAGCAAGATTTCTGGCTCTCACAGACCTGTAACTTCTTCTTTAAGAGGCTCCTCTGTCCTCCACTCGTTACCTGTATTAATGGCACCTGTTTGAACTTGTTACCAGTATAAAAGACACCTGTCCACAACCTCAAACAGTCACACTCCAAACTCCACTATAGCCAAGACCAAAGAGCTGTCAAAGGACACCAGAAACAAAATTGTAGACCTGCACCAGGTTGGGAAGACTGAATCTGCAATAGGTAAGCAGCTTGGTTTGAAGAAATCAACTGTGGGAGCAATTATTAGGAAATGGAAGACATACAAGACCACTGATAATCTTCCTCGATCTGGGGCTCCACGCAAGATCTCACCCGTGGGGTCAAAATGATCACAAGAACGGTGAGCAAAAATCCCAGAACCACACGGGGACCTAGTGAATGACCTGCAGAGAGCTGGGACCAAAGTAACAAAGCCTTTCATCAGTAACACACTACGCCGCCAGGGACTCAAATCCTGCAGTGCCAGACGTGTCCCCCTGCTTAAGCCAGTACATGTTCAGGCCCGTCTGAAGTTTGCTAGAGAGCATTTGGATGATCCAGATGAGAATTGGGAGAATGTCATATGGTCAGATGAAACCAAAATAGAACTTTTTGGTAAAAACTCAACTCGTCGTGTTTGGAGGACAAAGAATGCTGAGTTGCATCCAAAGAACACCATTCCTACTGTGAAGCATGGGGGTGGAAACATCATGCTTTGGGGCTGTTTTTCTGCAAAGGGACCAGGACGACTGATCCGTGTAAAGGAAAGAATGAATGGGGCCATGTATCGTGAGATTTTGAGTGAAAACCTCCTTCCATCAGCAAGGGCATTGAAGATGAAACGTGGCTGGGTCTTTCAGTATGACAATGATCCCAAACACACCGCCCGGCAACCGAAGGAGTGGCTTCGTAAGAAGCATTTCAAGGTCCTGGAGTGGCCTAGCCAGTCTCCAGATCTCAAGCCCATAGAAAATCTTTGGAGGGAGTTGAAAGTCCGTGTTGCCCAGCGACAGCCCCAAAACATCACTGCTCTAGAGGAGATCTGCATGGAGGAATGGGCCAAAATACCAGCAACAGTGTGTGAAAACCTTGTGAAGACTTACAGAAAACGTTTGACCTCTGTCATTGCCAACAAAGGGTATATAACAAAGTATTGAGATAAACTTTTGTTATTGACCAAATACTTATTTTCCACCATAATTTGCCAATAAATAAATTAAAAATCTTACAATGTGATTTTCTGGATTTCTTTTTCTCATTTCGTCTGTAATAGTTGAAGTGTACCTATGATGAAAATTACAGGCCTCTCTCATCTTTTTAAGTTGGAGAACTTGCACAATTGGTGGCTGACTAAATACTTTTTTGCCCCACTGTATATCCGCAGGGAATGGGAATAATTTATCTTTCACATACGTCCATTTATTGGTGCTCATCCCCAAAATGTAGGCTAAATTACCAACAGTCTTTATACCCCCCTCAGCAGCTCCTGAGATTTGTATGCGTTTGTGAATAGGGTTGTAGTTCAATAGTATTTCAAAATTGTTCAGGGTTAAGAGGCTGTTTAACTCAAAGACGGGCCACTTTACAGTTCTATATAACCCTTTTTTAATCTTTATCAACTTTGGGGGTGGGGTCCGAATTCGTTTTGCACTGACAATCGCGTTCCTTATCCTTGATATTATACCAACTGCGGGGGGTATGTAATCTCGCTGATACCTACTTCCCAGGCCTGATAACTGATAACTCTATAGGCTTTGGAAAATTGGTTGTATAATTTGAACTTTGGTTATTCCTATATATATGTGCAGACGCATTACTGGGGAGAGTCAGGTAAAATCCAGCGTGTTCCATGATGCACTCCTGTGTACACTCGAATTATGTTCTTTTTATCCTGTCTGAGGGTCTAAGTTAACCCCCGCGGCCTCCACCACATCGTCCTCTAATACCCAACTGTTGAACTTTTGAGGCCAGTTTTTCCAATGGACCAACACCCATTTTTTACCCTTTTCTCTCATTTGATCCAGAATCTCCTCCACGTGAAAGACTTTGTCTTTACCCAGCTTTACCTTCTGGAGTTCCTTCTCATAAAAGGAGCCCTCTATAAGCTCGCCATCATAATCTTTTAACTTGTAGACAGGGGTTATGTGTGGTAGACATTCGGTAACTGTGAACAGCTCATCGCTGTAACCTTGCTCATATTTTTTGTCGAAAACACCCCTCAACTTGGATATACGAACCAAGTCCCCCACTGTGAATTTAAAATCCATTTTTTTCTTACGGCAAAGGGGGAACAAACCATACAGACCTCGGAGGGCTTCATCCATATACTTTTATGGTTGCTGTGGTTATAATCCTTTACTAAATCTTTAACTATATCCAGATATCTGTGCGTGTTGTGAGCCGTAAAGTATTTCCACATTCGTTCTTTCAGAGTTCTGTTAAAGCGCTCAACAACTGAAGCTTTCAAATCCGAATCTGTAGCAAAATGTACTATATTGTGCTCCTTCATGAGTTTCTGAAAAGCATTATTAAAAAATTCTTTACCGCCGTCCGTCTGCACTTTCTTGGGTGCTCCTCCTTCCTTCAAGATAGAGTCAAGGCCTGAGTCACCTCTGCCCCACTCTTTTTTTTTAAGACCCTTACAAATGCTATTTTAGAGAAAATATCTATAACCGTTAGCATGTATCGATTTCCATCATTTTTATCGGCAAGGGTCTGTATGTCACATAGATCCGCCTGAAACTGGGCCCGGGGGTGAGTAGAAAAAACTCTATTTTGTGGAAATTGTTTTTGCACAGGTTTATGCAGAGTGTAAGCATCCTGCTCTGCTAACCATTCATTCACTTGAGCATCGCCTAACCTGCTACCTGTTTCTTCGGCTATAGCTCTCTGGAACCTCTCCTTCCCCCCATAAGACCCTGGGTTAGAGGGGGTATAATAAATGTCATCTGCTCCGCAATCCTTCTTACCTCTCTGATGTACAATAACATTAATGAGCCCATTTCAAATAACAAGATCATTTCATTTTCTTTTTGCTTTTTTAAATTAATTTTTTCCAAGTATTACATATCCATACAATTCACGATACGTAGCAGGATGTTAGGACCTGTTTTCTCAATGATCCATGCATGTAAGATCTGGTATACCTGGCTTACATTTACAGGCTTATATAGTTGAATTTTTAAGACACAAACATCTGTTATATAAGTATATAAACAACAAATATGATACGTTACAATTAAATGATGGTTCAAACAAATGAAGTAAAATCTTAGACAAGGCTGTTTCTAGTTCTTCGGAATCATCCCCAAGACGGGCTACCAGTTGTGACCACTGTAGAGTCTCCCCCGTATGTCTTACGTGACTCATGATGTGTTCCATTTTCAGCACACGCCCGGCATTAACCCCTGTATTGCGGTCTGTGTAGAGCGATACATTGTTCACTTTATTCTCAATAATTTGGTGCATAACATTTGTAAATTCTCTCAAAAGAAAAATGTTATTTATTCTCTCTAACATCGTATGCATACTGTTACCCATTGTTTTATATCTAAACCAAAAAATATATACGGTTACTCGGTCTCTTGGGGTTTATTGAGCCAGAAAGTCACCACATCGGCCACCAAAGCTTCGTTGTATTTGTTGATGTCCACCATGGCGGTCCTGATTTCTTTGACTTTCTCACGGATGAAGGTAACCTCCTTCAGTTCGTGTAGGAACGGCTCGTTTACACCGTGAACCCTGGGAATAGACGGCTCAAGACCCATAGACTCCAGGGCTCTAACCATCGATGGTATAAAGCGGCAGGACCACAGTCTTTTCACCAGCTCCTCAAAGTGGTTGAAGAAGTAATACCGGGGTGGGTCATATAGACATGGATGTCTTCGTTGGCTGGGGTGACTGATCTCACAACCTTGGCATTTTTCTTGTATATACACTCCAATCACCACATCTTAAAGTGCGGCTACAGAGGCCTTGATGGTGTCCACAAAAATAGTACTGACCGCCCCATCAAACACATCCTCAGGCTGTGGACATGTTAGAGGTGTCGGGGGGGTTGCCTGGAGGGCGTAGAGAGGAGGACTGTGAGGCATAGAGTCCTCAGGGTCTGGCACCCATAACGTATCGGAGTCCTGATATGGGATATGAATTTCCATGGTATATGATGAAATGAAGAACCAGGGCCTTAAGGGGCGCCCCTTTTATTGTTGAACCACTCCTATGGCATCGGGGCGTGGTTATCGGAACAGCCGCGTACTTAGTTTTCTTCAGAGGATGACCCTTCTGTGGATGAACCTTCTTGGGGTTCCTTTGAATCATAATCCTTAGGATTTGTATATATTATGCACTTCATTAGCTGAACAACACTCTGTCGGCATTGGCTCTATACAAAAAGAGCATCCACTGCCTCAAACATTCTCAATTCCATCATATCCAAACTTTTAAACAGAATACGCATACGCAACTTAAAATCCCCAGTCAGTCCACCATCACTGATGTTACCTTTGCGGATTTTCTCGTTGCTGATATAGAACTCCACGCAGCCACATGGACGTCCATTCTTTCTTTGTATTTTCACCCAATGAAATATTCTTCCTGATGAGTCAGGGGCAACTTCCCAACGGGTCTCGTAGCCCGTGAACAAGCTATAACCCTTTGTGATAACTCTCAGTTCGGGGCACACCACCTTGCGAAACACTTGCCAGTCTTCAAGCCTGTAGTCCACTCCTAAAGTCTGATCTGTATATTCTTCTCCTTTGGCTACGGTATAGAGCTTCACACTACAGGACGGGTAATCAAACAGATTGTCCATTAGACATCAACACTTGATCTTTCAGCTCAGTTGCGGAAGGTATTTGGGTTCTATATATATTTAGAAAACGTTTTTTTGGCGCATCGTATATATTGTTGCTTTATACGCAGTCCTTTCTCTATGTTTTAACCGAGGTCCTGCTTCAGTTGTTACGGTCATCGCGTGTGTGTCGGTGATCACAAAAAACATGTTTAATTTCTATAGTGTTCTGGGGTTTATCTCTGAGTTAGCGGGTAGTGTCCAGCACTACTTATAGGCTGCCTAATACCCCGGACAATTACTGTTTCAGAAACACATTCCCCAGTTCAAAGAGGTCACTTCAATCACCTTGACAGCTTTAATGTAAACACAGGCTTTACCCTTCCGGACAGGACGTATGGGCATAGGCACTCACTCGAGCATCGGGGTGGTGGTGGGGGGGCATCCTCTTTGAAATGTTCAAACACCTTCCCCAGTTCAAAGATGTCACTTCAATCACCTTGACATCTTTAATGTAAACACAGTCATATCTTCAAAGGGACATATCTACAGGACCATAAAACTACAAACGCATCACTTCAAAGGGACAGATGTACATATAGGATCATAAAACCCCTCCCCCTACCGTGGGAACTTCCGTACCGGATGTACACCCCCCGGGGGCCATAGAAAATCCATAAATCACGTTTGACCGATGCCGTCTACTTTATTCTCTCTTACGGTGTCCACAGATCGATTTATATGCAAAAATGAAAGTCGGAAATAGTGCCAGAACCATGAAAGTCCCCTAAACAGGGAACTTTACATCTAAAAGGTTTTAACAAAGCCTGTGTGTCCATGTATGCTGATGATTCAACCATATACGTGTCAGCAACCACAGCTGATGAAGTCACTGAAACCCTTAATAAGGAATTGCAGTCAAATTTGGAATGGGTAGTCAGTACTAAACTGGTCCTGAACATCTATAAAACTAAGAGCATTGTATTTGATACAAATCATTCCCTAAGCTCTAGACCTCAGCTGAATCTGGTAATGAATGGTGTGGCTGTTGATCAAGTTGAGGAGACTAAATTACTTGATGTTAACTTCGATTGTAAAGTGTCATGGTCAAAACATATAAATTCAAGGTCTGTCCATAATAAAGAGATGCTCTGCTTTTGACACCACACTCCAAAAGCAAGTCCTGCAGGCTCTAGTTTTGTCTTATCTTGATAATTGTCCAGTCATGTGGTCAAGTGTTGCAAAGGAAGACCTAGTTAAGCTGCAGCTGGCCAGGAGGAGAGTGGCGTCTTGCTCTTCATTGTAATCAGAGGGCTAATATGAATACTATGCATGCCAGTCTCTCTTGGCTAAGAGTTGTGGAGAGACTGACTGCATTGCTTCTTATTTTTATAAAAAAATGTGTTAAATTCCAAATTGCTTGCACATTCTACTTACACACATCTCTGACATACACACTTACCCCACCAGAGGTCTTTTCAGAGTCCCCAAATCCCGAACAAATTCAAGAAAGCATACAATATTACATAGAAGCATTATTGCATGGAACTCCCATCTCATAATGCTCAAATGAACAGCAAACCTAGTTACAAAAAAACTGATAAAGCAACACAAAATATCTGACCTAGATATTTTATGTGTATGTATTGATACACTACATGGTCAAAAGTATGTGGACACCTGTTCGTCGAACATCTCATTCCAAATTCATGGGCATTAATATGGAGTTGGTCCCCCCCTTTGCTGCTATAACAGCCTCCACTTTTCTCTGAAGGCTTTCCACTAGATGTTGGAACATTGCTGAGGGGACTTGCTTCCATTCAGCCACAAGAGCCTTAGTGAGGTTGGGCACTGATGTTGGGCGATTAGGTCTGTCTCACAGTCGGCGTTCCAACTCATCCCAAAGGTGTTCATTGGGGTTGAGGTCAGTGCTCTGTGCAGGCCAGTCAAGTTCTTCCACATCGATCTCGAGAAACCCTTTCTGTATGGACCTCGCTATTTCCACGGGCACATTGTCATGCTGAAACAGGAAAGGGCCTTCCCCAAACTGTAGCCACAAAGTTGGAAGCAAAGAATCGCAGCCCTAGACCAATATTCCTCCTCCACCAAACTTTACAGTTGTCACTATGTATTATCCGCCAAACTCGTCCATCAGACTGCCAGATGGTGAAGCGTGATTCATTACTCCAGAGAACGTGTTTCCACTGCTCCAGAGTCCAATGACGGTGAGCTTTACATCACTCCAGCCGGCGCTTGGCATTGTGCATGGTGATCTTAGGCTTGTGTGCGGCTGCTCAGCCATGGAAACCCATTTCATGATGCTCTTGACGAACAGTTCTTGTGCTGATGTTGCTTCCTGAGGCACTTTGGAACTCGGTAGTGGGTGTTGCAGCCGAGGACTCAGTGGTCCCTTTCTATGAGCTTGTGTTTCCTATCACTTTGGGGCTGAGCCGTAGTTGTTCCTAGATATTTCCACTTCACAATAGCAGCACTTACAGTTGACCGGGACAGCTCTAGCAGGGCAGACATTTGATGAACTGACTTGTTGGAAAGGTGACATCCTATAGCGGTGCCACATTGAAAGTCACTGAGCTCTTCAGTAAGGCCCTTCTACTGCCTGTGTGCTGTGTGCTCGGTTTTATACACCTGTCAGCAATGGGTGTGGCTGAAATAGCCAAATCCACTAATTTGAAAGGGTGTCCACATACCTTTGTATATATAGTGTGTTTAGGCTATGTGTGCTGTTTTTAATGTTATGTAGATTTGTCCTTGAGCTGTTCTTGTCTATTAATGTTCTGTATAATGCCATGTTTCATGTTTTGTGTGGACCCCTGAACAGTAGCTGCTGCTTTCACAACAGCTAATACGGAGCCTAATAAAATTCTAAATAAATCAATAGAATGATCAATGCAACATCAACAATCTAGTAGACATAGGTAAAGTTCTCTCTTTCATTTGTGCTTCTCTCACCAAAGTGAGGACATTTAAGGATGGAGATTTCGAGTGACATCAGTTGGACTGGTTTAAAGGAAATTAAAATCTGTAAAAACGATCCAACATGTTTCTGATAATATTGTAGTTTGTTTGGATGCATATTTTGTGTGGTTGAAAATTAAATACTGCCAGCTTTTATGTCGCTGAAAGAAATTGGGAGTTTAGGCTACATAATAGCTCCCTGACCACGCAATCGCATTCTGTCAAGATGCTGAAATAAATAAATAATATTTCTCCACTCCTGTTCCCGAAACAAAATGTGCATTTGGTCTATCATTTTACTGCGAGAAACATTTTAATTCTGCAAGAGTTAATATTATAAAAGGCTACATGTGAGGCCTGCAGTTATTGTCCAGACTTCAGTTACTATTACAACTATTGAGCTACTCCACTCTAAAATAATTTCGGCATCCATACAGCGCCATTTGATAAATGCATAGAGGCAACTTACAAAACACCAAAAAGTCTTATGAATGACATCATTCATTAGGCCTACACAAGTTTTATAACCTGAATTGATGCATACACTGCTGTCTGTGCCGCGTTGGCAAAAATGTCAGTGTTATCGTTGAACTGCACAGAATTTTGTGGCATTACATTTTTTTATCTTTGGAGCTTATTCCACAAGTTTTCAAGTCTATTCGTAAATGTTTCATGCGCCTGACATGTGGTAGTAATACATAGTGTAATAGCCTTTTCTTTAAATCTATGTTTTAATTAATGTGATAGGATCATATTTTATGGAATGGCGTACCCCCACAATGTATTATACTGAGACTCGGTATCAGACCATTCCAGCTTACTTTCACCCCTGGTTGTCAGACACCCCTATTTGCCCACACATTGTCAGACACCCATTCAAAATCCTATTTTCCTAACCCTAACCCTTAACCTAACCTTAACCCCTGACCCAACCCCAACTCCTAAATCTAACCCTAATTCTAACTTTTACCCTAAACCTAACTTAAGCCTTTTTCCTTGTGGGGGACAACGAAATGTCCCCACCTGTCCGAATTTTCCTTCACTATCCTTGTGAGTTTTGACTTTTGAAAAGCAGATTTGAATACATACCCTTATGTTTCTCTTCAGATGTCATTTTGAATTTGCATTTGAGGATTGTATTGTAGGCCCACTACAGGCTGTGCGACACACATGGCCGACCTTTGTTTATTGTGAAGTAGTGGTTTCTTCAGGATGTTGGTTGTCATGGAGACCATGTGCTTTGGTAAGAGCTTTACATAATCCACATTAGATAACATCAGGGTCACGTTCAGTAGGGAAAAAGTATTTTGAAATGGAGTGAAATGTTGGAGGTACTACCTTCATTAACATCGTGCCCTTGAGTAAGAACACAAGTTCTTACGATGTGGCTACTCCACACAACTTGTTTATTTCCGGCTCAGGATCCACAACATGTTTCTTTCCCTATATTGATTCACAGATTAGATTATGGATTTCATTCATATCCATTGTATCTTCAAAATCTGGCTGTAGATACTTTCCACTATAGTGAATCCATCTATGTATAAGCTGTCAATGCTTTGGTCTTTGAACACTGCTACTGCCTAGACTCCATATTGATGTGTGTTCACTGATCCAGATGTTGTTTGTGTAGAGCCACAGACAAAATATTGTCTTTGTTGGATCCACTAGATGAAAAATGCCCCAATATATTATGACCTACAAAATGATTTTATCCAACAAATAAGATATGACTTCAATCAACACATTCACCGACTGGACATTACGTACAGTATAGGCCCAATTGAGACATTAGAAAGGCATTTCAAACTACAGTATGGTACCATTGGTATAATTTCATGTTACCATATGGCATCACGGCACGGCAGGGTAGCCTAGTGGTTAGAGTGTTGGACTAGTAAACGAAAAGGTTGCAAGTTCAAATCCCCGACAAATCTGTTGTTCTGCCCCCTGAACAGGCAGTTAACCCACTGTTCCTAGGCTGTCATTGAAAATAAGAATTTGTTCTTAACTGCCTTGCCTAGTATATAAAGTATATCCTTGGAAAATAGTAATGAAATGCCAACAAAGTCATATTTTGTGTTCTTCCCAAGAACAGTTTGTCCTCATTTTAAACTTAATTGAATTATTGGGAACATGCACACAGCCATTTATTGCTGGTCGTGAGAACGTTCTCCCTTTCAGTAAGTCAGGAAAGTCTCTGATTGCTCTTAAGGTCATACACTGCGTTATGGTGACCCCTAGAGGTTTGCCACAGTCAGACATGCCTTGGTTGTGGAAGTGGGTTGCATTACTCTCACATCTTTACCAGATGAGAAGGAGATGTGACAACATTGACAAAATCAGATGGATGTTTTGGTTGAAGCAAAGACATAGCGATTGCATCGATTGCAAGAAGGAAAGTTAGAAGTTCGAATGGGCCCTTAAGCAACGTCATTCATTGAAACATACAGCCTGAGTTTGTGAATCTCAAATCCATCATAAAGAAAAGGAAGTGAATGATTATAGAAATGCAGCCTTTCTCTCCCCCTGGAGATTCATCCCTTTCCTGATGCCAGTTGTGGTAATAAGTGAATGCAGAGCCGGCATTATAATCCCCTTCTCTTCACTCCCACGTCTCATATTGAATTATGATAATTCGAGCAATATAGAAAAAGTAATAGCGCAATATCCTCAAAGTAATAGAAAGATCTTAGTTGAGTTTTAGGGAGACCCTGAGGTTTGTCATATTTCGATGGTGCACTCTTAGAAGTGATGCGTTGAAAACAACACAACCTTTTTTTTCTTAGATCTGTAACACATGTTGTGTGGATTGTACCATGAATGTAAAAAAAAAAAGAATACATTCTGGAGGGGACCTTTGGTAATAGTGGGGCCCGAAGCAGTCATTTCTGTTTCTTTTCAAATCAATCAATCAAATGTATTTAAAAAGACCTTTTTACATCAGCCGATGTCACAAAGTGCTATACAGAAACCCGCCTAAAACCCCAAACAGTAAGTCATGCAGATTTAGAAGCACAGTGGCCACCCCAGCACAGGGCCAACCAGGCAGGATATAACCCCACCCACTTTTCCAAAGCACAGCCCCCACACCACTAGAGGGATATCTTCAACCACCAACTTACTACCCTGAGACAAGGCCCACGAAGATCTCCCCCACGGCACGAACCCGAGGGGGGCGCCAAACCCGGACAGAAAGATCACGTCAGTGACTCAACCCACTCAAGTGATGCACCCCTCATAGGGACGGGATGGAAGAGCACCATGAAGCCAGTGACTCAGCCTCCGTAATAGGGTTAGAGGCAGAGAATCCCGGTGGAGAGAGGAGAACCGGCCAGGCAGAGACAGCAAGGATGGTTTGTCGCTCCAGTGCCTTTCCGTTCCCCTTCACACGCCTGGGCCAGACTACACTCAATCATCGGACCTACTGAAGAGATGAGTCTTCAATAAAGACTTAAAGGTTGAGACCGTGTCTGCCTCTCTCACATGGATAGGCAGACCATTCCATAAAATTTGAGCTCTATAGGAGAAAGCCCTGCCTTGTTTACTTAGAAATTCTAGGGACAATAATGAGGCCTGCGTCTTCTGACCGTAGCGTACGTGTATGTACGTACGTCAGGAACAAATTGGAGAGATAGGTAGGAGCAAGCCCATGTAGTGCTTTGTAGGTTAGCAGTAAAACCTTGAAATCAGCCCTAGCCTTAACAGGAAGCCAAGCCAGTGTAGAGAGCCTAGCACTGGAGTAATATGATCAAATATTTTGGTTCTAGTCAAGATTCTAGCAGCGTGTTTAGAACTAACTGGAGTTTATTTAGTGCTTTATCCGGGTAGCCGGAAAGTTGAGCATTGCAGTAGTCTAATCTAGAAGTGACAAAAGTATGGATAAACTTTTCTTTTGGACAGAAAGTTTCTGATTTTTGCAATGTTACAAAGACGTAAAAAAGCTGTCCTTGAAATAGTCATGAAGTGAAAGCCATCCTCTCTTGAGGAATGCTGCTTTTTAGTTAGCTTTGCGACAGTTCAGTTCATTCTGTTTGTGCCTTTGTGAGGTATTGTTAGTTTTGACTCTACTAATCCTTTTCCTAGCTGGTTTGTGAGAACCAGTTATAGCCTTCAGTCCTAGTTTTGATTAACCAGCCCATTTGCCTACCTGTGTATGACCATTGCCTGCCTGTGACCACGATTCTTGTCATCTGCGAAAGCGAAATAAACATCTGCCACGCACTGCGCGTGAATATACACCTTTTTCTCCCTGAGTATTCATTACAAATGAAAGGTAAACTAAGACAAAGAAAAAAAATACAACTGAATATATCTATCTTTCTGCAGCTTCTCCTCTATTGTTGAAAAAATGTATTTGTTCAAAACGATTCAACTATTTTCTTTCTCTCTTTGAGTCAACTACTCACCACACTTTATCCACTGCAGTGCTAGCTACCTGAAGCTTACGAGATTTATTCTCTGATCCTTTGATTGGATGGACACCATGTCAGTTCATGTTGCAAGAGCTCTGATAGGTTGGAAGACGTTCTCCTGGAAGTTGTCATAATTACTATGTAAGTCTATGGACGGGGGGTGAGAACCATGAGCCTCCTAGGTTTTGTATTAAAGTCAGAGGAGGATGGAAAATAGTTGTCCTCCGGCTACCCCATTGTACCATCCTAGAGGATGCTGTTGAGGCTACTTTATATCTTCATTGCAAAACTGTGTTTTAATCAGTTATTATATCCCCTTCCTCCTTTGAGGAGCCTCAACTGCTCTATAGGTCTGGGGGGGTGTCAGAAATATTTTAGCTATTTTCATAGTAGTTATTATGAGCATCAAGGCTGGTTATAGTGTGAAAGGGCTGGGTTTTGATTACTAAACAAGTTGTAGTTATGATGGCTTGGCCACTCACTGACCAATCAAGGCGTTCCATGGCTTAATACTACATGTGTTTGTCTCAAGTTCTGTAGGTTTTTGAAGGTCTTTGCGTTGTCATCAACTCCAATTCGGGCTTGCACACAATATTCTCATAGTCCATTGCGGATTGATGCTACAGTTTATTAAATAGCATTGGCTACAGTAACAAGTGATTGCAACAGTATAACAGATAGCATCCAGTGTTTGCTCAATATGACAGTCAAAATTGTTGTAATTGGCTTCAACGAGTATGGCCTTTACGCATCGCACGTCACCTCGAATTAAACTGGTTGCATTAACGTTGTCATTTCAACCCCCAAATTCTACCTGATGACGTTAAATCAACGTAGGAAACTGATTCTATATGAAAAAAGTAAACGGAAGGGAATTTAATTTTTTTTTACATGGTGAAATGTTTTGTTGATTTCACGTTTAATTCATATTAGTTTACAGCTCAACCAAATGTAAATCAAAACTAGACGTTGAAATGATGTCTGTGCCCAGTGGGGAGGCTATGCTTAGTTTTTAATCAAATAAAATGAAATTGAAAAAACACTATCTTTCTAAATGGTATTTTTTTTTTTTATCACATCTGTCTTCAGGCCGACTCTAGCCTTTTGGAGGCCCTAAGTGAGAGTTGTTGCAACTCAAGGTGCCATTAAAATAAATACACCCCTCCCCAACATAAAAAATATTTTCACATGACCCTCCCCTTGTACTGTAAAAACGACCACAAATAACAATACCAATAGCGACTCTGTGTTTATAAACATGAATATCGACTTTTCCCCTTCAGCATGCTTTTGTTGCACAGTCAATGCCACACATACAGTTATCTGTAAGGTCCCTCAGTCGAGCAGTGCATTTCAAACACAGGTTCAACCTGTTACTCAACAATACTAACCTAATTGACTGTGTAAAAAGAAGGATGCCTGTACATAATGAAAGTATTCCAAAACATGCATCCTGTTTGCAACAAGGCACTAAAGTAATACTGCAAAAAAATGTGTCAAAGCAATTAACTTTTTGTCCCAAAGTGTAATGTTTGGGGCAAATCCAGTACAACACATTACTGAGTACACCTCTCCATATTTTCAAGCATTGTGGTGGCTGCATCATGTTATGGGTATGCTTGTAATCGTTACGGACTGGGGAGTTTTTCAGGATCAAAACTAAATGGGAGGGGCTAAGCACATGCAAAATCCCAGAGGAAAAAACGGTTCAGTCTGCTATCCACCAGACAATGGGTGTCACGTCCTGGCCTGGGATAGCCTGCTGACTTGTCATTTTGTGTTTTGGTCAGGACGTGATCAGGGGGGGTTTTGTTCTATGTTTGGTTTGTTGATGGTTCCCAATTAGAGGCAGCTGAGTGTCGTTACCTCTAATTGGGGACCATATATATGTTTGTTCTTTACCCCACTTGCGGTGTGGGTCATTGTTTGTGTGTGAGTACCTGTGTGTGCTACACTAGTGTTGCGGTCTGTTCTTTCTTTATTGTTTTGTATATTCCATATATTAATTAAAAGATGTGGAACTCCATCCGAGCTGCACCTTGGTCCGCTTCTTCAGATTTCCGTGACAATGGGAGATGATTTCACCTTTCATCAGGACAATAACCTAAAACACAAGGCCACATCTACACTGGAGTTGCTTACAAAGAAGACAGTGAATGTTCCTGACTGGCCGAGTTTTGACTTAAATCTGCTTGAAAATCTATGGCAATTCCTGAAAATGGTTGTCTAGCAATGATCAACAACCAATTTGACAGAGCTTGAAGAATTTTGAAAATAATAATGGCCAAATGCTGCACAATCCAGGTGTGGGAAGGTTTTAGAGACTTACTACAGCTGTGAGTCTTACTGGGTAACTGCCAAAGGTGCTTGAATCGGGTGTGAATACTTATGTAAATTAGATATTTCTGTACTTCATTTTCAATAAAATTGCAAACATTTCTATAAACATGTTGTTACTTTGTCATTATGGGGTATTGTGTGTAGATGGGTGAGAAAATGTTTTAGTCATTTTTAGTTTAACACAACAAAATGTGGAATAAGTCAAGGGGTATGAATACTTTCTGAAGGAACTGTAGATACAGACACGTTACAGAGATAGGCAAAAAAAGGTTCTACTGTCACACATTAGCCAGATTTGACACTATTCTAAAAAGTGGTTATGGTTCGTACTGATTTAAGTTGCTGTGGTAGTTTGTTCCACTCAACAGCTGGTATATAATAATGCGTTCTTACCAGATAGACTCATATTTAAAGCAGAGTTTCTGGTATCATGCTGGTGGACATATCTAACAAATGAAAAATAGTTGGATAGCTACCTGGGGCTGAGTCCGTGATAATTATGTGGACCAGACCAAGTTTAATTAATATAACTTTTTTTTCCCACAAATAGCGAGCCTATCTGCTTAAAATGCTTGACCTCCAGATGAGTATGAGGGTAGAGTTTAAGTCAAATTTTTACAAGCTTGTTTTGGCTGGTCTGTAGCTTATTCTTCAGATGTTTTCCCCAGGGCTACTGGTGAACGATGATGTGCAGGCATAATCGAAGTGACACTGAACTAGTGCACTTGCCAGAGTCTTTATGGTGTCTATAGATAGGTTTCCATCCAATCAGTGACAGATTTTCATGTGAATACTCTACAATCTGCATAAAAATAGTTTCCATCAAAACGTAGTGCACATACAAAATTGTATAATTTTGTATTCACTTGCATTGTGGTGTTGTAGGCTAGTCTACAGAAGGTAGGATAATTATATTGTCCATAAACAAGATCAATAGGGGAGCTGTTCGAGCTGAATGTCTCCTGTCTTCATTGTCCTTTCATGGGCAATGATGCACCTGGCCTCTCCGCTGCCTATTAGCTATTCCTATTTGTTGTTGTGAATTCATATTGAAAATGTTTGCAGCTTTGAACGCTTTTATGTGTGGTATGACTGCCAGTTAGCCTATTGCAGATCTGGACAAAGGATCCACCTCCAATATTGTCACTATAAATGGTGGATAGAGGGCAGGATAGACAGACTGGTAGACTGATATTATTGACCTGCTGTATAATAAAAGTTAGCATGTGGAAAAACATAGTGTTATACCAAAACACCTTGATACAGGGGAGGTGCATGCAAGCAGATTAGGACAGGATGGAAGAAATTATATACTAAAATCTGCAAAAGAGCAAATGTAAACCAGGGAAAAAACGCACTACCCTCCCTTGTGCCCATAAAAAAAACACACAACCCTCCTCAAAGCAAAAAAACAACTAAACAAGTTAGACAACCTCTATAACCTCAGTCTATGATACAGTTTAACTACCGATATGTAGAATTTAACCTAGCTTGACCAAGATTTGTGTAAAAAACATACCATGACATCACAGGCAGTAACATATTTTGGGTCTCGTTCAGGGATATATCATTCATAATGGCTACATAGGGAAAAGTGAAATAAATTGAACTCCATTTTGCTTTTGCCATCATTGTTGAAAGGCGAAATGTAGTATTCACTCAAAAAATGTACATCTGTATATACTTAGAAACCAATATATTTAATGTAGACACTGTCGAAGTTGCAGTGAAATATGAATTATTCACCCGTGGCTTTGCCACCAACTGCATGATGTCTCGACAGTGTTTTAATCACATTCCTTCTTGGGAAAGGTGCCCCATTCATTGGTTTGTGTGTACAAGTTGGCAAACCAACACCAGGAGTTGTATTTGGACAAAACATTTTTAGGCTCAACTTTTTGGGGGGACAAAATTAAAACAGCAGTTCAGAGTCACTCTGACTCATACTGTAGCTTATGCAGAAGGCAACTGATGGGTAATAGAGCCTAAAACGTTTGTACTTTCCTTCAGATGTGCAAAACAGAATATCTGATCATAAGTCACTTGTTTTGCATTTAGCTCACATGCCTACCACTTTTATCATATACAGTCAGATTACACATATACAGTCAGATTTTTTTAATCAAACTTTGTGTTGGTTATATCCATTAAAGAAAACAGAACTATGGATTACAGTTTTTCCTGTCCCATAGACTACTTTCAGGGTGACTAACCATCTAACATTAAGTTGTAAAATACTGAACCTTCCCTTCAAAATGGCTAAGATTACAATTTGAGAAGGGAAATATTCTGATACTGTGGCGTTACATCTGGACACAGTCTTCAGCATATGATGTGCCACTTATGCCTATGAAGTAAAACTGTATAAGGAGCTGTCTCTAATACTCTTTGTAATTACAAAAACTGTGCACTCACTAAAGTGCTCTGTAACAACACTATATTAACATGTTGTTACTAGTGTAATTGCACCAATCCTACTCAGGTACAAAGCATTGGTTATCTCCAATAAGCAATTTTGCCTCTTCAGTGACTTCCAATTAAAACAAAGCAAAAAAAGAAACGTCCTCTCACTGTTAACTGTGTTTATTACACTTAACATGTGTAAATATTGATTCAACAACTGAGACATAAACTGAACAAGTTCCACAAATATGTGACTAACAGAAATTGAATAATGTCTCCCCTGAACAAAGGGGAGGCAGTCAAAATCAAAAGTAACAGTCAGTATCTGGTGTGGCCACCACCTGCATTAAGTACTGCAGTGCATCTCCTCCTCATGGACTGCACCAGATTTGCCAGTTCTTGCTGTGAGATGTTACCCCACCCTTCCACCAAGGCGCCTGCAAATTCCCGGACATTTCTGGGGGGAATGGTCCTAGCCCTCACCCTCCGATCCAACAGGTCCCAGACGTGCTCAATGGGATTGAGATCCGGGCTCTTCACTGGCCATGGCAGAACACTGACATTCCTGTCTTGCAGGAAATCACTCACAGAACGAGCAGTATGGCTGGTGGCATTGTCATGCTGGAGGGTCATGTCAGGATGAGCCTGCAGGAAGGGTACCACATGAGGGAGGAGGATGTCTTCCCTGTAATGCACAGCATTGAGATTGCCTGCATTGACAACAAGCTCAGTCCGATGATGCTGTGACATTCCTTCGACTATAAACTCAATTCCAACCATCACCCCTGGTGAGACAAAACTGCGGCTCGTTTAGTGAAGAGCACTTTTTGCCAGTCCTGTCTGGTCCAGCGACGTTGGGTTTGTGCCCATAGGCGACGTTGTTGCCAGTGATGTCTGGTGAGGACCTGCCTTACAACAGGCCTACAAGCCCTCAGTCCAGCCTCTCTCAGTCTATTGCAGACAGTCTGAGCACTGATGGAGGGATTGTGCATTCCTGGTGTAACTCAGGCAGTTGTTGTTGCCATCTTGTACCTGTCCCGCAGGTTTGATGTTCGGATGTACCGATCTTGTGCAGGTGTTGTTACACGTGGTCTGCCACTGCGAGGACGATCAGCTGTCCGTCCTGTCTCCCAGTAGCGCTGTCTTAGGCGTCTCACAGTATGGACATTGCAATTTATTGCCCTGGCCACATTTACAGTCCTCATGCCTCCTTGCAGCATGCCTAAGGCAAGTTCACGCAGATGAGCAGGGACCCTGTGCATCTTTCTTTTGGTGTTTTTCAGAGTCAGTAGAAAGGCCTCCTTTAGTGCCCCACGTTTTCATAACTGTGACCTTAATTGTGGAACAGTCTTAACGACTGTTCCACAGGTGCATGTTCATTAATTGTTTATGGTTCATTGAACAAGCATGGGAGACAGTGTTTAAACCCTGTACAATGAAGATCTGTGAAGTTATTTAGATTTTTACGAATTATCTTTGAAAGACAGGGTCCTGAAAAAGAGACGTTTCTTTTTTTTTTCTGAGTTTATAAAGACAAATATTTGCCCTCCTTAAATGGATGAAATCAATAATTGATTATCTGGTGATAGTCATAGTCAATATTTTCAGCAAATTGCAAATCACAATCCCCCCTACAAAATTGTTTGTAAAGACAATATCAGAATACAACAATCAATAACATTTTTGGGACAGAGAGACATTAATTTCCCAGTAAATACTACAATGGTAAGAGTATTTCCATTATTTTACAAACATTGTCTGCTCTCTGTAATTTCAAGAGCTATCCACTTGATGGCAGGTTTGTGGCCCTTATAAATGCTCCTGTGAAGGAGACACCCAGCCAACCCAGACACCGTATAATACTCAAGTTACCATTATGAAACTGTATTCAGTATTCTATGATGACTTTGTTCATTTGTGGTGAAGGCAATAGAAGCACTTTTGTTCTATATAAAAAAAGTGTACCTTACACAGTATATACTGAACAAATATGCTTTTCTTTTTAGGGACATTATAATGTATACCCCTAAAATTAACACATCTTATATAGAACTCTATTGGAGGCTCCGATATGCTTGAAACGTATTTAACTACCAAACAATTGTTGCATAGTTATCCCATAATCGGCTAAGATAATTTTAGAAAATTATCATATTATTTAACTTTTTGAAAAATGCGGTTCAAATTACCTTTTAGGGGTCCATGCATAACAAGTAAATTAAAAAAATAAAAATACATTCTATCAATTACTTATAGAGAAAACACTTGTATGCTGTGGTGTGAGTAAATTGTTAAAACATTAGGGAAGGGGAAAGGAGGGGTCATTCCAGATTACACAAATAAAGCGAGTCCTTTAACTTCTTGGGAAGCGATTTTGGAGAGTAAAGCAAGTCCTTTAAGTAAAGCAAGTCCTTTAAAGATGGAATCCTCAGTAGGGGGAAACTGTACTACTGTCTGCCTCACAGCCGTTGTTATTGTTTTGTTTATCAGACCTCAGGATAAGACCCAGATGCAGACAGATTGAAATAAATGTTTATTTACAAAACAGGGGGCAGGCAAACGACAGGTCAAGAGCGGGCAGAGGTCAGTAATCCAGGGCAGAGTCCGTAAGGTATAGAACAGCATGCAGTCTCAACGTCAACAGTGAAGAGGCGACTCCGGGATGCTGGTCTTCTAGGCAGAGTTCCTCTGTCCAGTGTCTGTGTTCTTTTGCCCATCTTAATCTTTTATTTTTGTTGGCCAGTCTGAGATATTACTTTTTCTTTGCAACTCCGCCTAGAAGGCCAGCATCCCGGAGTTGCCTCTTCACTGTTAACGTTGAGACTGGTGTTTTGCGGGTACTATTTAATGAAGCTGCCAGTTGAGGACTTGTGAGGCGTCTGTTTCTCAAACTAGACACTCTAATGTACTTGTCCTCTTGCTCAGTTGTGCACCGGGGCCTCCCACTTCTTTGTCTCCGGACCCGACAGTGAATACAGCCGTCCCCGGGGTAGTACCCGGGAGAAGGTTGATCCCACAGTCATAGGGTCGATGCGGAGGAAGCAAAGTGACCCGGGCCTTGCTGAAAACCTCCCAGAGGTCCTGGTACTGTGCAGGAATGGAGGAGAGGCCCGAGGTTCCTTCCGAGCCCACAGGAAGACGTCCTGGGGCAGGCTGCACCGACTTCAGGCAATGGCCGTGGCAGAACGGGCTCCAGCCCATGATAGTACTAGCAGTCCAGTTAATAAGGGGATTGTAGCGCTGCAGCCAAGACAACCCCAATATCACGGGAACCTGAGGAGACTTGATGAGCATGAACAGATCGAAATAACAAATGTTTATTTACAAAACAGGGGGGCGGGCAAACGACAGGTCAAGGGCAGGCAGAGGTCAGTAATCCAAGGCAGAGTCCGTAAGGTGCAGGCTCAGGGCAGGCAGGCTCAGGGCAGGCAGAATGGTCAAAACCAGGAGAACTAGAAAACAGGAACTAACGAGAAACAGGAGTACGGGAAAAACTTTTTCTTTGTTGTTGTAATATCGCAAACTGACATGGCTGTTTCACCAATAAGGATTCCAGCTTTCTCCACAAAGAAAGCCGTTTAATTCTTAATACCTTGAGGAGGGCTTTCCTTTAGTCATTTCTTGTTGACTTGGTTTTGAATAGTGTTCTTTAAATTTTCTAAATGCTTTGGTTAAAATCCAATAAAGAAAAACACAAAAGGGGGTAAAAGAAAAAACAAGTATGCCACATAGCCAGCCAGAAGGTAGAGAATGTCGTCTGTGTTTCATTATTTATGGCGAAGCTATACTCTTTACTCTGTGCTTTTTTATTCAAAATTTGCCCCTTACCCATGCTGCTTAGAACTATGCACTGCCCTTAGTAGAGCTGCCATGCTTGACTGCCCCTAAATCGCCAGCCCCCGCAAGCTGGGCATCTTTCTCAAGCACATCCTGCCAGGGTCACTTTTGATGACATCATCAGAGCTGTCAGTCTTATCCTGGTCCGCTCCCTTTGGGAAAAGGGAGTCACGCACTGTTGCACACTATATCTGTCCTCCATGCCCCTTCCACTTCCCCATCCCCTCCATCCCCTACCAGACCTCCCAGCATTGCTGTTTCAATGTTTTGTAGCGACAGATTATGGTTGATGGTTTCATCTTAATCACTTCCAATTTTCATTTTCATCTCCACAGCTTCACGCTACACTGCTCTCCCTCACACAAACACTTAGAAGCCAAAGTCACTTCATGTCTCAGCTATTCATTAACCATGAACTGTCTGACACTCTTCTGCAGCATTGCCTCTGTGGGCTCACCAGGCCTCATGCTCGGGTCCCATGTCACAACATGGTTTCCTAATTTCTAGACTAGAGCATTTACTCTTCTCCTTGAATGACATTGATTTATCTAAAAGCTAATGTAAGAGAGACATCTGTTGTTTGAATGCCATGGCACCCCAGTCTGTGGTGTCCATGATGCAGATGTCTGTACTAGTGTTCATAGACTCCATACACATCACACGTTTCAGCAAGCTTATAGTGTCTTCAATGTGCTCTCTCCATTTGCACCACAAATACACTGCTCAAAAAAATAAAGGGAACACTTAAACAACACAATGTAACTCCAAGTCAATCACACTTCTGTGAAATCAAACTGTCCACTTAGGTAGCAACACTGATTGACAATAAATGTCACATGCTGTTGTGCAAATGGAATAGACAACAGGTGGAAATTATAGGCAATTAGCAAGACACCCCCAATAAAGGAGTGGTTCTGAAGGTGGTGACCACAGACCACTTCTCAGTTCCTATGCTTCCTGGCTGATGTTTTGGTCACTTTTGAATGCTGGCGGTGCTTTCACTCTAGTGGTAGCATGAGACGGAGTCTACAACCCACACAAGTGGCTCAGGTAGTGCAGCTCATCCAGGATGGCACATCAATGCGAGCTGTGGCAAGAAGGTTTGCTGTGTCTGTCAGCGTAGTGTCCAGAGCATGGAGGCGCTACCAGGAGACAGGCCAGTACATCAGGAGACGTGGAGGAGGCCGTGGAGGGCAACAACCCAGCAGCAGGACCACTACCTCCGCCTTTGTGCAAGGAGGAGCACTGCCAGAGCCCTGCAAAATGACCTCCAGCAGACCACAAATGTGCATGTGTCTGCTCAAACGGTCAGAAACAGACTCCATGAGGGTGGTATGAGGGCCCAACGTCCACAGGTGGGGTTGTGCTTACAGCCCAACACCGTGCAGGACGTTTGGCATTTGCCAGAGAACACCAAGATTAGCAAATTCGCCACTGGCGCCCTGTGCTCTTCACAGATGAAAGCAGGTTCACACTGAGCACGTGACAGACGTGACAGAGTCTGGAGACGCCGTGGAGAACGTTCTGCTGCCTGCAACATCCTCCAGCATGACCGGTTTGGCGGTGGGTCAGTCATGGTGTGGGGTGGCATTTCTTTGGGGGGCCGCACAGCCCTCCATGTGCTCGCCAGAGGTAGCCTGACTGCCATTAGGTACCGAGATGAGATCCTCAGACCCCTTGTGAGACCATATGCTGGTGCGGTTGGCCCTGGGTTCCTCCTAATGCAAGACAATGCTAGACCTCATGTGGCTGGAGTGTCAGCAGTTCCTGCAAGAGGAAGGCGTTGATGCTAAGGACTGGCCCGCCCATTCCCCAGACCTGAATCCAATTGAGCACATCTGGGACATCATGTCTCGCTCCATCCACCAACGCCACGTTGCACCACAGACTGTCCAGGAGTTGGCGGATGCTTTAGTCCAGGTCTGGGAGGAGATCCCTCAGGAGACCATCCGCCACCTCATCAGGAGCATGCCCAGGCGTTGTAGGGAGGTCATTCAGGCACGTGGAGGCCACACACACTACTGAGCCTCATTTTGACTCGTTTTAAGGACATTACATCAAAGTTGGATCAGGCTGTAGTGTGGTTTTCCACTTTAATTTTGAGTGTGACTCCAAATCCAGACCTCCATGGGTTGATAAATTTGATTTCCATTGATAATTTTTGTGTGATTTTGTTGTCAGCACATTCAACTATGTAAAGAAAAAAGTATTTAATAAGATTATTTCATTCATTCAGATCTATGATGTGTTATTTTAGTGTTCCCTTTATTTTTTTGAGCAGTGTATAATGGTCCAGTTCTGACTGCCACATGCCACAGATCTCCTGATGTGATTCTGACAACCACAAACACACTCAATAACCACTGGCCACAGATGTCAGTTCAACGTCTAGTTTTGATTTATATTTGGTTGACTTGTCAACTAACCCGAATTCATTGTGAAGTCAACTAAAACATTTACCATGTCTTTGGATGTAATTTAGTGTCACGTCCTGGCCATAGAGAGCCCTCTGTGCTCTCTATGGAGGTTTTGGTCAGGATGTGACTAGGGGGAATATTTGGTTCTATAGGTTGTATTTCTATGTTTGGGTTTGTATGGTTCCCAATTAGAGGCAGCTGAGTGTCATTGCCTCTAATTGGGGATCATACTTAAGTTGTTCCTTTTCCAACCTGTTTTGTGGGTTATTGTTTTTTTTTTTGTTAGTGCCTGTGTGCGCTACACTTATTGTTACGATCAGTTGTTTATTTGTTTTGATGTTTCACTTTGAATAAAAAAAATTGGAACTTTATGCACGCTGCGCCTTGGTCCCATCATTCTGAAGATCGTGAGAGAATAACCCACCACCAAAGGACCAAGCAGTGTGCAATGAAGGAGAGTTGGACCTGGGAAGAAGTCATGGGTGGATGCGAGACCCTTCCTTGGCGGGAGTCGCCAAGGAGAAATGAGGGACAGTGATGATGCTGGGGTCCGCAGCCACAAGGAGCCCAAGAGCAACCCCAAGAAATCTTGGGGGGGGGAACATGGGGCTGTCGGTCGAGCAGAGGAGAGAGCCATAGCCTGAATGGGAGACGTATGAGGAGTTTAAGGAAGGTTATCAAAGAGAGGTATTGGCGAGGAATAAGCTGCAGTGCAGGCGCCTAGAGGAGCGTCTGCCCAGTCAGGTAATCCTGTGCCAGCTCCCCGCACTCACCCTGAAGAGCGTGTCACCAGTCCGGTGCAACCTGTGCCAGCTCCACGCACCAGGCCTTCAGTGTGCCTTCCCAGCCCGGTGCCAGGGCCGGAGCCCTCATCTGCGCCGGTGCCCAGTCCAGGCATGGCGTTCAGTCCAGCCACTAGGCTGGAGCCTTCCTCTGCACCGAGGTCCAAGCTGGGCACGGCGTTCAGCCCGGTTATATGGCCGGATCCGTGGGCTGTGTGGGTGCTACGTCCCGCACCGGAACCGCCACCGATGCTAGTCGCCCACCCGAACCCTCCCCATTTAGTTCTGGTTTTGCGTCCGGAGTCCGCACCTTTTTTGACGTTTCACTTTGAATAAAAAAATGTGGAACTATGCACGCTGCGCCTTGGTACCATCATTATGAAGATCGTGACATTTAGGTTAAAAGTTGAATGTTTTGTTGAAATGACGTGGAAACAACGTTGATTCAAAATGTTTTTGGCCCAATGGGTATTGTCTAATGTCAATGTCATAAAGAACAGGAAATACTAATGTCAATGTCATATACACTACCGCTCAAAAGTTTGGGGTCACTTAGAAATGTCCTTGTTCTTGAAAGAAAAGCAAACATTTTTGTCCATTAAAATAACATCAAATTGATCAGAAATACAGTGTAGACATTGTTAATGTTGTAAATGACTATTGTAGCTGGAAACAGCTGATTTTTTCATGGAATATCTACATAGGCGTACAGAGGCCCGTTATCAGCAACCATCACTCCTGTGTTCCAATGGCACGTTGTGTTAGCTAATCCAAGTTGATCATTTTAAAAGGCTAATTGATCATTAGAAAACCCTTCTGCAATTATGTTAGCTCAACTGAAAACTGTTGTTCTGATTAAAGAAGCAATAAAACTGGCCTTCTTTAGACAAGTTGAGTATCTGGAGCATCAGCATTTGGACGTAAGGACATTTCTAAGTGACCCCAAACTTTTGAATGGTAGTGTGTCCATACGGCAGCAAATACGGCAGTTCTCTATATAACACTCCCTAATCTTAGCTACTCTTAAGGAAAGAGCATTGCATAGAGAGCCATTTGACTCTTAATTTGTTGGAATTGGGTTGTCTTTGAGCCTGTGTGACCTTGCAAACTCTGGATGCAGACGCACACTCAGACAAACACGGTTTTCTTGCGGACATGGCAGAAAGCCAAAATAAATAACCTGCCCTCGAAGTGTCGGAAAAAACCGCAAGAAACTCTAAACCCAGACCCACGGCTCGGCAGTACTCACTCACAGGGCTATCAGCGAATGACTTGTTGAAATTTTAATTGTCTGAATGCATCATGTGGTTTGGAAGCAAAATAAAATCAGGACAGATCATCCCTCCTGTGTGACACCCATCCAAAGGAGAGCAGCATTTTTGATTAGGCTTTAATTAATAAATGTTTTGCTGGCTCTGATTTCAAGGTCGGATTACACCAACTTGGGTGGCATTGTATGGATAGGTAATTCAAGAGTCTGTGCTTCGATCTTAACAGATAAGGAGGAGATAGGAGACAGGTGTCCTGTAGAATAGGAGACATCCGTTAGACAATTGATCACCAAGTACTGTATCATAATTGTATTTTCTTCTAAAATAACTACATATCTTTTGACTGGACTCCTCATAATGTTTAAGAGGTGTGATATCAATGTTTTTTTTTGCTAGGATGGGACAGTAAACATTTCCAGTCCTGTAGAGTATCACTTATCTAACAACAACACAGCAATACATGTAATTAAAGAAATGCAAGAACGAAACAGAGACTAGGGAGGGAGAGAGAAAGAAAGAGAGAGAGACTGCAGTAACTGTTATTGTATGTACCAGCAATCTACCCCTGCATCCTGCTATTGCTATACACCATACACTTTTTTTTGCTAAAGTGTTCTTTGGCTGTCCCCATAGGAGAACCCTTTTTGGTTCCAGGTAAAACCCTTTTTGGCTCCAGGTAGAACACTTTTGGTTCCCATGTAGAACCCTCTGTGGAAAAGGTTCTACATGGAACCCAACATTGTTCTACCTGGAACCAAAAAGGGTTCTCCTGTGGGGACAGCGGAAGAACCTTTTCGCATTTTTTTCTTTATAAAAGTGTGCACTGTATGGCAATAGCTGGATGCAGTGGTAGTTTGCTGATACAAGGTAGAATCCATTTGGTTCCAAGTAGAACCCTTTCCACAGAGGGTTCTACATGGGACCCAAAATGGTTCTTCCAATGGGGACAGCTGAAGAACCCTTTTAGGTTCTATATAGCACCTTTTTTTTTGAAGAATGTAGGGAGCTTTTTTTCACTACTGTAATGTAGTCCCACATTTTACTCCTTGGCATTATACACTGTTTAAATGCAATAAAAATGTTAATAATTTGTGAGATATTAAAGACCATTTGCCTCTTTTTATTTCCTGGCAAAATTAGAAGTTGTTGATGTAAATTTACAATTTTCCAAAATACGTGTTGAACGTAGGCAAGGATCCACATAAAAATATCACACTGAGATTCATGGAAACAGACAAAGTCACAATTAGAGAAAAATCACAAAGCCTATTCAGTTTTACTTGCTTCTGCTATTATTCATTAGGCCAGATGTGGACCGCTGGATGCCTACAGTATGCTGAGCGATCACACATATATTAACATTGCATATGGGATGGAAACGCATAAAACGGCACCAAACTTTATGATAATCAAATCCATTTATAATACGACTCACCAGAAAATGAATAGTATGGTGGAATTTAATTGCTTCGATGTGCCTTCTTCCCTGCTTATTAATCGCTTTCGGTCATTAATAATAATAGGCAGTAAATATTCATTACAACCCCCCATATTGTGACAAAAAGGCTATGTCTGGACAATTAAAAATGCATAAGGTGTAATGGCCCTTTATGAATAACTCAGCAGATGCCTCTCCATCGCTTTACAGCCTGGTAAAGGCAACAATGCCCTCATACATACACTATGTCTGTTTTCTCTGTGCAGAACACTGAGACCTAGGTCTGTAGGCATAAGAGCAAGTTGGTTTTTCACAAGGCAGTAGGTGGACACCTAAAAGTAAGCTCTATCATTAGATCGTGATATCTGCCTTATGGGATCAACCTGATCCCACAGAATTTCAGTTTGTGGATGTACAGTATTGAGATGACTGAAAATGTTAAGTTTATTGTGGTAGTTTCATTCATGGTACTGTAGGTTATCAACTGCCTACTTTAGGCCTATAGAGAATGGTTTGCCCCCTAAGGCCACCGTTTAGTGGCAGACTAATAAAAAAACAGTAAAGATTATAAGTAGAAAAATAATGTATGTCAGTATGGATAAACATATTTGGTTCAGCTTTGTCCATCATTGCAGCCCAATGATGATACATGTCCAGTAGGTGGCAGCTTTGTATAAGTAAACCCCTGAGCAGTAAGTTAGATATTGTTAGTAAAGTACAACATGAAACCTTGAGGAATTGTGGTTTTAGTGAAATGTCTGCACACAATGAACAATAACGTATTCATAATATGGTGGCCCAAAGGGGCAAGGTAGCTTTCAAAATCAAATGTCCAATGGTTATAGATATGGTTATAGATAATTGGTTATAGATAATTAATTTCTAAGTTAATTATAACAAATGAATGCAGTATTTAAAAGACAGAGTTCGGTCATACACAGTGCATTCTCACACAGTATCATATTCAGTGATAATTCAATATTAGCCTACATACTCAAAATGAGCTCCACATCAAAGCTAATTCATCTAGGACACAGCTACTTAGATCATCATATCTCTTTACCAAACGCCCTATCATAATTTTCCTCACGATCTGTTGTGACCTCTGGAGGTGATCGTTTATCTATCTGTGAAGTGATATGGGCTTCCTTCTGGATAACTGCACACAACCAGCACATTCTCCTTTCTTGTCAATTTCGTTTTCATTTCAGATGACTCTCTTCATAGCTCAGCTCTCCCCAGGAACGGCTTCCATATAGCCTGTGTGTGTAAGTATAACCCGCACACAGGCCAGCGCACAGTAGAGATGATACGCTCTGTGGCTGAGAGAGACTCAAAGGGCCCTGGAGCAGACTATACCAGCCGATACATATATCACAGAGTCGGTGTCAGCAAGATTACTGGATAAAGATCACAAAATGACACTTTTCCTTTTCTGTGCTCACTGGCTCGCTGCACAGCCTGAGAGCTGCCTTTCCACCAGGCCCTAGACAAGGATATCGATCACAGCCGTCCTCTCCCTCTCCCATCTGGGCTCTCGTCTCCTCTCCCACCAAGGCAGATGATGGGTATTTTACAGGCAAATAAGGTCTTCATTTCTTCTGGAGATAACATCAATGAATATGTCGACTCAGTAACTGGATTCATAAAAACGAATAGATCACGTGATACCGATAGTATCTATCAAAATGTACCCGAATCAAAAACTGTGGATTGATAGCAGCCTTGAAGGAAAACTGAAAGAGATTCTGCTTATAAACAGGGCAAGGTGACCGGGAACAATAGTTTGGTTAAACACAAGTATAGGGGCAAAATGGAGAAGCAATTCAGCGGGTCGCACACAAGGTGTATGTGGTAGGGATTCCTAACAATCACAGATTACAAAAAGAAAGCCAGCCACATCACATTCAACAACGCCACCCTACCAGACAAGCTAAACACCTTATTTTCAAGATTCGAGCGCCGAGGAGAGCCCCCGATGACAATGTGGGCTACATATTCACAGTCTCCACTGTGGACGGATGTAAGTCATTCAAATGTGTTAACCCTCGCAAGGCTGCCGGCCCAGACGGCATCCCTAGCCTTGACCTCAGAGCACATGCAGACTAACTGGCTGTTGTGTTCTCTGACATTTTTAATCTCTCCCTACTTCAAGCCGCTATACCCACCTGCTTCAAGATGTCCACTGTCATCCCTGTGCCCAAGAAAGGGAATATAACTGAACTGAATGACTACCGACCAGTAGCACTCACTTCCGTCATCATGAAGTGCTTCGAGAGGCTAGTCAAATACCATATCACCTCATCCCTCCCTGACACACTAGACCCTCTCCAATTTGCCTACCGCCCTGACAGATCCACGGACGACGCAATCGCCATTGCAATGCAGATGGCCCTCACCCACCTGGACAAAATATATTTATATGTGAGGATGCTGTTCATCAGCTACAGCTCAGCCTTCAATACCATAGTGCCCTCTAAGCTCATCACAAAACTCACAGCCCTGGGTCTGAACTCCTCCCTATGCTACTGGATCCTGGACTTGCTGATGGGCCACTCCCAGGTGGTGAAGGTAGGCAACATTACCATCTCGACTCTGATTTTCAACATGGGGCCCCACAAGGGTGCGTCCTCAGTACCCTCTTGTATTCCCTGTATACCCACGACTGCGTGGCCTCACACAGTTCCAACTCCATCATCAAGTTCACTGACGACACAACAGTAGTAGGCCTGATTACCAACAATGGCGAGACAGCCTACAGGGAGGAGGTAGGCACTCTGACGACATGGTGCCAGGTAAACAACCTCTCCCTCAACATTAGCAAAACAAAGGAGCTGATTGTGGACTTCCGGAGGAACCAGGCTGGACACGCCCCCCATCCTCATCAACGGGGCTGCCGTGGAGACAATCAGTAACTTTAAATTCCTTGCCTTACACAACTCAGAGAAGCTGAAATGGTCTAACTACACGGACACCGTAGTGACAAAGGCACAACAGCGACTCTTCAACTTCAGAATGCTGAAGAAATTCGGCCTGTCCCGAGGGCCCTCACAGTGTTCTACAGGAGCACCATCGAGAGCATACTGTCGGGATGCATCACAGCCTGGTACGGCAACTCCACCGCCGAACGCACCATTGGGTACACAATGCCTGCCCTACAGGACACCTATAACACCAGGTGTCGCAGGAAGGCCAAGAAGATCATCAGGAACCCCAGCCACCCAAGCCATGTCCTGTTGTCCCTGCTTCAATTACTCTGATGAGGGTAGTATAGGAGCATCATGGCAAAAACTGACTGGTCAATAGTTTTACAATTTTTATTATTTTTTATTTAACTTGGTCCCAACTACTCCTGTGGTCATTATTGCCACCCCCTCAAGTTTTTACTCTGCCTCCACCCCAATGAACATAAATGTATTAATCACTGCCACAGTTGTTATTTTGTATAGTGCTATTTCTATTGTTGTTTTTTTATAAAAAAATGTCATTCTTTTATTTCACTTAGTCCTGCATGTTGGAGCTCGAAGCCTAAGATTTTCACTGTACCCTGCAATCACAATTGCAACCCTATACGTGACTATTAAACACTCTGAATCCGACATGACGGCCTCTCCTGAACATTATGTTTATGACTCATTCCACCTTATTGGTTATTATTGGATGTTCATGAGTCCAGAAGCAAGAGGACAACTCACCTGAATAAAGAATACAGATCAAAAAGAGGAGGCGGCAAATGAGTTTAATTGAAGCACCCGTTGATACCATTTTACACAATTACCCATTAGACATTATCTTCCACCACTGGCTCCGTTGCTTCCTGAGCCTTTTCATTTTTATTCAGAGGGTGAAAACGTATTTGTCTATAGGTCAAACTGGAGTTACCGTACTGGGATTCTTCCCTTACTGAGATTAACATGGCAGTGCAACCAATGAGTTCCCCTTTACAGACTACTGTTTAAATCAATTATTTTACACCTATTTAGTAATTCAGTAAACTATTTAGAGTTTGAATATGAGTTACTTATTTTCCCCCTGGATATAGGCAGACTATTTTTCTTTATCCCCCATGGCCTGAGTTATTCCCCTTGTGTGTATGAGGGGAGTTCAGTACGTTCCATTAAAGCTCCACCATCTCCATTGATTTCTGGAATGGGCGAAACAAATCAATAGCCCCAGAAAAAGCATTTTTATATATGCAGTTATTAAGTCATAAGCTACAGTATGTCACACTTCATTTCAGCAACAGCTGAGGCCTCCAATCTGCAGCCCCTTCCCCAGCTGAGCACCCTCGGGGGACATTATGAGAATCATAAATAATATGTGCTAATGAGATATGAATTGATTACGTGGGGAAAAGCCTGACACTCTTCATCCATCACTCTAAATGATGTTTAACAATGGATTACCAGCCAATAATTCCTCCAATATGAGATTAAATAAAATAGCTGGGCTGTTTTCAGGAGACAAGCGGGGCGGCCCTTCCCTCTTATTTTCCACGGGCGCAAAATACATCTGCTCAATTACCGTACCTCCAATCCGTTCTTCACTGCTAAGGATATTATTATTTCATTTAGGACTTGTTCATGGATCATAGATTATTTCATTTCACTCAGTCAATAACGAGAAGTGCAGTATTTTATTTTATCCACTGGGGCCTGTGGTGAAGTGGGGCTTTGATAGAGTGTGCTTGGCCTGATACATAGCGCTCGCTGGGCATGGAGGAAGGCTGGTGGTGGAAGCACATGGAACCAATAATAAAATATAGATGTTTATACGTTAATTTACTCTTCAAATATCTGTTGTTTTATCACAGAGGTACACATTGGCCCTCACTATCCTCAGGCCTCTGACAAACCTAAACAAAAGGGTGATCAATTGAAAATGAATTAGCTGTTCCCATAAGATGATTTGGAACATCACCCTGATCCCAAGAACCACTGGAGAATTGGATAATGCACATACACATAGCCACAAATCGTGTTACTGTTTTCAGTGAAGCCAAAGTTCTGATTGGTTATTTCTCATGTAATGTCATCAGAGTGTACCTCTGAGGGGATTGACTGATTGTGTGTGTTAATGTGCATTCTGATCCCTTTACTATGTCTCAAAGCAGAAATGGAGAGAGAGAGAATAAACAAGAGAGGCCTCGGGATTTTGAGATGGCATGTCATACCAAGCTGTCAAGGTTTTCATCTCTGCTTTGACTTTTTGTCATTGTAAAAAATAAATGGCAGCATATGGCCTTGACAGCTACCATGTGTGTTTGACATTAATGTACCCCCATGTTGCTCTTAATACACTGTTAATAATGGTGTCACTATAAAAAGAGGGGGAGTAGGGAGAGAGTGAGCAAGAGAGACAGACAGACAGGGAGGCAGGCAGACAAAGATGTATACATTCAGTAAATTTGCTCGATGTGGCATCCCAGAGACGAACACATTTTAGTGAGAGAGTCTGTGTCGTAGAACAAGGTCTTTATCTTGGGAGGAACTGTTTAACAGGCTTGGGATGGTCCACTGATAGCAGCACTAGTCTGGTCCCAGGTGACCCTCCTCTCTGTTCCATCAAGGAACAGTCTTAATTGGCCTGTGTGGGACCTACTTTAGGAGCTCAGTGGAGTAAGGGACTGCATAATAAAGCAGTCTCCCCCAAAATTACTGCAATTAAAATGCAATGATAGGGAATGTGTTATCTGCACAATAAAAGCATAAGATTATGAACTCATTATTTTGATAAGGAATTGTTTATCTTGATGATAATAGTTTACATTTCATTAAGGATATAGAACAGAGTAGCATCCCTATAGCACAAACAGAAAACAAGACAGGTTTTAATTAGTATTTTAAATTGTCAGATTATCCTTGATTGGAGCACACTATTACATTGGTTGATATGTTCAAGAGCTCAGTAGGCGTAATGAGAGATAATGATAGAGTGGCTTTTTAATGCTTCTAATCTAGTGCCCTTGCATGTGATTTAGTTAGTGCCAGATTCTATAAAATTATTCTTGAAAAAAAAGGTGAATAAGCTCTTTCATCATTTAGCCATAATATATGTTGGTTTAGCCAGAGTTAGAGTCCAACAATTTGGGAGTCGATTCTCAGAGTATACGGGGGATTATATTTGGCAATGATCAATATGTGAAGTGGATCATTTGAATAAAAGAAAAACATACAGTTGAAGTCGGAAGTTAACATACACTTATGTTGGAGTCATTAAATCTCGTTTTTTCAACGACTCCACAAATTTCTTGTTAACAAACTATAGTTTTGGCAAGTCGGTTAGGACATCTACTTTGTGCATGACACAAGTCATTTTTCCAACAATTGTTTACAGACAGATTATTTCATTTATAATTCACTGTATCACAATTCCAGTGGGTCAGAAGTTTACATACACTAAGTTGACTGTGCCTTTAAACAGCTTGGAAAATTCCAGAAAATTATGTCATGGCGTTAGAAGCTTCTGATAGGCTAATTGACATAATTTGAGTCAATTAGAGGTGTACCTGTGGATGTATTTCAAGGTCTAACTTCAAACTCAGTGCCTCTTTGCTTGACATCATGGGAAAATCAAAAGAAATCAGCCAAGAACTCAGAAAGACCTCTGGTTCATCCTTGGGAGCAATTTCCAAATGCCTGAAGGTACCACGTTCATCTGTACAAACAATAGTACGCAAGTATAAACACCATGGGACCATGCAGCTACCATAACGGTCAGGAAGGAGACGGGTTCTGTCTCCTAGAGATGAACGTACTTTGGTGCGAAAAGTGAAAATTAAACCTTAGAACAACAGCAAAGGACCTTGTGAAGATGCTGGAGGAACAGGTACAAAAGTATCTATATCCACAGTAAAAGGAGTCCTATATCGACATAACCTGAAAGGTCGCTCAGCAAGGAAGAAGCCACTGCTCCAAAACCGCCATAAAAAAGACAGACTACGGTGTGCAATGCTAAAATAATATTGTGAAAACCACAATATGTTTTATGAGTTGTACTTACTTTTTTGATTGAAGTGCCTTGTTGTGTTTTCTATTCACAGTGTTGTAAACGACTCATAAGAATGTTCCCAGATATACAACCAAAATGGATTTACAGATGCTGGATGAGGAAGCCATTTGTGCCTCAAATTCAGATGACACAGACTATGTGCCTGTGGGTCAAGTTGGAGTTGTGGATGCACCTGGTAGTCCAGCTGTCCTAGATGAGCCTACAGATGGGGAGGACTCCTCTGAGGGGGGGGTGTGAAAACCTGTCAAAAAGACTGAGTAAAAAGGGGTCTTACTTGAGTGAACATCCCCCCACTAAAGGCAGGACCAGAAGCCATAACATCCTGAGGAGCTTCCCAGGGCCTGTGCCGGGGTCAACAGTTGTGTCACCAAAAGATGCTTGGGAGCTGTTCATTAGTGACAACATCATTGAGGAGGTCCTAAAGTGTACACATTTAAAAGGACGGAAAACAGCGACAGCAAAAGGGAAAGAGGGGAGAGAGGTCAACAAAGATGAACTAAAGGATTTTATTGGTTTAACCCTCCTCGCCGGCGCGGAGAAAAGCTGGGATGTCTCCACATGGAAGCTATTTTTGGATTCACTGCAGAATCCAATGTATAAGGCCACCATGTCGGTCGGAAGATACAGTGGGGAAAAAAAGTATTTAGTCAGCCACCAATTGTTCAAGTTCTCTCACTTAAAAAGATGGGAGAGGCCTGTAATTTTCATCATAGGTACACTTCAACTATGACAGACAAAATGAGGAAAAAAAATCCAGAAAATCACACTGTAGGATTTTTAATGAATTTATTTGCAAATTATGGTGGAAAATAAGTATTTGGTCACATACAAACAAGCAAGATTTCTGGCTCTCACAGACCTGTAACTTCTTCTTTAAGAGGCTCCTCTGTCCTCCACTCGTTACCTGTATTAATGGCACCTGTTTGAACTTGTTATCAGTATAAAAGACACCTGTCCACAACCTCAAACAGTCACACTCCAAACTCCACTATGGCCAAGACCAAAAAGCTGTCAAAGGACACCAGAAACAAAATTGTAGACTTGCACCAGGTTGGGAAGACTGAATCTGCAATAGGTAAGCAGCTTGGTTTGAAGAAATCAACTGTGGGAGCAATTATTAGGAAATGGAAGACATACAAGACCACTGATAATCTTCCTCGATCTGGGGCTCCACGCAAGATCTCACCCCGTGGGGTCAAAATGATCACAAGAACGGTGAGCAAAAATCCCAGAACCACACGGGGGGACCTAGTGAATGACCTGCAGAGAGCTGGGACCAAAGTAACAAAGACTACCATCAGTAACACTCTCGCCGCCAGGGACTCAAATCCTGCAGTGCCAGACGTGTCCCCTGCTTAAGCCAGTACATGTTCAGGCCCGTCTGAAGTTTGCTAGAGAGCATTTGGATGATCCAGATGAGGATTGGGAGAATGTCATATGGTCAGATGAAACCAAAATAGAACTTTTGGTAAAAACTCAACTCGTCGTGTTTGGAGGACAAAGAATGCTGAGTTGCATCCAAAGAACACCATACCTACTGTGAAGCATGGGGGTGGAAACATCATGCTTTGGGGCTGTATTTCTGCAAAGGGACCAGGACGACTGATCCGTGTAAAGGAAAGAATGAATGGGGCCATGTATCGTGAGATTTTGAGTGAAAACCTCCTTCCATCAGCAAGGGCATTGAAGATGAAACGTGGCTGGGTCTTTCAGCATGACAATGATCCCAAACACACCGCCGGCAACGAAGGAGTGGCTTCGTAAGAAGCATTTCAAGGTCCTGGAGTGGCCTAGCCAGTCTCCAGATCTCAACCCCATAGAAAATCTTTGGAGGGAGTTGAAAGTCTGTGTTGCCCAGCGACAGCCCCAAAACATCACTGCTCTAGAGGAGATCTGCATGGAGGAATGGGCCAAAATACCAGAAACAGTGTGTGAAAACCTTGTGAAGACTTACAGAAAACGTTTGACCTCTGTCATTGCCAACAAAGGGTATATAACAAAGTATTGAGATAAACTTTTGTTATTGACCAAATACTTATTTTCCACCATAATTTGCAAATAAATAAATAAAAAAATCCTACAATGTGATTTTCTGGATTTCCTTTTCTCATTTCGTCTGTAATAGTTGAAGTGTACCTATGATGAAAATTACAGGCCTCTCTCATCTTTTTAAGTTGGAGAACTTGCACAATTGGTGGCTGACTAAATACTTTTTTGCCCCACTGTATGAGGATATCCGTCGCTACCTGAGGCTTGATGACAAGAGGACCGGAGTGTCCAGAGAGGCAACGGCCAACCTGGCAGCCTTCCGGGTATGTGTGGGACCTTTTCCTAGCAAACTGTAGAGGAAGGTTCATCCCCAGCAACTGCATCACAGTGGATGAGCAGCTTGTGCCGTTCCGGGGCAGAAGCAGGTTCACACAGTACATGCACAGCAAGCCTGCCAAATATGGCATAAAGATCTTCTGGGTATATGACACAAGTCCCCTATGCCATTGATGGGATAGGCTACACAGTCAGACAGTCAGGAGAGGTTCAGAAGAACCTTGGAGAGAGTGTTGTCCCCCGAAAGTTGTGCAGTGGAATGAGACAAACAGGTGAACTATTCTCTCTAAGAATAGAAATTCCACATTTATAATTTTGTAAATAAAGTAAATTGACCATTTGGCCCTTTGTTTTGAATCACAGCTCGCAACATCACAATGGACACCTTCTTTACTAGTGTCCCTTTGGCAGAGCACCTTTTGGACAATAACTTGACAATTGTGGGGACTCTTCGCCAAAACAAGCTGGACATACTACCAATTATGAAGCCAAGTTCAGAAAGATGCATAGCTCCGAGTTTGGTTTTAATGGCAACTTGGCCATGTGAAGCAGCGAAAGTATGTTGTCCTCCTGCGCACGCTGCACGATGACAAAGCGGTTGATGAGGCCAGTGCAAAGAAGAAGCCAGAGATGATCCAATACTATAACTGCACAAAAGGAGGAGTGGGCATTATGGATCAGATGGTGCGTAATTACACATGCAAATGCCAGACAAGGAGGTGGCCAATGGTGCTGTGGTACAACCTACTGGATGTTGCCACCCTCAATGCTTACACCATATTTATGGCACAGAACCCCAACTTCATGGGAGGTGTGAACAGCACCCGACGGCTGTTCATTAAGGAGCTGGTCAAAGAGCTTGTGATCCCACACATGCAGAGGCACATGGATGGAAGTTGCAACCTACCAAAGGTCATCGCTAAAGCAATGGAAAGATTTGGGGTGATGAAAGAGAGCCATACCACCACCACCACTCAGAGCAACCAGGGGCCAGAGCAGCCTTTGCCCAAGCGCAAAGGATAGAAAAGTCAGCTGCTGGTGTTCTCAGTGCAACACACCCGTCTGCACAGAGCACAGTCACATGCTTGTGGTTTGTAACAAATGCATGGACTAAGACAGCATAAGTAAGCATGACACACACGCACACACACACACCCTTTGTTCATTTTAGTGTTTGTTTTCTAAATTCACAATTGTTAGTGTTGTCGTTTAAACTGATAATGAACTTTGGGTTTTCAAATAAATGTTTTGAAATATTATACAACATGTTTAAGGTGGTTTTGTTTTGTTATTCACACTAAAAGGTTGAGTGTGAAACTTTGATTGTAAGAAAAATATGCTAATATTTTCAACAACCATTATGAATTTTCATATGTTATCATTGAAATGTCTTTCAAACTTAGTGACAAAAAAACATTTCAAACAATAAAATAATTACTGAAAGGTCCAAATCATCACTTAACATAATTATGTTCCACAAAATGGGTAATATTTTAGACCCATATAAATAAAACACATATCACATTATCGGGTCATTTCGACCCGGTATATGCATTCTTGGGGCGTTATGTTTACTATGCGTCAATAAGATACTTTATGAAATGTGTCGTTATATATCAGACACCCTTGGACAAGTGCTTAATTCCCTGCCATATGATCTATGCAAATGAGATCTTTCCTAATCAGCAGGAATTAAACATGGATAGTGGATGGGGCTTGGAGCCGGACTAATAATCCCCTATACCTCCACCTACTCTGCCCCCAGAAAAATCCATCCTCTCCTTCCCAGTCGGTCTCCACACTGCCTTCCCCTGATCTCCTACTCCCCCCCTGCTCTCCACTGCTTCTCTGGCCCTCTGTGGGTATGAAGCAGAGCAGTCTCCTGTCTGGAGCAGGACTGGATGGGAAGAGGTGGCTGTCACAGTGTCTGATTAATGACCCATCGGTGGCATGTCCAGCCACATTAGGGCTCCATGTATCTACGCGGGGCCAGGGGCTTTGTTCTGGGAGGAAATAGTGTCAGCGCCCCACAGCCGTTTGCCTATAAAAAGATAAAGATTTACTGTCATCAGAGGGCAGATTAAAGCGCACAATGCCGACATTGATTTTTACCAAAAAATTCACATTTTGGGAAAACTCATTCCAGGGCTGGCGTGAGATATGATCAGCTTATTTGGAAAGGGATAATATGGAATCTTCTCCCAGAATGAACTTTGAAAGAAGTAAATTGTAAATATTGATTTCTGAAATGAAGTGTCAATCTTGGTTGGGCCGAGATTATTTCTATCATCTCGCTCAACCCCCAGCAACGATGAATTCAAAACTGCTGACAAAGGAGAGTGTATAGGATTTCTGTTAGGGAGCAGTCAGCAGCGCTTTACCGCTTGGCCGGCCCGCCGAGCCCTCGCCGGTAATGGCTGTTCAATTTTATCAGATAACGGAGGAGATCTCATCAGAGGCAAAAATGAAATGAACTGTGACTCCGAATCAGGATCCCTGCTCTTATCCCGGCAAAAATCATCCGAGCGGGGCCCAGGGCTTTCCATTATTTCAGGTCACTTCATTACGGCCCTGCACACAGGACCCAATTGCTGCAAACAAAGCAGGCCTTTCCTGTCTCACCCAGGGGTCGTGTGTGAGGGGCAGTTTGATAGGCTCCTGACGTGTCCAGGGTTATCCCATTACCACTTAAGAGGGTTGGTGAAAGGTAGCAAATCTCAACCACTTGTTTGTTATCCTTCTCCACTCCACCTTTTCTATCATGGAGCTTTATTGGCCACCTTGTTCCCTTATTGTGGAAAATAATTCATCTTTTCCGGTAATTGTTTGAAATAGATTTCTTCTCCGACTTGTCCTTTGCTGCAGTTAATGTCATATGGACGTTGAAGTCAAGGTGATCTGAAGAACATGCAGGAGGAGATAGGCCTATGTTGAACTGCGATGCAGAGGAAGATGTTGTGGGTTGAGAAGTCACGCTTCTCACAACGCCATGTTCTACTAGGACTTAATATTCTAAGTCAAGATACTTATACTTGACTGAAAACAATTAATTGAAATCTTTGAAATGAGAGAAATATTTCAGGCTAAACTTTTAGAGAATTGTTTGTTCGAGGAAATGAAAACAGAACAGAGATGGGGTAAGACATGGGGCTGACAAGGAACCAAATATAAAATGGTGCATCTTAAAATGATATGTGGAGTGCGTGTGTAACCTATTTGTCTGTGGAATGAAATAAACCCCTATCACAAAGGAATGTGTGGCTTTCTGAGCAATTATCATTTTTATTTCAGTCTCTGTAGGCAAAGTATTGATCTCCAGGAGGAAGGGGGGTTCCATGCACACATGGGAAGGGGCACTTGATAGCTACGTGGGAGAAAAATTATGTTGGCCTGAGTAGGGAGATTTGTAAGGTAGCGATAAGAGGAGCTAGGGATGGAACAGGAGGATAGAAGCCCAAGGACAAACAAGCTTGCTCCCATAGATAATGCACAGCATGGAATAAAGACTGTTCTTGTATTTGTATAGAAGGGTACTTTGGTGGCATTGATGTTTATAAGATTAATTGTAATGGTATTTGAACTGTTTGAACTGTCGTGTTTGGACCCTGTTGGTCTTATAACTTAGCGTTAAGCAGGTGGAATGAGTTAGAAAGTGCTAAAGGTCAAATGTGAACAGTAAACTCTGAAATGGATGACATCCCACACAAGTGTGTTGTTTGAGAGCTGTGAGTTCATGAGTTAATTTGTAAAATTAATGCAGACTGTATTTTTGCAAGAGATGCCATGGGATTCATCAAAAGCATTCCAAATTGACCCTGGACACCCAATACCATTATGTTTTATTTTTAAGTTGAGCAAGTTCTCCAATACACCAAACTCAATAATGTACAGCTTTTACAATATCAATGATGTATATATGCTGATGTGTGGGTAAATGTCAGCAACGTGTGTAACTGTCAGTAGGATATTTTTTTCTAATGTTGTTATTTTACATTTGTGTAGTTCAGTCCTTGAGCTGTTCTTGTCTATTTATGTTCTGTATTATGTCATGTTTTATGTTTTGTCTGGAGCCCAGGAAGAGTAGCTGCTGCTTCAGCAATAGCTAATGGGGATAGCTAATAAAATACTAAATACTAATTCCGTCTCGGGAGTATGTCAGGATCAAAAGAAATATGAAAGGAGCAAAGGCCAAATATAAAGTGACAGTAAACCCTGCCACAGTCTTCTGAATACCTAACCCTGGGGTATAGTTTTATTTTTCAGCAGGACAATTACACAAAGACACACCAGAATGGCTTTCCAATGGGTGTTGAGTGTTCCTGAATGGTCTAGTCTTAAATCTGCTTAAAAATCTGAGACAAGGTTTGAATATGGCTGTCCATCAATAATTCCATCAATGACTCCCAACCAAATTTACTGAGCTTGAGCAATTTTGACAAAAACAATGGATATATGTTGCCCTAAGAGTTGTGCAGAGTTGGTAAAATCATATTCAAAATTATTCACAGCTGTAATGGCTGCCAAAGGTGCTTCCACCAAGTATTAACTCTGGGGTGTGAAAACACACCATCAATACATCTTCGTTTTGTATTTTTTATTAATTTGTAAAACGTTTTAAATTTCTTCTTTCACTTTGAAAATGTGGCGTAGTTTGTGTACATCGTTGTTGACAAAATCCTCTTTATTAAAAAAATGGATTTAATTTCAAGGCAGGAAAATTTGAAAACTGTGCAAGGGGTGTGTTGACTTTCACTAGGCACTGTATTACCCCAAGAGTTGTGGTTAGCTAATCTTGTTAGCACATAAAGTCAACTGTGTGTGTTCTCTCTTACAAAAGCCTTTTATCAACTCTAAAATCGACATCACTATTGGAAATAAGTAAATAGGTACAGAAGCTTTTATTAATCTCTATCATTTTCTCATCTGAGCTGCTATCTGTCTCTCACCTTCTAGTTTTTTACAGCCAGACTTGCTTTCTTCACATTTGTTTCTTTCTCTCTTTCTCTATTTCCTTCTTTTCAAGACAGCTTAGAGGTGGTGAAGCTCAAGTACTCATGGAGAATTATCGGAGGGATCTCCTACTTGCTCCAGACCGGTGGATCTATACATCGACCCAGGCTTGAGTTACATTGTCCCAGTACAGGCCACACTTAGATGACACTGATACAAAACGACTATTCTCAGCATTACTCTGCAGTCACACACATTTCAAATGTAGGTGATAAGGGTATTCTGGGTGCTATCACAGCCAATGTTATTACGCCTTGATCCTGAAACAGAATCAGGAAAATATGGGTGCACTTGTTAAGTAAGAACTTAAAATACAATGAAATAGTTTTCAGAATACAGACTTTTTTCCAGGCAAAACTGCTGAATATGTTGATCTGACTGAGCAGGAACTTTTGCGTAGCCTACAGCTTCACTGAGGTTTTCAACATGCCTGTGTGTAATGAATTGTAACCACATGGTCACCAAGTTCTCAGCAGTCTCTGTCTAGGGTGAGCAAGAGCAAGAGAAGAGAAATGGAAAGGTAAGAATTAGCCGTTATAAAAACGACTATGATTCATTATTTTGGGGCTAAAATGGACCAGTATTTGTTTTGCCACCAAAGTATCCTTTTATATAGCCAAATAGTGCTAAGCAGCAAGACTAAATGGGCTAGCTAGTGGCTAGCCTCTATTAACACCAGAGTGTCTTGATCAATGAGAGAAGACAAAGTCAAATCAAGTCAAACCAACAAGTTTTAAGAAAATACAAAAAAAAGTTGTAAAAAAGTAAGAGTTAATTAGGTACATGCAGGTAGGGTTGTCAAAGTGGTATTGCATAGATAACAGAGAGTTGCAGCAGCGAAGGGGAGGGGGATAGTCTGGGTAGCCATTTGATTAGCTGTTTGGGAGTCTTATGGCTTGGGGGTAGAAGTTGTTTAAAAAACTCTTGGATCTATACTAGGTGCTCCGATACTGCTTGCCATGCAGTAGCAGAGAGAACAGTCTATGACTAGGGTGGCTGGAGTCTGACGATTTTTAGGGCCTTCCTCTGACACCGCCTGGTATAGAGGTCCTGGATGGCAGGAAGCTTGGCCCCGGTGATGTACTGGGCTGTACACACTACCCTCTGTAGTGCCTTGTGGTTGGAGGCCGAGCAGTTGCCATACCAGGCAGTGATGCAACCCGTCAGGATGCTCTCGATGGTGCACCTGTAAAATCTTTTGAGGATCTGAGGACCCATGCCAAATCTTTTCAGTCTCCTGAGGCGGAATAGGTTTTTCCGTGCCCTCTTCACGACTGTCTTGGTGTTCTTGGACCATGTTAGTTTGTTCTTGATGTGGACGCCAAGGACCTTGAAGCTCTCAACCTGCTCCACTACAGCCCCGTTGATGAGAATGGGGGCGTACTCAGTCCTCTTTTTCCTGTAGTCCACAATCATCTCCTTTGTCTTGATCATGTTGAGGGAGAGGATGTTGTCCTTGCACCACATGGTCAGGTCTCTGACCTCCTCCCTATAGGCTGTCTCATCGTTGTTTATGATCAGGCCTATCACTGTTGTGTCATGAGCAAACCTAATGATGGTGTTGAGTTGTGCCTGGCCGTGCAGTCATGAGTGAACAGGGAGTACAGGAGGGGACTGAGCACGCACCCCTGAGGGGCCCCCGTGTTGAGGATCAGCATGGTGGATGTGTTGCGGCCCGTCAGGATGTCCACGATGCAGTTGCAAAGGGAGCTGTTTAGTCCCAGGGTCCTTAGCTTAGTGATGAGCTTTGAGGGCACTATGGTGTTGAACGCTGAGCTGTAGTCAATGAATAGCATTCTCACATAGGTGTTCCTTTTGTCCAGGTGGGAAAGGGCAGTGTGGAGTGCAATAGAGATTGCATCATCTGTGGATCTGTTGGTGCGGTATGCAAATTGTAGTGGGTCTAGGTTTTATGGGATAAGGGTGTTGATGTGAGCCGTGACCAACCTTTCAAAGCATTTAATGGCTACAGACGGCAGCGTCTACAATGTCAGATTATCCTGCTCAAATCAAATGTTATTTGTCACGTACACAGTTTACACAATAGTATGCATAGAAATACCCTGATATGTGCACAATAGGATACACAGTACAGATTGTGAATGTGCTATGTCAAGTAGGACTGTATTTTCAAATATAAAGTGGGTAGTGTTTTTTATTTTATTTATTAGGATCTCCATTAGTCAACGCCAATGGCAACAGCTAGTCTTACTGGGGTCTGATACATGACGAAAAATACACTACAAACAAAAAATGTGACAATTTACATAACACTACCATTCAAAAGTTTGGGGTCACTTAGAAATGTCCTTGTTTTCCATGAAAACATACATGAAAGGAGTTGCAAAATGAATAGGAAATATAGTCAAGACATTGACAAGGTTAGAAATAATAATTGTGTCCTTCAAACTTTGCTTTCGTCAAAGAATCCTCCATTTGCAGATCTTTGGCATTCTAGTTGTCAATTTGTTGAGGTAATCTGAAGCGATTTCACCCCATGCTTCCTGAAGCACCTCCCACAAGTTGAATTGGCTTGATGGGCACTTCTTACGAACCATACGGTCAAGCTGCTCCCAGAACAGCTCAATAGGGTTGAGATCTGGTGACTGTGTTGGCCACTCCATTATAGACAGAATACCAGCTGACTGCTTCTTCCCTAAATAGTTCTTGCATAGTTTGGAGCTGTGATTTGGGTCATTGTCCTGTTGTAAGGAGGAAATTGGCTCAAATTAAGCGCTGTCCACAGGGTATGGCATAGCGTTGCAAAATGGAGTGATAGCCTTCCTTCTCAAGATCCCTTTTACCCTGTACAAATATCCCAGTTTACCACCACCAAAGAACCCCCAGACCATCACATTGCCTCCACCATGCTTGACAGATGGCATCAAGCACAGCTTCAGCATCTTTTCATTTGTTTTGCATCTCACAAATGTTCTTCTTTGTGATCCGAACACCTCAAACTTAGATTAGTATGTCCATAACACTTTTTTTCCAGTCTTCCTCTGTCCAGTGTCTGTGTTCTTTTTCCCATCTTAATCTTTTATTTTTTTTTTTCAAAATCCAAAAGTAGAATTATTAAACATTCATCAATATACAAGTGTTGCATAGTCATCAAAAGCTCTGCTTCTTGGCAATATCACAGCGTTGTCAGATTTCAAAAAGGCTTTAAGTCGAAAGCACAACATTTGATTGTTTGAGGGTAGCACCTCCAATATTTTACCATTAGCATAAATTCATAAACCATCGCGGTTCACACAAAACACATTTCACAGCGAAAACAAATCCCTTACTTCTGCTGAGGGCTTCCCAAGTGTCCAACGAAGACATCCAATGGTTATTTTGTTAGAAAAAGTCATTTATTATATCCATGAATCTCCGTTTGGTTGGTGCGTTATGTTCAGAAAATCCAACGTCGAACCGCCCATTGAAACGTGAAGAGAACGCTTTCAAATATACCTATAAACTTTTCCTAAACAAATCAAATACCAGTTAAAATGCATCCTTAGCTATCCTTTTATGAATATTAGCGATAATATTTCACTCGGATGATCATCTATACCTTATATAAGTAAAATAAAGTGGGGAGTGCAGCCAGACTCGCGCCCGAGAAAACTTGTTGACATCTGAGCTACCTTGACCATTTCCTGTACCTATTCGTTCTGTTTACTTCAATCTCTCTGAGTCTTTGTATATAGACTGTTGACCTAGTGGAAGCCATAGGTACTGCAGTCTCAGTCCTGGTTACAAATGGATTCAATAGGGAGTGTGTCAAACAGAGCAATAGGTCACCAGAAACTGATTTCCGGATAGATTTGTCTCGGGTTTTCACCTGCTAAATGAGTTCTGTTATACTCACAGACATTATGTTAACACGTTTAGAAACCTCAGAGTGTTTCCTATCTAATAGTACTAATTATTTGCATATCCTATTTTCTGAGCCTGAGTGGCAGGCATTTTGCTTTGGGCAAGCCAGACTCTCCAAAACCGTCACCTCACCTGCCGCTCCCTAAGAAGTTAATTAGCACAACAGTTTTCAGCTGTGCTAACATATTTGCAAAAGGGTTTTCTAATGATCAATTAGCTAATTTTAAAATGATCAACTTGGATTCGCTAACACAACGTGCCATTGGAACACAGGAGTGATGGTTGCTGATAATGGGCCTCTGTACGCCTATGTCGATATTTAATTGAAAAACAGCCTTTTCCAGCTACAATCAAGTCATTTACAATGTCTACACTGTATTTCTGATCAATTTGATTTCATTTTAATGGACCAAAAATGTGCTTTTCTTTCAAAAACAAGGACATTTATAAGTGACCCCAAACCTTTGAACAGTAGTGTACATTTAAAAACATTAACATGTAGTGTGCATGTGTTTTTAATCTATCAGTTACACGTACATGTCAGTACATTCACACAACAAGTAGGTCACATTTGGGAGAGGCGTTGTGCCATGAGGTGTTGCTTTATCTGTCTTGGTCGCGCAGTTAAATAAATTGTATACACTAGAGCAGCAGTGTTGACTGTATGTATGTGTGTGCTTATGAGTGTTTATGGGTTGTTATGTGTGTGTGCTTGTGTTTGTTTATGGGTGGTTATGTGTAAGGGTTGGATGTGTGGAAAGTCAGTGCAAATAGTCTTAACATTTTACATTACATTTTTGGTAATTTAGCAGACACTTATCAAGAGTGACTTACAGGAGCAATTAGGGTTAAGTGCCTTGCTCAAGGGCACATCGACATATTTTTCACCTAGTCGGCTCTGGGATTCAAGCCAGCCCCCTTTCGGTTCCTGGCCCAATGTTCTTAACCGCTGGGCTACCTGTCTCTAGTAGGCAATATTCTCTAAGGTGCAGGTCTGTGCAGGGAGACAGCTAGGGTTAGCTGTTCAGCAGTATGATGGCCTGGTGGTAGAAGCTGTCTCGGAGCCTGTTGGTCCGAGACCTGATGCTCCGGTACTGCTTGTCAGATGGTAACAGAGTGAACAGTCCATGGTTCGGTGACTGGAGTCCTTAATGATCTTCTGGGCCTTTCTCAAGCACTGCCTGGTATGGATGTCTTGGAGGGTAGGGACCTCGTCCCCAATGATGTATTGGGCCGTTTGCACAATCCTCTGTAGAGCCTTGCGATGGTGCAGCTGTGTAACTTCTTGAGGATCTGAGGCCCAATGCCAAATTGCTTCTGTCACCTGAGGTTGAAGAGGCACTGTTGCACCTTCTTCACCATGATGTCGGTCTGATTGGTCCATCAGGTCCTCTGTGATCTGCATGCCCAGGAACTTGAAGCTTTTGACCCTCTCCAATGCTCCTCCCTGTAGGTTGTCTCGTCGTCGTCGGCGATCAAGCCCATCACTGTTGTGTCTGGAAAACTTAATGATGGTGTTGGAGTCAAGCCTGGCCAAGCAGTTGTGGGTTTTCAGTACAGGAGAGGGCTGAGCATACACCCCTGCTGGGCCCCCATGTTGAAAGTCAGCGTAGCAGAGTTTGTGTTGCCTACCCTCACCACCTGGTGTCTGCCTGTCAGGAAGTCCAGGATCCAGTCGCAGAGGGAGGTGTTCATACGCAGGGCCTTGAGATTAGTGACGAGCTTGGAGGGGACTATGGTGTTGAAAGCTGAGCTGTAGTATTCCTCTTGTCCAGGTGGGGTAGGGCAGCGTGTAGAGCAATAGCGATTGCGTCATTCGTGGATCTGTTTGAATGGTATGCTAATTGTAATGGGTCGAGTGGTGTCAGGTAAGGTGTAGCTGATGTGGTATTTGACCAGCTTCTCAAAGCACTCATGATGACAGAAGTCAGTGCTAGAGGGTGATAGTCATTTAGGCAGGTTACCTTTGTTTGCTTGGGTACAGGGACAATGGAGGACATCTTGAAACATGTGGGGATCACAGACTCGGACAGGGAGAGGTTGATTACACTAAATATTAGATTTATTTGCACCTTTAAAAAGATGCTCATCTTTTTTTCAAGGGTGCCAATAATTATGAACCTGACTGTATGTCCATAAACACTCCAGCCAGCTGGTCTGTGCAGGTTCTGAGAACGCGAACGGGGATACCATCTGGTCCAGCTGCTTTGTATTCACATGCTTGAAAGTCGTACTCACGCCGGCCACAGGGATCAAGATCTTACAGTCCTCTTCAGCAGTGGGTGCCCTTGTAGGGGGATAGGAGTTGTTTGCCTCGAAGCGAGCATAAAACACAATTACCTCATCTGGGAGAGGCAACGGTGATTCCCTGCAGCTAGTTTTCCCTTTATAATCTGTGATGGTTTGTAGTCCACATGCGTCTCGTGTTGGAGCTGCTGAAATGTGATTCCACTTCATCCCTGTACTGTCTTTTTGGGTCTTTGATTGGTTACCGGAGGTCATAACTGGTCTTCTTGTATTCCTCCGTATCCCCAGACACCTGACCAGAGTTAAATGCGTTGGTCCGCTACGGCTATACAGCAGCCTGTTATCAACGGTTGTCACTGCTAATGATGAGAACCTTTTGATTGAAATTGGATAGGCTAACTGATAGCAGCTATAGAATATTGAAAACTTGAAGCCATTTCCTAAGGGACTATTTCGTTTTTTTTCTTCAGTTGGTTAACATTGAAGTATCAGTGTAATTGGTGTAAACAGTCTAATTTTACCCATAACTACCTATGGTTGCATGGGGTTAGCCACCTGTTTGTGTTTCTGCATCTGAGGATTGGCACCCACACGTACATGAGGGTTAAAACAATGCTAACAAGTAGTTAGTTATCTTATATGGGATTAAAAGCTACCTGTAGCAGTATGTCCAAAAAGTATCTCTGGTACTTGTCGCTAATTGCTAGCCAGTCACTAATGTTGTGATTCAAGGAATTGCTGTAAGGTCAGATAGATCCGTGGTTAGTGGAGTATGTTAGACAAGCCAGAGTGTGTTGTATAGACCTGGTCACACTGGTGGACTGGTGTGGACTGATGCACCATGTTTCCGCATGTCTCAGACACCTGCCATGTGATGTGATATCCCCATAGAGGTCAGCTTCCACTTCTGATGAAGCGGTGTTGAAAAATTCCTCCCTCCATTACACTGTTCTGATCACTCCATTTATGGGACATTTAGAACGAGCTAAGGGAACAGCAGATCTCTTCCTCCATCCCATTGAAAACGACAAGGTTGACATTAAAATAAACTTAAGAGAAAGAAAAGTTCTAGAAACAAAGTTGTAGCCACTGGTTACGTTTCAGAGCACAGGGCAATTTAAAGCCCTGGAACGTAGAATTAGAGGTGATTTGATGCGTTTCAAGCTGGATGGATGGGGGACACCATCAGCGGCGTTGCACCTTCAGGCATTATTTAAGTAATGTCTTGTGGCACGTTTGATTCATGGAGGCAAGGGCACGGAAATTAGGGATTTACCATGCAGACGCCTCTGCGGTTTGTTTTATCTTCCTGTCAACCACTCTGAATTTCTGCTCCACTGGAGAAAAAACAAGCATGCATACAAGTTCATTCAAATCATATAAAGTGTATGTTTGAGCTAACTGGGTATTCACTTAAACAACTTATAAATCAAGCCTTGGCTCCATGGACCTTATTCAGTCCTTATCGAAACACCACTGGCGAGAGATAACTTGATTTGCTTATGAAAAAAAGAGGGGAGATATTCGCAGCACTTATCTATGGTAGTAGCCCTTTCTGTTGTACGTATGAAACCTATCCAGAACTTCATTATGTCTCCTCTCTCTGGAGAGTCCCAGTACAGTGCCTATTTATCTTGTCTCTCTCTCTCTCCGATACAAGGAACCGCATCGCAGACAAGAGCATCATCAACATGAGCAGTGTACTGGTGTCATGCAGATAGCCCCCCTGTTTTTTGGTAATCGATAGGAACCAGGAAGATGGCTCCGGCCAGGGAAGTCCCTGTTCATCTGGCCCTAGTCCAGATGAATAATGTTGCTGCCATGACAGTGGGGATAATTTCATGGTGACACTTAGCTCTGTGATAAATCACCTGTCACTGATAGTGGCAAGTCTAACAGCCCATCCCATGACAATTTCTGAAATATGAATTTCTTTCCACATGCTGACCAAAATCCAGCATAAAGCAACATTTAAACTGTGCTCATGGTGACAATTTAGATTATGAACATGCATATGCATGTCAATTAATGAACCAAGATATGTACTGTATGTCTGTATAGCTAAGCAATTGCAATTGGACTGTTCTGAATTCAAGAGAACCTTACATTTTTTGTCGTAGTCATATTATATCAGTTAATTGTACTTTTTTGAAACAACATATTCCTTTCAACTTAAACTTGTTTCATGACAGTTTAAAATGTTTGCAGACAATAAGGATCTCTTGATAGTGTTTTGAAGATGTGATGGTGCTAGTAGACAGTGATCTAGTGGTGGTGGAAAGAGTGATTGGACATATCTCATCTCCACCACCCCCACAATAATCAATTTACTGTGGCTTCTGGTTGAAATAGTTTGACACACACAGTCTGTTTGCCGGGCACGCAAGGGGCCTTGTGTACAGAAATTTAATTGATTTGATTCCTAACTCCCTTTATCTATAAATATTTAGGAACAGAGCAGTTTTTTATGATTTATTACTTCAAAGCTATAAAGTCTCCTGTTGACACTAAAACAAAGAACACACTTATCCCGCGGAGCATATCTCGGAGGCGGCTGTGGTTATGCCCAGATGCTGCACTCCCGTGTTCGCGTCAAAAAGGAATTTTGATTTTGTTGACAGAGATTATGGAAGGAAATAATGGAAGAGATAAAAACTTCAATTATGATTCTTTTATTTTATAGAAGCTTTGCTTCGATATAGCAGATGGGTTGATAAATTACATGTTTGGAAGTCAGAGGCTGTTGAAGATGTGCCTATTGATGGTGTTAACGGCAAATAGGCTAACATGACCTTCTTCTGAGATCCAATTGTTTGGTCCCTCGATGTAACACTCGTATGATGTCTTGAAATGATATGAACTGAAAGGTATTATCTAAAGGAGAACTTACTTTTGTTGTTTATATCAAATTATTCTGAATTATCTTGCAAATGTTACAATAATAATATACTTTAACAGTTGAACACATTTGCCCGGTGAAAGAAATGTTAGGGAACTATCATCTGTAGAGTGTGGGCCTTTTGTAGCTCCTCCCTAGACATAAGAGGACTATAGGTAGAATTTGTAGAATGGACTTGCGTATACATTTGACCTTGAATGGGTTATTTGCTCTAGTGAAACAGGCTAAATATTTGCCTGCCATGGTTGATGATACTCTGGAGTGTAACACCCTTAATGGTTTTGATGGAGAAGCCTGGGAAGCCGGCCGGCTCTCCTGCGGCAGGGTGATGGGATTGTGAAATTAGGAGGAGTGAATTGGGTTCTACTGTCAGGACACTGGGTTTAATTCTTCACTGGCTTATAATACAACTGCTCTGGCGCTGTAAAGGACCTAAGCAAGAGAGGAGAAAAAGACTTGAGAGCCCCTTTATTGAAACAATGTCACCTTGAACAGCACTTGGTCCCATTATTGTACACTTCCAGTAGGCTTCCACATTGTCAAAAAACTGGGCCCGCTTTCCCAAAAGCATCTGAAGGCTAAGTTTGTACCCAGAATCTTCGTAGGAGCATATATTTCTCAACGTGTAACAATTGTGCGCAATGATGTCAAATCTTGATTTAATGCATTATTATAGGCTAAGCATTAGAATAAGGCGTCTCAGTATTTGCAGTCATAGGTGATGATATCTTTCTAGGAGCTGATCCGTCGTCAGTACTGTGGAATAGTTCTAATGTGAAGGTAAGATTTGAATGGAGAAAGCTGATCCAAGAGTTGCGCTGCCTTCCTTTCGATCCTGTCAGTATTGACACATACCTCAACGACGCACTTCGCGAAGGTCCTCTCTGCGTGGTGTTTACGGCCCTTGTAGGAAAGATGCATTGTTAAAACACACGTTCCATTCGTTTTTTACAGTTACGTTTTTGCCCAATGAATGCCATTCAAAAAGCCTTCAAAAAGTTTAAAAACTAGAAGGGTACTTGGAACAAGACATGTCCCTTTCCTACCGTATCGTGGCACACATAAGAGTCCATATTTAATCCCTGTCTGCTTTCCTGTTTGTCCACTTTTATATACATGCTTAGAAAAAAGGGTTCCAAAAGGGTTATTCAGCTGTCGGGCCCTGATCTGTTTACCTACTCTGTCTGATACACATTAATATATTCAGTTATTTTCTTCTGATACATACCTTTCTTCTGATGTAGGAGGTGTCAACCATCTACATAAGTGAACCTTTAGTTAGATCCATTCACTCTCAATATCAGCGGAGACACATACTGTAAGTATCAAACATGATTTTTGCATGTCAACCACAAATTCCCAATAGGAATTACGATTATGTACAGAGTTTGGCAAGAGGGCCTTTCTGGCCAGCTCCTCAGTAGGCCTTGAGCTGTAACATTGTGCCAGCAGGTGCCCAATAACAATGAATGGGGTTAAGCTGAAAGACCCTGGCAACCTACTCTACTTCTTCTCTGGAGTCTCCCAGTCGGCTCAGAGCACCGAGCCACGGCCGCTCTGAGTCTCATAGCTACGCACCTGAGGGATTGCTGATCCCCATTTCAGATACTGGCCCTCAATCTCTTATCATTTACAGCTGTCTACAGGTAAACAACAAAACAAAAATGATAGAAATGGATGAAAGGAAAAGTTAACGGGGACCACGTCAACTCTCCCTCAGAGTTCACTCTTTTCTTTTCTTTGTCTCCTCCGGCCATTGTTGGCTCTCCTTACCATCGATAAGCATCAAAATCATAACTGTTTACATTGCTGTCAGTTACTTATCCTTAAAGCAGATGTTTTCAATTTCAAAATTGATTTGTTTCAGCGGCTTTATCTTCACAACAAGAGCGGTGGGAAGGCTTGGCTTTTCATTTGACTTTTGATTGCTCCTCCGGCTAAAGCTACTGGTTCCTTGGGAATAGGCCTGGGAGACAGAGAACTCCAGGCTAAAACACAACGCTAGGCTATTAGCTGCTACAACATGTTTATGGAGAACAGAACAGCCCCCTACAGTCCTACTTAACCAGATGCACAGTGCCAACATGCTGTTCAGTGTCGTTGTATGCATGGGTAATATAATAAGGTAACATAATGCATTTTTAACCCTCCCTAATTGGCTGAGTCATTTCATTATTATAAATATTAGGTATCTGTAATAGGGAACACTAATTCCTTTGACTAGACTAAAGATTCCCGCCTTCAAATAAGCCTGCTAATCTAATTAGAAAGGTAGCGGAGCCGAACAACTACATTTTCTCATACTTAGCATTGGCGAGTCAGGGCTTTGCGGAGCAGATGTGCTGTGAAATTAATTTCCTCTGGTGTAACCGGAGATGCTCCTCACCCGTCTATGTTATGCAATTTCCATTTCACAGATGATAACCTATTATCACTTTGTTCAAGGGAAACGTGTTAATGGCCAGGAGGAAGATTGAATTATTCATATTTGCTCATTTCTATTCTACGCTGCGGACCTGCTATTTTCATGCACTGAGAGAGGGCTAATGTAAACATGACCAGAATCCTTGTAAATTGGCTTGTAGAGGAGGCTGTTAGCATAGTGCCTGGGGACGGATGCTAGATGGGGATAACGGCTGATATCTGTAAAGTACAGCTTGTGTGTGTGTGTGTGTGTGTGTGTGTGTGTGTGTGTGTGTGTGTGTGTGTGTGTGTGTGTGTGTGTGTGTGTGTGTGTGTGTGTGTGTGTGTGTGTGTGTGTGTGTGTGTGTGTGTGTGTGTGTGTGTGTTTTGTGCATGTGCACACATTTTGTGTGTTTGTGTGTGTGTCTACAGTGTGACTGGGATGTTACCACGTGGTAATGTAAGCTAATGGGGTCTGAGTTGAGAAGCAGTTAGAAATTCTGCCAAGAATGGCACATATGCTATTTGTGCATTTGAGGGAAAACTAAATGTTTAATTGATCTTGCCATAAGATGTCCCCTTTTACATTTCAAACATGACATATCTCTCAGCTGTTGATAAATGTATCTACGTTGTGATGATTATTATATCATCCAGCAATACATTTACAAAAAGGACTTCAGACCAGGACAAACAAACCGTGAATGAGGGATAAAACAGTTTGAAAACGGAAACTGAGAGATACAGATAGAGAAAGCCACATCAATTTATTTTATTTTGTTGATGTCCCTTGGCTAATAATGCTTCAATATGGCAGGACAGGAAAGAGCCCATTCACAAGTAATGAGGCTCTCTAAATGACGTAACCTGAGCTCATTGACTAGGGGGATTGACCCCATCTGGGGGAGACACAGGGCCAATGCAGACCACATGGGGCAGGCCAGGGGTGTGTCATTAGTATCAGAGGATGCAGGTACATGAAAGGGCATAGAAGAGAGGTGGATAGTGGACTGGTATGCATTGCAGACTAAAATACTTGAAAATATGACTTGTGTGCACAAATGGTGTGCACAAAAGGTGCTATCTACAACCTTAAATTGTTATTTAGCTGTCCCCATAGCAGAACCCTTTGAAGAACCCTTTTTGGTTTCAGGTAGAACCCTTCAGGGTTCCATTAAGAACCCTTTCCAAAGAGGGTTCGACATGGAACCAAAAAGGGTTATATGGCAACAGCTGAATAACCCTTTTGGAACCCTTTTTTCTAAGCATGTATATAAAAGTGGACAAACAGGAAAGCAGACAGGGATTAAATATGGACTCTTATGTGTGCCACGATACGGTAGGAAAGGGACATGTCTTGTTCCAGGAAGTACCCTTCTAGTTTTTAAACTTTTGAAGGCTTTTTGAATGGCATTCATTGGGCAAAAACGTAACTGTCTTCAGCGCAACAACTTCAAAAAAAGGAATCTGCCAGAAGTTAATTTACCCACAAACACAAATATAAATGCATATATTTCTTAACTGGCTGCATTTTCACATGCCCATCAAAAGATAGGGAGACAGAACCCGGAAGTATGATGTAGGACGACGTCACATCGCATTATGTAACCTTTTACTCTAAAGGTATAGAAATCAGCCAAGTCACACTGACCTTACAGTGGGATATGGATTGAGTGACAGGAGCTTGACTAAGATAGATCATTAGCACATGTTGGCTTTGGACCAAAAGTACACATTATTTAAAGGGACAATCTGCCGTTGAAACTGAAACGAAGTGTTCTCCCCTCCACTATTTCGGTAAAAAGCCGAGGAATGGGGCTGGATGAATGTAACAATTCTCAAATTCACAGACAAAGCTACAGATGCAAGTACTGACCATCCATTATGTCAAAATATAGTTTTAACCATGTTTTGAGGCTATATAGTTTTTTGTAACATTTACTTTGTTTATAAAGCTATTTTGGGTTCTGATGGGGTACACCAGTTGAACTAAGCTAATGAGCCATTTATAAGTTATATTCTTAAAGAATAAATGGGTACATATCATTAACTGATGTCCAAAAATGTATGTAGCAACTGCAGATTGGCCTTTTAAGTCCTGGGTGATAAAGCTGATCAGGCCACAGAACCCTAAAATAAAATAAACACCTACAATACATTTTGCATAAATACAGAGTGACCCATCAATTAAGATATACTTATCCATCATTTGCTGTGTAAAGAGAAGCCAAGTTGCGCAACCCCCAAGAGAGAGACTTGAGTGGAAGACAGTGCCCCAGCTTAAGTGTCTAAATGCAAGTGCAGTCGCAAAAACCATCAAGCTATTATGAAACTGGCTGTCATGAGGACCGCCACAGGAAAGGAAGACCCAGAGTTACCTCTGCTGCAGAGGATAAGTTCATTAAAGTTACCCGCCTCAGAAATTACAGCCCAAATAAATGCTTCACAGAGTTCAAGTAACGGACACATTTCAACATCAACTATTCAAAGGAGACTGCGTGAATCAGGCCTTCATGATCGTATTGCTCCAACGAAACCACTACTAAAGGACACCAATAATAAGAAGAGACTTGCTTGGGCTAAGAAACATGAGCAATGGAGCAGTGAAAGTCTATCCTTTGGTCTTATGAGTCCAAATTTGAGATTTTTTTTTCCAACCGCCATGTCTTTGTGAGACACAGAGCAGGTGAACGGATGATCTCCGGTGTGATGGTGTGGGGGTGCTTTGCTGGTGACCACTGGCTGTGATTCATTTAGAATTCAAGGCACACTTAACCAGCATGGCTACCACAGCATTCTGCAGCGATACGCCATCCCATCTGGTTTGCGCTTAGCGGGACTATCATTTGTTTTTCAACAGGACAATGACCCAACACCTCCAGGCTGTGTAAAGGCTATTTGACCAAGAAGGAGAGTAGTGGAGTACTGCATCAGATGACCTGGCCTCCACAATCACACGACCTCAACCCAATTGAGATGGTTTGGAATGAGTTGGACCGACGGATGTTGATGGGGATTTTTTTATTATTATAATTAGCTTTTCACGGGGCTGCGGAAATTGTATGAGAAGGGTTAACTGCCAGAAAGGACAACCAAATATTACTAAAAGTGGTTGATGTTCTCCATACATTGAAAAACCTCTAAATAGTTGATCCTTTCAAAAATATGTTTTTCTTCATAGCAAAATAATAACATTTGCATTGGTCAAGTTGATAAAATGTTATATTTTAGACATAATATGGAGAGTGATGGAATGCTACATCAGATGACCTGGCCTCCACAATCACGGACCTCAACCCAATTGAGATTGTTTGGGTTTTAACCACAGAGTGAAGGAAAAGCAGCCAACAATTGCTCAGCATATGTGGGAACTCCTTCAAGCTTCACCTGAAAAGTATTCCAGGTGAATCTGGTTGAGAGAATTCCAATAGTGTGCAAAACTGTCATCAAGGCAAAGGGTAGCTACTTTGAAGAATCTCAAATATAAAATATATTTTTATTTATTAATTACATGATTCCATATGTGTTATTTCATAGTTTTGATGTCTTCACAATTATTCTACAATGTAGAAAATAGTAAAAATAAATAAACTTTGACTGGTATTGTACATTTTATAATGCTTACACAAATGGTCATTTCTGATGTTGATATTTCTCTAGTAATGACAGAAGTGTGTCTCTATGATGCTGAGGCTCATAGATCAGTCACCCAGTTATACTGTACGTCTGAGTGAACAGTGATGTATTTTTTCTTGTAAGCATAAGTGGAGCATTAAGATAGCATTTCCGTCCAAACCCTTTTATGAAGGAAATTAAGCGAGGCCAAAGTCATGGTCAGCATGTCTCTGAAAGCTTTAATTGAGGCTCATTCTTAATTTTTATAGCCATTAATTAGATTATATTTGAGCTGTAATGTGGTCAACCTCTTAATCGTCATTACAGACGTCTCCCAGCCAATTATGAGCTTGTCTGTCTCCTTCAAAGAAACTATTTAGGAAAAAAACTGCCACAACATTAAGTAATACTGGTGGGACACCATCTATTGGTATAGTTCCTGGCATTGGAAGGATTATTATGCTAATACTACTGCCAAAGCTGAATTAATAAATCAATGATCATATGATTGTGTAATGATTGTGTAATAATTCCTGAAATATGACAAATACATTGTATAATCATTCATATTAGTCTATTATTAGTGCCATGTTTGATGATAATTTATAACATTTGTAAAGAGCTTTTCATTACACAAAAAATTATCTCGAAGTGCATACAATAAAATAGAAAATAGAAATGTGTTTACAAAACAAAACAAATATATCTAAATCTAGGAGGAAGGGATGATACCTTCAATACCATATGAATCATGTCTTGAATGTCTTAAAAAGTGAGTTTTTTTTTTCACATTATCCACATTATCCAAAATTATATTTGAAATTTAGTTCTGAAATGAAAATATATATATTTTTTCATTAGACTTCAATATCTGAAATTAAAATCATGCATTGATACAATCACTAGATGGCAGTATAGCATCCCATAATCGCATATATGAATGCATTTGCGATTACATACTACTCTGAATTCACAACTGATCTGTTTGCCCTTCAGTAAAAGGACACTGGCCTAGTTTGAAGCTTCAATGAAAGTGATTTAAACCATTGTCTAAACAAAACATAGTGCTTGCCATCCAATCCAATACTACAGAAAAGGGTGTCATTATTCTTTACATTTTTCTCTGCTTCCATGTAGGTCAGAATGTTTTTTCAACTATTCAAAATGTATTCAAATAAACAGAACCCTGTTAGGCCCAGCCTGCATACAATTTGGATATCTGTAATATTTTTTGAACTACCCAATTCAGCCCAAACAAAAGGCTCTTATACCTCTGGAATGTGATCAAATTCACATTAAGACGAGTCACAAAGTAAATATTCTAGGATGCCAGGAGGGGTTTGGGTCAGGTGTTTGCTTGAGGACAGTTTTCATTGGTCACCGCAACATTGTCTTACCAATTGTTTGTGCACCTACAGGTACTGTATATGAGTGTGTCAGTGATTGATAATAACAGAGGTCTGGATGGGTGTGAACAAAAGACCAAACAAAAGAAGCACAAACTTCTCACTAATGAAGTGACTCTCTGACCGCAATCGCTTTTGAGGACCTCTCTATTATAGCGCTGCTTAACACGATCCATACCAATTCAAATCCTTATCAATATCAATTTACTCATATCAATAAGGATCGGCCTCCCTCTGGATCAGCTCTCACAGGCATCTGTCTGACATTGGAGGCCCATTGCTCGTCTCCCCCAGACAACCCCCGTCCCTCCACACATACAAACGCACGCGCGCACACACACACACACACACACAGAAAGCCCTTGACTTTGGCGTCAATAAGGCTGACCGTCTTTGTGAGAGTATCGACAGTTATCAAAAAAACGCCCTTGATGTAATTTCATGGCTGTCGACACTCATGGCCCATATGCTGAGGATTATGGGAGGAGTGCGTAAGGCTGAGGTAGAAGGCACTCCAGGGCTAGGTCTGGACCACTTAATATGGAGAGCTTAATGGTCCACTGTTTCTCCACTGACTCCCAAAATGGCCAAACTCAGCTCAGTGACAACTGGAGGTACATCAAACTAGAGCTAAAAAGTGCGTCCCGTTGTGGCAGCCACTCCCATGTGTGTCACTATCTTAGAGGCCATGAAAGTAAAGTCAAGGAACAATGTCATGTCCCTGCTTTTACGACAAATGTAGGAGTTATTCACAAATGCACATTGAGACAGGGGGATAATCACATTAACAAGAGGTTCTAAAATAAATCAAATGAATCACAAAAGGACCTTTATGCCTATTTTGTTCCTCCCTGTCTGCCAAAGTATCATTGGAGAGGAAAATGAAATATTTACTTCAGGCGTGATTACAAGGCACAGGAGTTTTGTATAACTCCACATGGTTAAAAAAGGCCCATACTAGGTCAGTTGTTATTACTATGAACAGGACACCTAATTCAAGCATTAGAGTTATGTATGTGCATCAATAATGTGCAGTGTGGTGGTATAATTATTCAACTAAAATGTTCTCAGACCATTATCAGACTTATTTCATTATGTTTATTTTTAAAAAGCTTATTTCTAAATAGATTCAGATGTTTTTTTATTTTTATAATATTATTAAAGTTGAGAAACTCACCAGATTAAAAATAAATAATTATGAAAAACTAAAAATACTCCAACACTGTCAACTTTTGTTTAACGCTCAGGATCAAGAATATAAAGGCAAAGCTCCTCATTAGCTGAACAAGTCAGCTTTGTTTCTAAGAAACATCAACGATAGTCTTAGATTTAGGGCAAAAAAAATGACAACTCTAACCGTAGTTAACTTTCAAGGAAGGTTCAGACATATGTTAGGCTTGTAATTTCATACATGCATACTCTTCTTATTTTATTTTAATAAGGCATACTGGCCATAAGTGAAACCGTTTTTAGATATTGCAACTTTGCTTTAACATACTACCCGTGCTTTCGCCTTACAAAATACATTGTTATTCTATTGTGTCTTGTCACATTGTGTGATTAAAAACCATAGGGGTGTTGAAGTTAGAGGAGGGTTGAGGCTGTCTGAACCATAGAAATAACTAATTCTAGTTCTGTGGTCTGAACACTGGTCTCAATGTCAACATTATGGTCACACACTTTCAGGCATCATTGCTTAAGACCTGTACTCAGGAAATTCACCCATTCAGAAAAAAAAGTATTCAATTAATGTTGTACTTTTCAACTTGTGCAATCAAATCAAGTAAAAAAAAGCTGCTTAAGCATTTAGCACGTCAGAGATGTATATTGAGGGACCTGCTGTCTGTATCTAAGATGATTTTACTCTAGAAAACAAGCAGCCATGAAGATGTAAAAGTCAGGGAAGAGATAGACGGAAACACCAATACATGGCCATACAGATCTGTTACAAATATGACATACTTGTCTCCAAAGTGGTATATGAGTAGCATAACTTTCCCATGTTTCCCCCACCTGTGCTGTATGACAATTTACCATTCCAAGTCACAATTGACTTACCCTGTGAGACCAACAATTGCAAAAATGCAACGTCTCCTAAATTGCATCCTGTACAAGTCCTCAACCTAGAAATCATGTCAAAACCTACATAGTACATCTCCTTAGATCCAGATGTATCTCTTACTTACTTAGTAGTATTTATAGTGTGTCAGTATGATTATTGTGGCATCTGTAGCATCTGAAACATTAGAAACCTGTCCACTCACGTGAAACCATATCGGCCCCTTACACAAGCATATACTGTAACCCATCCATGCAAGTATATTACTTCCAAAAAAAATCTGTGTTCTCGAAGATGTAGTGATAATATATCAAAGGAAATCATGAAACAAACATTCTGAGCCAGAGCTAGAGGTAGTTTTGTAAGTGATGCAAAAGCGCAACATTGGGCTTGAGGGGTTGCCAAACAGAGACATAAAGGCCACATTCATACTGTATAGTCATACAAAAGTTGAGAGATTGTTTATGCTCCAAATTCTGCAAATAACATTTGGACAACCAAGAGTTACTTTAATGTTCCCTCCACACATCAAAAACCAAGAGTTACTTGAATGTTCCCTCCACATATCAGAAGAGCAAAAATAAATATAGTTTTAAACAGATGGATGTTGATGGGAATGTTTGGGGCTGCGGAAATTGTATGAGAAGGGTTCATTGCCATTGAGTACCATTCATTTTTTTGTAAAGAAGGAAGTTAAGCCAGAAGGTACAACCAAATATTACTAAAAGTAGGTTAGATGTTCTCCATAATGTTTTTTTTATAGTAAAATGCAAACATTTGCATTGGTCAAGTTGATAAAATTTGCTATTTCAGACATAATATGGAGAGTGATGAAATGCTGCATTAGATGACCTGGCCTCCACAATAACTAGACCTCAACCAAATTGAGATGGTTTGGGATGCAGAGTGAAGGAAAAGCAGCCAACAAGTGCTTAGCGTTCTAGGTGAAGCTGGTTGAGAGAATACCAAGAGTGTGCAAAGCTGTCATTAAGGCAAAGGGTGGCTACTTTGAAGAATCTCAAATATAAAATATATTTTGATTTATTTAACACTTTTTTTGTTTACTACATGATTCCATATGTGTTATTTTATAGTTGTGATGTCTTCACTATTATTCTACAATGTAGAAAATAGTAAAAATAAAGAAAACAGCTTGAATTAGTAGGTGTGTCCACATTTTTGACTGGTACTGTATATTTCACAAAATTTTAACAAAGAGTTTAAATTAAAACATCACTATGGTAAGTGTCTACTAAGCTCATCAGGCCCAAGGATCCCAGCAAAAATCGGTGTTTTCTTCACAATTAAGTGTTTTAACATTTTCTTTCAGCATTCAGGACAACCAAAGGCTATAAGTAGAACACAAATTAATTTGACATAAACAGGCATTCTTGAGTTGTATTGACAAATGTCAATAAAAACAATAAGATTGGCCATGCAAAAACCTGATAAAAGTGAATTTATAAGAATGCTGTAAGTACAGAAATTGTTTGCCCAGTGGGAAATTAATATCCTACTAGTCAGTGACAACTGTGTGGAGTTTGTGACAGCAACTATGTGAGCTTATTACAGTATTATAAACAGTATGTCCTGGGATTTCCTGTGATCTTCTCTTTTGTGGCTTGTGAGCGTCCTAGAGCAAAACATGTTCGTGTTCTTGAGAGTCTCAGCTTTTCATAGATTGGTCATAATAGTTTGTAGCTCAAACCATTCTGACTCTACAGATGCTTTAGTGAGAAGACCCGACCCCTGAACCCTTCGGGATCCGTCCCTTGTCTCACAAAAACCTCTCAACCTCAGCCCTCTTTTTTCACACAGACTAATGGTTGGTATCTACGGATGCAGAATAAATAAAGTACCATGGTTGACCCTAACAGGGTTGAGTACTTCGTCTTAAAAAGTCCTTAAATCCCCTTGTGACAGGGGGAATGGAAGATTGTTGTGTGCAACAGGGAGGGACAATTGAATGCAAGCTTAAAAAATATAGATTTATTGTATGTCTAGCCTATCTATGGGTAACAGGGTTGACCTGCTATGCTCGACCCACTCAGTTTTCCACCACAAAACACCAGAAAACGTCCAAAAAGAGTAGAACCAGCGCATTTGCTATTACACTATGATTTCACTATTAGATGTTAAATGTTTATTTTGAACAAATTCTTTAAAAAGGAACCATGTCTACATATTGAAGAGGGAGTTCAGTTCAAGTAACAGGGTTGACCCTAAAATGAGTAATTGAACCACTCTTATGGATGAATGAGAAGTCAGAGTGTGTGTGTGTGTGTGTGGAGTAGCAGAGTCTCTACTCCATGTGCTCATGTTGGAAATTTTACCTTGAATATGAATAACTAACCACATTATATGAATAATCATCTTCAGAAAGGACTTTGTCAAAGCAAGAAAATAACTACTGCTTTACAATGATTGTGAGAAATTGGATAAATGTTGGGGTGAAGTGGGTTAAAATCTCCCTAGAAGTCTCACAGAGGATGCACAGAGGGACATGTCAAAATACAGAGTTTTGGCACTTTCAGCAAGTCTTTATTCAGGACGTAAGTCAGACTGAATGAAAGGTCCTGTTCCAAGCTGTATTCTTTGGAACGTTCAAAGCAGAAATAAAAATTCAGTTGAAAGGACATGAATTGGAGAAACTCAGCAGCTATCTGAGCAGAGGAGTCAAGTGAAACTTCCCTTTCCGTGTATTGAACACACACATGAACTCACACAAACGCACACATGCACATACACACACACACTTAATTTGTGCAAATGCAAATAAATAAATGACTAAATAAACCCCATTGGCCCACGGGATGTATTTTCTTCCGTTTTAGAAATAATTGCCATGCAACACATGCAAGGGTAGTGTTCGAAAGTATTGACCAGCCTTAGCCATTTTAATAGAAATTATATCTACTCAGAATCCCTGGCTAGCAGAGTCCGGCGTGTTACAATATAAACACAATTGATACAAGTTTGAAATGTTCAAGATATCCGATTGTGCATGCACACGTTTGTCCTTTCGCTGTTTCATGGTTTTAATCAAGTATCCTCCTTTTTTAGGCCCATTTTGTTTCTCTGCTGCTGATGGTGGTTGAAAATAAGAGCCTTGGCTGTTTTGTAAGCATGTGCACATCCTGATCTCTCATAATATTAGTTAAAATCAATATGCTACTTTTTTAATTATTGCTCATGGTACAAAGCGGGGAAGGCTCATTTAAGGGGGGATCGATATAGGAGAGCGATTGGTGGACGGTGGAGCTGTACATCAGGCGGCTTGATGTGAAAATCATTGGGGCCTGCGCGGACTGCGGCTCGTGCTGATCAGCCTGGTTAGCCCCCCAGCTGGCTCCAGGGCCTGGGTAATGGCTGAACCCTCCGTGAACCAGCATCCTCAGCTTTCGACGCCACCCCTCAGAGCCCTTCACACCGCCCCCCACACCACCCCGCCCGCCCGCACGCAGACCAAGAACAGACAAATAACACACATCATACTCCATCAAAAATGGAATGAAAAGAAAGAAGTGAAAAAGAAAGTGTCTTTCTCTCTCGCTGGCTTTCTCTCTCTCTGACACACACGAGCACACACACACTCTCTTCATCTTCTCATTGATTATCTGTGCTTGTGATTTTACTTTTTTTTTTTTAATTTGTTCCCTTATTCTTCTCCTTCTCCTTTTCTCTCCCCTTCCCGGGGTAAGTGAGTGCATTGTTCCTCTATGTACACCTCTATTACCTTTCCCTATCTGTCCCCCTGACCGCAACCAAGGCTGACTGGAAGCTTGCCCTGCTATCCTGCTCTGTGTGCTCTTATAAAGGTTAATAACTTGGGCCTCCGGACATTATTTAAGGGTGGCTGAGGAAATGTTACACTCTTCTGTTTCTTCCTCCTGTTTTTCTCTCTCTCGCTCTCTCTCTCATGCTCTCTCTCTCTCATGCGCTCTCTCGTGCTCTATCTCAAGCCTTCCCAGTCCTAGTGGGTGCCAACTCAGATCTCCTCCATCATGTGGTTTAGGCCCCTCTAGCGCTAAACTGATACAAATGATGTTAATCTGGGAATGTGTGAGCGGCAGCGTTTCCGAGGCCCACGCCGTTATTTGTCACCATTTCCGTCTCCAAAACGGGTCCGTTGTGCACAAAGATACAGAAGTTAAAAGCCCAAATAATTGTTTTCATCATTAGGTCATTTAGCATTTATCACTGGGTTTGTATATCAACGCCTTCCCCTTCCAATGGATGATTTATACTGGTTCAACAGCCAACACTGGGACACCATGGTGAGGGTATCAATCCAAATAAGCACTGGCCAATATACAATCAGCATCCAGGAAAAGCTGGGTTGCATATTCAATGTACCCAAACGAAGTAAAAAAAAATCTGTATTTTGAGTTTATTCTTGCCTTGGACTTTGCTTTTGAGGACATTTTGAGAGGGTCAGTATGAAGGACTGCTAAGTTTCTTTTTGTATTTTTTATTGTATTTTTATGCCATTTGACAGGTTAGCTCAAGCTCATGCCTAACTCTCTTCCACCTTGACATGGATAACTCTTAGGTTAGGGCAGAGTGTTCCCTCATGTCTTTGTCTTTCTCCTCAAGACACTCCCAAAATCGGAGTTTTAGAAACTCAAACAGACTTATTTCCGTACTACAATATCAGTTATTTCTTGAGGCCCTAAGCCTTTATGTTCTGTTTCTGCATTACAGAGACAGTTTACACTATACCATCGACAACCGATTTAAAGCAACAATCCTGAGTCTGTTTCAACTCAACAGCAGCCCCGCCACTTGACTTGGAACAGAACAAGCTATAGGTGAGAAATGTAACTACTCTAAAATTCACACACAGAGCTATTTTCTAACCCTTAGTGATGAATGGCAATTATTGTCGAGCTTCACTTACACTCGATCATCCGAGGGTTAAAGGGAATGCAATCCCTTAAATCAAATGTACATATTTTGAAATGCAACCAGTGCTTAATATGTCCAATTAGACATGAAATACTGGTTAAACAGAGTGAGTGCTCCCTATATTTCATATTCTGAAACACTAATGAATATAATGGTTTCTCATTCAGCTTGTCTTTGCAGATGATTACCATATAGAATTTCCAACATGAGCACATGGAGTAGAGATTCTGCTACTCACACACACACACACACACACTCTGACTTATTGTGACCTCAATCATTCATCCATAAGAGTGGTTCAATTACTAATTAAAATCTTAAAAAGACAGAAGAATTGACTAAGCACTAAACACTTAATCACAAGTTTTGACCAGCCTCTGACATTTCAATCCATTGCAAGATATCAATCAAGTGCATGCACATTTCTTTTATGAGCTGGCCTATTTTGTCCGATCACCAAGGTCATTTATTATGCATTTAATTCCCCTCTTAGTACAATGTATTCAATCATTCAGATTGTATTGTGTGTTGGATGATACCCTCTCTGTCTCCCTTACTCCTCCAAGTCACATGGCACATAAAACATAAAGCAAAGAAGGTTTGTATTTGCAGTGAGCGAGTATCAATACATTACACGCATACTTCATTTTTCTCCCATGTTAATGTTGAAGTGTGTCAGTTCAGAGGGGCCTGCATTTTATTGTAATGAAGGAAGTGCAGGCTGCACTATTTCATCGACTGAAAATGCTCTCTTCAGCCAGATTTTAGATGAAATGACACCTCTGCTTATGGATTGCGATTTAACTCAAGGACACCAGAGTTCATCTAAAAATAGATGATTTTCATATCCACAGCCATGCTGAGTCTTTATGAAGACACCACTGATATACAGAGTCACCTACAGTATAAAGCAACATCAAAATATTAGCAAATATTCATAATACAATTCTTTTTTTCTAGCTACATCAATGGTCAAAAACATAAAAGTAAAAAAACTAAAGATGCTTATAAACACAATTGTATTATTGTGTAGAGAGCAACTTATTACATTTCCATCCAATTGACCTGAAGTCAGTTTTACTGGGTTCTCTGTTGTGTTGCTATTGAACAGGGAGTTTGAAAAATAAGGGGAATTCCACCCAAAAGTTTATATTTTGATTTATTCTCAAAGTAGCCTCGAGGAAACTTTGATCAAACCGAAATATGAACATAAAAAAAGATCCACACTGTATCACGCTCGACATCAATTAAATAATCTATTGTGGATGTCATGGTTCCAAAATAGCATTTAAACAGCAAATCCTAGCCATTTCCCAGTCAGATTAAAGCCTTTTTCTGAATGTAACTTGATTTATGGTGAACATGGAAGTACTTATTTGTGTAAATGCGTAATCTGACGTGACATGAGTATGTTGTGGTAACATACATGAGTCAGAATTAGATTGATACGTTTAACGGCTGCCGTTTGCGTCCCAGCCTTGATATTTTTCATGATATCCAAACACATAACGTATACAAACCACACTTACTCCGCTAAGGAGATTTTCTCATTGCTGAAATACGTTTACACAGGCCATTCAGAGAGACAAGTTTCGCTTTGATGGAAGAATGTAAATGTGTCATTTACCCCTGTCTTGTCTTTTATCATGATAAAGCAGTTCATACTCTGGGAAGGGGAAAAAGAAAAGCAAGCCAGTAGCTTCATTCATCGCCTGTCCTGTTTCATTCACAAGCTTGTGATTCTCTATCATGCTCCCCTCAACAGCACGTCAGTAGGGTACCTCTCCATTGAAACAAATCTCTCATATTCCCCTTTTTGATTTCATTCTTTCTCCCTCTCTTCCCTCCTATTAGCTTATTCATTCTTCACATGTGACTGCCAGCCTGTTAAGGTCGTATTAAACCAAAGCAATCCACTTTAAATGGTTATCTACGACGCACATTAAAAAGCTCTTTGCTGGCCTTTAAATATTGTGATTGGGTTATAGGGGGGTCGCTGTTTCGGAGCGCTGATCGCCCTCCCAGGAGCCCGCTTCAGAATATAAATTGAGTAATATTATAAAGGCGAGCGCTCCAGAAGGACTGGATAATGAATAGGATTCATGATCTACCAAGGAACAGGAGGTCATGCAATGAAGTGAAATACTCTAATAACTCCAATCCAAACCCACACAGATGATGATACATTAACTGAAAGGCCCCTTGAAATTCAATTTTTCTCTCTATATTCCATATTGGCCTGTATCACAGGGATATTTGTGTAAAATCAGAGCAAAAAAAGCTGATGTTTTAAATCTACCCCTTTGATTTAGAAATCCAAGCTCTGGTTTGCAAGGGTTGAAGACTGGATCAAATCTAGCAAATCTTCTTATCTTCAAAAATAAATACAAAATAAATAAAAAGCTGATTTATATTTTCATGGCATGCAATTTCTTGATCATCTGCAAACGTCTCAAGAAGCCTACTAGACTTGAGGAAGATCTGGAGGCAGATTACTTCACTGGAGGCCTTAATACTAGATATTAGATTCTAGATGTAATCCCTACCGATTATGATTTATTTTTCCTGAGGAATTACATTCATCATCTTAAATAGTAAGCCCTGAGGGAAGGTGGACAGTATTGTGTGTTATCCTGTCAGACTGACAAGTCGAGGTTGTATCATTGGCCTTTGTGTCCTTATGTATCTGTCGTTGTACCTGAGGGTGACTGAGTATGTATTACCCAACAGAGTACATGTTATGATGAATTAGTGCATATTATACAACTGAAAACAGGAGTAACAACCTAGATGTGCATAGTGCTGTCACGCATTAGGTGTAGGTTCAGTTCATTTCAGTATTGCATACTGTATAGATACGTATGCCTGTCAAAAGCGAAAAGAAGTTCAAGGGTTTACTATATTGAGAATGTATTACCTCCTCCTCCTCCTCTCCCACCTCTTCTTCTTGAGTTAGTGGTATGATTTTTCTGTATAGCATGTTGTATAGTTTGTACCACCAGTTCAAAATATCAAACTCCGCTGGCCTCCCAAATGGATTTTAAAGAGAAACTGAAACTATTGTTGTAAATGGGGATACAGTAGTTAACATGATACAGTAGTACACCCAGGATACAGTAGCACACCCAACGCACTCTTGCCTACTTACCCAGTAACATGCAGGTTGCTGCCAGTTTTTTACTGTTCAGTGGATTTGTCGGGGAATAGACTTAGGGTGTTGCAATATCTGAGTATTCATTCTTGTTGCGCTGGAATTACTTAAATAGAAAATGGCACCTTTTCCCACTGTACAACATTAGTGGATGCTCTGTTAAAGTTGAAAACAGCTGTGGAAACATTTAATTGGTGGACAAACATTGTATATTATAGTATGAAGATCAAGTCATGGGTTTAGGTAGATCAACAAGAGAAGGCTTACTTTACGATACAGATCATTCTGCTGTTATGGTGGTAATCCTTACAAATCTTATGTGAGGTCATTACCAGATTAAAAAAGAAACCCGTCTTAATATTTATTCTCTTCAATACTGAATCTACAGGCAGTGCTGACCCTTGTGTGCATGCCATCCCATTCCCTGTAAACCACGGTCACAGTTCCTTGTGAATGAACTAGACTATAACCCGTCTACTATATGTTTGCAAAGAATAAGTCCTTGTAGATCCTTGTTCCAGCTTCATGTCATTTTCTGAAAACTATAGAAAAAGTAATATAGATTTATTTTTATTTTTAACATTGTTTAAAAAAAATACAATATAGAATGGTTTTAACAGAAGCTGGTAACGTTTCTTTCTGCCAGTGTATCTTGATGGAGTGTGGAGGGGGTGGAATGGGTTGGGGTGTTCAATCAGGCACGGTGAAAATGGTTAATTCCACTTGTGATGACACTGGCTCGGCAAGCACAATAGTTTTCAAGTGCTGACAATGACCAGTAATGACTGAACGAATGGATAGAGAGTAGAGGAGAGGAGAGAATGGATAGAGAAGGAGCTAAGAAAGAGACAAGTAAAGTATGAAAGAGGGGAAGAGTGAGAGAGAGAGAGAGAGAAAGACACACAGAGAGAGAGAGAGAGAGAGAGAGAGAGAGAGAGAGAGAGAGAGAGAGAGAGAGAGAGAGAGAGAGACACGCTCTCCACAATCGGCTCTCAGCATCTACAGTCCCAGGCCAAAATACCATTAATACAAGTGTCAGAGGAGTGAGTGGAATCAGGGCCGTGCCGACGTCTTTGAGTGGCTTGAAGAAAATGCCCTGGATCCTTTGGGGACAGTCCACGACGCTGCTCATTCTTTGGCCTTTTGTGATTCTGCCTCTTGGTCGTCCTCTGCCTTTTATTTGTGTAAAGATTAAATTGCACATGATTTCTAATGTCGGTGCTCCTCCACTTGTCATAGGTCGTCGACCTCCATGGGGACCAGTTAATAGATACATCGTCTGTTTGTCTCGTGTTGAAACGCTCGTCCACCACAGCCCAGTAACCCCCTATTGTCACATAGTCTGAGGCAATTAAGTCAAATAGTGGATAAGGCCTCAATGCGTGCTTTCAATATTTATTACGTCCTCTTTGTGAAAAGAGGTATTTAGTCCGCTGTATCTGAAATGATCTCTAATGCAATTACAGCTACATTTAGAATACGCATTAGTGACAGTCTTCACTCCCATACAAAAGGCACAACACTTAGACTAGACTGGAGGAGATAAGAGATGCAAGTATTATGAGTGGTCCGACATTTCCCTCTGAATGAGACTCGGTGGGAGACTTCAGTCAGCATACATTTGACAGTATACTGTATAGGTTTATAACAGTGTAATACAATTCCACACAGTGACGCTGAATAATATCAACATCCCTCTGATCATTTTTTTTTTGCAGACGAGAGTGCCTTAGCTTCTCACACCCTTTTACCCAAGGTTTGACTGGATGATAAAATAGGCAAGCTAAGGTTACCATGTATACTCCATCCATCCATACTCCAAAAACAGGAGTCAGTTATTCTCCAGGCCTCCTGAGTGTCTGGGCCTGGCAGTCGGGGCCTGAAACCTACTTCTAGAGGAGTTGTCTGGCTGCAGCTTGGAGCCAGTCCCTGTCTCCCCTGTCTCCCCTGTCTCCTCTCTCTCTCTCTCTCTCTCTCTCTCTCTCTCTCTCTCTCTCTCTCTCTCTCTCTCTCGCTCTTCTAATTGACTTCCCAGTTTGATAACACATGGCTGTCTGATTGGAGCCTGTCTGTCTCGCTGATGCACAGAGGAACGTGCCTCTTCGATAGCAGATCAATTAGTCTATTAAGATAACCGGGGACAAGGGTCCCTGGCATAAATTTGAAAGGGGCTGGAGATTCACTCACTCTTACTACTGTTTCTATGTATATGACATTTTTGGGCACATTGGTATATCTGGATGTTCTGTCTATAAGCCTATATCATATTTATTTCATATAGCACTGAAAGCAAAGACTTCATTTCTCTCAATATTATTTTCTATGAAAGTCTATACCATTGACACTTTTGAAGATGTAGGCTCATTTTTCAAAAGATCTGTAAACTGTCAGAGCAGTTTACAGATCACTGCACCTGTACATAGCCCATCCAACTACCTCATCCCCATACCGTTTATTTATTTTTTGCTCCTTTGCACCCCAGTATTTCTACTTGCACATTCATCTTCTGCAAATCTATCACTCCAGTGTTGAATTGCTAAATTGTAATTATTTCGTCACTATGGCCTATTTATTGCCTTACCTCCCCTTATCTTACCTCATTTGCACACACTGTATATATACTTTTTTATTGTGTTATTGACTGTATGTTTGTTTATTCCATGTGTAACTCTGTGATGTTGTTTGTGTCGCACTGCTTTGCTTTATCTTGGCCAGGTCGCAGTTGTAAATGAGAACTTGTTCTCAACTGGACTACCTGGTTAAATAAAGGTGAAGTAAAAAAATTAAATAAAAATGTGTCTGACAGTTTATACCCATGAGGGAAGGAATAATTGTAGGGTATTCCTGACTAACAATTCACTAAGATAAACTGGCCTAATTGTCTCATGAGTTTTTTTTAAAATGTCTTGCATAAACAATCTGCCGAAGTTTCTTTCTTTTATGTAATTATCTTGGTGTTACATGCATCTTCCCATGCAAGAAACATGACTTTGTTATGATCTACCCATATATCCCTAATCCTGCAGAAATTGATTATTGAGCTTGCGCTGGTAGGTCGCTGTAGACAGGTGGCCAGAATATTCCTTTCATTTCATAATTCTTCAGATTACTCCGGATAATTCTTGGGATTTTCTATTTCTTACCCAGACATCTGTTGCTGACCCCTCCTAGGTACATTGTACATGTGACATTGTAAATGTGGTCGAAGCTCAACTGCCTAAATTTGAGTGTACAGAAATACAGTAATTAGGATGATTTCGTGTGTAGTTACCAGAGATTAAACAATGAGTTTATAAAAACATTTAATTAGCTGTAGTACTTTTGGTTTTACAGAAAATGATTTGTGAAACAAGCAGGTAAGGTTAGTATAGATGATAAAAGTAAGAGCAAGAATGATGTTAAAAAAACATACTTTCTTTCATGCCTCTCTTACAAGCAGGTTTAGAAAAAGAAGAGGCCAAATAACAGCTCGAAAGACAAGACATCATTACATCAAGGACCGAGATCTGATTTTCTCCTCACCTCTGAAGTATATCCAGCAATTGTGTCCTTTCGTAAGCAACTTTTATGGAGGCCTCATGGAAAACCTGCAAGCCCGGAGGTCAGAGGGCAATGTGCTGATGGATTATGGGGCAGTGCTGCGGCCCGCTCTTGCTGACAGGCTTTATTGGTTGGGAGGATGAGCTTGTAACCCTTTATATAATTATTGTATTAAACCCAGTGTTGCCCTTGCCTCGCTGGCACTTGTTCCTGGATCAATGTGGAGATAATTTCAGAAATGAATAGTTAGTATCGATTGGGCCCCTTAGTGATGGCTTATCAGCGACTTGGACAGGTCGCTGGAGATTATTGCGCCAATGTCATTTATGGTCTCTATGATAGCATTTGTATTTTTGGAGCGGGCCGATTCAAACAAAGACAATTCAATTTGCAACGTATTTCCTTCTGTCTGTTGTTCTCTGCCTCCACTCTCTGGTACACAATAAGCAATAAATCACAATTGTTCGTATTTTTATCTCCTTTCCCCCCTCTTTTCTCCGGCTGATACAAAGGTGTTGGCCTGGTTTCAGGGTATAGGGGGAGGTAAGAGGAAGAGGATGAGGAAGAAGAGGAAGAGGGGAAGCGTCAGCATTTGAACATTTTGGCTGAGGGATTGAGTGTGCTTTGCTTCAGACAAACCAATGTGTTTGTGGAAGAGGGAACTTAATGTTTTGTTATTTTCTCTTCTTTGTCTGGCCTTCTGCCATTCTTATTGTCTCTATGGCACTTGTCTGGGGAAGTAACAGTGCTTCACTCACATTTTGGTCTGACTAAACTGTGTAACACAATGGTATAAAGTACCAGTTACCTCACTAACTAAATTCTACACTGCAAATTTTATAATTTTAATACATTTTACAACAATTGAGTCTTTGATGACAGACACTCTTTATTATTTATATACAGTACCAGTCAAAAGTTTGGACACACCTACCCATTCAAGGGTTTTTCTTCATTTTTTACTATTTTCTACATTGTAGAATAATAGTAAAGACATCAAACTAAGAAATAACACAACTTGAAGACATGGAGGTCAGTCAATCCGGAACATTTCAAGAACATTCACATGCAGTTGTAAAAACCATCAAGCGCTATGATGAAACTGGCTCTCATGAGGACCGCCACAGGAATGGAAGACCCAGAGCTACATCTGCTGCAGAGGTTAGTTCATTAATTTCAGCCAAAATCAATGCTTCACATATCAAATCAAATCACATTTTATTTGTCACATACACATGGTTAGCAGATGTTAATGTTAATGTGATTGTAGCAAAATGCTTGTGCTTCTAGTTCCGACCATGCAGTAGTATCTAACAAGTAATCTAGCAAATTCACAAGAACTACCTTATACACACAAGAGTAAAGGAATGAATACGAGTATGTACATATAAATATATGGATGAGCGATGGCTGACCGGCGTAGGCAAGATGCAGTAGATGGTATAGAGTACAGTATATACATATGAGATGAGTAATGTAGGATATGTAAACATTATATAAATGGCATCGTTTAAAGTGGCTAGTGATACACATAGTTCAAGTAACAGACACATCTCAACATCAACTGTTCAGATGAGACTGCGTGAATCAGGCCTTCATGATCAAATTGCTCCAAAGAAACCACTACTAAAGGACACCAATAATAAGAAGAGACTTGCTTGGGCCAAGACACTCGAGCAATGGACATTAGACCAGTGAAAATCTGTCCTTTGGTCTGATGAGTTTGGCGATGTTTGGTTCCAACCGCCATGTCTTTGTGAGATGCTGAGTAGGTGAACGGATTATCTCCGCATGTGTGGTTCTCACCATGAAGCATGGAGGAGGAGGTGTGATGGTGCTTTGCTGGTGACACTGTCTATGATTTATTAAGAATTCAAGGCACACTTAACCAGCATGGCTACCACCATTCTGCAGCGATACGCCATCCCATCTGGTTTGGGCTTAGTGCGACTATCGTTTGTTTTTCAACAGGACGATGACCCAACACACCTCCAGGCTGTGTAAGGGCTATTTGACCAAGAAGGAGAGTGATAAGGAGCTGCATCAGATGACCTAGCCTCCACAATCAGCCGACCTCAACCCAATTGAGATTGTTTGGGATGAGTTGGACAGCAGAGTGAAGGAAAAAGCAACCAACAAGTGCTCTGCATATGTGGGTACTCTTTCAAGACTGATGGAAAAGCATTCCTTGTGAAGCTGGTTGAGAGAATGCCAAGAGTGTGCAAAGTTGTCATCAAGGGAAAGGGTGGCTACTTTGAAAAATCAACAATATTAAATATATTTTCATTTGTTTAACACAATTTTGATTACTACATTCCATATGTGTTATTTCATAGTTTTGATGTCTTCACTATTATTCTACAATGTAGAAAATAGTAAAAATAAAGAAAAACCATTGTAGGTGTTTCCAAACTTTGACTGGACCTGTAAGTCATTTAGGACATCCACTTTGGGCATGACACGTAATTTTTCCAACAATTGTTTACAGATAAATTATTTCACTTATAATTCACTGTATTACAATTCCAGTTGGTCACAAGTTTATATACAGTAAGTTGACTGTGCCTTTAAACAGCTTGGAAAATCCCAGAAAATGATGTCTTGGCTTTAGAAGTTTCTGATAGGCTAATTGACATAATTTGAGTCAATTGGAGGTGTACCTGTGGAAGTATTTCAAGGCCTACCTTCAAACTCAGTGCCGCTTTGCTTGACATCATAGGAAAATCAAAAGAAATCAGCCAAGACCTCAGAAACAAATTGTAGACCTCCACAAGTCTGGTTCATCCTTGGGAGCAATTTCCAAATGCCTGAAGGAACCACGTTCATCTGTGCAAGTAGAAACACCATGGGACCACGCATCCGTCACACCGCTCAGGAAGGAGACAAGTTTTTTCCCTTAGAGATTAACGTACTTTGGTGTAATCCTAGAACAACAGCAAAGGATCTTGTGAAGATGCTGGAGGAAACAGGTACAAAAGTCTCTATATCTGCAGTAAAACAAGTCCTATATCGACATGACCTGAAAGGCCGCTCGGCAAGGAAGAAGCCACTGCTCCAAAACCGCCATAAAAAAGCCAGACTATGGTTTGCATCTGCACGAGGACAAAGATCTTACTTTTTGGAGAAATGTCCTCTGGTCTGATGAAACAAAATAGAACTGTTGGCCATAATGACCATCGTTATGTTTGGAGGAAAAAGGGGGAGGCTTGCAAGCCGAAGAACACCATCCCAACCGTGAAGCACGGGGGTGGCAGCATCATGTTGTTGGGGTGCTTTGCTGCAGGAAGGACTGCTGCACTTTACAATATAGATGGCATCATGAGGAAGGACAATTATGTGGACATATTGAAGCAACATCTCAAGACATCAGTCAGGAAGTTAAAGCTTGGTCGCAAATGGGTCCAAGGTTGTGGCAAACTTCCAAAGTTGTGGCAAAACAAAGTCAAGGTATTGGAGTGGCCATCACAAAGCCCTGACCTCAATCCTATGGAAAATTTGTGGGCAGAACTGAAAAGGTGTGTGCGAGCAAGGAGGCCTACAAACCTGATTCAGTTACACCAGCTCTGTCAGGAGGAATGGGCCAAAATTCACCCAACTTATTGTGGGAAGCTTGTGGAATACCAACCAAAACGGAGTGGTGGGGCGCTAGGTAGTGCCCTACTCCCGACACTACCCGATGAAATGCAAGGTGCCAAATTCAAAATCCAAAAGTTGAATTATTAAACATTCATCAATATACAAGTGTTGCATAGTCATCAAAAGCTCTGCTTTTTGGCAATATCACAGCGTTGTCAGATTTCAAAAAGGCTTCATGGCGAAAGCACAACATTTGATTGTTTGAGGGTAGCACCTCCAATATAAATTCATAAACCATCGTGGTTCACACAAAACACATTACACAGCGAAAACAAATCCCTTACCTTTTGAGGAACTTCTGCGGAGGGCTTCCCAAGTGTCCAATGAAGAGATCCAATGGTTCTTTTGTTAGAAAAAGGCATTTACTATATCCATAAATCTCCGTTTGGTTGGCGCGTTATGATCATAAAATACAGCCCACTCGCCCATTGAACCGTGAAGAGAACGCGTTCAACCTATACCTATACACTTGTCCAAGAACAATCAAACATCATTGATAATGTATCCTTAGGAACACTTTTATGTATATTTACTATAATATTTCAACCGGATTATAAACTGGACGATAGGAAAGGAAAAAACCACAGCGCGCGCGCAAGCCCGTGAACGGCATCCTCTTCTGTTTACATCCGATGACCACTTCGAAATTCTTCTTCTATTACCATCCAGAGCAACTAAACATCATCAAACACTGTCTAGAGACTGTTGACATCCAGTGGATGCAATAGGTACTGCAATCTTACTCCTATATATGTCTGTTTTCAATAGGGAGGGGTTCAAAATGAGGCAATGTGTCAAAACCACTTTTTCCAGAACAGAAATTCCTTGGGTTTTCGCCTGTTATATCAATTCTGTTATACTCACAGACAATATTTTAACACTCTTAGAGACTTCAGAGTGTTTCCTATCCAATGGCATATCCTATTTTCTGGGCCTGAGTGGGAGGCATTTTACTTTGGGCACGCCAGACTCTCCAAAACCGTCACCTCGGGAGCCGCTCCCTAAGAAGTTAAACAATTTGCTGCCAAATACTAACTGAGTGTATGTAAACTTCTGACTCAATGGGAATGTGATGAAAGAAATAAAAGCTGAAATAAATCATTCTCCCTACTATTATTTCACATTCTTAAAATAAAGTGGTGATCCTAAAGACAGAGATTTTTTACTAGGATTAAATGTCAGTAATTATGAAAACCTGATTTTAAATCTATTTGGCTAAGGTGTATGTAAACTTCCGACTTCAACTGTGATATTTCAGATTTTTATTTTGTAAAAAATTATGTATGGGGTAATGTGTGCAGATTGATGAGGAATATGTTTTATTTAATCAATTTTAGAATAAGGCTGGCATCTTAACAAAATGTGGAAAAAGTCAAGGTATCTGAATACTTTACGAATGCGCTGTACAATATGTAGTACATTATCTAAGTATGGGTATTCTAACATACAGTGGGGAAAAAAAGTATTTAGTCAGCCACCAATTGTGCAAGTTCTCTCACTTAAAAAGATGAGAGAGGCCTGTAATTTTCATCATAGGTACACTTCAACTATGACAGACAAAATGAGGAACAAAAATCCAGAAAATCACATTGTAGGATTTTTAATGAATTTATTTGCAAATTATGGTGGAAAATAAGTATTTGGTCAATAACAAAAGTTTATCTCAATACTTTGTTATATACCCTTTGTTGGCAATGACAGAGGTCAAACGTTTTCTGTAAGTCTTCAAAAGGTTTTCACACACTGTTGCTGGTATTTTGGCCCATTCCTCCATGCAGATCTCCTCTAGAGCAGTGATGTTTTGGGGCTGTCGCTGGGCAACACGGACTTTCAAAGATTTTCTATGGGGTTGAGATCTGGAGACTGGCTAGGCCACTCCAGGACCTTGAAATGCTTCTTACGAAGCCACTCCTTCGTTGCCCGAGGCGGTGTGTTTGGGATCATTGTCATGCTGGAAAGACCCAGCCACGTTTCATCTTCAATGCCCTTGCTGATGGAAGGAGGTTTTCACTCAAAATCTCACGATACATGGCCCCATTCATTCTTTCCTTTACACGGATCAGTCGTCCTGGTCCCTTCGCAGAAATACAGCCCCAAAGCATGATGTTTCCACCCACATGCTTCACAGTAGGTATGGTGTTCTTTGGATGCAACTCAGCATTCTTTGTCCTCCAAACACGACGAGTTGAGTTTTTACCAAAAAGTTATATTTTGGTTTCATCTGACATTCTCCCAATCCTCATCTGGATCATCCAAATGCTCTCTAGCAAACTTCAGACGGGCCTGAACATGTACTGGCTTAAGCAGGGGGACACGTCTGGCACTGCAGGATTTGAGTCCCTGGCGGCGTAGTGTGTTACTGATGGTAGGCTTTGTTACTTTGGTCCCAGCTCTCTGCAGGTCATTCACTAGGTCCCCGTGTGGTTCTGGGATTTTTGCTCACCGTTCTTGTGATCATTTTGACCCCACGGGTGAGATCTTGCGTGGAGCCCCAGATCGAGGAAGATTATCAGTGGTCTTGTATGTCTTCCATTTCCTAATAATTGCTCCCACAGTTGATTTCTTCAAACCAAGCTGCTTACCTATTGCAGATTCAGTCTTCCCAACCTGGTGCAGGTCTACAATTTTGTTTCTGGTGTCCTTTGACAGCTCTTTGGTCTTGGCCATAGTGGAGTTTGGAGTGTGACTGTTTGAGGTTGTGGACAGGTGTCTTTTATACTGATAACAAGTTCAAACAGGTGCCATTAATACAGGTAACGAGTGGAGGACAGAGGAGCCTCTTAAAGAAGAAGTTACAGGTCTGTGAGAGCCAGAAATCTTGCTTGTTTGTATGTGACCAAATACTTATTTTCCACCATAATTTGCAAATAAATTCATTAAAAATCCTACAATGTGATTTTCTGGATTTTTTTTCCTCATTTTGTCTGTCATAGTTGAAGTGTACCTATGATGAAAATTACAGGCCTCTCTCATCTTTTTAAGTGAGAGAACTTGCACAATTGGTGGCTGACTAAATACTTTTTTTCCCCACTGTAGCTTTGGTGTTCATAAACTACAAGGAGGAAGAGAAATGTATAGTATATATGGATAGTCTGGATTGGCCTGAATGAGATCAAAGCAGAAGGAGTTTTGGAGTGGGTTGATGGTACATCAGCTACAACTACTTATTGGATGAAAAATTAACCTAATACTATGACAACATCAAGGACTGCAGTATGTCCGCTGAAAGGTCATCAGACTCATTGATGAGCTGGAATAATGGAGGATGAATTTCTGAATTAAACTAGATCTGTGAGAATGACACATCCATCCATGGCATACAGTAATTATCATGGAGCATGACCAAGCTTCTATCTTATGGAGTTGAATTGATGTCCATGTGAGAATAGATTTGTTGACATTTTTGTCATTGTAGTCGTAATGCAACATTTGTACAAACTGAGTTCAGACCAGGTTGTGGGATACGGTAATTACTACAATTGTAGGTTATTGGTGTAGAAAAAGTAATGAACCGTATAGTGGATGTATGATTAAACATTGCATTGTGAATAATACATTTTTGTTATTATTCACAATGTACTGCAGTCTGTTCACTCTGTCTGTTGAATTACACTGGACCAAAACCTGTCTTTGTCACAAGGCTGGAGTGTAAGGTGTGGAGTCAGGCGCAGAGAGCAGAGGTTTAAATGCAGACCCGATTTAATAAAGTGCGAAAAAAAAGGAACAAACACAAAACACACTAAACGGGCGCAATTAAACAAACAACTAAACAACAGCGAAATAAACTCCAAACAAACGTCTGCCAACAAACAGAAAACAAACCCGCACAAAAGGAGGCGGGCCTCCCCAACTTAAATAGCCCTAGCCTACCAACTAAACAAGACACAGGTGAAACCAATACAAAAGACAATGAGGGAACAGGGATCGGTAGCAGCTAGTGGGCCGGTGACGACGACCGCCGAACGCCGCCCGAACAGGCAGAAGAGGCACCCTCGGCGGAAGTCGTGACAGTCTTGCTGTCTTTGGAACTTTTCTATCGCAAAACATGGAACAGACCACTGGAGAACACTATGTTCAGATATAATTTCAGATATGGTACCATTAAAAAGTTTGGACATACCTACTCATTCAATTATTATATCCATTTTTAACTATTTTCTAAAATGTAGAATAATAGTAAAGACTATGAAATAACACATATGGAATCATCAGACCAGAGGACAGATTTCCACCGGTCTCTTCTTATTTTTGGTGTCCTTTTAGTAATGGTTTCTTAGCAGCAATTCGGCCATGAAGGCCAGATTCCCGCAGTCTCCTCTGAACAGTTTATGTTGAGATGTGTCTGTTACTTGAACTCTGTGAAGCATTGATTTGGGCTGCATTTTCTGAGACTGGTAACTTTAATTAAATTATCTTCTGCAGCAGAGGTAACTCTGGGTGTTTTTTTCCTGTGGCGGTCCTCATGAGAGCCAGTTTCATCATAGCGCTTGATGGTTTTTGCGACCGCACTTGAAAAAGTGTTCAAAGTTCTTGAAATGTTCCGGATTGACCTACCTTCATATCTTAAAGTAATGATGGACTGTCGTTTCTCTTTGCTTATTTGAGCTGTTTTTGCCATAATATGGATTTAGTCTTTTACCAAATAGGGCTATCTTCTGTATACCAACCCTACCTTGTCACAACACAACTAATTGGCTCAAATGAAAATAAGGAAAGAAATTCCACAAACAAACTTTTAAGAAGGCACACCTGTTAATTGAAATGCATTCCAGGTGACTGCCTCATGAAGCTGGTTGAGCGAATGCCAAGAGTGTGTACAGCTGTCGTCAAGGCAAAGGGTGGCTACTTTGAGGAATCTAAAATAATATTTTGATTTGTTTCACACTTTGTTACTACATGTTTCCTTTGGTCTGATGAGTGTATATGTGTTATTTCATAGTTTTGACGTCTTCACTATTATTCTACAAAGTAGAAAATAGTAACAAATAAAGACAAACGCTTGAATGAATAGCTGTGTCCAAACCTTTGACTGGTACTGTCTATATATTTAAATGTACACTTGTTTTTTTTTACATTGTGTATTCAGTAAATAACATAAAACTGTGGATATATGTCCTTAAGAATGTGTGTAGTTGTATGTGGGTATGTGTGTTTGCTCATCCAGTCCCCCCCTTTGTTTGAGGAGCCTCGCCCCCGTGTCATGTTTATACTTTCCCCTCTTACCTTTTAAACTGTGAATGACAAGATGTATCCATCAGTAGCCAGAGCTCAATTTCAATAGCCAGCTCAGGGGGAATCATTCAGAGAAATGTAATTTACTTCGTATTGGTCAGTTTGACCCCTGACCTCAAGCACTTGACACGGTTACCGTGGCAACCCAGAAGAAAAAAAGAGGAGAGAATCAGATAGCAGGTTGTGACAGTTTCCTTGTGGAACATGTCTGACAGCTTCTTTCTGACGTAGATTGGAAATAAAAAAAAACATTATTTTATGACCCATGTAATTACGTAATACAATATAATTTCACAATATACTATTATATCATATAATACATGGCTACTTCATCCTGAAGGTGCGAGAGTCACTGAATCTGTCTCAGACAAGCGCAAGGAACTTCATTGCATAATTATAACAATGGTGCTATTTGTCATAACTGTCAGGCTTGTTCATTTTTTACTTGGCTGATAGCTTAATTACGTCCAATTACCTCAGAAGTGTTCCCATCCTAATTAGTTGTACAGTTACACATTGGTAATAGCACAGGGATCAAAGGAAACAAATGACTATCATACATCATTTACAATTAACAAGCATGATGGACTAATTATGACTCACCCTTAATACAGTGTGAGAATAGTGTAGTGTGTGGAGATATTGTACATGGAGCATTTCTCTACAGATCCCTGATGGCTGCCAACTCATCGTGTCTCATACTATTTAACATAGAGAATTACAGTTGCGCAACTCACACATAGGAGTTTTCAACAATTCTGAATAGTTATTGTTTATCATATAAATGTGAACAATGCCAGAGCCAAATAATGCCTGATTTTTAAAGCATGTCTTAAATTGTTGAGGCAACTAAATCTCATCTGTCCATTGTCTTTCTAGCCTAGCCATTTAACACGCTTCAGTCTTTTAACCAGGCAGCAGGACTAAAATGAGCTTTGACCATAACAGTTTAGGTCAGCACTGACCAGCACCTTCTCAGGATAGTTTTCCCATTACTCTATCTGGCTCATTGCCCCTCATCAGATGACAGCACTTTGCTCTTTCACTTAATGGTTCTTCTGACATTTTGTGAATTCCGTCTTTCCTAAATCTCTACCTTACAGTATGTTACTGTATCTCCAAAAAAGGTTACCAGAGTTTTAGTTTGGTGCATGAGAAACAACATGATTTTGGTCTTGTTGACCTAACTTTAAAATGTTTAGCACTGGGACTATTTGCCTTGTGAGTATATGGATTATGTCGTCATTTATTTTCTGAAAGTATGAGGGTAAACAACCTTTACATTATGCTTTCAAAGTGATATTAATGTAGCTAAACACCTCTTGTCTAGCTTTGGACCGCAGGCAACTGTTCCACTCCCTAATTCAGCTCAATATGGCAGGCACACTCACTCTTCATTTGAACAAACAAAAGCAGCACATAATGATCACTTCTGCCATTATGGACAATTGATCTGATCTGGTCCAGGGCCCTGTGGATTTATTTCCTTTATGTTCATATGGATGTGTGTCAGAGAGCCTCTATATGCATATGTGTGTGTGTGTTAAGCTCTATCCAAACAAATGGAGGAGGTTTGGAGAAGAGAGCCTGAAGCGCAGCTCGTCCTTTAATTGCCATTTACATACTGGCGGAATCATTAATTTCTAATTCCCCTATTATTCCCTCCCACCCCTCCTCTGTCCCAACGGTTGTGTCAATGTCAGAGCCCATCAGTGTCACACCAACACAGACAGATACACATTTGTGTCCTACAAACGCCTCTCTTTAGACACAGCCTTCCAATTTATCACATTTTATTTGTTCAGTCCTGCCTTCATATTCTATGGCTCTACGGAGGTTGTAAGGTAGTTGTCACCAATATGACCTTTGAATGACCCCAGACACTTTTTAGGAATTTAAATATTCATTTTGCAAGATGTTGTACTATTCCTACAGTCTAGTGGTTCAACTTTGTTGTTGGATGCACTACACAACAACCGCACTACACAACCAAACTTTTACAAATACTTTGATCATTCACAAAAATTAAAAACCACATAGTGCAGAGGCCATGTTGCTGCTTTAGATGAACTATACTGAACAGTAGATTAGCTTAACTCCACACTGTAAAAATGCATGAGTAGGTTATTCACTGTAAAAGTGCATGGGTAGGCCATTCACTGTAATCATGAGGCACATTGGGGAAAGAATATGTCCAGAGAATTAAGGCAAAAAAACAACAACGTCCGTCAGACAGCCTAAATTACATATTGATCAGTTTTAATTGCATTCCGGCCATCAGGAGGAGAAGCTTTGAAAATTCATAAAATATAAATAATGTAGTTTTGTGCATGATTACCTCCGGGCCATCCAAATGAATTCCATCACTTAACCTCCAGTCAAAGGGGATTATTGAGCTTTATGACGCTGCCAGTGAAATATCAATAGTACTGGATGGGGGTGTTGGGCTTTTCCACACTGCTCTTTTGTTTGCTTGTAAATTAGCTGCATCAAACTAAATGACCACAAAGGCTATTAACAATGGACATATCTGCTGCATTTCACACACACGTGCATGGACACATGCACAGGCGCACAGAGAGAGCTTGGATACATGACAGTAGTAGATTTATGAACTGTAGAATCATTGCTATTTGTTGTCAAGATCTGGCATTGTTTGTTCAGTAGCTAGCTATCTTATAATACATTGTTTGCCAAATGGCGATTCAAAAAATGTTGTGAAAGTGTTGTGCTACATGTTCTGTTTGAACTGGTATGGCAAAGGTTTAATTGAAAACATTGTTGGCCTTTTTTTATTGGATTTTCATAAATAGCTAGCTAGCTAATTTTTAGGACAGGTTAGCTAGCTACATGTAGTCAGCTTGTTATCAAGGCAATAACATTAGCTAGCTAGCTAGTTACTTCAGTGGATGTGCACATTAAAACAAGAAACATTTTGGCAAATGTGTGTACTGTTTTAGTGTTGTTTTCTATGACAATATCTGTGATAGCACGGGTCACTTTGAGTTGTCCATATCACACCCACGCGTCATGCATTTTTTCCAAGCAATCCGCAGCCCCATGATGCATCCTCTTCTTCAGTGGTTCCAACCTTTTTATAGTACCGTACCCTTCAAACATTCAACCTCCAGCTGCGTACCCCCTCTAGCACCAGGGTCAGCGCACTCTCAAATGTTATTTTTTGACATCATTGTAAGCCTGCCACACACACACCATACGATACATTTATTAAACATAAGAATAAGTGTGAGTTTTTGTCACAGCCCGGCTCGTGGGAAGTGACAAAGAGTTCTTATAGGACCAGGGCACAAATAATAATATGATAATCAATAATTTTGCTCTTTATTTAACCATCTTACATATAAAACCTTATTTGTTCATCGAAAATTGTGAGTAACTCACCACAGGTTAATGAGAATGGTATGCTTGAAAGGATGCACTTAACTCTGCAGTGTTGGGTGGTATTGGAGAGAGTCTCAGTCTTAAATAATTTTCTGCACACAGTCTGTGCCTCTATTTAGTTTTCATGCTAGTGAGGGCCGAGAATTCACTCTCACATAGGTATGTGGTTACAAAGGGCATCAGTGTCTTAACAGCGCGATTTGCCAAGGCATTTGCCAAGGCAGCCCAATCCAAAGATCAGTCAGTGGCTTCTGATTAAATACAATTTTCACAGAACCGCTTGTTGCAATTTTGATGAGGCTCTCTTGTTCAGATAGTGGACTGGAGGCAGGGGATGAAAGGGATAACGAATCCAGTTGTTAGTGTACCTGCGTAATTGCGCCCCCAACTCACTCAGGTGCTTCGCTATATCACATTTGACATTGTCCAAAAAGCTTGAGTTCATTTGCACACAAAAAAATCATACAATGATGGAAAGACCGGTGTGTTGTCCTTGTTAATGCAGACAGAGAAGAGCTCCAACTTCTTAATCATAGCCTCAATTTAGTCCTGCACATTGAATATAGTTTCGGAGAGTCCCTGTAATCCTAGATTCAGATCATTCAGGCGAAAAAAAAACATCACCCAGATAGGCCGGTCATGTTAAAAACTCGTCATCAGGCAAGCGGTCAGACAAGTGAAAATTATGTTCAGTAAAGAAAACTTTAAGCTCGTTGTTTTTTTATCAATATTTTGTCCCTTGATAACCAGTGCACTTCTGTATGTTGTAAAAGTGTTACATGGTCGCTGCCCATATCATTGCATAGCGCAGAAAATACACAAGAGTTCAGGGGCCTTGCTTTAACAAAGTTAACCACTGTAGTGTCCAAAACGTCTTTCAAGCTGTCAGGCATTCCCTTGGCAGCAAAAGCCTCTCGGTGGATGCTGCAGTGTACCCAAGTGGCATCGGGAGCAACTGCTTGCATGCGCGTTACCACTCCACTATGTCTCCCTGTCATGGCTTTTGCGCTATCAGTACTGATGTCACACAGCTGTCCAGTACTTTACAAATATCCTCCCCTGTTGTCCTGGTTTCCAATGGTTTGCAGAAGAGGATGTCTTCCTTAATTGACCTCCCATAAACGTAACAGACATATACCAGGAGCTGTGCCAGGCAAGCCATGTCTGTTGACTCATCCAGCTGTAACGCATAGAATTCACTAGCTTGTATGTGAAGCAGTAATTGTTTCAAAACATCTCCTGACATTTCACAGATGCGTAGTGAAACAGTGTTGTTTGATGAAGGCATTGTCTGTATAGTTTTTTTGGCCTTTTCCCCCAGCATTGTCCCAGCCATATTCCTTGCAGCAGGAAAAATGAAGTCCTCCACAATAGTATGGGGCTTGCCTGTCCTAGCCACTCGGTAGCTCACCATATAAGACACTTCTAGCCCCTTCTTATTAATGGTATCTGTTGTTTTATACATGTCTTACTACTCAAAAGTCGTCTTAATTCTCACTCAAAAAACTCCTGTGACTTATTATTCAAATTGGCATGTATTGTTTCTAAATGTTTGCGCAAGAGTGAAGGTTTCATCGAGTTGTGAGATAGTACTTTTGCACATAAACATCCTCGTACTGTCAACTGCGTTTATTTTCAGCAAACTTAACATGTGTAAATATTTGTATGAACATAAGATTCAACAGCTGAGACATAAACTGAACAAGTTCCACAGACATGTGACTAACAGGAATGGAATAATGTGTCCCTGAACAAGGAAGTGTCAAAATCAAAAGTAACAGTTAGTATCTAGTGTGGCCACCATGCAGTGCATCTCCTCCTCATGGACTGCATCAGATTTGCCAATTCTTGCTGTGAGATGTTACTCCGCTCTTCCAAGGCATTTGCAAGTTCTGGGGGGAATGGCCCTAGCCCTCACCCTCTGATTCAACAGGTCCCAGACGTGCTCAATAGGATTGAGATCCGGGCTCTTCGCTGGCCATGCTAGAACACTGACATTCCTGTCTTGCAGGAAATCATGCACAGAACGAGCAGTATGGCTGGTGGCATTGTCATGCTGGAGGGTCATGTCAGGATGAACCAGGAAGGGTACCACATGAGGGAGGAGGATGTCTTCCCTGTAACACACAGTGTTGCGATTGCCTGCAATGACAACAAGCTCAGTCCGATGATGCTGTGACACATCGCCCCAGACCACGACAGACCCTCCACCTCCAAATCGATCCCCGCTCCAGAGTACAGGCCTCGGTGTAATGCTCATTGCTTCGACGATAAACGCGAATTCGACCATCACCCCTGGTGAGACAAAACCGCGACTTGTCAGTGAAGAGCACTTTTTGCCAGTCTTGTCTGGTCCAGCGACAGTGGGTTTGTGCCCATAGGCGACGTTGTTGCCGGTGATGTCTGGTGAGGACCTGCCTTACACCAGGTCTACAAGCCCTCACTCCAGCCTCTCTCAGCCTATTGCGGACAGCCTGAGCACTGATGGAGGGATTGTGTGTTCCTGGTGTAACTCGGGCAGTTGTTGTTGCCATTCTGTACCTGTCCCGCAGGTGTGATGTTCGGATGTACCGATCCTGTGCAGGTGTTGTTACACGTGGTCTGCCACTGCGAGGACGATCAGCTGTCCATCCTGCCTCCCTGTAGCGCTGTCTTAGGCGTCTCACAGTACAGACATTGCAATTTATTGCCCTGGCCACATCTGCAGTCCTCATGCCTCCTTGCAGCATGTCTAAGGCACGTTCACGCAGATGAGGTAAGGGGGCAGTAGCTCTTCGTCTGCATCATATTTACAACTGTCAGGGTCCATGCTAGCTGGGCTAACAACAAATGTAGAATTAATTATGTTAGCATTGGATGTGCTTGTGGAAGCAGAACAACTTGTGTTGTCGACAAGTGCAGGTGTAGTACTACCAGTAGAGCTGGTATGTGTCTTTTTTTAACCTCTCTGCGCACGGATCCCGCTAGCGGGATCGTTTTCAGAGCAAACATAACGCGGGAAATTCAAAATAAAAATTCGTAATAATTAACATCCTTCGATATACAAGTGTTGCATAGCCATCAAAAGCTCTGCTTCTTGGCAATATCACTGCGTTGTCAGATTTTAAAAAGGCTTTACGGCGAAAGCACCACATTTGATTGTTTGAGGCTAGTACCTCACATATTTTCCTCATTAGCATAAATTCATATCCAGCTCGGTTCTCAAAATGTCCATATCACAGCTAATATAAATCGCTTACCTTCCAAATAACTTTTGCTGATGGCTTCCCAAGTGTCCAAACAAGAGAATCCATGGTTCTTTTGTTAGAAAAAGTAATTCATCATATCCATAAATCTCAGTTTTGTTGGCACGTTATGTTCAGCTACTCCACCAAGCATTGTCAGTCTACTCGCCCGTTTTACAGTCAAGGGATCGCGTTCAAGTTATACCTCTCAACTTTTCACAAACAAATCAAATATCATTAATAATGCATCCTTATGTATTCTTTTATGAATAATAGCGATTATATTTTACACGGATGGTAACTGAAACGTTATAAAAGGAAAAGAAAGCTGGGTGCGTTCACGTTCTCGTGAACGTGCACGGTTGTTTACATTTTTCCCTTCCTGTAGTCTTTCTTCTTCTATAAGGATCTGCTCAGGGCTATTTCCTCCAGACACTTTCCAGAGACTGTTGACATCCAGTGGAAGCCATAGGTACTGCAACCTGTGTCCTATTCCCCATTGATTTATATTACCAGGCCTTCAAAGTGAGAGGAGGGCAACAGAAAAAGGAATTCCGGACAGAAATTTCTCGGGTTTTTGCCTGTTCTGGTATACCCACAGACTATATCTTAATGGTTTTAGACTCTTCAGAGTGTTTCCTATCCAATAGTACGTGAATATCCTAGTTTCTGGCCCTGAGTGGCGGGCATTTAACTTTGGGCACGTCAGACAGGCGAAAATTCGGAAAATGGGGACCCTAGCTGTAACAGGTTAACCATTTACAGTGGGGAAAAAAAGTATTTAGTCAGCCACCAATTGTGCAAGTTCTCTCACTTAAAAAGATGAAAGAGGCCTGTAATTTTCATCATAGGTACACTTCAACTATGACAGACAAAATGAGGAAAGAAAATCCAGAAAATCACATTGTAGGATTTTTTATGAATTTATTTGCAAATTATGGTGGAAAATAAGTATTTGGTCACATACAAACAAGCAAGATTTCTGGCTCTCATAGACCTGTAACTTCTTCTTTAAGAGGCTCCTCTGTCCTCCACTCATTACCTGTATTAATGGCATCTGTTTGAACTTGTTATCAGTATAAAAGACACCTGTCCACAACCTCAAACAGTCACACTCCAAACTCCACTATGGCCAAGACCAAAGAGCTGTCAAAGGACACCAGAAACAAAATTGTAGACCTGCACCAGGTTGGGAAGACTGAATCTGCAATAGGTAAGCAGCTTGGTTTGAAGAAATCAACTGTGGGAGCAATTATTAGGACATGGAAGACATACAAGACCACTGATAATCTTCCTTGATCTGGGGTTCCACGCAAGATCTCACCCCGTGGGGTCAAAATGATCACAAGAACGGTGAGCAAAAATCCCAGAACCACACGGGGGGACCTAGTGAATGACCTGCAGAGAGCTGGAACCAAAGTAACAAAGCCTACCATCAGTAACACACTACGCCGCCAGGGACTCAAATCCTGCAGTGCCAGACGTGTCCCCCTGCTTAAGCCAGTACATGTTCAGGCAAGTCTAAAGTTTGCTAGAGAGCATTTGGATGATCCAGATGAGGATTGGGAGAATGTCAGATGAAACCAAAATAGAACTTTTTGGTAAAAACTCAACTCGTCGTGTTTGGAGGACAAAGAATGCTGAGTTGCATCCAAAGAACACCATACCTACTGTGAAGCATGGGGGTGGAAACATCATGCTTTGGGGCTGTTTTTCTGCAAAGGGACCAGGACGACTGATCCGTGTAAAGGACAGAATGAATGGGGCCATGTATCGTGAGATTTTGAGTGAAAACCTCCTTCCATCAGCAAGGGCATTGAAGATGAAACGTGGCTGGGTCTTTCAGCATGACAATGATCCCAAACACACCGCCCGGGCAACGAAGGAGTGGCTTCAGAAGAAGCATTTCAAGGTCCTGGAGTGGCCTAGCCAGTCTCCAGATCTCAACCCCATAGAAAATCTTTGGAGGGAGTTGAAAGTCCGTGTTGCCCAGCGACAGCCCCAAAACATCACTGCTCTAGAGGAGATCTGCATGGAGGAATGGGCCAAAATACCAGCAACAGTGTGTGAAAACCTTGTGAAGACTTACAGAAAACGTTTGACCTCTGTCATTGCCAACAAAGGGTATATAACAAAGTATTGAGATAAACTTTTGTTATTGACCAAATACTTATTTTCCACCATAATTTGCAAATAAATTCATAAAGAATCCTACAATGTGATTTTCTGGATTTTCTTTCCTCATTTTGTCTGTTATAGTTGAAGTGTACCTATGATGAAAATTACAGGCCTCTCTCATCTTTTTAAGTGAGAGAACTTGCACAATTGGTGGCTGACTAAATACTTTTTTTCCCCACTGTATCAATTTTCGAGCAAACAGAATGAGCAGCAGCTACGTTTGGCTACATTTGTACCTTTAGTGGAATTCGGTTAATGTGATTGGATGTTGGGGGGGCAATGAAACGAGGCTACTCAGGCGAGAAAAGACCTCACCCAAATGCATATCCCCATTGGAAAATATAAATGGACTGTTTGAAAATGTGATTTTTTTTTTTTTTATAAATAATAATAATCATATTTTTTGGGGGCGTACCCTCGACGGCATTGCGCATACCCCTGGGGGGGGGAGAACCTGCTCTACTTGATTGCAGACATTCGGGCAATGGTAAAATCTCAGTGTGCGTGCTTAGAAGGGGACGTAGCCTACTTTTTGACTTCTGAATGCTCTGTCTTCTGGCCTGAAATTCACCCTTGTAATAGACTTAACATTTGTACTTTCTTTGTTGGACCTGTTTGTTCGTTGTTTGACACCAGTGGCTAGAAGCAGCCACAATTATTCTGATCTTCCCCACAAGCCAGATAATAATTAGAGGCTGACAAAATTCAGGAGCAGGTGGGAGGGATATTGATTTCCTCATGTCTTGCTTTGGAGGATCAAGAAAATAAGACGTAAAATTTACTGTCTTCATAAAAGTTTTAGTAAATCAGGCCATTTGAAAAGGAGAAATCGACAGCTTTTTCATTACCATACATAGTGTTCTCTAAAGCGTTTTTGATTATTAGCAATAAGGGACTTTCTCAGTGTCTTTCCTGCACCAATAAATAATAGGTTGTTTGGAAGTTTTGGACGTGATTTTAATCACCCCACGCCACACATAACCTCTGCAAGGTTATAACAAGATTACTTTCCAATTTCTTGTCAACATGGAGTGCCTTGAGCTGTAAACTGATTCATGTGTGTGTTTGTGCATGTCTGAGAGAGAAAGCAGGAGGAAAACAAAGCAAAGACACACTGTCACAAAGGAAACACATGTTGCAAATCTCTCTTTCGGTGACAGACTTTCACACTATATCTTTCTTATCTGCTGCATCTCTATATTTCTCATTAGTCAACTGATTGTTTGTAAAATCATAATGTCTTGCTTCAATTTTTTGGGATGGCATTGTACAGTACATATAGGGCATCTGCAATACCTGTAGATTTTTTTCAATTGCTTTCTGTGGAAACAGAGTTACACCACATGGTCAAAGATATGTGGATACCTGTTCGTAGAACATCTCATTCCAAAACCATGGGCATTAATATGGAGTTGGTCCCCCCTTTGCTGCTATAACAGCCTCCACTCTTCTGGGAAGGCTTTCCACTAGATGTTGGAATATTTCTACGGGGACTTGCTTCAATTCAGCCACAAGAGCATTAGTGAGGTCGGGCACTGATGTTGGGTGATCCCAAAGCTGTTTGATTGGGTTGAAGTCAGGGCTCTGTGCAGGCCAGTCAAGTTCTTCCACACCGATCTGGACAAACCATTTATGTATGGACCTCGCTTTGTGCACGGGGGCATTGTCATGCTGAAACAGGAAAGGGCCTTCCCCAAAATGTTGCCACAAAGTTGGAAGCAAAGCATAGTCTAGAATGTCATTGTATGCTATAGCGTTAAGATTTCCCTTCAATGGAACTAAGGGGCCTAAACCGAACAATGAAAAATAACCCCAGACCATTATTCCTCCTCTTCCAAACTTTACAGTTGGCACTATGCATTTGGGCAGGTAGCTTTCTCCTGGCATCCTTCAAATCCAGAGTCATCCGTCAGACTGCCAGATGGTGAGGCGTGATTCACCCCTCCAGAGAATGCCTTTCCACTGCACTAGAATCCAATGGCGGAGAGCTTTACACCATTCCAGACGACGCTTGGCATTGCACACAGTGATCTTAGGCTTGTGTGTGGCTGCTTGGCCATAGAAAACCATTTCATGAAGCTCCTGACGAACAGTCATTGTACTGACGTTGCTTCCAGAGGCAGTTTGGAACTCGGTAGTGAGTGTTGCAACCGAGGACAGGCGATTTTTAGACACTACGCGCTTCAGCATTCAGCTGTCGCATTCTGTGAGCTTGTGTGACCTAGCTCTTCGCGGCTGAGCCGTTGTTGCTCCTAGATGTTTTCACTTCACAATAACAGCACTTACAGTTGACCGGGTCAGCTCTAGCAGCAGTGGCAATTTCAGCATTTAAATCTTGGTGGGGCAACCCCCCCCAAAAAATGTATTTGATTAATGTCAGCAAAGCCACAACTTAACACTAAACAATACATAAATTGCACTACAGCGGTGACAAACGGTGCCCACAATCTGTTAGGGCCTACATAAAGCTGTCCCAATAGCAGAGCTTTCTTTTCACCGTGGAGTGAATCCTTACTACCTCTTCACCTGGCTATCAGCGGAGCCTTGACTGGCAGCAAAACAGTTAATTCTGCTTAATTTACTTTTTACAAAACATAACTGATATGGCTGACTTGCTTAAACAAAGTTTCTACTGACAATTGAGATGTACAAACTATGGCATAAGGGAACAATGAGCGGATAAAACGCAATCCGTAATTTTGATTAAGACATTAATGAGTGAGCTAAGTTTGATGTAGTCAATGTAACTATTCGTTCAGTACTTTTGAAATGTACAGTGACATAATTCAGAACATGGTATGTTCTTACAGTATTCGCTCAGTACACCAAGTCACAACCATAGGATAAATAAAGGGGGCATATAAGCAGACAATGAGAGCTCTTACAATATTCGATGATGACATTTCTCTAAAACAGGCTATAGGCTACATACGCACCACCAAGTCAGGACAGTAGGCTAAGTTATGATGGGGAAAGGGACCAAATTATTAGGGTTACTAACAGCTTACTACGCAACATACACTTAGTGTTACTTTCTTAGCTGTAAGAATCTATCTCCCTGGCATATTACAGAATTTATGCAGCATTATTCAATACATTTCTGGACTCACCTTGTTTTGCTGTGCTCACTTGAACAGGAAGGTGGCACGGCAGTCCTTCTTGTCATCAGACTTTGCCATCAAAGTCTGGCATTCTCTGGATTTATGGTGCTTTCAAGACAAATGGGAACTCGGAAAAGTAGATTGTTGACTTGATTCATGATGATGACTGCTTGTCTAACTTGCTAGCTAAGGTTTTGAAAGTATGATCTTGACATGATCAGCCATATCAAAGCTACGGTAGATATAATGTGATTTGACGTCATGTTTTCTGTGGCCAATGACCTTGAGCGTTCTTGGATGGACACTTCTAATGTAAATCTATGGCAGCACTCAAGGTTCTTGAATTTTTGAGCTCTCCCCCAATGATTTTGCGGTGACCTAGTATCCCCATGAGGAACAGAACACTGAGCCAATCATGGCGCAACTAGAGAACATTACCAACCCTTACACTCTTCACTGAGCTATGCTGAAACACCTGCCTTTTTGAGCTGCCTTACTCAAAAAAGCAAAAAAAATACCATGTTTGTATGCGGTTTATGAACTATTTTTTACATAGTTTGCAAACTAATATGTGGCACCTATTAATGCCAAAATAACATCCAAAACAGACAACAACAATTTTTATTTTTTTATTTTAGCTCTGCCCCACCTGCCCTGAATGACGTGTCGCTACTGTCTAGCAGGGCATAAATTTGACGAACTGACTTGTTGGAAACGTGGCATCCTATGATGGTGACACATTGAATGTCACTGAGCTCTTCAGTATGGGCCATTCTACTGCCTGTGTTTGTATATGGAGATTTCATGGCTGTGTGCCACTAATTTGAAGGGGCATCCACATACATTTGGCAATGTAGTGTGCCTGTATAAGATCATGACTAATGCACAGAAAAATGTACGAGAGAGAAATTAAGTGGGAGAGAATGAGAGACTGAGAGCACCCAGTGATACTAGACACCTAACGGTCTATTCACATACAACAAGCTTAGGGTCTCCTGCACGCAAGCAGGACAAGTAAAACGTGTTGGATTTGAGAGGTTTGTGAGATGTGCTGTTGAAGCCCATGGGGTCATTACTTCTACTTCAATGGACAGACTATTCACTATTTGATTGGCGGCTCAGCTGAGTTTGTCTCTTCATCATTGATTCGTCAGCACTTGGAAAGTGGAATGCTGCATTGCATTGCATGTCCATAAAGAGAAATGAGCAGGATTTCACTGACGCCAATTTCCTTTCTGGCAAGAAGTCACAAAATAAATGACTTGGAACACCCCACACAAGAAAAGATACTGGCAACTTTTCTCAAAGCACTTTTTGTTGTTGTTTTGGTTTAAACCTCAACCTGTACTGATGAGGAAAAAGTACAATCTTGCCCGCCGGTTTGAAGGACTGTGTGATTTCAGCATTTCTTTAGAAAAATGGCGCCGCCTGCCTTCAGTGGAAAATTGAAGTAATGGAACTTTGCAATCCTGACTTCAGCTTCCACTTTAATTACTTGTTTGTCTTTTTATTGGGGAAAGAAATTATGGCTGTCAGGGTTTATGGGGGCAAAAAAGGTCTGACCTGTTTTATCTGCCCTTGCACGCGCATCAGTGTAATGATGACGAAACGGGATGTTAACTAATGATTAGTAGAAATGGTTTGCAGTTAATTAGTTAGTCCTTCGTTTATCGTTCCATTTGCACATTTTGGGGAGCAATCGTTATTAATTAGGGCCATCATGCCGAAAGGGGCGAGGTGGAACCCTATAGCCAAGTTAATCAGGCTGCAATGAAAGCTCCATTATCCTGCCCCGTCCTGTTGGCCGGTGATCTATTAGCATTATCTAAAAGCTGCAACGGGATCAAAGAGAGGGAGAAAAACCCAATAGGACATAAAAAGGGTGGTTTTCATTGGCCCTTTCCTTGGATCACTGGTTATATGTGGAAATCATACATGATATTGTGTGTCTTTTTGCGTCATTGCATAAATTCCGTCTCTTTATATCGAACTGATTGGAGGAGAGGTTCAGCATGCTAATGTGGTGATTGGGTTTGCAGGTATTTTCAGAGTGGACTGGAAAGGGAGGGGGGTGGACTGTGTATGGTTAGTATTTGTCTGTAGGTGAACTTCAAGGTCAATCCATTGTTTCCCTTAATGCCTACAAACTATGTACTGTATGTTATGTCTGTGCTTTGAAACATATTTGTGTATAGCAACATTTATTTGAATGTATCCAAGAAAATGTAGAGAATCTCAAAAAGGTAACAAAAAAAAATCCAGCTGCATACAAAGACATGTCTGACTATAAATGTACAAATCTGACAGAATGCTCAAAATTCTATTGGTGCAGGTATTTTTTTGTCACCCAATATTGCCTCTGGTCTGCTTTTAGTTTGTCTAGCGAAGATGGTCAGCTTTGAGTTCCTCTGCAATGAAGATGATAAAGATTGCAGATAATAAAGACGTGTGATGTCAAAGCGATTAAATTAAATCATAGGGTGGCATTCAGGTCAGAAGCACACCCTGTTACCTCCATGTCATGATAATTGTCTCAGCGGAGCTTTAAATCATTTGTTTTGCTCGCCAGCTAAATGTGGAGCTGTGTGTTTTCTGAAGGGCGTGACCCAGGTGAATCCAAATCAAATTAAGGTCTCCTTCCCAAGACTTTAATACCATAAAATAAGTGAGGGCGTTCATGACAAATAACCAGCGATTGGGCACCAAAGTGCAAAAGGAGAAAATCAATACAATTTCCAGTGGCTTTGGGCCTATTTTATGTAAATGATCCGCAATGCAAGCTGATTTGCGTTAAGGCAAGGTTACTGAGAGAGAAAAAGAGATAGAGAGCGAGACAGACAGAGAGCGAGAGAAACACCCGACACCCCCAGAAATCAATTGAATTATTCAGATGGAGCAGATATGAACATTGAAAATAAACAAATAACTTTAAAGGAAATCAATCATATAATTTAAAGAGTAAACAGCTTGGACCTGGCTGATCTCCCTCATGGTGTAGACTAGATTATTTTTAATTTCATTAATGATATAATGCCAGGCTTGTAGCTTTTGCAGATGGATGCAACCTGGAGGGGGAAAAATCAATTGGGTCTAGTTCTGTGGTCTTAAGAGGTGTTTGATATTTACAGCGTGGAAGTATAGGACCTTTGTATAAATTTACATTTTAAGAGATAAAGGACCTCTGTATTTTATCTTGTTATTGTTAATAGAAACTGTCTACTTTTATCCTGTCCCATCGAAGGGAAGCCAAGCTGTCTTTTGTGTGCATGTGTGTTTGAAAGAGAGGATGAGTGTGTGTGAGAGAGTGTGTATGTCTGTTTGTGTGAGTGAGAGAGAGAGGGAGACAGAGAGAGGGTCTGAGGCAATTTCAAGCCTTTATTTTCTTGATACACAAAGCCAGTCTTTGTGCGTGGCTGTTTTTTTATCCCGCTTCCACGGCAAGGCAATCGAGGTGGCATAATTGCATCAGAGTTCCAGAAATATAGGCTTCCAATTTAGAAGGAGGAGGAGAAGGCGAAGAGGAGGTGGAGGAAGACAAGAAGAGAGGGAGGGTAGAGAGAGAAAAAGCATCTTAGACAGGTTCATTTACGGTTGGAACTGGGACATAGAGGTTAACACATTGTGACAAGAGACAAAGTAAATGTATATGCAAATCCAAAAGGCTGTTATCACTCCTAAAACACTATGCAGGCTTTTCACACTTTGGAGACCCAAATTATATTTAGGACACATAAAATCCAATCTTCAAACTGTGAGCCACTGCTATGTAAATGGTCCAGGTAATTCTATAAAACACAGCACTTGTGGCCAAACTGTGGAGGCAAATAACAACAAAGTGTTTACATCATTTGAATTATTTAGAGGTACTTTATGCGATGGCTTTAATAGACTCTGGTGTGTTGAAGGAGACTTCCAGGTCACAGTGTTTCCTGCTCTGTCTAGAGCTCAACACCATTGTAACAGGGGCCATGGTTGAAAAGAATAGAATCTGCAACTGGAACTCCGTACTCTAGACATTAATCAACATCTAGCTAGCAGATCATGATAAAAGCTACATTTGTACAACAAACTCATTCATGTGATTTAATTTAATTTAATGCAATGTTCTCTGAATCGTACAATCTGAATCGTTCACAACCGGGCACAAAATGTGGTTTAAAAACAATTGAGATAAAAAGGTATGATATTAATATAATATGGGCCATTGAGCTTGAACTGTTCTTTTTTATTTTTATCTAACTAGACCCTTGTTTGGTAACAATGTTCACAGGTATATATCATACTATGCTACTGTTCTTCTCAAAGAAATAATGATATTACCAACACATCAAAGTATTAAGTGTCACATTTAAGTTGCACGTATCATTTAACTGTATAAGTTACTCATTCCAGGAAATAGCAACCTCCATTACAGTGTTTATAACAGAAATACATTCTGGCCACAGCAGTAGAAATGACAAATATAATGTAACCAATGGGCCAAGGCACACACCTTTGAATGCAGACACATCAGCTCAGAACCTGACACATCTAACAAGGAAAGGAAGATCATGCTGGATGCGCTATAGTCCTCCCATACCCATATCGGATACAAGCTAGCAAGTGATGATACGTCCCTCAGTCGTGGGTGGATGGGGGTGGGGCACCGTCTGAGAATTGGACTAATTTCAGTTGCCACTTATACTTACTTTCTCCCTTTTCTCTGTGCCTGCTGGTAAAAGAGGCATACCACCCCACCCCCATGTCCACTTAAATTTTTAATTACCATCGTCTCCTCACCTTTGTTGTACTCATGACATTCTCACATTACGCAACGGCAGGGAGGGAGGATGCAAAGCCCTTCTCAGCCCATCTCAGCCATCCACACTAGCCCTGCTCTCCGCTCTGTAATTATGCATACAGACACGCTCTGGCGTTAACCGTGGTAGAAACACGTTCCTTCTGACACGGGATCAGGGCCCGGGCTACTAGGGGCCACCAGGGGCCACTGACACAAAACCAGGAATAATGAAAGGAAAACGATGAGGAAGAAGAGCATGATAGTGAGGACGATCATTATGACAGTGTGAATGACCAGGATAAGTCAGAGAAAAGGGGAGAACGATGAGGTACTCTTGAATGTTTTTTTCAGCGGCTAACGAACCCCATCCTCCATTTAATCAGACAAGAATAATGAAATGTTGGAGAAGGCTTGTGATATTATCCCATCATCCTTAGCATGTATAATTGATATGAATTGATCCGTGTCTGCTCTACAGGCCCAGAGAGAGAGAAAGGGAGAGAGAGAGATTAAGCCAGAGAGAGAGAACAAGAGAGAGAGAGAGCGAGAGAGAGAGATCCGTGTCTGCTCTACAGGCACAGAGATGGAGAGAGTGAGAGAGAGAAAGGGAGAGAGAGAGGTACCATTAGTGCCTGTTTGATGGAAACAGTAATTGATGGGTCAGCGCGTTTAGCGAGCTGCAGCCAAAGCTGTGTTAATTGTCATAAGAAGTTGAAATTGATTGGGCCCCCGCATTAGTACATACATTTGAATTGATTAATGTTTGTTCGGATGCGTGGTGTGGTGCTTTATTTATTGACTTCATTAATGCAAGCCCCAGGAAGAAAACAGAGGGGTGGGGTGTGGCAGGGAGAAGTTAGGTTACCAACCACAGATTTTTATGTGGTGGGTATGTGGTGGGTTCAGAAGTGCCAGGAGCAGGACCAGTACAGAGTACTGACAGTGAGAGAGACAGAGACAGTCAATGTAGATGGATTGCGTCTCATCTGGTTTTACCTTGTTAGATATTCACCCATATGGTGGCACTAGAGAGTTGCCATTCTCTGCTTTTCTAGTCCTCCTCTGACATGTGCTATCCTGACCCTATAATTATACTGACATCCTTTATCCTATTAGCCATCTTCTTATGCACTTGCATGTAGGCTATATGCATCTCTCGTTTGTCATGCCTATATCATATGACACAAACAAGCGCACACACACGCACTCACACACGCGCGTGCATGCACACACACACGCACACCATCTTTAGGGTGGTGTTGTGACATACTTATTGACTCTATGGTGACCGAGATGAAGTGTTTTAATATGTTAAACACCTGGGGCTGTTACAGGAGGAGAAGAAGCACACAATCTCCCCTCTCCTCCCTCTAATTGTTCACTGTCCCCTTGTTTGTCTTCCTATCTTTACCTTCGAGAATTCTTCTTGTTCAGATACTGTAGTTAGCCGGCAATGTGAAGGAGTTACAGCGCCGTCACGTTGTATTGTAACACAGAGGTTGAGACATTCCTGCCCTCCTCTTTGTTTTGTAATGCAGTCTTATAAAAAGCAGAAGAAGAAGAAATGCACTCTGCACATGGGGAAATGTAGTTCCTAACTGAGTCAGAACTGTATTTACACACCTTGTGTTTTAATGAAAGTTGTACATTGAGCCAAAAGCACATTATACAGGTCTTGCTGGCAATGAGAGGGGGAGAGAGAGAGAGAGAGAGAGAGAGAGAGAGAGAGAGAGAGAGAGAGAGAGAGAGAGAGAGAGAGAGAGAGAGAGAGAGAGAGAGAGAGAGAGAGAGAGATGGAGAGAGAGTTAATTGCCTACCGTGTATAGATAGTATAATAGAAAGGCAGTACAGGAGAAGTTACCTTCTGGAAGCTTGGGTCAGTTGATGTGTTCTGTGCTAGGCTTCAGGTACTGTGAGGTTCCAAGGGAGAAGATGTACACACGCACACACACACAGCTTAATACTGCTTACACCATTAACAAGATTACGTCCTCCACCATAGAGGGGTATTGTGTAACAGTACAAACATAAGCCTGTCAGCATGTTCAAAGAGAATACAGTAGGATACTGGCAATGGAAAATAATAGGGTATTTATCATTAACAATATGGAGTTTAGTGTGGTCTGCTTTGATAATAATTTCCCCAGTGAAACAAATGAATGTCCCAGCATCATCCAATACATGTATGGAGCTCTTCCTTTTTCAAAATTGATATTTGTGAAGATGTTTTTTCATGCAGACATTACGTTATTGTTTTTAATTTGAGGATCATTTCCCACCTATTTGCCTTTTTTTAACTTGCAAAAATGTGTGGTCGAATACATGGTATTGACAAAACGCGTATTGGTTTTAGGTCAATCGATTACATAAATGGTGCCCCATATGAGGATAATGCCCTACATAAACGGTGCCCCATATGAGGAGAATGCCCTACATAATGGTGCCCCATATGAGGATAATGTCCTTCATAAACGGTGCCTCATATGAGAATGCCCTACATAAATGGTGCCCCATATGAGGAGAATGCCCTACATAATGGTGCCCCTGTGTGAGGAACATCCCCATACATGTATAAACGTATAAGCATCATACACAATCGGTCATATCTAGACCTTCATACAAAATGCCATATGATTCAGTGATGAATGACAAAAGACCATGCATACTCTTACTGAAGGATAAAAGAGACATCTACAAAAGACAGTTTTCTGTAACAAACCTGTAACTCGGCTAAAATAATGCCTTGGCAAATGAAAGTGTCAGTGTGGAACTTTATCAATTACATCTTCAAAGTGGAGGCTGCCTCTGAGGCGTGCTTCCACCTATTCTTCCTGTCGCGTTATGCCGTAATAATGCCCCTTCACTCGATGGCTGGAACCTATTTGTATGCGTCTCTGTTTCCTACCCAGCACAGCGGCGTGGTCGGACGCTCTATTAATCTTTCTATATGAACAGTTACTCAGGCTGATGAAATTGGGTCCAATGAGGCGAACCCCCAGCTCTTGGGATAGGGCTCATTCATCTTTATTTGATTCCTGGGTGACAGCGGAGCACTCCGATGACAGAGGTTAAGTCAGTGAGTGGCCGTTGCCTTCTTGTTTGCGCTTCATGTTCCCCCCTTTAACCATCTTCCTCCAGTAAAAATGAGTGGTGGGGGAGTGCGAGGGTCGTCTCATGTCGATTTCATGGGTGCATAAACCGGAACAACCGATAACTTCTGCCGCACGGCTAATTTCACCCCAGTCACCAGCGAGTTACATCTCAAACAAATATATACAGAAAGAGTTCTCCTTGATAATGTGTGACTTCTCGAGATCTGAGATAGATGGGAGAATAGAAAACGCAGCTCAACAACCCGGCTCCCTCTCTCTCACCCAGCAATTTCACAGTGTCATTTTGGGATTATTTCATTATTTGCCATGGTCCATGACTGAAATTCATTTTGACCCTGAGTGCTCTGAGAGAGAGTGCGTGTGACAAGCAAAGAGAGCGGGTAAAGCTAAGTAGGAAGAGAGTCTCACTTAGAAGATTAACTATTGAGCTATTTGAATCATCTAATGTGCTCTCACGATCATCCTGGTATCGTTTGGGCAGTTATGGGATATTGTGTGTCACTGTCTAAGTATGTTGCATCAGCGCAATGTTTTTCTTGGACGATGGGGGTTTTGCTGTGCGGTGTGATTGTTTATTTGCAAAGCCATGTTTAAATAATTAGCATTGTAGCCACGGCCTCGCGACTGACATCAAATAGTCTGTTTCCATGCCTCTCTTTCATTAAATGGCGAGCTGATGCGGCCCGGGCTGACGATGTTGTCATCGAGGAGCGTAAAGCGTCCAAGCCCTATCAGTGGCGAGTGTGTGTGCTGGTTCACCCTCAAACACATCTTGGGTTAGTTCACTGGTCCTCCTCATGTTACAGAGACATTACAGTCACAGCGCAACAGGAAGAACCGCTACATTAGGTCCATTACATTAATTAAGAATGTTTAAGTTCTACAATGGAGCATGCGACGGAGGCATGAGTCATGGCGGCTCGTTTCCCCCATCCTATTTTTAAATAAAAAGGCGCCTCCTTAATGATTTGGCGCTGAGAAGCGAAAACAATACCTTACTAATGTTCTATTGCGGACACAATATTAGCACATGATAACTACTATGAGTGAGAGTCATGTATAAGAGCATGAATGATGAGTGTGAATAGGAGCCTCTGCTGAGTATTAGCACCACTGCTGCCCCTGTAATAATTACACACGCAGGTGCCCGCACACACACACGTACACATGCACGTTGTAGAATGGTGATTACTTTTCCTTTCATCTTCTTACTCATGAATAAGCGGTATCCTAAATTGTGTCCGGATGTATCCAGTTACATGTACATAAAAATACATAGCCCTAAAGGCGATTTGGGTTTTCCTATATTCCCCCGATCCAAAATCATAATGTTAATTGTGTATCATATGCTTTCAAATTGTGAAGGAGGGGAACAAAAACTAGAGCAGAGTGGTTAAATGGAGCACTCCAGCAGGCATGTCAGCTCGTCAGATCCATTCACACACATCTGACCGTCTGTGCATCAATTGCCATTATTTTGTACCTCATGGTAAAGGTGCACTGTAAACTTCTTAGACGTGGAGAGCTTTGCCGCTTGTCCCTTTTACGCACACACACGCATTAGTCTGCAGTGTACATTGGAGGCCCCACATGTGCCTGCCCAGCCTAGAGTATCCCTTACCTCCCATCTCCTCCCACCTCCTCTTCCCCCTGGAGTTGGTCAGACAGGAGGGGACACTGATTCTTATGGTCCAAAAGCGTTTCCTTGGCAGCCATTGCTGTTCTCCGCTGTTCCAGGCACAATAGATTATGGCCGTGGGACTGTCATGTGTCATTTGTGTTTACACAAACCTACACACAGATATATTGCATATGCACTCACCCATTCAACCCCCTGTGTTAAAGGTCAAATGTCAAAGTGGAATTATTTTGAGCAGATAAATCAGATGCTTGTATTGCATAGACATTATGTAGGCCTCATGTCAATCATTGAACCCTCATCCATGTACAAAATACTATATGTCCCTTGTATCAGGCTTTGAGACATGTAAGCAAGGAATACAGGCCTGTAATGGATTTATCACATGGCCTTTTTCATGCATTCTGATTTTGAGTCATTAATTTTGTTCCAGAGAAAAATACCCTGTGGTATTTATTGCTGTAAATGTCAGACCACTGTGTAGGTTGCACCTGGAAGTACAGACCATTTTCCCCTTTCTGTTGTTGTTGTGTCATTGCCATTACTGAAGAGTTAAGGTGTATAAATGCATTCGTTTTTACTCATGTATATGTCAGTAATGTTCTCATACCCTAGCTGTGTGAATGACATCAGGATGTTGTGGGCTGCAGACTCTTACTACATGTGTCCGTGTGTGGGAGGTTGAAGAGGGATGTTGTGTTGGAGCATTGTGCACTTCCTTTCACATGAGGTCCTGAAAATTATGCAAGTCATCAATGACAAGTGCATGCATAATCAGTGTGTGTGTATGTGCGTGTGCATGAACACATTTGTGTGTGTGTGCGTGTGTTTGCGTGTGTGCATGCATTTACACTACCGTTCAAAAGTTTGGGGTCACTTAGACATTTCCGTGTTTTTGAAAGAAAAGCTAATTTTTGGTCCATTAAAATAACATCAAATTGATCAGAAATACAGTGGAGACATTGTTAATGTTGTAAATGACTATTGTAGCTGGAAACTGCTGATGTTTTATGGAATGTCTACATAGGCTTACAGAGGCTCGTTATCAGCAACCATCACTCCTGTGTACCAATGGCACGTTCTGTTAGCTAATCCAAGTTGATAATTTTAAAATTGTCTAATTGATCATTAGGAAACCCTTTTGCAAATATGTTAGCACAGCTGAAAACTGACGTACAGATTAAAGAAGCAATAAAACTGGCCTTTAGACTAGTTGAGTATCTGGAGCATCATCATTTGTGGGTTTGATTCGAGGCTCAAAATGGCCAGCAACAAAGTACTTTCTTCTGAAATTCATCAGTCTATTCTTGCTCTGAGAAATTAAGCTATTCCATGCGAGAAAATGGCAAGAAAGATCTCGTACAACGCAGTGTACTACTCCCTTCACAGAACAGCGCAAACTGGCTCTACCCAGAATAGAAAGAGGAGTGGGAGGCCCCCGGTGCACAACTGAGAGAGAGGACATGCACATTAGTGTCTAGTTTGAGAAACAGATGCCTCACAAGTCCTCAACTGGCAGCTTCATTAAATAGCACCCGCAAAAAAAAAAAAACTGTCTCAATGTCAACAGTGAAGATGCAACTCCGGTGTGTAAGTGTGTGTCTACGTGTATGAGTGTGTGTACGTGTTTGCTTGTATGCATGCATGCATGTGTGTGTGTGTATGTGTGTGTGTGAGAGATCAGGGCAGCAGGACAGGCTTTAGCGGTGTGAAGAGGGGAAGCCTTGCCCTTTGAGGTTTGGTTGTTCTGACTGCACTGGTCCAGATGGGGATAATGGAATGTCATTCTGTCAGCTCCTTGGCTGATTAGGGAGTGTTTGTTATTTATTGATTGTCTTTCATGGTGAATTATCTATGCACAGGTCAGTGGCAGCATTTTATTCCCGAAGCTCTGATGGTTCACTATCCCCATCCTCTCACAAAATCAATGAGCACAAATAAAATGGAATTTAAAAAATGGGGAGGGGGAATTAGCAGACATTTCAACATGGCCAGTGACATGCATATGTTAGCAGTTGGCAGCATGAGGTCTGGATCCCGCTTGAACTTCTAATTTCCATAAATCCTCTTATTTCTGAACTTCTCACACAATTTAAGTGATGCACTTCAATTGAAGCAGCATGTTTTACATTTTCTATTATTAAACTATCAACACAATTAGCTTAGCATATTCTTAGCTAAATATTACCAGAATACAATTTAAAGAGGAAATGAACAGAAAAAAACTAATTTTCTTATTGAAAACGCCCTATGTTGCATTGGTAGTAGTCATATACAGTTGAAGTCAGAAGTTTACATACACATAGGTTGGAGTCAATAAAACTAGTTTTTCAACCACTACACAAATTTCTTGTTAACAAACTATAGTTTTGGCAAGTGTATGACACAAGTAATTTTTTCAACAATTGTTTACAGACAGATTATTCCATTTATCATTCACTGTATCACAATTCCAGTGGGTCAGAAGTTTGCTGTGCCTTGAAAAATTCCAGAAAATTATCTTATGGCTTTAGAAGCTTCTGATAGGCTAATTGACATAATTTGAGTCAATTGGAGGTGTACCTGTGGATGTATTTCAAGGCCTACCTTCAAACTCAGTGCCTCTTTGCTTGACATCATGGGAAAATCTAAAGAAATCAGCCAAGACCTCAGAAAACAATTGTAGACCACCACAAGTCTGGTTCATCCTTGGGAGCAATTTCCAAATGCCTGAAGGTACCACGTTCATCTGTACAAGCAATGGCACGCAAGTGTAAACGCCATGGGACCACGCAGCCGTCATACCACTCAGGAAGGAGACACGTTCTGTGTCCTAGAGATGAACGTACTTTGGTGCGAAAAGTGCAAATCAATCCCAGAACAACAGCAAAGGACCTTGTGAAGATGCTGGAGGAAACAGGTACAAAAGTATCTATATCCACAGTAAAACAAGTCTTATATCGACATAACCTGAAAGGACACTCAGCATCGAAGAAGCCACTGCTCCAAAACCACCATAAAAAAACCCAGACTATGGTTTGCAACTGCACATGGGGACAAAGATTGTACTTTTTGGAGAAATGTCCTCTGATCTGATGAAACAAAAATAGATCTGTTTGGCCATAACGACCATTGTTTTGTTTGGAGTAAAAAGTGGGAGGCTTGCAAGCTGAAGAACACCATCCCAACCATGAAGCACAGGGGTGGCAGCATCATGTTGTGGGGGTGCTTTGCTGCAGGAGGGACTGGTGCACTTCACAAAATAGATGGCATCATGAGGAAGGAAAATTATGTGGATATATTGAAGCAACATCTCAAGACATCAGTCAGGAAGTTTGGAGTGGTATTGGAGTGACCATCACAAAGCCCTGACCTCAATCCCATAGCAATCTTGTGGGCAGAACTGAAAAAGCAAGTGCGAGCAAGGAGGCCTACAAACCAGCTCTGTCAGAAGGAATGGACCAAATTTAACCCAACTTATTTTGTGAAACTTCTGGAAGGCGACCCGAAACGTTTGACCCATGCTAATCAATTGAAAGGCAATGCTACCAAATACCAATTGAGTGTATGTAAACTTCTGACCCTCTGGGAATGTGATGAAAGAAATAAAAGCTGAAATAAATCATTCTCTCTACTATTATTCTGACATTTCACATTCTAAAAATACAATGGTGATCCTATCTATCCTACCGACTAGGATTAAATGTCAGGAATTGTGAAAAACTGAGTTTAACTACTTAGGGAGTAGCGGCGCGCTAGCGGGCCACTCCTGACACTAACCGATTAAATGTAAGGCACCAAATTCAAAATCCAAAAGTTGAATTATTAAACATTCATCAATATACAAGTGTTGCATAGACATCAAAAGCTCTGCTTCTTGGCAATATCACAGCGTTGTCAGATTTCAAAAAGGCTTTACGGCGAAAGCACAACATTTGATTGTTTGAGGATAGCACCCCACATATTATCCAGCGCGGGTCACACAAAACCCATATAAGAGCTAAAAAATATAACTTACCTTTTGAAGAACTTCTGCTGAGGGCTTCCCAAGTGTCCAACGAAGACATCCAATGGTTCTTTTGTCACTTTTTTTGTCAAAAAGTCATTTATTATATCCATAAAACTCTGTTTGGTTGGCGCGTTATGATCAGAAAATCCACCGTTGAGTCGCCCACTGAACCGTGAAGAGAACACGTTCAAATTATACCTATAAACTTTCCACAAACAAATCAAACATCATTTTTAATGTATCCTTAGGTAACCTTTTATGTACATTTACTGTAATATTTCAACTGGACGATAACGTGAACAATAGGAAAGGAAAATAAAGTGGTGCGCGCTCACAATCTCGTGCCCGTCAAACGTTGTAAACAAAAGTGGTCCCCTGACTACTTCCTCTTCCTATCCGTTCTGCTTAGAGCTACAGCTTCCAGACTTTGTATAAAGACTGTTGACATCTAGTGGAAGCCATAGGTACTGCAGTCTCAGTTCTACATAACATTGTATGCAATAGGCAGCTTGGAGAAAAAGGTCATCTACAAAAGAAACTGCAAATCCAGATGGATTTTCCTCGGGTTTTCGCCTGCTATATCAGTTCTGTTATACTCACAGACATTATCTTAACTTCTTAGGGAGCGGCAGCTGAGGTGTCGGTTTTGGAGAGTCTGGCGTGCCCAAAGTAAAAGGCCAGAAACTAGAGTGTTTCCTATCCAATAGTACTAATTATGTGCATATCCTATTTTCTGGGCCTGAGTGGCAGGCATTTTACTTTGGGCACGCCAGACTCTCCAAAACCGACACCTCTGCTGCCGCTCCCCTAAGAAGTTAATATTTTGGCTAAGGTGTATGTAAACTTCCGACTTCAACTGTACATATATTCTAGGCCCAAAATGGACTAAAAAGTATAAATAAGTAAACTTTGGTCATATTGTCAGTATTTTTCAAAACAAGCATGTCACAGATTTAGGGAATTGATGACGTCTCCACCTTCTTTGGCATATTTGAGGATTGGGTTTGGTTTCAAGTGATGCTTACTAACACATAGGTGTTTGTTTGTAAATTATCTCTGTGTTAACGCACACTGAACATTAGTTCTGTTGTTGGATATCTCTATGGGGCTAGTTAATAGATCCCCGTCAATAATTTACTCCATGTAAAATTTCAACTACTTAAAAATCTCAAACCAACTGTAAATTTAAAAAAAAATTATAATATTGAAAGCATTAAAGAAAACTAAAAGGTGTGCAACAATATTGTCCCAAGGACATTGTGTAATTTATTGATGGTCCCTAACTAGCTCCATATAGATATTCAACAATGACATAGCACACTAATTGTGCTGAATCTAATTGGCTAAAGTTGGCAACCTTCCTAGCTACTTCCAGAAACAAATGAGAAAACACCTCACCCTGACCATTTTCCTTACCCTAGCAAAGCTTGTTAGACTATTTTCAAGTTATCTAGATATGTGAGTGTCTATAACTGTTTGGCCAAAGTGAATATACGAATGCTTCCCAAGTGTGAAGATGCACACAAGAAACACCCAAATCAGAGCACACCTCCATGACAAATATTGTATATTCTGTCGCATGTGGACAAGGAAAACCAATCAGCCAGTTCAGCCCATCTTTAAATTTCTAAGCATTCGTGCACAGGCAATCCATAGATGTTGCTAAATTCTCAAAGACACAGTGAAGATGCTATTCGTTGTAGGAAAGAGTGTATAACTCTCATCCTTCACCTCCCACACCCATTCTCTCCAGCAGTCTCTAAGCCAGCCCCTCTCCATAGTTTGTGGTATTTGGGTGGCTGAGATGGAAGTAACCTTGTTTATTAGATAACATCAGTCTTTTGTTAAGGAGACAGAATGGTGCGGTGCGGTGGCTGTCTGTGGTGGCGGGCAGGATTTCCCTTTAGCTTTCATTGGCCGATTGCTTTGAGGCTTTTTGTTTAGCCTGCTGGCGGCCATGTGATGAAGCCAGGTGGCGGTGGCGGTGCTGGCCCTCGTCATCGGGAGCATAAAGGTTCCATGTCGAGCCTCCCGTTCGGACTTTATGCCTGTCCACATCGCATTGACTTTCTGTCAGCGCCTCCCGCTTATTGTTTGTGAGTTTGATTAAAAAGGGAGACAAAAAATGCAATTACTCAAGTTGGAGGAAGCAGAATGTAGCCCCTCATACAGATAATCACAGACTAATGTGACATACCATTGTCACAGCAACCAAAGACGAACTGAAAGCTCAAGAGAGAGACATAGAGAGAGACTTTCATTGTGGAAAAATTCAATTCACTACTATTGTAAAAATTCACTACTATTCACTACTACGTAAAGGCAGACTGAACATTTGTGTTTTACAGTATGTAGTATGCATGTATGTGTCTAGATATGTATGCATCTATAATGACTGCTGTATACCATGTGTCCTTATCTAGATCTGATTAGTGTCAAACCTATGTTGAAAATGATAGTGAAGAGCGAAGGAAGTATGCAGTACGCAGGCAAAACCGCACACAGACACACAGTGACTGCGGGTGGTATCTGTGTGTGGACGTTCTTCTTAATCGGCACAGAGTAAAACAGCTTCCAGATGTTTGAGGTTCCTGCAGGCCCCGCCCAGCCCAGATGCCCAGTCTGCGAGGGTGTTATGGGAGTGAAATTGGGCACATTCTGAGTAATCATTTAGTTCCCATCTTCATGAAGGAGGAACTTTTATTAATATAACCTTTTCATCTCTGTATCTTTGATTAGGATGGGAAGGGAGGGGAGCTGGGGTTGGGGATAATGGTTAAGTCCTGTGAAGAGGAAAGGAGTGGGGCCGGATATGTCTGGGGGGGTGATGTATATATTTTTTAAACATGTGTTAGAGTAGAAGGAAACCAGTGATAGAGAAAGAAAAAGGACATCCTCTGTCGTAAGTGGTTCCAGTTCCAGTTTTTACTTTCTTAACGTCGGTTTCTATCCCTGTTTCTACCCTTTAGGCCCAGGAAGTCCCATAGGGCTTATGTTACCCTCACTTGGCCATGCCTTTTTATCTACAAGGTAGACTCAGCCATATGACATGATCAAACACAGCGGGGTGACTTCCTGATTTTGGAAACAACAACAACAACAGAAATCTACCTAGACTCATACACTGTCATTGGCTCTTTCTAATGTGAGCAGAGGGCACATTCTTGTTGTTATTTTCTGATGTCAGTAAATGTTTTGCTGAAAAGTATGTAAATGTATTTTTGACATACAGACAGATCACATAAGGATATTCATTTAATTTCCAGGCTCAGATAGAGTTGTCAGTGTCTGTCATCCCTCTGACAACATTAAGTAGATAATCATAACGCTTAAGGACCAGGGCTCCTTTGAATAGACAGGTAAACAAATAGATCAGAAGATGAGTTGGGGGTTGGGTAGGTCTGATTATACAAGAACCCCCCTCAGCTCTGGTTTTGGGACAGTTGCAGGAGGGCCTCGTGGTTCCTTGATTCACAATTCAACACTAGCCTCTGCCACGGTCAGGTGTCACTTTTCATTTGCAGCTACTTATAAGATTCCATTATTTTCACTCATATGAGAGTGGCACGCTTGATTTCTGGAGACCTGTCATGAGCACCACGGCATTTTGCTGTCTCCCTGTCAAGTTGCTCACCTTGAAAATGTGTGTATAACTACAGTATCCAGCAGAGGCTAGTTCAGAGTAAAAATACCAGAAATGGATAATACCTAGAAACAGATCACTTTATCAATCTAAAACGTACTGCATAAGGCATTCATCATCATCTTGGTAATGTGAATATGTAGTGACTTATAACTATTACAGTGTTCTTATCAGTCGGAAGATCCCTTATTTGACTGCAAATAGCATAAAAGACAAATCAACCATTATGTTTCAGAGTAGGTTGCCCATAAAGTGTACTATTGGCTAATTGACATGTTCAATTTTAGAAGTACATTATTGTGTGGGCTTCATATGTTTTAAACTTACTTTATGGCCCTGTTTTTCTGAAACGGTGCCAAACTTACTTAGCTAATACAATACCATGCAGTTAGGCTAACTATACTCTCTCCCTCTGTGTGCTATTGATATCTGCAGCACCAACACCTATGAAGTTCATTAATTAAACAGTGCCTGTAAATCAGGCATTTCATTTCAATTTCATTTTAAGGGGGGTTATGCATTCATAATTAAAAAGATACGTTTATGACTTATAAACATTATAATAATGAATATGCTTGGGGCAGAGGGTTTTACAAAGATTATTTCCATTATGTTCTATTTTGTCCGGCACAGACCACAGACAGCAATATAACACAGTAAAGTTGATTAAGATGTGCTTAGTGGATTAACAGATATCGTTCCTCAGGCTACTCATAAAGAATACAATCAATCTTTCCCATTCTACTAAAGCCTTGGGATCACCCGTCCAGCTTTAACAGACTACGATTCATGAGCAGGCTTCCAAACATGAGAGATTAAATTATGTGTAAGATTATCTAAATGCGGATAAAATGCATGTTTACAGTGCTTGTTTTTAAATTGCGATTACAGACAAAATCATGCACAATATCTATGGGTAGGTCTATATCTTGTATCAGCTTTTAATTTCAGATTAAATCCCAGGATTATTCAACTGTAGTCTTCATGTGAAAAAATGTCCTGTCCAATATGTACTATATGTCCAAGTATGGTATCCTATCGAAGATGACATATTTTTCAGTTGAATAAATTTTGCTAAGCAGGTGATGTCCAAATCGCAATGAAATCAGTGTGGGTCTTGACTCTCTGCTATAAATCTCAGCCAAACTTGGCAACTTTAGAAATACATTGAGCTTGTTTCATGGTGAGCACTTCAGCAGTTACCAGTCCAACAGAAAATTGGGAGTGTCAAGCTGTATGCCAAATCAAGACAGATCCTACTCTGAAATGTGTTTAGGCATTGTACCGATTTATCTTTTCTCGTTTCACTTCTTCTTCCCTCTCCTCGATGCTCCCCAGGCCAAGCTGAGGGAATTAGCCATTATGATGGCTCCTCCTGGAGTCCGCTCTAGGCTCTCGACTCAGAGTGATGGGCAGAGAAGTCTTTGCCATTTTCGTCACCTGTCGAGGCTTCTGGGTAATAACATGGCTATGTGTCTTGCAGGAGATGGAGAGGGAGGGGGCAAGAGGTGCGAGGAAAAACAAACAAACAGAGAGGAATACATTGCGGCGAACAAAAGCATTAGATATATGCAGCCATGCAGAGATTGCTTGTCATTGGGGTCAGTTGTGATTTTAAAAGGGAAGGCTTTGATTGGCATATGTGTATATAGGCTATACGTTGCTTCTACATGCATAGCCATGGCAGCTGCTGTAGTACGTAGAGGAGAGGCAGAGGAGAGGAAAAGCGAGTGTTGGGCAAAAAGGAGGAGGTGTTGGATTGATTTCCTTCTACTCCCTCAGCATGAAAAGGTCACTTTGATCAATGCTGCATAAATGGGTCTGTATTAGGATCATATCGGGTCATTTTACTGTTTAATGATGAAATATTAAATATTGGGTGGGTAAGATTGCAGTCATTAGTGAGCACTTTCAATTATAGCCCTTTAATTAATTTGAACCTGACCCCGAAGTCCAATACTTTTGAGTAGGCTGACTTAAAAGGGCTCTCTAGCGAAACCACAACCTCTCAGAAAATTGTATCCACTTACTGACTGATAGACACACTCCGGTCTTAAGTCATAAACTCAAACTGTGCTCTTCTGAAAATAGGCATTTCCTATGTACAGCAGCTACAGTACATGTATATTATCCATAAGGAGTCATTCAAACATGCACCGATAAATGTGATATAGTCTGTAATATAGAAGTAGAATAGTGGAGTATTACATTCTATTCATAAAACATTAATTGTCAAGATACAATGCCCAATACATCAATTCAGATTCAAAACAAGTGTTCATTGTTTTGAATCTGAATGCACCCCGGGCCTCCAAGTGATGCAGTTCAGTAAATCGTAAAATGGCTTACGTTAACTTCGTAAGAAATACCTTATCACTCTCAAACTTCACAGTCAAACGTTTATTTTCAAATCCTAACTTTCCCAATTCAAGCTTCCATTAAATGAATCAGGAATCGGTCATGAAGGCGAACTAGGCAATATTCGGAAGAATCATGCCTAATAAGAGTTCATTTTCAGTAAATGACCAATAGGAGATCAGTGGTAGTGAGATGGTAAAGCATCATAGACACTGCGGGGCATGGAGGGGGCAGTAGGAGGACTAAAAGCACTCTAACGACACGTCCAGACTCGTGTTTCCTAATGATGCAGGGGTAGATTAATTATGCTCTACATTGGTCATAATTATACAGCCATTGATTCATTCCACTGACTAGACTATGGCCAAGCACTCTCTTCTCTCTCCTCCATCCCCCCCTCTCTCCATGACTTGAGTTTCAGCAGATCCAACACACACACACACGTGAGCTTTTTAATGTTTCTTTAGATATTTATTTATTTTTGCCACTTTGGAAAGTAAGTGAAGAAATGATAGCTTGCTGATCTCACAGCTTTGTCTGGACACAGAATAAGACACTTGCGCATTTGATAGTGGGATCTAGATTAAATTAACAAAAAATAAAAAAGGTTATCCTTTTGAGCGTCCACCCAGTCTCATGTTGATAACCAGTACTTTTCTCTTAGAATAATAATTTACAGTAACCCTGTGTTTCTACTCGCTAGCTACTTGGATAGATAGATAAATAACTCAGTACAAGTTGGGAGTAGTACCTGTAATTAATAAAGTTGCATATTTTTCTTGAAAGAGACACCGTCTAGGCTAAATGAAGTCCTTGGCCCACTGACTTGTCTCTGTAAGGATGTGCTGTTACATGCTGGTTGACTGATATTTGTGTCATTTCTCAAGATTGTTTTCTTGATCCATCTACTTTATTTCATAGTATGTGAACTGTATTCCTTTGGTCTAAGGAGTTTAAAATTATGAAATTACTTATGCAGTATATGACCAAGATTGAAGTAATGATTTGTTTTTCTTGGGTTTTGGCATTGTTTTGGCATTGTTTGTTTTCAGAAGGATTATGTCAGAGATGATTGGCATTTGCGTCTGGACTGTGTATCAGTCAGAGTTTTTATATATGTGTATATAGTTTATGTAATGCTTGATGGTAAAAAGTAATTTACCTGGCCATTTTTTTAAAGGGCTCACCATATTATGAAGAAATATTTACGTTATTCTGTAGGGTCAGAAGCCTAGTAATCAGGCAAAATTACTTATTGTATTTTTCCTATGATCTATACAGGTTCTAACGTGTTCTAAGGTTTCCAAAAGGGGTTTTCAGCTGTCTTCATAGGATGACCCTTTTTGGTTCTACATGGAACCCGATAGGGTTCTACCTTGAACCAAAAAGGGTTCTTCAAAGGGTTATCCTATCCCCATATCCCCCACCGGAGAACCCTTTTAGGTTCTAGATAGCACCTTTTTTTTCTAAGAGTGCAGTCAAGGCCTCAGTACGCAATAGGTTTCCTTTGGAGAAGTGATCTCTTCCCTGGGCATGTGTAAAAAGGCCTGAGAGGCCTGCTTAAGCAGAGTCAGTGTTTGATTTAATACATCTCTATGAGATGCTACCGTTCAACGTCCTGAAAGGAGAAGGTGAGGTAATGTCTTAATTCCTTGACATAAACATAACACACAGATTAATGAAGCCGGGAGATTGCAAAGAAGGGAAAAGATTGCTTATCGATCCATATAAAAAAAAAAAATCATGCTAATCCTGACCAGGAGACAGAGTGTCTGGTATCAGAGTTAATAATCTGATTTCTAGGCTGTCCGGGACAATTCCGGCCAGCGTGAGGGCCTAATCAGAGCACCCCTCTTCCCATCTCAGCTCCTACTCTGACCCCGTTCTGCCCCCTCCCCCCACCCCTCCTGGCCCACGGCGCCTGCCACCAGCAGGACAGTGATTGAGGATATGATAGAAACATGTTGACAAATTAAATGTTTAACATTTCAGAGGAGATTTGCACTGCAGCGGTGAGGCTGGAGCGGATGGGTTGTTCAGTGGTGGTGGTGTTGGGAGAGCACCCGTGACCTTCGTTTGAATGTTTGGTCATAAATTTCCATAGGTGCCCACACCGCTAGGATCAATTTTCCCTTTTATTTGACCCCCGAGTTGTTGCTAGTGACAACGGTTGTGGGATAAGAGGTGTAGACTGATAGCTATGTAATATGCAAATCCCACAGTCATCCAAATTATCTATTGTTACAATTTGTATTGATCTGTACTGAACAAAAATATAAATGCAACATGCAACAATTTCAAAGAGTTACAGTTCATATGAGGAAGCCAGTCAATTTAAATAAATGTATTTCACATGACTGGGAATACAGAAATGCATCTGTTGGTCACACATACAGTACCTTAAAATGGGCCTCACGATCTCGTCACGGTATTTCTGTGCATTCAAATTGCCATAGATAAAATGCAATTGTGTTCGTTGTCCGTAGCTTATGCCTGCCCATACCATAACCCCACCACCACTATGGGGCACTCTGTTCAGGACGTTGACATCTGCAAACCGCTTGTCCACACAACGCCATAAACGTGGTCTGCGGTTGTGAGGTCGGTTGGACGTACTGCCAAATCCTTTACAACGAGGTTGGAGGAGGCTTATGGTAGAGAAATGAACATTCAATTATCTGGCAACAGCTCTGGTGGAAATTCCTGCAGTCAGCATGACAATTGCACACTCCCTCAAAACTTGAGAAATCTGTGACTTTGTGGCCTTTTATTGTCCTCAGCACAAGGTCCATCTGTGTAATGATCATGCTGTTTAACTTCTTAGGGAGCAGTGGTGCGCTAGCGCCCCACTCCCGACACTACCAGGTGAAATGCAAGGCGCCAAATTCAAAATCCAAAAGTTGAATTATTAAACATGCATCAATATACAAGTGTTTTATACTCATCAAAGGCTCTGCTCCTTGGCAATATCACAGCGTTGTCAGATTTCAAAAAGGCTTTACGGTCCATAGAAAATGCATTTCACAGGGAACACCTGTGCCTTACCTTTTGTAGAACTTCTGCTGAGGGCTTCCTAAGTGTCCAACGAAGACAATACAAGGGGATTTGGTTAGAAAAAGTCATTTATTATATCCATAAATCTCTGTTTGGTTGGCGCCTTGTGTTCAGAAAATCCAACGTGAAGAGAACGCGTTCAACTAAACCTATAAACTTTTCCTCAACAAAACAAAAACCAATTAAAATGCATCCTTAGCTTAATCTTTCACTTGGATGGTCACCTAAACGTTATAAGTCAAATAAAGTGGACCGCTCAGCCAAACGTGCGCCCAAAAACGTGCAACCGAAAAAGAGCTCCTCTCACCAAAACCCCTACCTATTAAACACATTAGTTCCGATTGCTATGATACTTTATATATACACTGCTGACATCCAGTGGAAGCAATAGGTACTACATCCAGTGTCCTGATATAAAGAGTTTTCAATAGGCACTGTCTCAAAGTGGGCCATAAGCCACCAGAATGACATTTCCGGATGGAATTTTCTCTGGTCTTTGCCTGCCAAATGAGTTCTGTTACACTCACAGACATTATGTTAACACTTTTGGAAACCTCAGAGTGTTTCCTATCCAATAGTACTAATTATGTGCATATCCTATTTTCTGAGCCTGAGTGGCAAGCATTTTACTTTGGGCACGCCAGACGCTCCAAAAAATAAACTTTTTTTCCGAATGGAACATTTCAGGGATCTTTTATTTCAGCTCATGAAACGTGGGACCAACACTTTACATGTTGCATTTACAATTTTTTTTTTTTAAAGATATGACCTTTTTGAGTGCCTCACTATGTTTGTGTCTAATGTGATTATTGTAGACTGATGTAAGTTGCCTAAAATGCACAGTCATTATGATGCCGCATTGCATATTCACATACAGTTTGTCTGGTTTGTTCAAATCCTTACCCAGTAAGCATAGTCTAGCTAAGCAATGATTGGTCCTCCTGAGCAGAAACGTTTCCTAAACAGTAGAAAGGAGAGGTTAAGAAGAGACTATTGTCTGTTACATCTCTGCCCCCTGCTGCACAGGAAGTGGGCGCAAGCGGGCGCCCTGAAGGGAGCGAGCTGATGTGTCTTAGTTAGGCTAATATCCTCGCCTCACATTTTTCTCTATTAAATCTTAATCACAGACTCGTCGAGTGTCACTTGACATTTGCATTTCGCTGCGCAGAGCCCAGACGCTGCGGTGGTACTCAGCGATTCGACAGGCTCTTTCTCTCTCCAGCAGTCCTTTGTTCACTCACTAGATCCTCATCTTCAACAGGGCCAATGCAGCATATCTGTTCAGATTGGATTTTCCTTACTGCGTGTATGGTTTTATTACATCGACAATAATTATTATATGCATCAAAAAGCCATATCAGAGTCAGTTATTCTCTAACTACGGTAGTTTTGATCATTGGCCCCAAATCACAGTAATATTACGTGCAATATATTTCTCAAGTTACAAATAATACACGTGAAAATTATATTGAACTCGATCCAGTGTCCTAATATTTTGGAGTCTGAACGTTTCACAAGAGAGGTTCCTCTCTCTCTCCCACTCTCTCTCAGCAGGAGACAAATGAAATGTGAAGGCAGACAGGAGAGAGAGAAATGACAAAGGCGTGTGAAAAGAACCAGTCAACGCTGCTTTAACTTCTCTCAATAATCAATCTCCTCATCTTGATGTTTAGAAAAAGAGTTGATAACTGGAGAGAGGTGTTTGTGATTGGCTTTGATTTCCACAGTCAAAATCAGACATTATTGTTTCTCTCCCTCTTGATATGACACTGATAATTGGTGACAGAGACAGGGACTGTCCACATTGACAAAAGTCATGAAGGTCCTTCATCCAATGTCATTACCTCTGCCCTCTTCTCTGTTATCCGTCTGCAAGCTAGGCCTATATCCTATCCCCTGTTCTCATCGAGCCATATCCATAGTCAACCACTTTACCATCAGTGGTGCACCTTGACCCCATTAACCACATCTCTCTCTGTGTTTACATTACCTCCACTCTTTGCCTTTCTATGATTTTGTGGAGAAAATCTGAATAATCTGAATAAGGAAAACTCCTCTTTTTGTACACCAGGGTGTTATTTTGGGGGCATCATTGTGTATTCGAAAGGCAGTATTAAACATAGAGTGTGTGTGTGTGTGTGTGTGTGTGCCTAGCCCTTCTCACAATCAGTGCCAGAAACAACAATAATGTGGCGATAATGTTGCCAATAAACAAACAAACACACAGGTACTCATAAACTGTATCTGTTTGTGACAGCATAATGATATTTTGCAATGGCCTGATTTTCCATTGTACTGTGGCCTTGTCATCGCAGCTCAGGGGAAGACTTATCCATACGAGAGGCTTATAGGAGCCCTGTTCAGATCCGACAGGATTAGGCCCAGGCTAATACACTGGGTCAACAGCATGTTTCTGCTAATGAGACAGGTGTACAGTACTTACTCCTAGGCTCTCCACGTAGCGGAGGCTCAAACAAAAGCTGATATCATCCCTCTCGGCTTAGCTCCCACTCATATAATATCCCCCTGTAGTAAATGCACTGACTGTGGCTGTATCATCCCTAATACGGTCATCCACCAAGCACAGGGGCTGATCCATGTGGATTGTACTGACTTTGTTTACACCTCAGGAATGAAAGGAATGCCTCCCCTGACAATACATGTTTTTGGGCGATTTCAAATGTAATTGTTTTTCTTTGTCGTTATAGTAAAATCAAAATGTATGCAAATAAAATAGACAATAGATAAGCTTGACTGAAAATGTGCCATGATTTGTGAGTCAAATGCAGGAAGGGTCACTTGGATCCGTGGCCTATTGTGAGTGGTGCGGAGGCTTAGAATGCCTCTGCACCACTCACAGGCATTTCTTTCCCACACTTTGCGTTCGTTGTAAGAGCTAATCCCTCTCTCTGTCTCAGACCTTGTCCTCGAATGCAAAGCTAACCCTCCTACCCCCCCCGCACCCCCATAGCCCCTCCTCTAGGTCCTCCCGCTTGTCAAAACATTTGTGAAATCCTATTTTCCTTTAATAAAGTATAGTTGTGTCCTGCCGACGTATGCTTGGATAAGATGTCATATGCTGTCTTTGTTCAGAATGGTGCCCCACTGATGTTTTTAGGCAGTGAGAAAATTGCCTTATTGAAACACGTTGCTTGGAGTGACTACAATGCCACAGTCAGAGAAGGAATTATGCACATGACATATTCAGGACCTCGGAGTGGGAAAACTATGAATATAAAGTAATCACTGAAGGCACCACATGTTTCCCATCCATGATAGCTTTGCTTTTCCTCTAACCTTTGTCAAATATGATGATTTCATGATTTTAGAGTTGTAAGGCATTTTTTTCCCCAGGCTGGATGCATCTACACTGAATAGTTTCTATCGTAAGGCTCCCCTTCATTCATTCGACTCCGCTCTATTCCATCTTACCTCGCCTAATATACAAGTGGAGCTAAGGTAAAATGTATTCAGTTCGGCGGATATGTGCTCTGATTAATCAAGTAATTTCCAATTAGAATCTGTTGAAATTGAAATCCTGTTCTTGTTTAATGGCAAGAAATGACACCCCAACATCCCCATCTGTACAAGTACTTTTTGTAAGCCTAATGGGCCAATCAGTGTGTGTGTGTGTGTGTGTGTGTGTGTGTGTGTGTGTGTGTGTGTGTGTGTGTGTGTGACTGCACATGCATGCCTGTGTGTGTGTGTGCATGCATGTGTGTTTATGTGTGCCTGTGTGTGTGTGCGTGTGTGTGCATGCGTGTCTGTGTATGTGCTAGTGTGTGTGTGTGTGGGTGTGTGCGCGTGCGCGCGCTGGGGAGCTATATTGGCAGTGTAAACAGAAATACTAAGCTACCCCAAGAGTGCACTTTCTCTGAGTGAAAAGCAATGATGTACATGTTTATTACAATTTCAGACAAAATGCTAATGTCATTAAACAAATGAGGTTTAGGCAAATTAGCCGGCAATTTAATATTCGCAGAGCCTATGATATAGGACATCATCATGTTACGAAACACTGGGCTGAAGTATCATCGTGGGCCAAGGCTCTCATCTTAGCCGCTCTCTTGAGAATATTTGTAATTAGCATCATTTGCCTAATACTTCAGGTTAATTAGAATATTTAATTGAATAGCTCTAATCTTCGGAGATGACTATATTATAATCAAATTAAGAGAACCACAAGGCTGGTTATGGACTGTGGCAGACTGCCGGGCTCCTGTTCTCTATTGAACATTCTCACATATCTAATGGTCCATTCCAACTCAGCCATCAACATTTGATTATTTCTAAACAACAAACACAACAACAAAAAACAAGTATAAAGGAAGAGATGATAAAGGAAACTGCTTGCGGTCCCATATGGCATATTGGTGAGCGTACTACTCACTCAGTGTGAAGCATCAGAGACGGCACCCTTGAGACTGGGGAAAGGAGTAAACTCAAGTCGTCCTCTCCTCCACTCCCCCACTTCTCTGCAAAGTGTTTGCAGCAGTGACCAGATGAGACCTTATGTATAAGAGGTTTCTAGAGAACTATTACGATTTGTAGAAGTCAGGACTGATCTAGAATATTTATTTATGATAATCTTAAAATGCTAAACTAATTCTAGATCAGCACCCATGTGGTTTTGCTATAATTACAAAGGTCCCCAATCCCATGATATTCATACTGTCATGTATTGTTGACTTTTGGACCTGGAACCCCCTTGAGAATGAGTGTAGACTTGAGAATGTTTGACAGGCTTAAACTGTTCAGAAAATTATTAGGTTGGGGTACATAAAACATAACATCTTTGTGAGGGATGGGCAAAATGATCACATTATCACATATACTGTATCATATACTCCCCTCCATACTATACTGTATGTATTTGGACCGTGAATCAAAATAATGTTAATTTGGCACTTCAATAGAATGTTTCAGCTTTTATTTGTGGGTATTTTTATTCAAACAGTATCTGTTTAACCATTTATAAATGAAAGCACTTTATGTATCTAGTACCCCGATTTAAAGAAGTCAGAGTATTTGGACATATTCACTTATTGTGCATTATAGTAATCAAAAAGTCCCTTGCACACAATGACTACATCAAGCTTGCAACTCTACAAACTTGTTGAATGCATTAGTGGTTGGTTTTGAATTATGCTTTGCCCAATACGAACTGAATGGTGAGTAATGTCTTTATAGTCATTGGTAGAATAGAAGTTTCTGAAAACTTCTACATTCACGTGGATGCTACAACCATAAGGAATTAAGGAATTGTGAATAATGATGAGTGAGAAGGTTACAGAGGCACAAAGATAATACCTGTCCCCTGTCTAACTTCCCCTGTTATTGGTAATGGTGAGAGGTGTTTTGTTGTAGCCTCTGAACATCACTATTCATGATGAATTCCTTGTTTTTCTTACTCGTGGCATCATCAGGTGTTCAGAAACATCTCATCTACTCACTTAGAAAGAAAACTACTCCCATCCTCATTAACCATTCAGTTACTATTGGGCAAAACAAACTGAAAATGCATCCTAGATTGTATAGTCACAAGCTTGATGTAATCATTGCGTGCAAGGAATATGGGACAATACTCAACTTTTGACTACTTTCAAAGACTATAAGTGAATTTCTCCAAATGCTAATGACTTCTTCACACTGGGGGGACTAGATACGTAAAGTGATTTCATTTTCCAAACAGTAAAACGAAACAAAAATACCCTGAAATCAAAGTTGAATTCTGTACTGTCGCCTCATATGAAACATTTGATCTCAAATCACAAATGCTGGAGTATAGAGACACATTTCAAATGTTTGCTTCACTGTCCAAAAACATATGGAGGGGAGTGTATAATGAACACAAACACACGCTCATGTTCATGCACATTCTACCAACAACGTCACTTCCCTCAGTAGAGACAAACAAACCAATAAATGCAGAGGAGCTAAATATTACAGTGCATTCAATTGCAGCAAACAGATGGTAGCTAAATTAAATGAAATTGCATATACATTATGGCCGCATTATCCTAGCTTCATGGCTCTGCACTAATTGAAGTGATTATAACTCCTACCTTTCTGCTTTATAATGATGTAAATTAGTCCATTTAGAGTGAGACGTGTTAAAATTGTCCTCATCTGTATTTCGTGTTGAAAGTGATCATTTTTGACAGTTCCATATGTTTCAGTAACAATATTTCTTCTTGGTTGAGTTTTATTAAGTCATTATATGTATTTCTGCACCAATTTTCTTGTATATCTACAAATGAACCCTCGTCGCAAATAGTTAGCCATATGCTATGAAGAAGGAGAATGAGACTGTTGGAACTATTCCTTAGGCTTTGGTCTAATTTGTTTTCCTGCTCATTGCAGCTGATTCTGCATTGTGGCTATATTAAAATTAGAATGAAAAAAAGTATAATTAATTCAAGCCATTGCTTTCCTCATCCACAGAAATGAAAACATAATCATGACCATAGTACCATAACAGAGTTAAATTTGGCCCTGAAGATACAACAGACGGGCTACATGCACAGGCCCCATGTATCCATTGTTTGTATGTCAATGGGGGCTATTTAGCTAGCTTACTCATAGACTGTATCTAACACTCGTTACCCATACAGGCTGTTTCCCTTTTTAATCAAATAATGTTAGAAAAACTGTCTGTTTAACACCGATTAGCAATGACAAAAGTCAGAAACAGTTGCAAGATGTGTTTATGTAGCTAACGTTAGGATATGTGCAGGCTGGGGTGCCACGTACTGTAGCTAGCTAACTAGCTATGGAGGAAGCTACAGTACCTAGCTAACATTAGCTTTGTAGCAGCTGTGTTAAACGAAACAGGAAGCAAGCTGAGCTAGCATGTTTAAGTAGTCAATACCTTAGACTAAGTAGCCCGCCTAGTTCTCTTCTCCGGCCTGCGTCTCCCATACTCTCTAACCATGTATTGACTGGCAAAGAGAGATATGTGGTGCAGTTCTAGTTAAACAATCCTAAAGGATGCCAATAATAAAAAAATAAAAACGATTAGAATCCAATAGAAAATCCTATCAGATTTTGGAATCTATCCTATAGGATATGATCATATAGGACAGATCCTATGGGATTTTATTCTACTGGTTCCAAATCTGATATTGGATTCTTTTTTTATTTATTACTGTAATCCTATAGGATCTATTGGATTGTTTTATTGGAATCCTATAGGATCCTATAGGATCCAATCATATAGGAGTCCAATAGGACTGCTTCTAAAATTGGATCAGATTTTTCTATTGGATTCTTGTATTGGAAGTCTGTTCTTATGCCCTGCGCAACACAGACTGCCTGGATACAGCCATTAGCGATGGTATATTGGCCATAAACAATAAACTGGTTACAACATAATTAGAACAGTAAAAATATTTGTTTTGTCATACCCGTGGTATTCAGTCTGATATACCACAGCTTTCAGCCAATCAGCATTCAGGGCCTTTATGCCATGGCATTGTTAGATACTTGTTTCTGATTGGCTAGAAGGGCATTCTAGAGCGTGCATTATTTCCCTTTATACAAGGGGTAGGTCCAAACCATGGATGCCGATTGGTTAAAACCACATTCCAGCTGCTGTCTATTCTACAAGTTATCACCGGCTAAAGCCATGAAGTTGAAAAGCCTGTTTACTCTGTTCCATCTCATTGTGCAATCCACTGTCTCATCAGCCCAACCAGAAAATAAAAATATATAATATCCACTGTAAAAAGCATCTAAAAATTATCTCCCATTTCTTTTAGACTAGCAATGGGCTTTCAATAGCGGAGATTTGTTTAAACCTTGTTGTCTGACGTTTGTAACATTGTTTCAATATTGAAATTCGATCTCCAGCTGTCCCATAGTAATGAATGTGTAGGGGTCGGGAGTCGGGACGAGACCGACAGGCAGGCAGCTTTTCTCAGCCATTCGAAATCATGAATCAGCATAATTTATATGGATATATACAAAGAAATGTCAATACAAAACAGGTCAAACTAAATGAAACGCAGCTTGGTTTGCATTCTTTCCAGCTTCAGTTTGAAGTGAATGTGTTAGTTGTGTTGTTGGTTAGCTCCTCTAAACAATAGCGTCGTACGAGAAAGCACATTTTCTATGCCAGGTGAAATTGCGCATCATTAGCTCATTGTTATGGATGTATCCAAATAAATGTCACTAGAAAACAACTTAAACAATTGCTACTTTGCTGTTTTTCTGGCTGCACTGTTTGACATGACTGTAAGTTAGCCGTAGTTGGATAGCTATCAAACAAGGGATAAGAACTTGCCATACTAACGACTGGGTCATGTCTCTGGCAACCAAACCGACAGAACGAACTAAAAGCCGGATTGGGTAGCAAACCTGGAATTGTGAAATAGAAGGATGAAATAGAAGGATGAAATAGTATGAATACATTTATCAAATAACGTTCTTAAAATATGAGAGGGGCTATCCTCAAACAATCAAATGTTGTGCTTTCGCCGTAAAGCCTTTTTGAAATCTGACAACGCTGTGATATTGCCAAGAAGCAGAACTTTTGATGACTATGCAACACTTGTATATTGATGAATGTTAAATAATTCAACTTTTGGATTTTGAATTTGGCGCCTTGCATTTCACCGGGTAATGTTGGGAGTAGAGCGCCCTACTCCCGACACTACCCGGTGAAATGCAAGGCGCCAAATTCAAAATACAGATTTCAAAAAGGCTTTACGGAAAAAGCACAACATTTGATTGTTTGAGGATAGCCCCTCTCATATTACACTACTTAGGGAGCAGTGGGGCTCTAGTGAAATGCAAGGCGCCAAATTCAAAATCCAAAAGTTGAATTATTAAACATTCATCAATATACAAGTGTTGCATAGTCATCAAAAGCTCTGCTTCTTGGCAATATCACAGCGTTGATTTCAGATTTCAAAAAGGTTTAATGCGAAAGCACAACATTTGATTGTTTGAGGATAGCCCCTCTCATATTTTAATGAAAATACAGCGCCTTTGGAAAGTATTCAGACCCCTTCCCCTTTTCCAACTTTTGGTACTTTACAGCCTTATTCCAAAATGGATTAAGTAGTTTTTTCCTTCATCAATCTACATACAGTACCCCATAATGGCATTTTTATTTTTTTTGCATATTTATTACAAATAAAAACAGAAATATTTGTATATAAGTATTCAGACCCTTTGCTAAGAGACTCAAAACTGAGCTCAGGTGCATCCTGTTTCCATTGATCATCCTTGAGATGTTTATACAACTTGATTGGAGTCCACCTGTGGTAAATTCAATTGATTGGACATGATTTTGAAAGGCACACACCCATCTTCATAAGGTCCCACAGTTAACAGTGCATGTCAGAGCAAAAACCAAGCCATGAGGTCGAAGGAATTGTCCGTAGAGCTCCGAGACGCGGTTGTGTCGAGGCACAGATCTGGGGAAGGGTACCAAACATTTCTGCAGCATTGAAGGTCCTCAAGACCACAGTGGCCTCTATCATTATTATATGGAAGAAGTTTGGAAACCACCAAGACTCCTCCTAGAGCTGGCTGCCCGGCCAGCTCTGAGCAATCTGGGGAGAAGGTCCTTGGCCGATGGTCACTCTGACAGAGCTCCAGAGTTCCTCTGGGGAGATGGGAGAACCTTCCAGAAGGACAACAAACGCTGCAGAACTCTAAACCAATCAGACCTATATGGTTGAGTGGCCAGACGGAAGCCACTCCTCAGTAAAAGGCATATGACAGCCCGCTTGAAGTTTGCCAAAAGGCACCTAAAGATTCTCAGACCATGAGAAACAAGATTCTCTGTTCTGATGAAATCAAGATTGAACTCTTTGGCCTTAATGCCAAGCGTCACATCTGGAGGAAACCTGGCACCATCCCGACGGTGAAGTATGCTGTGGGAATATTTTTCAGCGGAAGGCACTGGGAGACTAGTCAGGATCAAGAGAAATATGAACGGGGCAAAGTACAGAGACCTCCTTAATGAAAACCTGCTCCAGAGTGCTCAGGACCTCAGACTGGGATGAAGGTTCATCTTCCAAAAGGACAACGACCCTAAGAACGTAGCCAAAACAACACAGGAGTGGCTTCGGGACAAGTCTCTGAATGTCCTTGAGTGGCCAAGCCAGAGCCCGGACTTGAACCTGATCGAACATCTCTGGAGAGATCTGTCAATAGCTTTACAGCGATGCTCCCCATCCAACCTGACAGAGCTTGAGAGGATCTGCAGAGAAGAATGGGAGAAACTCCCCAAATACAGGTGTGCCAAGTACCCAAGAAGACTTGAGGCTGTAATCTCTGCCAAAGGTGCTTCAACAATATTTTGAGTAAAGGGTCTGAATACTTATGTAAATGTTATATTTCAGTTTTCTATTTGTAATACATTTGCAAACATTTTGAAAAACCTGTTTTTGCTTTATCTTTATGGGGTCTTGTGTGTAGATTGATGAGGGGGAAAAAAACAATTTAATCCGTTTAAGAATAAGGCTGTAACAAAATGTGGAAAAAGTCAAGAATACTTTCCGAATGCGCTGTATGTCAATCATTATTTGAATCTGTTAGTAACCTGTTGTATAAAAGTGATAATGCCCTCGAATCCAGTGTTTGGAGGATATATTGACACTGTTTCCCCAACAACCCCATGCCAATTTACAGTTTAAGGCGGAAGTTTACATACACCTCAGCCAAATACATTTAAACTCAGTTTTTCACAATTCCTGACATTTAATCCTAATACATATTCCCTGTCTTAGGTCAGTTAGGATCACCACTTTATTTTAAGAATGTGAAATGTCAGAATAATAGTTGAGAGAACGATTTATTTCTTATTTATTTATTTCTTATTTATTTATTTCTTTTATTTCTTTCATCACATAACCAGTGGGTCAGAAGTTTGCATACACTCAATTAGTATTTCGTAGCATTGATTTTAAATTGTTTAAAAGTTTTTTTTTGTGACATGCCCTCACTTTCAATGGCTGTCTATGGGATTCTCAGTAAAATAGGACCCAGATTGCAGTACCTATGGCTTCCACTAGATGTCAACAGTCTTTAGACAAGGTTTCATACCTTTATCAAGACAACCGAACAGAAGAAGAATTTGTAAGTGGATAGAGGAAGTCACTTTAGTTTTTTGTGCGCGAGACCGTGTGCGCGTTCCTCTGTATTTTCCTTTTCTATCGTTTAGGATATTATCCGTGTGAAATATAATCGTTAATATACATAAAAGTGTACCTAAGGATACATTACAAATGATGTTTGATTTGTTTGGGCAAAGTTGATAGGTATAATTTGAACCCTTTCTCTTCCCTGTACAATGGGCGAGTGGACGGTGGATTTTCTGAACATACTGCGCCAACTAAACTGAGATTTATGGATATAAACAATGACTTTTTCTAACAAAAGAAACATGAATTGTCTTGCTAGGACACTTCTGATTGCCCTCAGCAGAAGATCATCAAAAGATAAGAGATTTATTTGAGCTCCTTTATGAGTTTTGTGAGACCCGCGCTGGTTATGAATTTATGCTAATACAGAAAATATGTGAGGTGCTATCCTCAAACAATCAAATGCTGTGCTTTCGCCGTAAAGCCTTTTTGAAATCTGACAATGCTGTGATATTGCCAAGAGTCTAAGCTTTTGAAGACTATGCAACACTTGTATATTGATGAATGTTTTATAATTCAACTTTTGGATTTTGAATTTGGCGCCTTACATTTCCCCGGGTAGTGTCGGGAATGGGGCGCTAGCGCCCCAATGATCCTTAAGAGTTTTAACTTGGGTCAAACATTGCAGGTCGCCTTCCACAAGCTTCCCACAAATAGTTGGGTGAATTTTGGCCCATTCCTCCTGACAGAGCTGGTGCAACTGAGTCAGGTTTGTCGGCCTCCTTGCTCGCACATGCTTTTTCAGTTCTGCCCCAACATTTGGGATGGGATTGAGGTTAGGGCTTTGTGATGGCCACTCCAATACCTTGACTTTGTTGTCCTTAAGCCATTTTGCCACAACTTTGGAAGTGTGCTTGGGGTCATTGTCCATTTGGAAGACCCATTTGCGACCAGGCTTTAACTTCCCGACTGATGCCTTGAGATGTTGCTTCAATATATCCACCTCATTTTGCTTCCTCATGATGCCATATATTTTGTGAAGTGCACCAGTCCCTCTTGCAGCAAAGCACCCCCAAAACATGATGCTGCTACCCCTGTGCATCACGGTTGGGATGGTGTTCTTCGGCTTGCAAGCCTCCCCCTTTTTCCTGCAAACATAACGGTGGTCATTATGGCCAAACAGTTCTATTTTTGTTTCATCAGACCAGAGGGCATTTCTCCAAAAAGTACTATCTTTGTCCCCATGTGCAGTTGCAAACCATAGTCTGGCTTTTTTGATGGCGGTTTTGGAGCAGTGGCTTCTTCCTTGCTGAGTGGCCTTTCAGGTTATGTCGATATAGGACTCGTTTTACTGTGGATATAGATACTTTTGTACCTGTTTATTCCAGCATCTTGACAAGGTCCTTTGCTGTTGTTCTGGGATTGATTTGCACTTTTCACACAAAAGTATATTCATCTCTAGGACACAGAACGCGTCTCCTTCCTGAGCGGTATGACGGCTTACTATTGTTTGTACAGATGAACGTGGTACCTTCAGGCATTTGGAAAATGCTCCCAAGGATGAACCAGACTTGTGGAGGTCTACAATTTTTTTTCTGAGTTTTTGGCTGATTTCTTTTGATTTTCCCATGATGTCAAGGAAAGAGGCACTGGGTTTGAAGGTAGACCTTGAAATACATCCACAGGTACACCTCCAATTGACTCAAATGATGTCAATTAGCCTATCAGAAGCTTCTGAAGCCATACCAGGTGAAATGCAAGGCGCCAAATTCAAAATCCAAAAGTTTTAATTATTAAACATGCGTCAATATACAAGTGTTTCATAGTCATCAAAAGCTCTGCTTCTTGACAATATCACAGCGTTGTCAGATTTCAAAAAGGCTTTATGGCGAAAGCACCACATTTGTTTGTTTGAGGGTAGCACCTTCACTATTTTTGCCATTACCATGAATTCATTAGCCTTCACGGTGCACACAAAACACATTTCACAGCGAAAACAAATCAATGGCTGATGGCTTCCCAAGTGTCCAATGAAGACAATCCATGGTTCTTTTATTAGAAAAAGTAATGTATTATATCCATAAATCTCCGTTTGGTTCGCGCGTTATAATCAGAAACTACAGCCTCCACTCGTCCATTGAAACGTGAAGAGAACTTCGTTCAACTTATACCTATAAACTTGTCCAAGAACAATCAAACATCCTTTTAATGTATCCTTAGGAACACTTTTATGTAGAAATAGCATAATATTTCAACCGGAACATAAACTGGGCTATAAGAAAGGAAAAAACCACAGAGTGCGCCTGGCGAGAGCGTGCGTCCTCTTCTATTGACATCTGTGGGGGCACTTCCTGATTCCTCTTCTTTTCTGCTCTAAAAGCATCTAAAAAAAATCTGAACAGTGTCTCGAGACTGTTGACATCCAGAGGAAGTGATAGGTACTGCATTCATATGCCCTTATAAGGGCATTTTCATAAGGGAGGGGTTCCAAATGAGCAATGTGTCAAAACCACTTTTTCCTGGACAGAAATTCCTCGGGGTTTCGCCTGCCATATCCGTTCTGTTTTACTCACAGACAAATGGTTAACACTTTTAGAAAATGCAGAGTGTTTCCTATCCAATGGTACTAAATATGTGCATATCCTATTTTCTGGGCCTGAATGGGAGGCATTTTACTTTGGGCACGCCAGGCTCTCCAAAACGGTCACCTCATGCGCTGCTCCCTAAGAAGTTAATGTGATATCAGTATGAGTGATTGAATAATAATAAGTGTTGTGTTTCTCTTTCCATTTTGGTACCCACAAATCAAAATGCATCACTCAAATATCTAGCTGGTTGTCTTCAGCAGGTATGTTCCTTTAGCAAGTGATAACAAAAAAATCCAGTTTCCATGTGTTTTTTGAGTTGTGTTAGTTTTAACAGCGCATACACAACCTGATTGCCCCCCTAATCAATATGATTGATAAATTGCCACTTGTCAAAACAACAGGGATTTTGGTGCATATGCAGTTCATAAGGTGCTTGTTAAAGTAATATGATTACTGTATGTGTAGGTAGTACATTTTACGCTTAGGTTTTCAATATATCACAAACTGGTTTATTGATTTGGGCACCTCAAAAAGGTGTTTTGACATTGGGCTATAAATCAAAAGTTATTGTCAACGTGAAGCAGTGACAGCATCATTTTCAACTTATGTTTTAGGAATAGAAATGGAACTTTCAACATTCATTTCCAATAGTATTCTACTTAATTAGGTAAAAATTGCTGATTGTGTCCAAATATGTTTTATAAAAAATGTTATGTTCTACCATGAAAACGGGTTTGACTTGCCTATAATAAGGCACATATATATTTAGCAATAATACATGTTTATCTTGATTGTTATCTGCTTAAACAATACAGTGACTCAAAAAGGAGATACAAATGGCTACAGTTAGCTACTGTAGTTAGCTGACAGGCAACATGTGGCTAATACTTAGGTAGCATACAAACAAGTGTATAAAATGCTGCACAATGACAAAATATGACTAAACAAATACTGTAACATTACCCACAGTTCTAGCATTCACGCACAGTGAATGACAAAACAGTTAGAATAATAATGTTAGAAAACTGTAGATTGTCTGCACAGCCACAGGTAGTGAGCTGAACTTGGTCGCTAATTAACACTGCAAGCCTGTGCTTGCTGTGACGTCATCAGTCACTCTTAAAGAGAAAGGCTTTCTTAAAGGTGTATTAAACAAATGAATATGGAACTGTTGTTTCCAATCAACAATGCATGTGTTATTATTGTTGTTGTACTGTACTAGCATTTATGACAACAAACTATAATTTATTGGGTTAAATTAAGAAAAAAAGTTATAATACGATTATGATTGGGGTGACAAAATCCTACAAGATTTTGCAAAAACAGATTACTTTTGTACTACAATAGGAAAAAAATAGTCCAATAGGATTCCAATGGGATTATGATAGAGGTGACACCAAATCCTATAGGATTGCGTGAATCCTATAGGGTACAATAGGATTACTTTTGAGTCCCAACAGGAAAAAGTAGTCCAATAGGATTCTGATACAGTTGAAACAAAATCCTATAATCCTATATTCTATTGGAAAAATCCATAATCCTACAGGATATTTTGATTAGGGAGCAGACATACATTAATAACATAGCCCACTGTGTTGTTTGTACCTTTTGACACTGCCAATCATATGCAGGAAGTGCAGAGGTTTGTGTTGGTATAGTTTACTGTTGACTTAATAGTTTAATAATTACGTACATCTGTGGGGTGACTTTCTGTGCAGGGCGTCAGATAAGAGCATGATTGGTCCTCTGAAGAAACGCTTCCACGGATATTTAGCAAAGTAAGCCAAAAACGTTGGTGGTGAAGGGATCTTGTTGTAACAGTTTTTGAGTTAGACCACCTGGGTGTAAATTGCCACATAGCGAGAGTGCAGCATGAAGAGGTAAATGTTTTCTAAGTAGCACTCATGCATTCCTTTCCATTTTTCCCTTTTTTCCTGGTTGGAGAAACAATAGACCCATGAATGGCACACCTCTTCAGGATTGGAGAGAGAGGGTGACTGGTTGAGCAAATCATGATGGCAAACACGACAGTGGCTCAGCAAACTGCAGTCAATAGGGGGCATCCATTAAATAATTTGTGCTCCATTTGGACAGTCATAATGGCCAGTAGCTATTTTCACTAAAATAGTATATTCAAGTCTCTGTTTCTCTAAAACAATCTAATTGGAATGAAAGAAAGAGCATTAAATAAGTACGCTTCCATAGTGACAGGGGGCCTTTGGAATTTTTCATTATTGTATTAGGTTTCGCCATCTCAAAGACAGTCAAAAGTTTGCTGCATTCTATTTAATGTTTTAGCATGCAAAACACACGCACAAACACACAGTGTGTAATTTCTCAACATTACAGATAATTAGAAGGTTCCACATGTTTGTCCAAGGCTTTCTGAGTTGTGACCATTCCCACAAAAATATTATGTTCTCATAAACATTGAATTTAGACTATATTTGGGTGATTAAATATGATTAAAGCCGCCTCAATTGAATGAAATTCTTAATTATGTCAAACTAGTATGAGTTTTATTTGAAATACATGGTTTGGTTAGGCATGGATAAAAATAAGAGGTTGTCACGACTTCAGCCGAAGTTGGTCCCTCTCCTTGCTCGGGTGGTTTTTGGCGGTCAAAGTCACCGGTCTTCTAGCTACCGCCGATCTACTTTTAATTTTCTATGTTTTTTTGTCTTCATTATACACAACCGGTTTCTATCCCATAATTACATGTTCCTTATTTAACCCTCTGTTCCCCTCATGTTTTTGTGTGTGATTGTTTGTGTTTCTTTGGTTCCATGTTTTTGAGTGGTTGGTTTTTCTCCCACTCATGTATTTTGGAAATATTGAGTAAAGCATTTGAAAACTCATATTCGTTGTCCTGCGCCTGACTCTGCCTTACCGGCATCACAGAGAACTTTGACAGAGGTAGATAAAGTGAGTAGGCCTTAGTGCCACATGCGTTGATATGAAACACCACATGGTCCAAGGAGAGAATTCATTATGAATCCTTCTTTGGCTGCCCTGAAAACATATGTGCAAAGGCAAATACAGAGGTAAATATCAAATGAAATAAAATGTTATTTGTCACATACAACAGGTATTCGGCACATGTGAAATGCTTACTTACAAGCCCTTAACCAACAATGCAGTTAAGAAAATAACTACAAAAAAAAATAATTGATGAGAAAAACAAATAATAACAATAGCGGGGCTATATACAGGGGGGTACCGATACAGCGTCAATGTCAATGTGTGGGGGCACCGGTGTCGAGGTAATTGAGGTAATATTGACATGCAGGTAGAGTTATTAAAGTGACTATGCATAGATAATAACAGAGAGTAGCAGCAGTGTTCATGGAGGGCAATGCAAATAGTCTGGGTAGCCATTTGATTAGCTGTTCAGGAGTCTTATGGCTTGGGGGTAGAAGCTATTGAGGAGCCTCTTGGACCTAGACTTAGCGCTCCAGTACCACTTGCCGTGCGGTATCAGAGAGAACAGTCTATGACTAGGGTGGCTGGAGTCTTTGACAATTTATAGGGCCTTCCTCTGACACCGCCTGTTAAGAGGTCCTGGATGGCAGGAAGCTTGGCCCCGGTGATGTACTGGGCCGGACGGACTACCCTCTGTAGTGCCTTGCGGTCGGAGGACAAGCAGTTGCCATATCATGCAGTGATGCAACCCATCAGGATGCTCTCGATGGTGCAGCTGTAAAACCTTTTGAGGATCTGAGGACCCATGCCAAATCTTTTCAGTCTCCTGAAGGGGAATAGGTTTGTCGTGCCCTCTTCCCGACCGCCTTGGTGTGCTTGGACCATGTTAGTTTGTTGGTGACGTGGACAACAAGGAACTTGTAGCTCTCAACCTACTCCACAACAGCCCCGTCGATGAGAATGGGGGCGTGCTCGGTCCTCCTTTTCCTGTAGTCCACAATCATCCCCCTTGTTTTGATCACGTTCAGGGAGAGGTTGTTGTCCTTGCACCACACGGTCAGGTCTCTGACCTCTTCCCTATAGGCTGTCTCATCATTGTTGGTGATCAGGCCTACCACTGTTGTGTCATCAGCGGAGGGAATACTTATTTCCCTTATTAAAATGAAAATCTATTTATAACATTTTTCACATGCGTTTTTCTGGATTTTTTTTGTTGTTATTCTGTCTCTCACTGTTCAAATAAATCTACCATTAAAATTATAGACTGATCATTTTTTTGTTAGTGGGCAAACGTACAAAATCAGCAGGGGATCAATACTTTTTTCCCTCACTGTATATTGATGCTTTGCCTGTTTGATGGTTCGTCGGAGGGCATAGTGGGATTTCTTATAAGCTTAGAGTCCTTCTCCTTGAAAGCGGCAGCTCCACCCTTTAGCTCAGTGCGAATGTTGCCTGTAATCCATGGCTTCTGGTTGGGGTATGTAGGTACAGTCACTGTTGGGACGACGTCCACGATGCATTTATTTATAAAGCCAGTGACTTATGTGGTGTACTCCTCAATGCCATCGGAAGAATCCCGGAACATGTTCCAGTCTGTGCTAGCAAAGCAGTCCTGTACTTTAGCATCTGCTTCATCTGACTACTTTTTTATAGACCGAGTCACTTGTTTCCTGCTTTAATTTTTGCTTGTAAGCAGGAATCAGGAGGATATATTTAATGTCAGATTTGCCAAATGGTGGGCGAAGGAGAGCTTTGTACGCGTATCTGTGTGTGGAGTAAAGGTGGTCTAGAATTTTTTTTCCTCAGGTAAAACTGAATAAAATTTCCTTGCATTAAAGTCCGCGGCCACTAGGAGCGCCGCCTCTGGATGAGCGTTTTCCTGTTTGCTCATGGTGGCATACAGTTCATTAATTACGTAGGGAGCAGTGGGGCACTCATCAATATACAAGTGTTGCATAGTCATCAAAAGCTCTGATTCTTGGCAATATCACAGCGTTGTCAGATTTCAAAAAGGCTTTACGGCGAAAGCACAACATTTGATTGTTTGAGGATAGCCCTCTCATATTTTATGCATTAGCATAAATCCATAACCAATGCGGGTCTCACAAAACACATAAAATCGCTAATATAAAATCGCTTACCTTTGATGAACTTCTGCTGAGGGCCTCCCAAGTGTCCAACGAAGACAATCCATGCTTCTTTTGTTAGAAAAAGTCATTTATTATATCCATAAATCTCTGTTTGGTTGGCTCGTTATGTTCATAAAATCCACTGTCGAGTCGCCCATAGAACCATGAAGAGAACACGTTCAAATTATACCTATCATACTTCTCCAAACAAATCAAACATCATTTTTAATGTTTCCTTAGGTATCATTTTATGTATATTTACTATAATATTTCAACCGGATTGTAGCCTGACTGATAAGAAAGGAAAATAAAGTGAGGCGCACTCTCGTTCAGTATTTCTCATTTCCACTTCCTTCAGTAAATCTTCTTCTATGCGGTTCCCTTTAGCCCTATTGTTTTGAAACCTTGTCTAAAGACTGTTGACATCCTGTGGAAGCCATAGGTACTGCAGTCTCAGTCCTACATAACAGAGAAATGAATAGCCATAATGGAGAAAAAGGTCATTTACAAAAAATCTGCAAATCCGTATGGATTTTCCTTGAGTTTTCGCCTGCTATATCACTTCTGTTATACTCACATACATTATTTTAACACTAGTACTAATTATGTGCTTATCCTATTTTCTGGGCCTGAATGGCAGGCATTTTACTTTGGGCACGCCAGACTCTCCAAAACCGTCTCCTCGGCAGCCGCTCCCTAAGAAGTTAAGCGTTTTAGTGCCAGCATTAGTCTGTGGTGGTATATAAACAGCTACGAAAAATACAGATGAAAACTCTAGGTAGATAGTGTGGTCTACAGCTTATCATGAGACCTCGAGACTTCCTTAGATATTGTGCACCAGCTGTTGTTCACATGCATAGGCCCCCGCCCTGTGTCTTACCAGAGGCTGCTGTTCTGTCTTGGCGATGTAGTGTATAACCCGCCAGCTGTATGTTCTTAACTTCTTATAGGTGACGGTTTTGGAGAGTCTGGCGTGCCCAAAGTAAAATGCATGCCACTCAGGCCCAGAAAATAGGATATGCACATAATTAGGACTATTGGATAGGAAACACTCTGACGTTTCTAAAAGTGTTCAAATAATGTATGTGAGTATAACAGAAGTGATATAGCAGGCGAAAACCCGAGGAAAATCCATCCGGATTTGCATTTTGTTTTGTAAATGAGCATCTTCTCCATTGTGCCTATTGCATACAACTTTATGTAGGACTGAGACTGCAGTACCTATGGCTTCCACTAGATGTCAACAGTCAACAGTCGAAGACTGGGAATTCTAGCAGTGACCAGAACGGATAGGGACAGGAAATTGTCAGGCGACCACTTTTGTAAACAAGGTTTGACGCGCGCAAGATTGTGAACGTGCACCACTTTATTTTTCGGTCCTATCGTTCACGTTATTGTCCGGTTGATATTAATATTACAGCAAATATACCCAAAAGGATACCCAAGGATACATTAAAAATGATGTTTGATTTGTTTGTAGAAAGTGTATAGGTATCATTTGAACGTGTTCTCTTCACGGTTCAATGGGCGACTCAACGGTGGATTTTATGATCATAACACGCCAACGGAGATTTGTGGATATAATAAATGACTTTTTCTAACAGAAGAAGCATGGATTGTCTTCTATGGACACTTGGGAAGCCCTCAGCAGAAGTTCATCAAAGGTAAGCGATTTTATATTAGGGATTTTATGCGTTTTGTGAGACCCGTGTTGGGTTATGGATTTATGCTAATGTGTAAATATTACAGGTGCTACCCTCAAACAATCAAATGTTGTGCCTTCGCCGTAAAGCCTTTTTGAAATCTGACAACGCTGTGATATTGCCAAGAATCAGAGCTTTTGATGACTATGCAACAATTGTATATTGATGAATGTTTAATAAATCAACTTTTGGATTTTGAATTTGGCGCTTCACATTTCACCGGGTAGCGCCCCACCACTCCCTAAGTAGTTAATGTCGTCGTTCAGCCACGACTCAGTGAAACATAAGATATTACAGTTTTTAATATCCCGTTGGTTGGATATACGTGCTTTCAGCTCGTCCCATTTATTTTCCAGCGATTGAACATTAGCTAGCAGGACGGAAGGCAAGGGCAGATTAGCCACTTGTCGCATGATCCTCACAAGGCACCCGGATCTTTTTCCACAAAATCTCACTTTCCTTCACCAGCGAATTACAGGGATCTGGGCCTTGTCGGGTGTCTGTAGTAGTATATCCCTCCCGTTTGACTCATTGAATGAAAACTCTTCGTCCAGTTTGAGGTGAGCAATCGGCATTTCTGATGTCCTGAAGCTCTTTTCGGTCATAAGAGACGGTAGCAGCAACATTATGTACAAAACAAGTTACGAACAACGCGAAAAAACAAACAAAATAGCATGGTCGATTGAGAGCCAATAAGACGGCAGCCCTCCCCTCCGGGGCCATTGAGATATTGTATATGGACAACCCATTGTAAATGAACAGGGTTACATGCACACAAACATACAAAGACTGTTAACACTGTGTGGTCATATGCAAGTGAAGATATAATAGAAAAATGTACATTGCAACTGTTTATGCTGCTGAAATGAACTAATCTGTAACATACTTTTGATAAATGCCAAGTAGGCTTGAGAGCAAATGTATTTACAGCCATAATCATTACATCCCACACTGTATTGGGGTTACTGTTCTTGAAACAAAATATTTCCATCCTTCTATACAGTGAGCGATTGCAAAAGAAAGCAGCCCCTCTCACTGCGAATTAGCTGTGATGTCCGAGGCAGTCAGGCCATTGCACGCGGTCTGGGGCACTTTGGTGCTGGGTTTGATGGAGTATGTCAGTCCAATCAGCCAGGCTTCCTGAGCCTGATTGGGCCTGCCAGCCAGAGAGGTGTTCTGAAGGAGGCCTGATATTACCTGTACAGCCATCTGACAGCAAGCATATGGCCAAGCCAGCAGGCACTCATCAAGCAGCACCCCTTTCCTCCTCCTGCCCCCGCCTCCTCAGTCCCCCCGCCTTCCCAGTCTCTCTGCCCAGGCCAAAGATAAGAAAGACAAACAATAAGCTGACACATATAAAATAACATTTGGGGCCAGACGTTTTTATTCTAGTAATGCACATTGATACGGTATGAATGAAAACCATACATTTGTCTCCATAGAGAACAGCAATAGTTGAGTAAAGAATAATTTCCCCTCACAAAAAAGCATATGATGAGACTCATAACTAGGATGAATCCAAGGTTTTGAGGATGCTCGAAAAAACGGCACTTATGGGTGTGACTCCACAAGCTTTATCCTCCCAGCAGCACTTGAACACATAGGGGAGACTAGCTAGGCATTACTAAAGTTCCGGGGGAAATTTTCCCTAAAGTTGATGAGCCATGGCGGATGAGTAGATGACTCAAGTTAATTATTATTGAATTTGTTTGTCTTGCTCTGCTGACACTCGCCTCAGCCGCAATGGAACGATGACAGTGGGTATTCTCATTAAAGCAGATGTTGCATGTTATTTGGGAAGTACCATTTTTAAACCAATGGGCTATAAGGATATGAGATCTATGATTGATCCCCTGTTAAACATTTGTAGGAACCTTTATACTGTGTTAGTTGTTGAACCAGTTCTGGACTTGTTCCACTCCAATGCCATGTTTATATTTTCCCAAATTATAATGAATTATTATCTAATCTAAAAATTATTTTATTTCCAGAACATTGGAAAGTCCAGAACCCTGGTGATATTGATGCTCCATGGATTGGGATCCTATACCAACATAACATACTGTGCCATACTCTATGTGTTATCAATATAACCTGTTATGAAATGGGTGAAAGGAAATAAAAAACAGAACAGTGGCTATGACATATTTCCTCACATTGCACCTCAACAACATGCTACTCAATTTGTACGTGTCTGAAAATATCCGACCAGTCAGGGTTGACATGACAGGAGAAAATGAACGATAAGTTGTGCATATGTCACCAATGGCTTCCATCAAACGCATAATCTGAAAATCATATGATCAGACATAAAACAGAAATCAACAATGTGAACTTAATATGATATAATTGTTTGGCGTTTGAGGAACAGACTTGCCTTCTGTTCCTTGTTTCAAACAGCCATATGTTCTGGAAAAACTAGACTCACCTATTGTCTCAAACTGTCTCCCGTTTGATCCATAGCTCTTATCCTGGCTGTGTGAGAATGGTGGAAGTACCAGACTTCTCCACAGCATCACACCAGGGACTTGGAGCTCCCTGCTGACTAAATCACATCAATGGCAGTGTGCAATCACACATGCTCCTTAAACTAACCAGAAGGATCCCTTGAATGGGCCTAATGTCAGCTAACAGTAGATAAAACATTTGTATGCTAAACTATGCATCATAGTAAAATAAAATGTTAAATAGCTCTGGATGTATTTTTACACCCTTTCCAAAATTGTCTGCTTTAGGGAATAGCTTACACTGTACAGAGCCAGGGCACTTTGTTTCACACACAGCCAGTGGTCATATGAGGGCAGACCAAACAGAAAAGTAACTGTCAATACTGCTTTACTTAGTCAAATGTTTGATTTAAATTCAGCATGTCATCCTGGCAAATACCACAGACTTCAGATTGGCTGCTAATTGTGTGTGCCCAGCCATTGTGTCCAAATGAAGCCTTTCTCAAGTTCCATCTTGATTTAGCTGTTCTTCTGAAGGTGTCCTCCATTGAGTCAAATCAAAAGGACCTGCCAAGAAAATTTGAACCGCACTTTTAGTGAAAATACAAGTTGGACCAAAAATGTATGACATGTATTGCATGGTGAAATGACGTCAACATATTGTACAAATGCATTTGAATGTTAGAATGAATTTATCATTTTTCACGTAGTAATTTCATAAGATTACTTTACATGAAATCTTCATTACAACATGAAGACTATAACATTTTTGTACAGTAGCTATTCCTTCCTATCCACAAGCAAACACCTAGCATCTCCCTCTCTCTTCCAAACTCCTCAATTTCTGACCAGTCTACTGTAACATACCACACACTTCCAACAACTCTTTCCTCTCTAACCACACACACACGCACAGTTATCCACGCCGGGCAAGGTTTCTCTTTTATTTTTGTCTCACACAATACAGAGGAGCATTTGTCATTGGTTATCAGGTGATGATATATTGGTTAGCCTGCAGAGAAACATCTGTTGTGCGTAGGCCAGTATTCATGGCCACCAGCTGTACAGAATCACACCGGAGGAAGTATCCACCATGGAAGGAAGAGAAGAGACATACTGCCTGCCTGTCTAACAGATGCTGTTTCTTGTCGTCATGCTCTTGCTATCTTATTTATATGGCGAGTCACCAACTCACACCTCTCTCTCCATATCCCTGTCCCACTGCCCACACACACAGATACACACCCAAATACTTAGCCTCAGGGACCAGCTTTTATATACATTCAATATCTTTTTTTTATAGATGCTAACTGGTACATGTAAAATGGAAGCCTTTTTATTGGATATTTTGTGTGTCCTGATGCATCCAGAGCCTTGAGTTAATGTTAAAGCACAAAAAAGATATGATCAGAAAACCTGAAATATGTTTACGTTGCATCATCACATAGATACAAACAAAACTATATTTTCTTTCTCAGTCTCTCTCCCTTTGTCTCTCTCCCTCCCTCCCTCCCTCTCTCTCTCTCGCTGTCATCTCCATACATTAGTTCCCCTTCCACACCTTTAGTTTCTCACCACAGCCCTTCATTGACAGGCTCCTACTCTGAAATTTATGTCACATATTTAATATGGACATGGGAATGATTATCAAATCCATAGATGCCAGGAGAGTCCGATCTTCCCTAAATAATGGATGAGCCGAGGATGTGACTCAATTTGTGAGCAGCAAAGAAAGACAAGGCGGGAGGAGAGCCATCGACATCAACCACCCCCGCCCAGCCCCGTCTCTGTCTCTTCTCTCCAGAACGTCATTATTCTGGTCGATCTTTTCTCCCCACACTTGACATCATTCAATGTAATCATCCTTCAATAAAAAAAAAACCTGCTTGTAATAAAAGGAGCAACCTGGGTCAATACATAGAATATGGAGAAGGATGACCTCTCGTGTGAGACAGGGTATAAATGGGCTGCTTCATCAAAGTGGATAGGCCTCTAGATACTTTAAAAGGACTTGACCATAGCCCCAGTTATCATTACGGTTGCCTTGTGTATCATCAGTGTTTGTGTTGGGTGAATATGAGAAAGAAGGATGGCTGCATTAATGAATCAATGGGCTAATGAAGCAGCCATTGTGTTGCTTTATTGAAATACTTTGAGGAGAATCTATGACTGCAGCATGATGCATCTCTGCAGGGGATGATGGACTGTCATGTCACGTGACCAATCACGCCTATCTATATAAGGCAAAACAGGAAGTGAGATGGCTTTCCCCATGATTCCTTAATTTTCTTCAAATGCAACCTAATTTCTAAGAGTCATGATGACAATTCTGTTACCATGTGAGTACTGGAATCCATTCTAGGCTTTGATAAAAGTTTTGTGTACTTCATTAAATCTACAGTAGAGACAACGTTTAACATTGATAGCCACAGTTTTTAGTAGTCTATAGTAGCAACCATCACAATAATGCAGTACAAATTGAGATGAGAAGATCAGGAAATCTTTTGAGCACATCAGGAAAACAAATATTGTGTCATAGGTTAGTGGTGTGTTTTTACCATTATCTCACCGAGTTACAACCTTGTCCTTTATAAAACAACAAAAGAGCCTTTTCTGGGCTTGGTAAGGGTTCAAAGGTCAAATTAGCTGACAGCAGGGTAATTTTCTGGAGACGACACGCAGAGTTGCTGATTATCCCTGAGCTAGCTTCATTTTTGTTCATCAAAAAATGCCTAATTGCTTTTTTTTACGAGTTGAAAAAGATTACAAGTTAATAGGAGAAACTAAATAAACAGAATGCAATTGCACAAAGCTGTAGTAAGATGGTAATTAATTGGTGGGCACCCCTGAGCTAATTAGCTAATATAAAGAACAGAATGAAGTAAAAAAGAAGTTAATGAAGCTTAATGTAACTGATACTCTGATGGGAAGCCACTCTAATGAATTTATGAATGTGTGAGTGAGGAAATTAACTTTCAATACTTACAACTTGTGTGTTATATGGGCGTCTTGGATGTAGTAACACGGTTTAAAAACAGAGATACACATTTGAATATAATGCGATGATACGTTTAGAATGGGCCATAACTCTCTTACCATATCACATGAAATGGAAATGGTACATTACTGACTTCGAGAAGGGGCCAGGGCAAATGACAAAATCATAAGGGACAAGATTTACCCAGCAGAGAGTGTAGTTCTTGGGGTGTAGGTGGTCTGAGGTGGTCTTCAGGGATCTGGGGGTTATGGTCTGGAGGTCCATCTGGCCTAAACAGAGTAGGGAGGGGTGATCATCAAGCCAATCTCTATGCAGCCAGACAGTTTCCGACACTAAGGCCTATGGTTAAAGCTCCTGTCAGGCCACCGAGTGACAGGCCTTTTGACCCCAGTTACAACTCTACCAGCTGGGTCTCTCTCTCATCCCCTTACAGCTCACACACACACACACACACACACACACACACACACACACACACACACACACACACACACACACACACACACACACACACACACACACACACACACACACACACACACACACACACACACACACAAACTGAGTATACAAAACATTAAGAAAACCTGCTCTTTCCATGACAGACTGACCAGGTGAAAGCTAAGATCCCTTATTGATGTCAATTGTTAAATCCACTTCAATCAGTGTAGGTGAAGGGGAGGAGACAGGTTAAAGAAGGATTTTGAAAATTCTTGAGAAATGGATTGTGTATGTGTGCCATTAAGAAGGTAAATGGGCAAGACAAAAAAGGTGCCTTAGAACGGGGTATGGTAGCAGGTGCCAGGCGCACCGGTTTGTGTCAGGAATGGCAACGATGCTGGGTTTTTCACACTCAACAGTTTCCCGTGTGTATCAAGAATGGTCCACCACCCAAAGGACATTCAGCTAAGTTGACACAACTGTGGGAAGCATTCATATCAACATAGGCCAGCATCCCTGTAGAACGCTTTTGACATATTGTAGAGTCCATGGCCCCACACCACCAGCCCACCCCCTTCTGCCCCTCTCAGCGTGGTCAAACACCTCAGATATCCATCCCTCCCTGCCTGGTCGAGTCTGTAAAGAAACCCCTTATTACTCCACCACGGTGACCTCACAAAGCATCACTTACACCTTAGGTCTCTCAATAGGTTCACCATGACATTTACTGTTGACGCACAAGACCAAGGTTCATGGGTAACTTGAATGAAATGACAGAATCCTGCTTGTGAGTGGGGGGGGTTGTAATCAGGTAATTGCAGAGGCCAGCGGAGGTAGCACTGCTTTCTGCTTTAGACCGACCTGTAAAGACTTCACTTGACGACATGTGCCCTTGTGAGCCGAACGGCACGGTAATGAGTGATGAGACAGGAGTATCCCATCAGAGAATTAGTGTCATATTACATAAATCAGTGGCGACAAACGTCACATCTTCCCTCACTAGTAGTTTTTTCTTTATCGTTTGACACGGTTAATTTGTCAATCAGGCCTGATGCACGCGAGCAGGGAAAGTGGTCTGCGTAATAGATTCACCATGCAGCGCATACAGTACGTCCAGCTATAGTAGTAAGGAATGCTCTGAAAACAAACTTAAACAAAATTTGACAAAACAAGTGTTACAGGGTTAACACTACTGACCAGCTTTGCTCATCACTGATATTCTTGGTGGATGGATCAATTCATTAGATCTGAAATATGAGCTCATTGACAATCTAGTTTGTTGGTAATTGTGTCTGATCAAGGAGCTAGCAAGATTATATATCCTGCTGACGTCTGTTCAGAGCTGCCATATTGACCAGACCGCCCTGTAGAATACTGTTCTATAAGCTTGAGTATCTTCTAGCTCTTCAGCTCAAACAGCAAGCTTATATATGAAACCCTCCTTTCTGACCTGTTGTGAGGCGTGTTGAATGCTCGGTAGCAACAATTTACCCCCTAATATGCAACTGCTTCAACTCCACCATAGATATATTGAAGACTGGTTCACACATACACAGACAAGCAAGCACACATCAGAAGGGAGGGAGACAGACAAAGGCACAGAAATGAATGGATTGTGTGTGTGTTTGCGTGCGTGCCTGTGTGTGTGTGTGTCTGTGTGTGCATTGACCTCCTTATCTGAAGCTATATCCTGTAGTAGAAGGTCAAGGCAGAGGTATGAGCATAGGTGTCCAATGACAGATTGATGAGCCTTTGCCTATGGGGCCAAAGCAGGTCAACACTGGTTTCATATACACCTCTCACACAATATGGAAACATGATAGGTCAAATACAGGTTTAAGTGCCTTTTAGTTTTCTTTCTCCCCCTCCACTCCAACATATCTGTGTGGTGTTTGTGCTCACCAGCCTCCATAATGGAAAAACTATTGCAGAAGCATTTCTCTGTCGGCAAGGGTCAAGAGGTCATCGCTGATGTCACTCTCAAAGTAACCAGTGGCAAATAGGTCCTGACATGTGCTCCCTAATAGAAGAATAAGAGTGGATAGCTCCCCTGGCTTTCAGACTGATAAGCCATAGAGAAGAATATGTGAGACATAGAGGAGCAGTTTCCACTGGGTTCGGCTTTTGGGAGACAAGTGTCAGCTGTCGTATTAAGGTATAAATAACGGTGGTTGAATTTGAACGGTGGCCATTCTTCTTTCTCAATCATGTCACTCGACTTAAAGAACCAACAATTAGCTTGTTATGACTGTTGAAAACTAGAGCAAACTATGCGTTGAAAGGGTCATGCCATACCCTCTAATTTGCTACTATTACGTTGTCCCTTGAAATACAGGGTACACATTCTTGCTAAGCAAAGTGCAGTTTTCTTTTTATGTGCAAATTATTGCATTGGGGGCTTGCTGACTCAGTCTCGGAGGTCAAATAGTATCTGCATCAGAGACCACACAAACAAATGCAGCATTACTGACAGGCTCCTCTTCTCAGATTTATATATTTTATATACAAGTGACACCTCTTCCCCTTCCCATCATTTCTCCATTTTATATCATCCCTCCGTTCTCCTCCCATCCCTCCCTTCTTCCTCTCCTTCCTCTCTTCCCTTCGTTCCCTTTTCCCTCTGCTCCCATCCCACCCCCTCCCCCTCTCCCTCTCCCTCCTTCCATCCCTTCTCCCTCTCTTCCCATCCTTCCTACATTCCCATCTCCATCCCACTGTCAGGGAAAAACGAATACCTCTTGTTCTGTGTCAGAAGCTTGCTGTTGAACATGTGATTTGTTAACGCATATCAAAACCAACATCCCAGTCTAACACATATTTGCTTGGTTGTTTGTCTCCCACAGGGCTGCAACATGCTGCAATGGAGCATGACTATTCCCTCTCTGGCCTATCTGTTCTCCCTCTTTCACAGAACTCTGCATTTTATCTAAACAAGTTATTTGGTAGGCTGTTTTAAGTACTGTGTACATTAGAAGGGGTAAAAGGAAACTGACAACCATATAAGGATTTAAGAAAGCATGACTCTTGTCTCTCTGTCCCTACCATATCACATTGAGAATACTGCCTCCTCTTTCTCTGTGTCTATCTCTCTTGCTCCATCTCTCAGTCTTTCTCCTTCCATCTCTGTATCTGTCTCCCTCTCGACTCCAGCAGTCAGAGAGCCGATGACTGAGCGAGCAGGAGACTGGCGTTTTCTGATAGAGTTACACCCCACAAATGGAGTCAATCAAGGGCTGGGTGAAAAATGCATTTTCTGACAGGGGTGTCAGCAAGATCGCCAGACCCCCATGACAACAAATCCATAGCGCTAGCTGAAAAGGAGAGGAGAGGGGGAGAAATCCTGACAGGGTGTAAAACAGGAATCCTCTCTGTGGATTCCCAGGCGATCAGAGCCTTTACCTTTCAGCTGTCCATAACACAATTTCATACCAATTATTACCCCCAGTGAGCATGTGACAGGCTGGCGTGTTGGCGGCCACACCGCCCGCATCCCAGTAATCCCAAAATGAAGGATTGGAAGGAAGTGTTGCAGTGATTTGTGACAAAGTAACTGAACACGGACGGCTGTATTTAGCAACGTGAGAGTAGTTTGTTTTCATGCTTATGGTGGCTGGTGACACTCTCCACCTTGATTTGATGCATGGGTTTAGTTTTGCCCCTAGCCAGTACACACACTCTCAGCTTACTAAGGGCATCACCATTCATGGTGTAAATTGAAAAATAGTTGTAGGGTGTCCATTTGGGTATTTGTTTAAATCAATACCTTTTCTGGAGAGCAATCCTTTGGGGTTAAAAACCTTCAAAATATGGTTATAGGGCCATCATTATGCCCATTTCATTATCAAATGCAATCTTTATGGCATATTACCCTATTTATTCACATTTGGTAGTATATGTTTTAAACTGCACAAGCAAAGGCTATACAGACTATAAAAATGCTTACCTTGTGTGACACTTTCCCGTAACATCCCCTTCCACAGTAATTTCTCCACAGTAAACCCCCCCCCACCCACCCTGTTATATTTACTCCTCATCAATGTGTCACCTTGTTCCGACGCAGCAGGAAGTCGACTTAATGCAATGGTGAGGTTAAGAAAACACTGGCGTGGCTGGTGACGGATGGCCTGTCAGTGTTCACACACAAAAGTTTAGAAATTTGATCCACCTGTCATCTCGCCTGTGATTATGAATCTCTTCCTCTGAAGTGCTGTGGTCCTTTCAGACTCAGTCTAGCATGGCCTCTCTATGGTGGGCCTCTCTCTCTCTCTCTTCATCTCATAGCATTTGTTACATGGATGAGAGAGCAAACTTCAAATCAGTGCAAAGTAGATAGAAACCCCCCCAGCTCATCTTAATGTAAACAATTAAGCCCACCAAAATAGTTGTCTCTTCAGAGAGAGAGAGAGGGGCCTAGACACGGAGTTGTAATCTGATTTCATTTACACAAGTCATACGTTTACGAATTGCGTCTGGCTAATAATACCCAGCAAAACTAGATCTTTCTTAATTATATTTACATGGAGTAGCTAGGCTACGTTCTTTGGAGGTGTTAACTTGTTTACTTCACAAGGGTCACATCATAAAGACATTATGTTCTGTTGGAAGAGATTGCAGGGAACAATTTAGACAAACAACATTTCCTGTGTAACATTTGTTTGGTTGATTAGGACAATGGATATGCCTTAAAAAGCAATCCTACACATAAACCTGTAAATTACTAAAATCTAGATAGACATTTTAGGAGCTTGGGTAGTTTATGAACTCAGATATTTGTCTGGTTATCTTTCTCTTTTTTTTTTCTTGTTTCTATCATTTTTATCCCCAGGAGAGGATGTGGTGAACACAAAAGGAATGGAAGTGTTTTTATCTTTAACCTCCTGCTGAACTACAGATGACCCTGCTAGCAACTCCTGAGTCAACTGCATTAGCTTTAGGGTGGTCAGACTAAACGTTGAGGGGAAGGAGGGGTCGAAAGGGGGGCCAGGAGATTTTTCATGCTGTTCATTACAGTTGTTTAGTTTAGGGGGGTTAACTCAATGACTTTATATCCGTTTTAACTGTGAATAACATCAGCCCAACTGGTCTTTCACTTATGCACAATTGCTGATGCACTAGGTAACGATGTTACTTCTCTTTTGCATATTCTACATGATGGGAAAAGAGGAGAAAAAAGGGGGATATCCAATAATTGACCCTTCGCCACGACCCCCGAGTTTACTGTCGCAACCTTGGACACCATTTTCCCGGGAAGCCCAATTCTTCACAATGATCTCAAACAGTGTTTCTAAATCACAATGAAATTAAACACAAAAAAACCCTGAGCTAATCAGGAAATTCTTGGGTATGTTGTGGTGGACTGTCATTACAATTGCTTTACAGTAACCTGATAAAATGATGTTTTTAGTGTAGCTAGCCACTGAATGGCTCTGAATTCACTGTCAGCATGCAGTCTAGGCTACAACCTCTTTTGGCGCTAACTAGTGCTCTCAAATAGTATCCTGATGTCGACAGCAGATGGGAGTTGTACTCATAACATTGCTAACTTAGCTAGCCAACACACATTTTGAGAATTTTTTTTTTTATATTAAGTGGCTTGGTATCTAGGGTTAGCAACATTTGCAGCATTTCGTATTCTGCTGAACAGACGTATGTGACAAATAAAATGTTTTTTTTTAGTTGGTCAATGAGACAGCTAGCTAACCAGCTGAGCACACAAACAACGTAACAAAAGTGTAATTTCTGATTCGAAAAAGACTCCATCAATATACTCTGCATTTCAGGAATCACAGTAGCAAGTACTCCTGGTGCACTGCTTAATTATTTAGCAATTTAAACATTAGTTTTTTTTTAAGAAAACTCAGTTTTTGCCATAGCCCTCACTTGCTTTCATGTGATTTAAGAGCTTGTCCGAAGTGTTGCTATTCATTGCAGCGCTGCGATTGGCTTAAAGGAAGGGTCAATTGCTTTACAGAAATCTGCAAATGGCTGTGAAATATATGAATTTGGCATATTACGTGGAGCAGCATAATTCCAAGACAAACATTTGTATTTTCCTATAACAGACTTTGTAAGGCTTTTTTTTGTAAAACATACTGTACTTAGTTATAGCGAGTACATTGTTTTCGACTAAGCCATGGCAAATACAGATTTGTGGAGGTTATCTTTTTGAAATGGAGGTTGAAGTTTTATTCCTGTGTTTGCCTGCTCACTTACAGATCTCCAGCTGCTGGACTCTGGGAGCTCTTGGGCTGCTGCTGGGCCAGCTGCCCTCCTGGCTGGGCCGTCCGTGTGTGGCCCGTGTGGGCATGCGCTGATACGAGCCTCAACGGGGGGCTGATGGGACTGCCGAGGCTGGGCCAGAGAGGACGCAGATGCCTTAAATGACTTGACACCATGGGACTAGGAAAGCACGACTCGGGAGTAAATCAACCATTCTTGAAGGACATAACTGTGAACGTAATGATAGGATGTTGTGGATCTTAAAAATATAAGAGTGTGAGGATGAGAGGATCAAATCCCCTTGTGGGGTGTAGCTTGAGTGAGGATATCTTTGTCATGACCTCTATCATTGAAAAAGAGAGATGACAAAGTAACCATGATTCTTCCTAAAGAAACAGAAATTGTATGTCAGGTCATGTCCTGCCTAAACTTTTTAAATAACTAATATCATTGTGAAAATGCAAACAATTTAGCAAATCATTGTCCCTACCCCCGCATCTAAATGTCACCTATGGTGTGGACAATAAGCTCATGTTCAACCTTGATTCCAGGGAGGGAAGGCAGAGAGCAGGAACTGTGTAATATTAAAGCCAGCACTGCCATAAAGTATTCAGTAAGCGTTTTGATATCCAATCCATTTTTGCCAAAGAGTTAAATGACCACTCTCTTATGAACCTAGTTTAATAAATGAGCTGCAAATCAATTCTCATTATGCCTAATTAATCCACAGTTGAGAAGGGAATTATACTTTTCCCCTCTAACTAGGCTTTTACCTTGTATACCTTTGAACCAGGGTGATCCCATTTAGTCCTGCTTGACTGTTCCTAGCAGAGGTGCACATGATGGGCCCTGCACCTACCTGGTAGCCTGGTGCCCATGGTACTGGATCAACAGAAGGCCTCTCATTAGATACTAATTCATTTGGAAGCACTGGGACCACAATATCATTATCAACGCAGTGACTTGCCAACGTATTGAGCAGAATGGGCACCACAGTCTGCTGGGCAAAACAGATCAGGATTTCAATGGGCATACAGATAATGAAAAGAGTTGCTTCCTACCATTTAGGTTACGTCCTCTTCAGTGAGTCTGTGAAGAGGAAGCAAGCCGTAGCTGAGAAAAAGCTTGCTATTGCCCCAGTACATTGGAACATGAGATCATGGGCATGTGGTGGCTCCTCTATCTACCGGTCTTCCTTAATCTATTATAAAACCTTGTTATTTGGAACGGGTGTAACTGATACCATTTCAGAGCTTTGATTTGTCATATTCAAGTAAAAGGATCACTTTCAATTTGTGAACCGCTCTCACATAAAGGGTCAGAAGTTGTTGGAAAATAGCTGAACATTTTTTTTGGGGCATAAAGGGATACTTTTACATGCAATCTTTCATTTCTCTTTGCTTTATATGAATATGAAATCAATCCAAATATACAGGCACAAAAACATCTTATAACGAGGGTATGCATATGGAGTTTGGCTAGCTAGGACAGATGAGACGTTGACTGTAGCTAATGTAGCTCACCAAAAAAAAGCAGATTCCTCGTGAAAGGACGGACGACATTGCGCTTCCCAAGGAGAATAACACGTTACCTAAGTTAATATAAATGGTGTGGGAGGTCAAAATTATACTTATGTTGTTGTGGCCCTTCTTGGATACTATTGATACATCCCTGAAAAGAACAGCATACAGCCTTTGCTATCTTTAATTGGATGCAAATGTGACTGACTCTCACAAACAGAATCAACATTTATATTTCATCATAGTAAACCACTGGACAATGGAAATTATGCACTTGGAGAAATGTAGCTAAATCATCTTTCCATGACTTATTTCGTGCTATCTAACACTAGCTAGCCAGCTGATGCTAGTAAGTCATGGAAAGATGATTTAGCTAAAAAGTGCATAATTCAAACTCAATTTTGAGTCAGTCACATTTGCATATTTATGCATACAGAAATATTTTAAATCATTGGTATTTCAGTGAAGAAGTGACTTAAATAGTACGTTTTCACTCTCTTCTGATCATTGGATGTGTGCCTAACCATATCCTATTTAAACTGAAACACTCAGTGGACTCTCAAGGTTATGGGATACTAATTTTAGCTATGTAAAACTGGAATTGGTTCCACATTAGATTTGGGCTTTTGGTTTATACCTTTGAATGACTAAGCCATGGTGTGTAAAAGGTTGTGAAGGTCAGTCCATCTGTCCGCACAGGTCAGTGCACTGCATAATGTTCCTCTAAAATATCCTGTCGTTTTCCTCTCTTTCCTCTCTTCTTTTGTGTTTTGACACACAGTCATTGTGACTGTTTTGATCTTGCCCATGTGTCCCGCGGAGAGTGTTCAAATTGGATTTTTTTCAGGGTGTTAGGAGTGGAAATCACCCAGCTCTGGCCTGACTCCTCACTACACTACACTCCCCATCTATCTTGACCAGCACAGAGGGAGTTCACATAACACTCAAACACACTCACTAACACAGTTCACAAAGAATCACAAACTCACAAGCACACACATACTCACAGTAAATGAGTGAAACACTCCTGTTCTAACTCTTTCTCCTAGCAAAGTATCCGTGTTTTCACGATCACAACCTCATGTACCACTGACATCTTTACACAAACACTGAGAGGCAGGCAAAGTGTATAGTGTAGGTGATCTGGTGGGATGGGAGAAAAAAAGAGCCAAAACTAGTCCCTTTAACTTTTTAAAGGCTTTTCAGCGTTTGTTCTGCACACTTACCTACGCAAACTCCAAGGGGCCGCAGTGACTGGGGTCCCATTTCAGGGCCCAGCATGGAGCCTGCGAGCTCGTCAGCTGTAAAATGAGAGCGCCAGAGCGCAGTGTGAAAATGGATTAGCCTCGCTGAGATAAGGGGAGCCCTCAGCGAGTCATGCATGCCTTCAATGGGGAAAAAGAAACACTGGACAAATTGTTTTTGGTACATTAAGTAACTGTTACTTTATTTCACAGATGGAAAACAATAACACAGGCTCCCAGGGTTGGAACCACCACGGCATGGAAGAATGGGAGGGAGAGAGGGAGCTTTGGCCATTGAGCTCCATATTCCGCCCTTTCTTTATATGCAAAGTGATTTTGTTGAGGACTTTTGACTCCAAGAATTCAACAGATTGTCATTTATCATCATATGCTATATTTGTCAAAATGCCTGGCGGGGAGTCAACAGGCTACTGAGGGAAATCATACGGAATATCCATGTTAATAAAAATAAAATAAAAAGCCCTAACTGTTCCCAGTCAGCCAACGGGCAAGGGATTTTTCAATTAATAAGCGTGCTGCCGCACCAGGGCCTCCCAAATTAAATGAGTGTGTCAGATCCTGGATGATTTATACATTTGGACTGATCTAACAGCTCGGCGGAACAGCTATGACACCCTGACAAGCTAACAATGGATATGAAAAATGAGCCAATACCACAGCGCTAAATCTGAGACTTTCAAAGCCAAATGCAACGCACTTGTGGTGGAGACCAAACCCCACACATACTTGGGAATATAATGAAAAGAAAGTGGGTGAGAAAAAAATCCCCACAAGATTCTTCACACTATTTTAGCTAAATCATTCATTGTTTATATGAATTGATTGATGGAGACAAATTGGTCAAAGTGGAGCGTGTGGAGTGTACTTTGCCTTTCTGATGCATTTTTGTGGCTGTGGAGAAGCACATCACTTTACTACTAAATGAGATATCAGGCCTATTGCTTAAGCTTTGTCGAAATGGGAGAATGTCAAACCAAGTTAGCGCCAAGGTGCTTTTCAAAACACCACAATGCAGCATCTACTTATATCTATAACTGAAAGGGTTACTTCAAAACATCTTGTTTGAATGGGGCCTTATTGGAAGAAAAAACAAGTATATATGCTGGAATTGGAAATTATTCCATTGAATCCACACACTTTTGATGAACCTGAATAATAGAATGACCAAGGTAGGTGATTAAGATTGCAAATAATATAACAACGGTATAGTCAACACTTGAAATACATTTTTTTTATTTACGTCTGGATACATAATCTAGAACAGCAACTTGTTGTGGTAAGCAGTGGTAACTTGGATATAGTAACAGACGCAAACATGGACAGGCAAAAGCATTGGTGCTTTCTCTTGCGTTGTCCTTTTCCCCTCACTTTCTCCGCCATCTGATGAAAAACTGCATTTTGTTTTCTTTCTCAGAGCTCAGCAGATTTAGAGGAAACAATTACCAGTCCAGTGATCTCTGCTTCCCGCGTCCCACTGTTAAATGCTCACCGCCCTGAGGTATGCTGTGGAAATGATACAGTTTTAAAGGGGTTACATTTCATCGTTTTCTTTATCCTCTCTCATTCCCTCTCGCTCTGCTCATTCAGAGGTTTTATATCACAAAACTCCACCATTTTTTTTTGATGGGGGTGAAAAAGAGAAAAAAAACAATAAAGATTATGAAAAGCCAATCTTCACAGAACATTAGACATGGCCAAACAACCTACAGCTATGATAGGATATATCAAAACTGACATGTAATACTTGATTGCTGATCGCCTATTGATTGAACTATATTTCACAAGGATAGCCCAGGCTCATACTAGCCCTCTGCACATCACACCAGTGCCAGCAGAACCTACTAGAAGTAGACTCACTCAAAAATTATTTTAGGAAAATTGGACATGATACACAATACATACAAAAGTATGTGGACACCCGTTCAAATTAGTGGATTTGGCTATTTCAGCCACACCCGTTGCTGACAGGCACAGTTGAAGTCGGACGTTTACATATACCTTAGCCAAATACATTTAAACTCAGTTTTTCACAATTCCTGTCAACGAATCATAGTAAAAATGGCATGTCTTAGGTCAGTTAGGATCACCACTTTATTTTAAGAATGTGACATGTCAGAATAATGATAGAGAGAATGATTTATTTCAGCTTTTATTTCTTTCATCACATTCCTAGTGGGTCAGAAGTTTACATACACTTAATTATTATTTGGTAGCATTGCCTTTCAATTGTTTAACTTGGGTCAAACGTTTTGGGTAGCCTTCCACAATCTTCCCACAATAAGTTGGGTTAATTTTGGCCCATTCCCACTGACAGAGCTGGTGTAACTGAGTCAGGTTTGTAGACCTCCTTGCTCGCACACGCTTTTTCAGTTCTGCCCACACATTTGTGATGGCCACTCCAATACCTTGACTTTGTTGTCCTTAAGCCATTTTGCCACAACTTTGGAAGTATGCTTGGGGTCATTGTCCATTTGGAAGACCGATTTGCGACCAAGCTTTAACTTCCTGGCTGATTTCTTGAGATGTTGCTTCAATATATACACATATTTTTCCTTCCTCATGATGCCATCTATTTTGTGAAGTGCACCAGTCCCTCCTGCAGCAAAGCACCCCCACAACAAGATGCTGCCATCCCCGTGCATCACGGTTGGGATGGTGTTCCTCAGCTTGCAAGCCTCCCCCTTTTTCCAACAAACATAACGATGATCATTATGTCCAAAAGTTATATTTTTGTTTCATCAGACCAGAGGAAATTTCTCCAAAAAGTACGATCTTTGTCCCCATGTGCAGTTGCAAACCGTAGTTTGGCTTTTTTATGGCGGTTTTGGAGCAGGGACTTCTTCCTTGCTGAGCGGCCTTTCAGGTTATGTTGATATCAGGACTCGTTTTACAGTGGATATAGATACTTTTGTACCTGTTTCCTCCAGCATCTTCACAAGGTCCTTTGCTGTTGTTCTGGGACTGATTTGCACTTCTCGCACCAAAGTACGTTCATCTCTAGGAGACAGAACGTCTCCTAGAAATTAAATAAGTGAAATAATCTGTCTGTAAACAATTGTTGGAAAGATTACTTGTGTCATGCACAAAGTAGATGTCCTAACCGACTTGCTAAAACTATAGTTTGTTAACTTCTTAAGGAGCAGCGCACGAGGTGACCGTTTTGGAGACCCTGGCGTGCCCAAAATAAAATGCCTCCCATTGAGGCCCAGAAAATAGGATATGCACATATTTAGTACCATTGGATAGGAAACACTTTTGTCTGTGAGTATAACAGAACGGATATGGCAGGCGAAAACCCAAGGAATTTCTGTCCTGGAAAAAGTGGTTTTGACAGAGTGCCTCATTGGGAACCCCTCCCTTATGAAAATGCCCATATAAGGGCATATGAATGCAGTACCTATCGCTTCCTCTGGATGTCAACAGTCTCGAGAAAGTGTTCAGATTTTTTTTAGATGCTTTAGAGCAAGAGAAGAAGAGGAATAAGGAAGTGTCCCTAAAGCTGTCAATAGAAGAAAACGCACGCTCCCGCCAGGCACGCTCTGTGGTTTTTTCCTTTCTTATCGCCCAGTTTATATTCCGGTTGAAATATTATACCGTTTATACAGAAAAGTGTTCCTAAGGATACTATAGGGGCATTTTCATAAGGGAGGGGCTCTAAATGAGGCAATGTGTCAAAACCACTTTTTCCGGGACAGAAATTCCTCGGGGTTTCGCCTGCCATATCTGTTCTGTTATACTCACAGACAAAATGTTAACACTTGTAGAAAATTCAGAGTGTTTCCTATCCAATGGTACTAAATATGTGCATATCCTATTTTTTTGGGCCTGAATGGGAGCCATTTTACTTTGGGCACGCCAGGGTCTCCAAAACGGTCACCTCGTGCGCTGCTCCCAAAGAAGTTAATAACTCTACCTACATGTACATATTACCTCAACAAACCGGTGCCCCCCGCACATTGACTGTGTACTGGTACCCCCCTGTATATAGTCTCGCTATTGTTATTTTACTGCTGCTCTTTATTTACTTGGTTAGGGGCTAGTAAGTAAGCATTTCACTGTAAGGTATACACACTGAAAGGTCTATATTCGGAGCATGTGACTAATACAATTTGACTTGATTTGAGATGCAGCCCATGCAGAAAATCGGATATCTCTACTTTAAACCGACAGATGTTTGTATTACGTTAATTCGATTTATGTGTAGGCTAAGGGTAACTGCATTTTTCTTTCAATTACCACGATGAGAGCAACGAAATTCAATATTTCTGCTGCAGGTATTACAGTACAACTTAGCAGTACATTTGGGGTTCACCTTCTTTGACAGTGTTTTTTCTAATGGAATACAGATGAGAGGGAAACAGTGTGGCTGATGAGGGAGAGGAGAAAAAGGGAAGACTGCTCTATCTGTAAAAAGAGAGAGAGAGCTACTACAGGAGAGACAGAATGATCATTTGTAGTTGGTAATATTTGCCTATAACGAGGGAGCGAGGTTGAAACAGACCCACTTTCAATATGTTTACACTACAAAACATTTCACATTTGTAACCAGTCATTTAACTGTGTTGAAAATGTAAAATTGGGTTATGATCAAACAGAATGACTACTGTAGTGTAGATCATCAGCAAGATGCCTCAGCTCACAAAGTGGACAGGGAAGGGGAAAAGGCAGAAAAAAAAGAATGGATGAATGAATAAACAAGAGAGAGAGGCTGACAGTGAGAGCGTAAAGGCACTTGAGCAGCAGGCAGAAAGGCCCAGGCAGGCAGACAGGCAGGCAGGCAGCTTGGCCGAGCCCAGAGTGATTGAATGATCCCATTTCTAGGCTCTTTGTTAGACAACAGGCAGCATCGTATGAAGATTGATACAGAAGTGCTCGACTTGGTTTGCTGGATCATTAAATGGATTGATATTATACTCCTTCTCTGGATGAAGACAAAGTAACTGTTATCATACTCAATACAAGGGCATGTCAGAGGCAGAAAATCATCCCTTGTCACCGGTTATGGAACCGTTGCACCGACTGTCATGGGAATTTATCTGGGAGATGTCTGCGTCACGCTCTCGCGTTTATATAGCAGTACCGTAAAGATCTTAGCCAAAGATTGAATTACAGAGCAATGCTAAGAATGGCATTTATTTCACTTTTATCATGCCTGTCCCCCTGGAACTGTAAATCCCTGATCTCCTTATCAACAATGTTTCTTATCATGCCATCACATTTCATTGTGATATTAAGTTAACATGTACATCCACACGATTTGTGTTTTTTTTTTTATCTTAGACTGAAGAATGCACTACCCCTGAGATAGGCCTAGCTGTACCTGACTTCTATATATCAGCAACAATAGGGTGGAAATCATGATAAAACACATCACCTACCCAATAAAATGGGATGGTATCACCATTGAAAACATTGAGGGTATACAAAATATAGCCTTGGAACAGGGGAAGCACTAAAGTGACACCCCTCCAAGGACACTTCGTGAAATTGAGCTGTTGAATACCGTACAAAATTCATGTGATTAGATGTTGGACACCATACCTGAAAAGCATAAAGCAGACTGAGTAATATTGTTCTGTACTACTTGCAGGCAGCTAACTCATCAAAAGTCCACCCCCCCATCCTCTCAGCACATAGTGGTAATGACCCCAAGAACTATATGACATTATGGGGCATGCTTTCTTATGAGTTGGAGTGTGCTGGCTCTTCTAATATAAGTATGTGCTTCTCTCTCTGGAACAGTTTTATGCACACTGTAAAGCTGTCATTCACGTCTGCACGTACCTCTCTCTCTCTCTCCATGTCTGTGCAACACATAAATACAGGCAATAGCAATGGTGAAGCGCTTATACATATTTCTCTTTCCATTCATCATGTTTATATGTACCTGCTAGAAAGCCGGAGCCACAGAAAGACTGATTACTTCACATGTTCATATTGAAATGATAAGGGTTGGTTGGCCCCAGTCACTACCTTGCTTGTATTATATAAAATATTCTCAAGATATCAAGTTCCGGTGTAAAAAAAAAATATATGTATAGATAGGTGGGTTGACAACGTTGTGACAATTTTGCGCACACATCTGAGGCTAAGAGCCATGTGTTATTATCTTGAACAGTCAAATAGTTACACTCTTAAGAAAAAGGGTGCCGTCTAGAACATAAACCGATTATACGGCTGTCCTCATAGGAGAACCCTTTGAAGAACCCATGTAAAACCCTTTCCACATAGTTCAAAAGGGTTCTCCTATGGGGACAGAATGTATCAATAATTCTGACAATGGCGCCAACAGAGACGTCGCCTCGCTTCGCGTTCTTAGGAAACTATGCCGTATTTAGCTTTTTTTATGTATTATTTCTTACATTTTTACCCCAGGAAATCTTACGTCTTATTACATACAGCCGGGAAGAACTATTGGATATAAGAGCAATGTCAACTTACCAACATTACGACCAGGAATACGACTTTCCTGAAGCAGATCCTCTCGGTATGTTGTCAGAATCGGTCCAGCCACCGGGCTTCTCCATGCATCGCGCCGACAGAGATAAACACCTCTCTGGGAAGAAGAAGGGCAGGGGTGTATGCTTTATGATTAACAACTCATGGTGTGAACATAACAACACACAGGAACTCAAGTCCTTCTGCTCACCCAACCTAGAATGCCTTACTATCAAATGTCGGCCATTGTACCTACCAAAATAATTCTCTTCAGTTATAGTCACAGCTGTGTAAATCCCCCCTCAAGCGAACACCAAGACGGCCCTCAAGGAACTTCACTGGACTCTATGTAAACTGGAAACTATATACCCGGAGGCTTATTGTAGCTGGGGATTTTAACAAAGCAAATTTGAGATCAATGTTACCTCAATTTCATCAGCATATTGACTGCACGACACGAAGGCCTAATACTCTTGACTACTGCTACTTTAACTTCCGCAATGCATACAAAGCCCTCCCCCACCCTCCCTTCGGCAAATCCGACCACGACGCCATCTTGCTTGTCCCGGCTTATAGGCAGAAATTCAAACAGGATGTACCAGTGATGAGAACCATTCAACACTGGTCTGACCAATTGGAAGCTACGCTCCAAGATTGTTTTGATCACGCTGACTGGAATATGTTCCGGTCAGCCTCAGAGAATGACATTGATCTATACGGTGACTCGGTGAGTGTGTTTATAAATAAGTGCATTGGAGATGTCGTACCCACTGTACCTATTAAAACCTATCCTAACCAGAAACTGTGGATGGATGGCGGCATTCGCGAAAAACAAAGCGTGATCCACCGCATTAACCATTTGTCTGTGAGTAAAACAGAACGCATATGGCAGGCGAAACCCCGAGGAATTTCTGTCCTGGAAAAAGTGATTTTGACACATTGCTCATTTGGAACCCCTCCCTCATGAAAATGACCATATAAGGGCATATGAATGCAGTACCCATCGCTTCCTTTAGATGTCAACAGTCTCGAGACAGTGTAAATTTTCATTTTGGATGCTTTAGACCAGAGAATAAGAGCAAACCAGGAAGTGTACTTTTTATGTCAACAGTACCCATCGCGCGCTCCCGCCAAGGCGCGCATTGTCTTTTTTACCGTCTTTATCGATCAGTTTATATTCCAGTTGATTTATAATGGTAAATATACGTAAAAGTGTTCCTAAGGATACATTTAAAACTATGTTTGATTGGACAAGTTTATAGGTATAAGACGTCACGTTTTAATGGAGGAGTGGAGGCTGTCGTTTCTGATTATAACGCTCGAACCAAATGGAGATTTATGGATAAAATACATTACTTTTTCTAACAAAAGAACCATGGATTGTCTTCGTTGGACACTTAGGATGGCCTCAGCAGAAGTTCTTCAACAGGTAATTGATTTATTTTCGCTGTGAAATGTGTTATGTGTGTGCCATGATGGCTAATGGATTCATGGCTATGTGAAAAATATGTGAGGTGCTACCCTCAAACAATCAAATGTTCTGCTTTCGCCGTAAAGCCTTTTTGAAATCTGACAACGCTGTGATATTGCCAAGAAACAGAGCTTTTGATGAGTATGGAACACTTGTATATTGGTGAATGTTTAATAATTCAACTTTTGGATTTTGAATTTGGCGCCTTGCATTTCACCTGGTAGTGTCGGGATTGGGGCGCTAGCGCCCCAGCAATCCCTGAGAGGTTAACACTTTTGGAAAATTCAGAGTGTTTCCTATATCCTATTTTCTGGGCCTGAATGGGAGGCATTTTACTTTGGGCACGCCAGGCTCTCCAAAACCGTCACCTCGGGAGCCACTCCCTAAGAAGTTAACCGCAAGGCAATCAAACAAGCAAAATGCCAGTACAAGGACAAGGTGGAGTCACAATTCAATGGCTCAGAAACAAGGTGTATGTGGCAGGGTTTACAGGAAATTACGGACTACAAAAACAAAAACAGCCACGTCACGGATACCGACGTCACGCTTCCAGACAAACTAAACATCTTCTTTGCCCGCTTTGAGTATAATACAGTGCCACCGTCGCGGCTCGCTAACAAAGACAGCTGATCGCCCGTGCAGTGGCAGACCACGTGTAACAACACCTGCACAGGATCGGAACATCCGAACATCACACCTGCGGGACAGGTACAGGATGGCAACAACAACTGCCCGAGTTACACTAGGAATGCAGAATCCCTCCATCAGCGCTCAGACTGGCCGCAATAGGCTGAGAGAAGCTGGAGTGAGGGGTTTGTAGGCCTGTTGTAAGGCAGGTCCTCACCAGACGTCGCCTATGGACACAAACCCACCATCGCTGGACCAGACAGGACTGGCAAAATGTGCTCTTCACTGACGAGTCTCGGTTTTGTCTCACCGGTCGAATGGTCGGATTCGCGTTTATCGTCAAAGGAATGGACGTTACACCGAGGCCTGTACTCTGGAGCTGGATCGATTTGGAGGTGGAGGGTCCGTCGTGGTCTGGGGCGGTGTGTCACAGCATCATCGGACTGAGTTTGTTGTCATTGCAGGAAATCTCAACGCTGTGTGTTACAGGGAAGACATCCTCCTCCCTCATATGGTACCCTTCCTGCAGGCTCATCCTGACATGACCCTCCAGCATGACAATGCCACCAGCCATACAGTACTGCTCGTTCTGTGAGTGTTCTGCCATGGCCAGCGAAAAGCCCGTATCTCAATCCCATTGAGCACGTCTGGGACCTGTTGGATCGGAGGGTGAGGGCTAGGGCCATTCCGTCCAGAAATGTCTGGTAACTTGCAGGTGCCTTGGTGGAAGAGTGGGGTAACATCTCACAGCAAGAACTGGCAAATCTGGTGCAGTCCATGAGGAGGAGATGCACTGCAGTACTTCATGCAGCTGGTGGCCACAACAGATACTGACTGTTACTTTTGATTTTGACCCCCCCTTTGTTCAGGGACACATTATTCCATTTCTGTTAGTCACATGTCTGTGGAACTTGTTCAGTTTATGTCTCAGTTGTTGAATCTTGTTATGTTGATACACGTTTTTACACATGTTAAGTTTGCTGAAATTAAACGCAGTTGACTGAGAGTACGTTTCTTTTTTTGCTGAGTATATTCGTATATTGTTCTAGATTCCATACCTGGGATAACTATAGTTTTAACTATGCTTTGTGGAAAGTAAAAACATTTTCAGGGGAACAAATAGTTACTTTGGAGGTGACTACAACTATTTGAATACAGATGCCAAAACAAGTACAACTTTTTAAAACTATTTGATTAAATATGTCATGAAGTGGCTACTAATTCAAAACTATTTGGAGAGCGGTACTCAGTAATGTGCAATATTGGATAACACATTGCTTTGCCACATTTTTTTGCAGTATTACTTTAGTGCCTTGTTGAAAACAGGATGCATGTTTTGGAATACGTTTATTCTCTACAGTTTTCATTCTTTTCACTCAATTAGGTTAGTTCTGTGGAGTAACTACAATGTTGTTGATTCATCTTCATTTTTCTCCTATCAGCCACTAAACTCTAACTGTTTAAAGTCAACATTGGCCTCATGGTAAAATCCTCAAGTAGTTTCCTTCCTCTCCGGCAACTGAGTTAGGAAGGACGCCTGTGTTTTTTCATTGACTGGGTGAATTGATACACCATCCAATGTGTAATGAATAAATTCACCATGCTCTAAGGGATTTTCGATACTTTTTTTTACCCATTTAGCAATAGGCACCCGTAATTGCAAGGCACTGGAAAACCTCCCTGGTTTTTGTGGTTGAATCTGTGTTTGAAATTCACTGCTCTACTGAGAACATTGTATGTGTAGGGTACAGAGATGAGGGAGTCAATCAAAAATCATGTTAAAGGCTATTATTGCACAAAGAGTGAGTCTATGCAACTTATCATATGACTTGTTAAGCAACTTATTATGTGACTTGTTTTTACTTCTGAATGTATTTAGACTTGCCATAACAAAGGGGTTGAATACTTATTGACTCAAGACATTTCCACTTAAAAAAAAATCTTCATTTGTAAACATTTTTAAAAACATAATTCTACTTTGACATTATGGGGTATTGTGTCTAGGCCAGTGACAAAACATCTCATTTTAATCAATTTTAAATTCAGGCTGTAACGCAATGTGGAAAATGTCAAGGGGTTTCACACCCCTTGACATTTTCTAAAGGCACTGTATTCAAATACCTTCAAATATTATTACATTTTCTGATACTGTAGGTAATCAAAATACTTTTCTGTGACCTGTATTTGAATATCAAAGAAAATAGTTGCCTTTTAGTTGAAACTCTATATGAACTACATTATACTGTATTACCACATGTATTTGAAAAGTTGGTATTTTCAAATAAACTACAAAATACAACTATTTTCTGACCACGTCTTGTTTCGAGGTGTTTGACTTATGTCATGTCTATGCTAATATTGCAAAACATTTGCTAGCTAGCTAACCAACAGCTGTGTATTTGAGAGACAAGTGCTTATTGGCCAAATATATTTATGTTTTCAATACAGAGTTGGAGACAAAATCTAGTTTACATGTTGTCAATAATCCTTTAATTGTGAGCCAACCCCATCTGTTTTTCCCCAAAGTTGCGCATGCATCAGTTTTCTTAGTAAACAACCCACCTGCCTATAGCAGTACAGAAGTCCAGTTACATTCACAGATAAAGGCTACACACACGCAAACATGCCCCAACACACACATGCACACACACACACATATACAGTGAGGGAAAAAAAGTATTTGATCCCCCTGATGATTTTGTAAGTTTGTCCACTGACAAAGAAATTATCAGTCTATAATTTTAATGGTAGGTGTATTTGAACAGTGAGAGACAGAATAACAACAAAAAAATCCAGAAAAACGCATGTGAAAAATGTTATCAATTGAAATACATGTTAATGAGGGAAATAAGTATTTGACCCCCTCTGCAAAACATGACTTAGTACTTGGTGGCAAAACCCTTGTTGGCAATCACAGAGGTTAGACGTTTCTTGTAGTTGGCCACCAGGTTTGAACACATCTCAGGAGGGATTTTGTCCCATTCCTCTTTGCAGATCTTCTCCAAGTTATTAAGGTTTCGAGGCTGACGTTTGGCAACTCGAACCTTCAGCTCCCTCCACAGATGTTCTATGGGATTAAGGTCTGGAGACTGGCTAGGCCACTCCAGGACCTTAATGTGCTTCTTCTTGAGCCACTCCTTTGTTGCCTTGGCCGTGTGTTTTGGGTCATTGTCATGCTGGAATAACCATCCACGACCCATTTTCAATGCCCTGGCTGAGGGAAGGAGGTTCTAATGTTTCCACCTCCATGTTTGACGGTGGGGATGGTGTTCTTGGGGTCATAGACAGCATTCCTCCTCCTCCAAACACAGCGAGTTGAGTTGATGCCAAAGAGCTCCATTTTGGTCTCATCTGACCACAACACTTTCACCCAGATGTCCTCTGAATCATTCAGATGTTCATTGGCAAACTTCAGACGGGCATGTATATGTGCTTTCTTGAGCAGGGGGACCTTGAGGGCGCTGCAGGATTTCAGTCCTTCACGGCGTAGTGTGTTACCAATTGTTTTCTTTCAAGCTGCCTTGAAATCATTGACAAGATCCTCCCGTGTAGTTCTGGGCTGATTCCTCACCGTTCTCATGATCATTGCAACTCCACGAGGTGAGATCTTGCATGGAGCCCCAGGCCGAGGGAGATTGACAGTTCTTTTGTGTTTCTTCCATTTGCGAATAATCGCACCACCTGTTGTCACCTTCTCACCAAGCTGCTTGGCGATGGTCTTGTAGCCGATTCCAGCCTTGTGTAGGTCTACAATCTTGTCCCTGACATCCTTGGAGAGCTCTTTGGTCTTGGCCATGGTGGAGAGTTTGGAATCTGATTGATTGATTGCTTCTGTGGACAGGTGTCTTTTATACAGGTAACAAACTGAGATTAGGAGCACCCCCTTTAAGAGTGTGCTCCTAATCTCAGCTCGTTACCTGTATAAAAGACACCTGGGAGCCAGAAATCCTTCTGATTGAGACGGGGTCAAATACTTATTTCCCTCATTAAAATGCAAATCAATTTATAACATTTTTCAAATGCGTTTTTCTGGATTTTATTTGTTATTCTGTCTCTCACTGTTCAAATAAACATACCATTAAAATTATAGTCTGATCATTTCTTTGTCAGTGGGCAAACAGAAAATCAACAGGGGATCAAATACTTTTTTCCCCTCACTGTAGTATACAAACACACACATATGCGCCAAGTGTGAAGTTTGAGAAGAGAAGTGTTGGCTAGTCTGTCCTTGTTACGACGTTGACCCCCACGAGTGGGAATGACCTCTGTTGGTCGGGAGGCAGGCAGGCAAGCAGGATGTGTGTGTGTGTGTGTGTGTGTGTGTGTGTGTGTGTGTGTGTGTGTGTGTGTGTGTGTGTGTGTGTGTGTGTGTGTGTGTGTGTGTGTGTGTGTGTGGAGAAGGGAGGTTGGTGGATGAGGGTAGCTACTATCAGGGGACAAACATCTCCTGCCCCACAAAACCAGATGATCCATCTCCCTTTTTAGCTGGTGTCAGGAGTGTTTTGTGTGATTATGATTTGACGCTTGGCACTAGGTCCCCCTCTCCACCCCGCTCCACCACCACAATGAGCTATGACAGCCAGAGCTGCTGGGCTACAGCCACGGGAAAATAGCCTTGTCTCCATGGTGAGAACCAGCTCTGAACCTCTCCCTCTTCTATTCATCCATTTCACTTTACAACTTCATAACTAAGAACTATCGTCTAGTAAAGACTCTTACAAGGAAAATCATTTCCCAAAACTAATGGTGTATGGAGGGACATTTTCTGTTTACAAATCATAAAAATAAACTTCCATTTTGGGAGCACAGTCAGTTTAAATCAATAAACATGTTATTATTGATAAATGTGCGCCATAGCAGGATGTTCATTTGGATGTTAATATCTACTAATGTAGATGTAGCTTCTGTACAGTAGCCGTAGCTCTGGGCCACGTAGTGTTTCTGCTTGTCTGTGGCACTCTGTAATAACTCTCTCCCCAGTGAGAAGTAAAGGCCAGCCAAGGAGGCTGAGGGCCTGTGTAAATGAGATGGTTCTGCTGCATTAGCTTCATAAAACCATAATCCTTTCCCCATAAACCATTACATGCGCCGCAACATTTCTGATTTATGGGGTGGAGAATCAATGGGAAAAAATTAATGCTCGCAAAACATCTCCGGGACAATATTGAGCAGATTTTAATTGTGATTTCATTCTGGGTTGTGGCCGTTAGCCAGATGATGAATGGGGATCTAACCTTCCACTCCAGTGAGCACCGGAGAGAGTCTTTAATATGACAATTAAGTGTCTGTCTTTAGATTTTATTGTATCTCTCCCTCTCTATCTTCTCTGTACCCTTCCACCCCCTCCCCTCCCTCGTCTCTCTCTCTCATATCTCTCTCTTCTCCCCCGTTCTCTTTCTCTCTTCTCTTTCTGTGCCACCCTCTCTCTCTCCTCAGATCACTTCATCTGTACAGTGCAGCTTTTTGTGCAGATTAAATTGAGACTGGTTTTCTCCATCTCAGAGCACTTACTTATGTTTTATGACACGTACTAAATCAATTTTATGCTGCTATTGATTTTTTTCCCTCCTCTTATTACCTTCTTGCTTAAATCGACACAAACCATTCTGCCTTTTGCTCCCTGGCTTCTCCCCACTCCTACTTCCTAATGACCTTATGTACGCCTAGGACAGCGATGTGCTCCTGGCGAGTTGGGAGAGGGTGTGGGGGGCATTTTGGGAGGTTAGGGGGTGGAGGAGGGCAGATGGGTGAAGTTGAAAGCCCTCTCAGAGGAAATCTTTGCACTAAATTAAGGTGGCCCATGGACACCAAGCAGACACAATGCAACCAGAAGGTGGCAGGTTAAACTATGCTATTTCAGCCATCAAATCTGATTCACGTTCAGGGGTACACATAGGCAGGTTCTGAAGGGTAGATACAGTACTGTATGTCAGAGATATGAAATTTGTAACTAATCATTGTTTTGCATATAGTTTTAGGTTAGAGGCTTACCAGAGTCTCCTTACCTTTCCCATATAGAATGTACGTTTCGATGTGAGATTGTTTTCTATGCCTGATAGCTACAGTACACTTCAAAAAAACCTATTCACACTGACCATCAAGTTTGTAGGGAATGATTTATAATAAACTATAGTGATCTTGTCTATAGCACATGTTTTCATAATTTTTAAGTTTTTTTATCAAGAAGGAAAAAGGTTTTTAATCACCTTCATAATTCAACACAAATGATGGCGCTTGCCACGTTGATGCAGTCTCTGTGTACATGTGTTTCAACAAAGTGAGAGCTGACTGGACTGAATGGGAAGCAACAAGAATAGTCAATGTAATAATGTTTAATATAAGAGCCATTCATCACTACTTACTCATCTTTATGGAGAAAATATTGGAATTAATTCAATTCAAAAACTGTATTGCTAAGCACAAGTACAGCATTTATTTTTTTCTTACCTTTATTTAACTAGGCAAGTCAGTTAAGAACACATTCTTATTTACAATGACAGCCTAGGAACTGTGGGTTAACAGATTTTTACCATGTCAGCTCAGGGATTTGATCTAGCAACCTTTCGGTTACTGGCCCAACGCTCTAACCACTAGGCTGCCTGCCGCTACTTAACAGCCACTCAACAGAATAAAAGAAAAAACGACAGCAAAGAGTGCTCATGGTAACGCTTTATTTGAAGGGCACCTACATAAAGGCTTCATAATGCATTCATAAACCATACATACTACATTCATAAGAAGTTCATAGGATTTCATAAATGCTTATAGCAATGCAAGGTTAGGATGAATGTAATGGGAGCTGGCTTGGATTAAATCAATTTGTCCCTGGGTTAGCTAGCTGGCAGGGGCCCAGACCCTCACTGTGTCCCCGATCACTGTTGGCTCCATCAGGCGCCTTAGCAAAGAGCTAAACATGAGCATCAATGTGACCATTTAGTGTGTTCTCTGAGCAGATGCAGGCTGAAGGTCAGCCCATTGTGTTTGTTCCACCGCCCCCTGCCTTTCACTCCGACACTCTAGGCCGCTGTCCACATCAAAGGTGTTATTGAAGCCCAATCGGAAACCCCGGTTTGGCAGGGAAGCAGGGCATTAAGAGAGAAAAGGAGAGAAGGAGAGTAAAATGAGGGGGCCCTTACGCAACATGTAGATCGTACTAAACCAGTGAGCTGTGCAGAGAAGAACTAGATTTATACTATCATATCGTTTTAGTTTTTAGTAATTGCAAAAATAACAAAAAACGGAGTTAGACAAATGGGAAAGAGAGAGCGCAAGAAGCAGAGAGAGAGAGAGAGAGAGAAAGATAGAGAGAGAGAGGTACATGCAGACGTGAATGACAGCTTTACAGTGCGCATAAAACTGTTCCAGAGAGAGAAGCACATACTTATATTAGAAGAGCCAGCACACTCCAACTCATAAGAAAGCATGCCCCATAATGTCATATAGTTCTTGGGGTCATTACCACTATGTGCTGAGAGGATGGGGGGTGGACCTTTGATGAGTTAGCTGCCTCCAAGTAGTACAGAACAATATTACTCAGTCTGCTTTATGCTTTTCAGGCATGGTGTCCAACATCTAATCACATGAATCAAGGGTTTATTTATACATTTTGTACAGTATTCAACAGCTCAATTTCACATAGTGTCCTTGGAGGGGTGTCACTTTAGTGTTCCAAGGCTATACTTTGTGTGCGCCTTCAATGTTTTCAATGTGTGTTTCTTTCCTTTCTTATCCATGTCCGGGAGCCATGTGGGACAGCTTCTCAAATTATGATGTGGTTTGACACACAGCAGCTGTCCCCCTCCTCAATCCCTCTCCCCTGTCCTTCTCTCCCAGGTCCTGTTCGTCACCTCTCCGGTCACAGCAGTGACAGCACTATGATGGATTAGGAATTGTCATCCAGGACGCTTGTCACTTGTTTACAAGACGGCCATCCCTCATCTCTCACCACCACTGGCCTTATAATCCGGTCGACCTCTCTCTCTCTCGCTCTCTCTCAGCCAGAGATGCAATACAACACCATATATTTCCACATGCTTTTTTTCTCTGGGCTGTAATGCATTAATATATGTGGTGCTGGTCGGTTTAGCAATCTCACAGGAACTGTGGTGATGTCTTCTCCTGTCAACCTCTACCTCCCCTGAGAAAGGCATGTTTGATACATACACGTCCATCCCCAAGGAGAGATGGAGGGAGTCTTTCTAACCTGCATGGTGGTGTTGAAGAATAGGTGGTTTTAAATCAGTAACTGGGTTATACATATAGAAGCAAAACATTTATATTCACAGGTATGCCATATATTCCATTTCAAAATCTATTAAAACGGGCACATCCGTTACAGATAGCCTGTATAACGTGTCTAATGTTGTTGTATGACAGGGGCAAAACTTATTTCTCAAGTTATCTTTACCACATACAAAAAAAAACAATTAAGACACTGTCTTGCAGTGCTTGTCTTTGCTGAATAAGCAAATATGTCGAAAAACTATGCTTGGGATAATTTTTTTACACAAAAAAGTGAATGCATTCAACACTGGGAAGAGTTGTTGACTAAAGTTGGAAACCAAGACACAGAACATGACCTTCCACTCCCACTACTGCACTTCTACTGTCTCTCTCTCTATATATTTCTCTCTCCCTCTCTCTCTCTCTCTCTGAGGCTTGTGGCAGCATGGGTATGTCCCCTGTGCAGTGAGGTTGTTAGGAGGACCAGCCCACTGAGCCCAGCTCTCCCTCCTTCTTGCCAGGCTGCAGCTAGAAGAACATGTGGGGGAGCTGACTGCCATCCTGCCATCCCCGCTCTGCTCTGCCCAGCCTCTCCCAGTGAGACTCTCCCAGTCCTCCCAGTGTGGCCCTTGAGAGGGGCCATAATGTGCTCCTATCAGGTTTAATGGTCCCCACCGTGGACTCAATCCGAGATGGCATTAAAGGGAGGGGGTGGCTGGGGGTGGCATGCTATATTGGACCAGAAGCATATTGTCATTAAAATTTTCCTGAACACTCCCCTGCACGTGGCATAACCGTCTCCGAGAGAGCCATCATAATTGGCTCTGAAAACATGGCATAATTGCCTTCAGCTGGCGGCCGGTTCTTTAACAGTTGACATTGTTCGGGAAGACGGCGACGACGAGGTGATTGGGTGATTTGAATACGCAGCTTGTTTCACCATGGCGACCATAATTGAAATATGGTACGAGTGAACGGAAGATTACATTAAGAAGACCACCCGGATAATCACCTGACAGGGGAGTAATTGAGTCTGCAATCTGCCACAGTGTCTCTCTGAGAGCAGAGGAGATATAAGGGATGAGAGGAAGAGGGGAGGGATGAGGGGATGCGGGGCATCAGGAGGAGGGCTCTTGGCTCACTTTTTCGGAGTGGGACTGGAGTGCCAGCCTGGCATTCCTGGGCTCTCTCTATCCCCCCGACTCTCAGACTCTCTCAGTCACTTGCTCCCTGCACTGCTTTGCTTTGAGTAGTGCACTTCCCCATCAGTCCTTCATTTTAGATTTTCATTCATATTCATATTTCTCTTTCATTTCGGGGGGATGAGCACCTCTCTGCTCCTCTCTAACAGACAAAGACTGGCTGTCTCTGAGAGTCAGTGATGATTCGGGGGTGATTGGGGGGTTGTTATGGCTCTTAAGTTCTTATTGTGGGGAGGCGTACGACTGTGATATATAAATGGTGTTCTTTGAGCGATAGTTGGAGATTTAAAATTACTTGATCAGTCTCCAGTGTATCAGTATTTTGTCATAAGTTTTAGATATACCTTGTGTTGTTGTCGATGTTGTTGTTTTTCAGTTCCTTCCAATGAGATACAAGAAGTGCACAGTTCCACAAGAGTTACAGTACCACTAAGTGCCAGTATAGACATTTGAAACATCATTATAAAGAGAGGGGGAAAACGAGAGGGGAAGAGAGGGAGAAAGAAAGAGAGTTGAGGGATAGTTAGAAGTAAAGAGAGTATAGAGAGTATCAGCCATGCTACTGTTCTTGCTAAGGTAAAACGATGCAGGTGCCACTTTTCTTTTATCTGCTAATCCCCTCACTATTATCTCACATTTGGGCATAAACACAGAGACTGTGCAACCCGATAATATGCAATTAAAAACAAAGATCATTAAAAGTTATTGGTGTCTGCCTAATTACTATAACTTTCTCCTTATAATGAGTGTGCATGGGTATTGATTGGAAGCAAATCTCCCTTTCCTCTTCGAAAAAGCAGGTAGTTACTTTGTGTTAAATCATTAATATAGTAATGATTTTTCCAGAACACTCTCAATTAAGACCAGAGCAGAAAATGACCCAGGGGAGTTCAAGCTCATGCTTTTAAAAGTGTGATGTTCCAAATATATCCTCTACACACTCTTACTGGAGAATATGGATAGGCCCTACTCATGTTTCTGAATAATTTAGTGTAGGGTTTGAAAATGTGACTGTGTCTGTATGTGTGTGTTTGTCTGTATGTGTGTGTGTGTGTGTCTCTCCCAGTGTGTGTGTGCATCTCACCAAGTGTGTTTGTGTGTGTGTGTGTGCGCGTGTGCATCTCACCAAGTGTGTTTGTGTGTGTCCCTCCAGATTTCTGATCCACACTTTCCCCATCTGAGGGAGACCCCTCCTCCCCAAATGCTACAACAATTACATCATTTGTTAGTTTATTATCTCAACACCTGCAACACAAGTCTGTCTCAATTTCCCCTTGGTTCCTGTGATTTTCTCCACCCTTCTCTCTCTGTGGTGTGGACTCAGGCAGCTACTGCTTGTGTCACGGGGCCTTTGGGCCATGCCAGCCCTCCATGCATTGTGCTCAAGCCAAGTGGCAGTGCCAGTTCACACCCCTTTAGCAGTGAATTCTTGTCTCAACCTTCTCTTTTCTTTTTCATTTTGAATCCCCATCGTGACACCACAAGCACTCACACGCATAGACACACATACGTATGTATGCTCGGGCACAAACACACTCGCATGTACGCAGGCACACACACGCACACACACACACCAGCTCCCTACCTCTTTTCAACCCAACTCCTCATAATATTCACTTAGTGAGGACCAGCAGGGTTTTCAACAAAGACCTTTTGCCAGAGAGAGATTCGTTATAGTCTCCATAAACACAATTTACAGCAGGTTCCTTTTGAAATGCTTGACATTTCCTCCCCACTCTTTAGATATACTTGCTGGGTACAGTGCGTCAACTTTGTTTGAATTTATCGCACATAAGCCATTTTCACCCAGTTTAATGTCATCGCCTAAGTAACCAGGAGGTCTTAGGCAACAATGCAGAAACTGCAAATGTGTCAATGGAATGTGTAAAGCTTAGTATAAATCTATCCTGTCCTAATCCCAGGCTCCCTTTCACAGGATGATTTTTCATATGCATATGAGAATTTTTGGTGTATTACTTTCTCACACATTTTACAGCCGGGACACGTTCCCGAGGGGTCGAGGGAAGGGGAGTGGGTGAGGGTAGAGTGGAGGACGGTTGTGAGGGAGGGATAGGGGTAAGAATAGGTTGCAGGGAATTTACGCAAGTCTCTTTGCAAGACTCCCTTTCCAATCCACCCGTGGCGCCAAGCACTGCCTGTATTTTCTGAAATCCCACTTTTCAGTTCCACTTTTTTACTGCTATTATCTAGACATGATCTAACCTGCGATCACTCCAAAAGATAAATGTTAGTAGTGCCATAAACCACAAATTAACACAGACAGGAAGCCTGCTGGCTCAGTCATGACTTTATTGTACACATTGTAATGACCACATTTTTCTTAAAGGCACATACACATCTTAAAGGCATATACACTTGGCTAACAAAAAACACAAATAATAAAACATCCCTATGACAACACCAGTCATGGTCAAATCTTACAGCAATGCAGTGCTTGTCCTGGGCAGGAGCTCACCAGAGCTGAGTACCGGCAACTCGCATTTTATTCTGCTTGATCTCCTGCACCTCTTAACCTCTCTGCGCACGGGTCCCGCTAGCGGGATCGTTTTCAGAGCAAACTTAACTTCTTAGGGAGCAGCGCATGAGGTGACCGTTTTGGAGAGCCTGCCGTGCCCAAAGTAAAATGCCTCCCATTCAGGCCCAGAAAATAGGATATGCACATATTTAGTACCATTGGATAGGAAACACTCTGAATTTTCTAAAAGTGTTAACCATTTGCCTGTGAGTAAAACAGAACGGATATGGCAGGCGAAACCCCAAGGAATTTCTGTCCTGGAAAAAGTGGTTTTGACAGAGTGCCTCATTTGGAACCCCTCCCTTATGAAAATGCCCATATAAGGGCATATGAATGCAGTACCGATCGCTTCCTCTGGATGTCAACAGTCTCGAGATAGTGTTCAGATTTTATTTGGATGCTATTAGAGCATAGAAGAGAAAATAGGATGTGTCCCCTTGGAAGTCAACAGAAGAGAATGCGCGCTCCCGAGAAGGCACGCTCTGTGTTTTTTTCCGTTCTTATAGCCCAGTTTATATTCCGGTTGATTTATTATAGTAAATATACGTAAAAGTGTTCCTACGGATACATTTAAAATGATTTTTGATTGTTCTTGGACAAGTTTATAGGTATAAGTTGAACGAGTTCTATTCACGTTTCAATGGAGGAGTGGAGGCTGTAGTTTCTGATTATAACGCGTGAATCAAACGGAGATTTATGGATATAATACATTACTTTTTATAACAAAAGAACCATGGATTGTCTTCGTTGGACACTTTGGAAGCCATCAGCAGAAGTTCTTCAACAGGTAATTGATTTGTTTTCGCTGTGAAATGTGTTTTGTGTGAACCGTGAAGGCTAATGAATTCATGGTAATGAGAAAATAGTGAAGGTGCTACCCTCAAACAATCAAATGTGGTGCTTTCGCCGTAAAGCCTTTTTGAAATCTGACAACACTGTGATATTGCCAGGAAACAGAGCTTTTGATGAGTATGAAACACTTGTATATGGGTGATTCAACTTTTGGATTTTGAATTTGGCGCCTTGCATTTCACCTGGTAGTGTTGGGAGTGGGGCGCTACCACTCTCTAAGAAGATAAAGCGGCAAATTCAAAATAAAAAATCGTAATATTTAACATTCTTCGATATACAAGTGTTGCATAGTCATCAAAAGCTCTGCTTCTTGGCAATATCACTGCGTTGTCAGATTTCTAAAAAGGTTTAACGGCGAAAGCACCACATTTGATTGTTTGAGGCTAGTACCTCACATATTTTCCACATTAGCATAAATTCATATCCAGCTCGGTTCTCAAAATGTCCATATCACAGCAAATATAAATCGCTTACCTTTCAAATATCTTCTGCTGAGGGCTTCCCAAGTGTCCAAACAAGAGAATGCATGGTTCTTTTGTTAGAAAAAGTAATTCATTATATCCATAAATCTCCGTTTGGTTGGCACGTTATGTTCAGCTACTCCACCAAGCATTGTCAGTCTACTCGTGGGTTGTACAGTGAAGAAAACGCGTTCAAGTTATACCTCTCATCTTTTCACAAACAAATCAAATATCATTAATAATGCATCGTTATGTATTCTTTTATGAATAATAGATATCATATTTTACACGGATGGTGTAAAACGTTATAAAAGGAAAAGAAAGCTGGGCGCGTTCACGTTCTCGTGAACGTGCACGGTTGTTTACATTTTTCCCTTCCTGTTGTCTTTCTTCTATAAGGATCTCCTCAGGGCTATTTCCTCCAGACACTTTCCAGAGACTGTTGACATCCAGTGGAAGCCGTAGGTACTGCAACCTGTGTCCTATTCCCCATTGACTTCTATTACCAGGCCTTCAAAGTGAGTGGAGGGCAAAAGAAAAAAGGATTTCCAGACAGAAATCTCTCAGGTTTTTGCCTGCTATATCTGTTCTGTTATACCCACAGACTATATCTTAATGGTTTTAGACACTTCAGAGTGTTTCCTATCCAATAGTACTAATTATGTGAATATCCTAGTTTCTGGCCCTGAGTGGCGGGCATTTAACTTTGGGCACGTCAGACAGGCGAAAATTCGGAAAATGGGACCCTAGCTGTAACAGGTTAAAGAATTTTTACTAAAAAGCATTGTGGAGCTCCTGCACCTAAAAAGTAAACAGTACCAGCACCCAAAATGAGTACCAGCACCTATTTCAGGCCAAGTCAAGTACCGCTTCAATGGCATTTGTCCATAAACATTAGTTCAAGGAAGGTACTGTTTCATGAAATAATCATTAAAATGATAGTCAGCATTTTTTTTTACTGTAATACTGTTACACCCATAGCTCCTAAGCAAAACTCTCAATTTCTCTGCACATTTTTATGTGTTTGCAGTGCATGTACTGTGTGACCTCCACGCCAGTTTTCAGTGTGCCTCATGAGTTGCATTACACTGTGTCAGGGCATGACATCACTTTACGACATTCTCAAAATGTTCATATGAAAGGCCCGATTATGAATTCGAAGAGATGACACAAGACAACATATGCACTTCCGCTCATGTTGACATGACCTTTAGTATGATCCAAGCTTATTTTATCCATTTTTCTTCACATCCTCTCTTCTCTCCCTCCTCTCCTCTCCATAGCCCCATGTGTGTCCCTCCCTGCTCCTCCCTGCCTCCACAGCCAAATCCCATCTAGTGGATGTCTCCTCTGGAAGCCATGTTGCTAGCGCTAGCCGTTATTTATCGACCGCTGACAGGGCCATGAATCCCAGGCCAAAGCGAAACTCATATAGTTATCAAAAGCATAAAATTCCTATCACTTTAGGTGTCAGAGCAGAGACAAGAAAATGAAACAGGTACTCATAAAGCCAGCGGGCGTCATAAATCACGTCTGAGGGTGGCGAGCGGGACGAATGGGCACAGTGGTTCTCGGGCTAGGACGAAGGAGTCTCTTGATTAAATAAGGGGAATTAGATATTTTTGCAAAAGCGGGAAATAACAGTGATCTATGCTCAGTGTCAGTGGGTTGAAGCTTGACGCTATTGTGCATTGTTTATTTATTTATTTCTCTGTGTCTTTTTAGCAGATCAATCTATCTCACTGTCGTAGTAACGCAGGACCGGAGGGAGAAGCGGAGATTCCTCCTCTGTCAGATGGTGGCGGTGTAGACTGGCTGGCTGTGTTCTCTGACTTTTTGTGGCTTAATAGACTTATAGGAGTCTACTGTTAGACACCACATCTTACCTGGTTGGCCAGGTATATGGCTGAAAATAGGTGTATTAACTTAAATGTTCTCCAGGATTATAGCTCACCCAGGCTCCTTCTTAATGTAAGATGATACGCTACATCAAATTAATTACATAAACGGCCGCACATCTAATATTAGCATTTGGTGGCAGTGGCTAGTTTATAAAACCAAAGTGTGGATTGCAGCCTCTCCCAAATGTAGCGCCTCTCTAGCGTGTTTTACTTTAATGAGAGGTGGCTATCCTGAGTTCTTTAACTCTCCATTCAATCAAATAAGTGTGGTTGCCCTAATGAACTTATCAGTAGTTAACTTGTGGGTGGGTGTAATTACTAACTTATTTTACAAAGTACTATTTTTCCTAATTAACTTAAAATATCAAAAGAGTCAGTAACCACAACGGTTTTATAAGAAATATAACAGATTTACTTCGGAAAAGGGGGTCAGTAATTAAATATGTCTCGTCACTTTTCAGCTCACAAATGCATTACCATTCACCTTCAAACATAAGGGCCCAATAAAATAAAATAAAATAGCCGGCAAAACCTAGCTTAATTTTAAATACCATTCAAATGTTCAAATGATGCAGGCCTGAATGTAGCTCGGCACGTTGTAGCCTTAAACCAAATGGCTGCTTCACCACACAGGCCAAACAAAATAACGGTACCTTTATTCAATGTGACTGTAACCTCCCGCGCACAGGATCAAAGGCGTCAGAAGACAGAAGACAGGCGGAGAGGATTCGAGATGAATAGAAGACAGAGAAAAGTCACATGGTTGACGATCTGGGCAAAGTCCTCCACTCGGTGACACTATCCGGCTCCGTCACGGTCTTTGATCATCGTCGGTCTCATAGTTCCACACAGGCTTAACTAAACGAGGTCGCTGGCCGCTAGCTTGTTAGCAAAGTCCATGCACGATCACTAACCACTATATCAGCGGCTAACTTAAACTTATTTCAGTCTTCGTATGCGGAGTAAGCCACCCACACAGACAGAATAATCACCATTAATGTTTCGTATAAGAGTTCTTGTTGAACACTTTCACTAAACTGGTTCATTCCATTCAACTTAACCGTGTTCTCCTTTTTCAACCAAATCCAACCACGCGTTCCCCTCTTTCTTCCTCGACCCTCACTTCCTTGTCCTTTGACCTCAACTGTGAATGGTTCATACACAAACTTTCAGAAATAAAATAAATTCACAAAGCATTTGTGTAATTCTTTCTTCCTATTCTTACAGGCATCTTTAAAGCATTTTTACATATATTATGACCCAACAAATATTTAACATTTTAACTGCTGTATTTAGTAAACCATGAACATTACCTAATATACATTTCTCTCATTGAGCAAACTATAACTTCATTGCTGGTCAATGAATCTTAACATTTTAACCTTGAATTATATTTATTACTCTATGAAATTATTTATTCAAACTTATAAATCTATAAATCTAATGAATATATTTCAACAGGGTTACACAAACATGTAGTAGACCTTGTTGTCCATAGACTGCTTCCAAGATAAGGAAAAAAAATCTCATTATGTAATTTTTCTGAATTATTAATTTAATATGCATATGGTAAAGACATGACTTCACCGTTTGTACTATCATCACATTTAGATGAAGACCAGTGTCTAATGTGTTTTTTTCTTCAGATTTTCCCACTTTAAAGACATGATTTTGGGACATTGTCTTTCGTCAGTTGGAGGTGTCTGCAGGACAGATGAGATCTGTGAACTCTGGGGAGTTGGGGTCAAGACTTCCCACCCCATCCATCATCCAGTGATAGACATGGGGAGCAGGCCAGTGACAGGCCTGGACTGGTGGCTGGGGCTTATGGCTTGGCTGGGTCTGGGGGTAGATCTGGGTCTGGGGTTGAGGGTGACAGGGGGAACAGGTCCAGCATGTGGGGGGACAAAAGAAGATCACATCTTCATCGTTGAAGTCATCTATCATCTCTTGAGCATCTCTAGTGGGATTTTTGACCACCCAAACAACCGCATCTGTTTAGACTTTGTAAAATAATCTCAGCAAAAAAAGAAATGTCCTCTCACTGTCAACTGCATTTATTTTCAGCAAACTTAACATGTGTAAATATTTGTATGAACATAAGATTCAACAACTGAGACATCAACTGAACAAGTTCCACAGACATGTGACTAACAGAAATGGAATAATGTGTCCCTGAACAAAGGGGGGTCAAAAAAGTAACAGTCAGTATCTGTTGTGGCCACCAGCTGCATGAAGTACTGCAGTGCATCTCCTCCTCATGGACTGCACCAGATTTGCCAGTTCTTGCTGTGAGATGTTACCCCACTCTTCCACCAAGGCACCTGCAAGTTACCAGACATTTCTGGACGGAATGGCCCTAGCCCTCACCCTCCGATCCAACAGGTCCCAGACGTGCTCAATGGGATTGAGATACGGGCTCTTCGCTGGCCATGGCAAAACACTGACATTCCTGTCTTGCAGGAAATCACGCACAGAACGATCAGTATGGCTGGTGGCATTCTCATGCTGGAGGGTCATGTCAGGATGAGAATGCAAGAAGGGTACCACATGAGGGAGGAGGATGTCTTCCCTGTAACGCACAGCGTTGAGATTTCCTGCAATGACAACAAGCTCAGTCCGATGATGCTGTGACACACCGCCCCAGACCATGACGGACCCTCCACCTCCAAATCGATCCCGCTCCAGTGTACAGGCCTCGGTGATGTCTGGTGAGGACCTCTTACAACAGGCCTACAAGCCCTCAGTCCAGCCTCTCTCAGCCTATTGGGGGCAGTCTGAGCGCTGATGGAGGGATTGTGCGTTCCTGGTGTAACTCAGGCAGTTGTTGTTGCCATCCTGTACCTGTGATGTTCGGATGTACCGATCCTGTGCAGGCGTTGTTACACGTGGTTTGCCACTGCGAGGACGATGAGCTGTCCATCCTGTCTCCCTGTAGCGCTGTCTTAGGCGTCTCACAGTACGGACATTGCAATTTATTGCCCTGGCCACATCTGCAGTCCTCATACCTCAGGCACGTTCACGCAGATGAGCAGGGACCCTGGGCATCTTTCTTTTGGTGTTTTTCAGAGTCAGTAGAAAGGCCTCTTTAGTGTCCTAAGTTGTCATACCTGTGACCTTAATTGCCTAACGTCTGTAAGCTGTTAGCGTCTTAACGACCGTTCCACAGGTGCATGTTCATTAATTGTTTATGGTTCATTGAACAAGCATGGGAAACAGTGCGTAAACCCTTTACAATGAAGATCAGTGAAGTTATTTGGATTTTTACGAATTATCTTTGAAAGACAGGGTCCTGAAAAAGAGACGTTTCTTTTTTTGCTGAGTTTACATTGGTATTTGATTTTGATTTGATTTGACTTTGTGTTTTGTAAATGAGCGTCTGCCCAATTACTAAATGCAAAAGCTGACAAGTAAACCCACGCGTTATAGGTCATAGATATACCTATGATATTATGCTTTTGCATTGCAGCTGTTTACTGTATTATCCTAGATTAACTGTATCTAAGGCAAATATACCCACTCTGTTGCTTCAGTTGATCCAATATTAATGATGAATCTGGTCATCACGACTAGTGTCACTCCCTGTTCTTGTAATGCACTTGTAATGAGTCTCTCTGGACCACTTGTTCCTCAAACCATTGAAAAAGTGTTCAACGCTTCAGACAAGTCATTCATCTCTATAGTTGGGGAGTTCTCTTTGTGTGTTTGGGTATTTTTCTGTCTCATTTCTTCTCTGTGTTGATTCTGAGAGGCCCCGCTGTCTTTCGGAGAGGAAGGTATGAGAGCAAGCTGTGTGGACAATATGATCCAAATCTCTGTTTGACACGGCGGCGTTGAGTAACACGCATACACAGACAAACACACGCAGATCCCCTCCCCTCCCCCACCCTTCGCACGCACGCACACACACACACACACACACAATGTAAGTGGGAAATGGGTTCAGTGACACTTGACCTGTGCCATCTAAGCTTCTTTCAACACATCAGCCATATCTATGTGCATGACTGTGTGATCGCATGCTTTCCTCTGTCTGACCTAAATGTGCTACTGTCTAGACACTTCTCACACAGTTTTTGCTGCGTATGTTGTGCACCTCTGTCAAAACGTTCCTTTTTAAGGAAGTTCCACAAGACTCGTTCCCTCCCCCCTGTCAGACAGAGAGTAGCTTGCTGTGAGTTGTTTGGCATGGTGAAATAATGAAGTTACATGGGTTAAAGAGTGAGGTAGCTCATAATGTCTTAATGAAGGCTTCAGAATGATTCTTACTGTTGTTTTTGATCATGTTGTTGTTGTTTGCCGTGTACAGTTTAATTTCAGGATACTGACTCAAGTACAGGATCATGTAAATAAGATGGTGATAACATCTTAATACTCTGGTTAACCCCATCTGTATCTACAGCAAAACCCCTCCATTGACATAACATGGAGAATAGAGATGAACATAGATATGCTGTAATCCTCCACAACATTTGCTCTCTGATTGAAATACATGTTTTTCTTTGAGGAGAGAGGTCAAATTTAGTCTTAATGTCAAAATATTTATAGCAAGTGTTGGGTAAGTATTACAGATATGTCCATGTCGGTGTGGTTGTGCGTGCGCACATGTGCATTCATTTGTGTGCGTGTCTGAGCCACTGCTGTTTTCAGAGGACACATGTGAAGCTGTGAAACTCGGTGAAACAAGCTGCCCTTGCTTTTCTTCTGCTGTCCTGCCGGGGCCTCAGTGGGATGGGCAGTTTATGAGATGACAGGACATGCCAACAAATTGCATCACTTCTGCCTCTGTGGCTGAGGACAATGGGCCACCATATGCCGACGTGGGGAAATGAATGGGGCTCATTTGTGCTGGCACCACGAGCCCCCAGTCCCCTCACCCCCTCGCCCCTGCCTGGGCCCTGTTTGTCCCCTAGCCCCCCTCACCCTGCACTGGGCTCCACTATGGAACACAGGCCGACACAGACAGACGAGCCCAGCCTCTGACATAAAACACAACATCAAAAAGAGAGAATCACTTAATTATTAAATAAATATATACACTACCGTTCAAATGTTTAGGGTCACTTAATTTTGTCCATGTTTTTGTCCATTAAAATAACATAAAATTGATCAATGTAGACATTGTTAATGTTATAAATGACTATTGTAGCTGGAAACGGCTTATTTTTAATGGAATATCTACATCGGTGTACAGAGGCCCATTATCAGCAACCATCACTCCTGTGTTCCAATGGCACATTGTGTTAGCTAATCCAAGTTTATCATTTTAAAAGGCTAACTGATCATTAGAAAAACCTGTTGCAATTATGTTAGCACAGCTGAAAACTGGCCTTCTTTAGACTAGATGAGTATCTGGAGCATCAGCATTTGTGGGTTCGATTATAGGTTCAAAATGGCCAGAAACAAAGAACTTTCTGAAACTCGTCAGTCTATTCTTGTTCTGAGAAATGAAGGCTTTCCATGCGAGAAATTGCCAAGAAACTGAAGATCTCGTACAACGCTGTGTACTACTCCCTTCCCAGAACAGTGCAAACTGGCTCTAACCAGAATAGAAAAAGGAGAGGGAGGCCCTGGTGCACAACTGAACAAGAGGACAAGTACATTAGAGTGTCGAGTTTGAGAAACAGACACCTCACAAGTCCTCAACTGGCAGCTTCATTAAATAGTACCCGCAAAACACCAGTCTCAACGTCAACCGTCAAATCAAATCAAATGTTATTGGTCACATACACACGGTTATCAGATGTTAATGCGAGTGTAGCGAAATGCTTGTGCTTCTAGTTCCGACCGGGCAGTAATATCTAACAAGTAATCTAACAATTTAACAACAACTACCTTATACAAACAAGGGTAAAGGAATGATTAAGAATATGTACATATAAATATATGGATGAGCGACGGCCGAACGGCATATGCAAGACGCAGTAGATGGTATAAAGTACAGGGTATGTAAACATTATATTAAGTGGCATTGCTTAAGTGACTAGCGATACATTTATTACATCCAATTATTAATTATTAAAGTGGCTAGAGATTGAGTCTGTATGTTGGCAGCAGCCACTCAATGTTAGTGATGGCTGTTTAACAGTCTGATGGCCTTGAGATAGAAGCTGTTTTTCAGTCTCTCGGTCCCAGCTTTGATGCACCTGTACTGACCTCGCCTTCTGGATGATAGCGGGGTGAACAGGCAGTGGCTCGGGTGGTTGTTGTCCTTGATGATCTTTTTGGCCTTCCTGTGACTACGGGTGGTGTAGGTGTCCTGGAGGGCAGGTAGTTTGCCCCCGGTGATGCATTGTGCAGACCTCACTACCCTCTGGAGAGCCTTACGGTTTTGGGCGGAGCAGTTGCCGTACCAGGCGGTGATACAGCCCGACAGGATGCTCTCGATTGTGCATCTGTAAAAGTTTGTGAGTGTTTTTGGTGACAAGCCAAATTTCTTCAGCCTCCTGAGGTTGAAGAGGCGCTGTTGCGCCTTCTTCACCATGCTGTCTGTGTGGGTGGACCATTTCAGTTTGTCCGTGATGTGTACGCCGAGGAACTTAGAACTTTCCACCTTCTCCACTACTGTCCTGTTGATGTGGATAGGGGGGTGCTCCCTCTGCTGTTTCCTGAAGTCCACTATCATCTCCTTTGTTTTGTAGACGTTGAGTGTGAGGTTTTCCTGATACCACACTCCGAGGGCCCTCACCTACTCCCGTCTCGTCGTTGTTGGTAATCAAGCCTACCACTGTAGTGTCGTCTGCAATCTTGATGATTGAGTTGGAGGCGTGCATGGCCACGCAGTCATGGGTGAACAGGGAGTACAGGAGAGGGCTGAGAACGCACCCTTGTGGGGCCCCAGTGTTGAGGATCAGCGGGGTGGGGATGTTGTTTCCTACCCTCACCACCTGGGGGCGGCCTGTCAGAAAGTCCAGGACCCAGTTGCACAGGGCGGGGTCGAGACCCAGGGCTGGTTTTCTTTTTTTAGTTTGTGATTGACTGTAGACCCTGCCACATAGACTGTAGACCCTGCCACGTCTCGTGTCTGAGCCGTTGAATTGCGACTCTACTTTGTCTCTATACTGACGCTTAGCTTGTTTGATTGCCTTGCGGAGGGAATAGCTACACTGTTTGTATTTGGTCATGTTTCCGGTCGCCTTGCCATGATTAAAAGCAGTGGTTCGCGCTTTCAGTTTTGCGCGAATGCTGCCATCAATCCACGGTTTCTGGTTGGGGAAGGTTTTAATAGTCACCGTGGGTACCACATCACCGATGCACTTGCTAATAAACTCGCTCACCGAATCAGCGTATACATCAATGTTGTTGTCCGATGATATCCGGAACATATCCCAGTCCACGTGATCGGAGCAATCTTGAAGCGTGGAATCAGATTGGTCGGACCAGCGTTGAACAGACCTGAGCACGGGCATTTCCTGTTTTAGTTTCTGTCTATAGGCTAGGAGCAACAAAATGGAGTCGTGGTCAGATTTGCCGAAAGGAGGGCGAGTGAAGAGGCGACTCAGGGATGCTGGCTTTCTAGGCAGAGTTCCACTGTCCAGTGTTATTTTGCCCATCTTAATCTTTTCTTTTTATTGGCCAGTCTGAGATATGTATTTTTCTTTGCAGCTCTGCCTAGAAGATAACATCCCAATGTCTACACTGTATTTCTGATCAATTTGATGTTATTTTAAATGGACAAACAATTGGCTTTTTTTTCAAAAACAAGCACATTTCTAAGTGACAGACACCATGGTTTGAATCTAAGCTGTATCACATCTGGCCGTGATTGGGAGTCCCATAGGGTGGCGCACAATTGGCCCAGCGTCGTCCGGGTCTGGCCGGTGTAGGCCGTCATTGTAAATATGAATTTGTTCTTAACTGACTTTCCTAGTTAATTAAAGGTTACACACACATACAATAACAAGTGTGCGGATATGATGGTATAAATATTTACAAATATCTGTGTTTGTGTCTCAGCATTGGTTGTTTTCATGTGTGTATGCCAGATGTGTGTCTGTTTTTGCGTTGAGTGTGATTTTTTGTTGTTGTGTGTATGCGTGTGTGTATATGAGTGCTTCTGAGTGTGTGCAGGCCTGGGATGATAGCAGATGATTAAGGAGCGGCTGCTCTGTTGACATGAGATACTAATGAGGATGAAATGAGAAGGTCAGGGCTCGTCTCCAGGAGAGGGATGCCCCCACCCATCGCTCCCCCAAGCCCGCCCCCCTCCTCAGAACGGCCAGCTAATCTCCCTCTTAACCGGCCCTGCCACCACGGCAAACAAAAATACACACACACAAACACACGCACATACATAAACACAAACACAAGCTATACTGACCAGCAGCACTCTGCATCTACATGATGGTGGTAATTAGCCAGCAGCACAACCAGACCAGCTCAGAGTTATGATTAACACCTCTTTTTGGGCCCATTCTAGTTCTGACCAGATTGGACGAGTCTGTCAATCTGTGTTCTACCCCCACACACACACACAACATGTTGTTGACCAGATTGCACTAAGCAATGAACATCAGAAAATGTTGAGACTATTATTATATAATTTATCCTGGGCTGAAGCTAAAGGAGAGGAGAGGAGAGAGTGATGTAGCCAGAATGTAGACGTCATGTCTCCCCTCATGTGATGGCTCTAGTGTTATTAATGAATATATCAGGGTCTCTATCACCACAGTGAACTGCTGACCCCACAGGAAGAAAGAATTGCTCAGCCAGCTGCACGCCAAAAGAGAGAGAGAGCAAAAGGCCATTTAAAAAGTTGGGCGTGTGAAGTGTGGTGAAGTGTTGGATGGAGGTCTCATACCCCTGACCCCTGCGTTTTTAAAGAGCGGCGCTTCACCTCGTTAATCAGACAGCGTTGCGTATCACCGCCACCATCACCCTTCGTGTGTCCCCCTCACACTTGTCATTTTTCACAGTCACTCATGGGGAGATAAGGATCCCCAGGTGACAGGCTAGCTCAACAGGGGAAATGTGCAGGGAGGGATGATTGTGTGTGTGCGGGCAGGGGGAGGCTAGTGTGTGTGTGTGGGGAGAGAGAGAGAGAGAGAGAGAGAGAGAGAGAGAGAGAGAGAGAGAGAGAGAGAGAGAGAGATGGAATTGGAGGGACATGGCCATGGTCTGTGTCTCAGTTTCCAACTTTAATCAATGACCACCCACATCCACAGTTGGATTACAAAATATTACTTACAGGATGAGAATCACTCCACCAATCATTTACCTGATAAGGAATATTTAGGTAGCAAAACGTAGTGTCCGTCAAGCTCATGAGACAATCTAATCAACACAGAGGAAACACTTTTTGAAGGGAAAAGAAACAGACTGGGGGAGAGAAAAAATGAAGAGAGAGAGAGACAGAGAGAGAAAGAGAGAGAGTGTAGAGAAAGGAGAGAGCGAAATAGACCCAGCTAACACATTACGTTCTGAGTATGATATGTTTCTTAGAGCGTAGTTGTATTTTTCATACAACCTTCCCACACATTTCTGGGAATGTTGCAAGATAGTTGCTTGGCTTTGGAACATTCTCAGTATTTCATTACTTTAACAGAATGTTTCCTAAAAGTTCAAACATGGTAACATTTCATTTCAATTTTGGTAATGTTCTAGGAACATCTGGTTTGACAATGGGAATGTTCTCATAGTTTAGAGAACAATAAGAAACAACGTTATTCTGTGGGAATTTCAGTACTTCAGCATAATGTTTCCTACAGGTTTCCTCATGGTTCTAATTAAATTAATGTTCTCTAATTGTTCCGAGAATGTTTAGAAACCTGTTATAGCTAGGGGGCAGTGTTCGGAGGTTCGGAGAGTCTGGCATGCCCAAAGTCAAATGCCTGTTGCTCAGGCCCAGAAACTAGGATATGCACACAATCAGTAGTATTGGATAGAAAACACTCTGAAGTTTCTAAAACTTAAAATAATGTCTGTGAGTATAACAGATCTGATTTGACAGGCAAAACCAGAGGAAAATCCATCCGGAAAATGGGATTTTGTGATGTCATGCTTTTTCCATGGACATGCTATTCATTTCACAGTGATTTAGCACCCAGATTGCAGTTCCCATGGCTTCCACTAGATGTCAACAGTCTTTAGACAAGGTTAAAGGCTTGTTTTTTGAAAAACCAAGGAGTAAGAGCTGTTTTTCCAAGTGGACTCTGGAGTGGACTATACTGTTTTGTTTTTTTCCTTTTCTATTGACCAGGTTATTTTCCGTCTGAAATATTATCGTTTATATTCATATTAGGGTACCTGAGGATCGATTAGAAACATTGTTTGAGTTGTTTGCACAAAGTTTATAGGTATCTTTTTTTGGTTTCATTTGTATGTATGTTGACTGGACTGGAACTGTGGATTACATAACAACCAAACTGAGCTTTGGGATATAAAGAGGGACTTTATCGAACAAAAGGACAATTTATTGTGTAGCTGGGACCCTTTGGATTGCCATCAGAGGAAGATCTTCAAAGGTAAGCAATTTATTTTATTGCTATTTTTGAGTTTTGTGACACCTCTTCTGGCTATGAAATTATGCTAATAAGGGAAGTATGCGGGACGCTGTCCTCAGACAACCAAATGCTATCCTTTCGCCGTAAAGCCTTTTTGAAATCTGACAACGCTGTGAGATTACCAAGATTCTAAGCGTTTGAATGATGTGCAACACTTATATTTTCATGAATGTTTAATATTACTATTTTTGAAATTTGAATTTGGCGCTCTGCATTTTACCGGATATTGTCGCAGGTGGGACGCTAGCGTCCCACTGATCCCTACCAAGAAAACATAAGTAACGTTCAGAGAACATTCGAAAAATGTTACTTTAAATGTACATTCCGTTCGCAGAATGTTAAGAATACTTTCCAAAAACCAGACAACTGTACCATGTCAGATATAGAGTTGGAATGTATTCAATTTTGAATTTGGAACCCAATATTACACTTTCTATACAGTACATCACAGGACACTGAATAATAGCAAAACAGTTTGACATAGAAACACCAGATTTCTGTCAGTTTTCTTTATTCATTTTGAAATTATGAAAAATATGAATAACATTACACCCTGAGGCCAAAGAGGGCACTTTTGGTAACTGAATGCAAGGAAGGGCTACAAACATATACAGTGCATTCTGAAAAAAATTAAGACCCCTTGACTTTTTCCACATTGTATTACATTACAGCCTTATTCTAAAATGTATTACATTTACATTTTTCCTCATCAATCTACACACAATACCCAATAATGACAAAGCAATATCAGGTTTTTAGATATTTTTGCACATTTATAAAACATTTAAAATAGAAATTTACATAAGTATTCAGACCGTTTACTTTGTTGAAGCACCTTAGGCAGCGATTACAGCTTTGAGTCTTCTTGGGAATGACGCTACAAGCTTGGCACACCTGCATATGTGGAATTTCTCAAATTCTTCTCTGCAGACCCTCAAGCTCTATCAGGTTAGATGGGAAGTTGCTGTTTAGCTATTTTCAGGTGTCTACAGAGATGTTTGATCGGGTTCAAGTCCGGGCTCTGGCTGGGCCACTCAAGGACATTCAGAGACTTGTCCCAAAGCCACTCCTGTTGGAAGGTGAACCTTCGCCACAGTCTGAGGTCCTGAGCGCTCTGGAGCAGGTTTTCATCAAGGATATCTTTCCCTCGATCCTGACTAGTCTCCCAGTCTCCCATCCCCACAGCACGATGCTGCCACCACCATACTTCCCCATAGGGATGGTGCCAGGTTTCCTCCAGACATGACGCTTGGCATTCAGGCCAAAGAGTTCAATTTTGGTTTCATCAGACCAGAGAATTTGTCATGGTCTGAGAGTCTTTAAGTGCCTTTGCGCAAACTCCAAACGGGCTGTCATGTGCCTTATACTGAAGAGTGGCTTCCATCTGGCCACTCAACCATAAAGACCTGATTGGTGGAGTGCTGCAGAGATGGTTGTCCTTCTGGAAGGTTCTCCTATCTCCACAGAGGAACTCTGGAGCTTTGTCAGAGTGACCGGCCAGCTCTAGGAAGAGTATTGCTAGTTCCAAAGTTCTTCCATTAATGAATGATGGAGGCCACTGTTCTTGGGGACCTTCAACGCTGCCGAAATGTTGTGGTACCCTTCCCCAGATCTGTGCCTCTACACAATCCTGTCTTGGGGCTCTACGAACAATTCCTTCAACCTCATGACTTGGTATTTGCATTGACATGTACTGTCAACTGTTGGACCGTATAGGTGTGTGCCTTTCCAAATCATGTCCAATCATTTGAATTTACTACAGGTGGACTACAGGTAGAAACATCTCAAGGATGATCAATGGAAACAGGATACACCTGAGCTCAATTTCGAGGGTCTGAATACTTACAGTACCAGTCAAAAGTTTGGACAAAATTACTCATTCAAGGGTTTTTCTTAACTTCTTAGGGAGTGGCTGCATAGGTGACAGTTTTGGAGAGTCTGGCGTGCCCAAAGTAAAATGCCTGACACTCAGGCCCAGAAAATAGGATATGCACATAATTAGTACTATTGGATAGGAAACACTCTGAAGTTTCTAAGAGTGTTAAAATAATGTATGCGAGTACAACAGAACGGATATAGCAGGCAAAAACCAGAGGAAAATCCATCCGGATTTGCAGTTTTATTTGTAAATGACCATCTTCTGCATTGTGCCTATTCATTTTTATTTTAACCAGGACTGAGACTGCAGTACCTATGGCTTCCACTAGATGTCAGCAGTCTCTATACAAAGACTGGGAATTCTAGGAGTAAGCGAAACAGATAGGGAGAGGAAGTAGTCAGAGGACCAGTTTTGTAAACAAGGTTTCCTATCGTTCACGTTATCATCCGGTTGAAATATTACAGCAAATATACACAAAAGGATACCTAAGGATACATTAAAAATGATGTTTGATTTGTTTGTAGAAAGTGTATAGGTATAATTTAAACGTGTTCTCTTCACGGTTCAATGGGCGACTCAACGGTGGATTTTATGATCATAACGCGCCAACCAAACAGAGATTTATGGATATAATAAATGACTTTTTCTAACAAAAGAACCATTGCATGTCTTCGTTGGACACTTTGGAAGCCCTCAGCAGAAGTTCTTCGAAAGGTAAGGGATAGCGCCCCACTGCTCCCTAATTAATTTCTTTACTATTTTCTACATTGTAGAATAATAGTGAAGATGTCAAAACTATGAAATAACACGTATGGAATCATGTACTAAGCAACATTTTTTTTTTTTTAAGTATTTTTCAAAGTAGCCACCCTTTGCCTTCATGACAGCTTTGCACACTCTTGGCATTCTCTCAATTTGCTTCACCTGGAATGCTTTACCAACAGTCTTGAAGGAGTTTCCACATATGCTGAGCACTTGTTGGCTGCTTTTCCTTCACTCTGTGGTCCAACTCATCCCACACCATCTCAATTGACTTGAGGTCGTGGGATAGTGGAGGCCAGGTCATCTGATGCAGCAGCCATCACTCTCCTTCTTGGTCAAATAGCCCCTACACAGCCTGGAGGTGTGTTGGGTCCTTGTCCTGTTTAAAAACAAATGATAGTCCCACAAAGCGTAAACCAGATGGGATGGTGTATCGCTGCATAATGCTGTGGTAGCCATGCTGGTTAAGTGTGCCTTGAATTCTAAATAAATCAAAGTCAAAGTCACCATTATTAGTCAGTTGTACAACCGAATGCCTTCAACTGAAATGTGCCTTCCGCATTTAACCCAACCCCTCTGAATCAGAGAGGTGCGGGGGGCTGCCTTTAATCGACATCCACGTCTTCAGCGCCCGGGGAACAGTGGGTTAACTGCCTTGTTCAGGGGCAGAACGACAGATTTTTACCTTGTCAGCTCAGGGATTCAAACTTGCAACCCTCCGGTTACAAGTCCAACGCTCTAACCACTAGGCTACCTGCCGCCTCACAACAGTGTCACCAGTAAAGCACCCCCACACCTCCATGCTTCACGGTGGGAACCACACATGCGGAGATCATCCATTCACCTATTGTTCTCTGCATCTCACAAAGACACAGCGGTTGGAACCAAAAATCTGACCAAAGGACAGATTTCCACCGGTCTAATATCCATTGCTCATGTTTCTTGGCCAAGAAAGTTTCTTCTTATTATTGGTGTCCTTGAGTAGTGATTTCTTTGCAGCAATTCGACCATGAAGGCCTGATTCCTCTGAACAGATGTTGAGATGTGTCTGTTACTTGAGCTCTGTTAACACTTTTAAAAACTTCAGAGTATTTCCTATCCAATAGTACTAATTATGTGCATATCCTATTTGTTGGGCCTGAGTGGCAGACATTTTACTTTGGGCACGCCAGACTCTCCAAAACCGTCACCTCTGCTGCCGCTCCCTAAGAAGTTAATGCCACTCAGGCCCAGAAATAGGATATGCACATAATTAGTACTTTTGGATAGGAAACACTCTGATATTGCCAAGAATCAGAGCTTTTGATGACTATGCAACACTTGTATATTGATGAATGTTTAATTCAACTTTTGGATTTTGAATTTGGCACCTTACATTTCACCGGGTAGTGTCGGGAGCGGCCAGCTAGCGCGCCGCTACTCCCTAAGTAGTTAAAACTTCTTAGGGCTAGGGGGGACGGTAACGTCACACCTGCGACAACATCCGGTAAAATGCAGAGCGCCAAATTCAAATGACAAAAATAGTAATATTAAACATTCATGAAAATACAAGTGTTGCACACCATTCAAAAGCTTAGAATCTTGGTAATCTCACAGCGTTGTCACATTTCAAAAAGGCTTTACGGCGATAGCATAGCATTTGATTGTCTGAGGACAGCCCCCCTCACACATATTCAATTAGCATAATAACATAACCAGCATGGGTGTCACAAAACTCAAGTCCCTCTTTATATCCATAAAGCTCCGTATGGTTGGCGCGTTTTATTCAGTAGTCCACGCAGACAAACAATATCCCAAAAGTACCGGTAAAGTTCGTCGAAACAAGTCAAACAGCATTTCTAATCAATACTGAGATACCCTAACATGAATATAAACTATAATATTTCAGACGGAATATAGCCTGTTGAATAAAAAAGAAACATAGCTGAGAGCGCGCACACTGTCACACGCGCAAACCGGAACATGACACTTCACGAGACATCAGGAAAAACAGCTCTTACTCCTTGGTTTTTCAAGATAAATGCCTGAAACCTTGTCTAAAGACTGTTGACTTCTAGTGGAAGCCATAGGAACTGCAATCTGGGAGCTAAATCACCCTGCTTTGAATAGCATGCCGATTGAAAAAGTGTGACATCACAGAATCACATTTTCCGGATGAATTTTCCTCTGGTTTTCGCCTGCCAAATCAGTTCTGTTATACTCACAGACATTATTTTAACAGTTTTAGAAACTTCAGAGTGTTTTCTATCCAATACTATTAATTATGTGCATATCCTAATCATTTATTTGGCCTGGCAACCTAATATCCTAATCGTTAATCATTTATTTGGCCTGGTAACTCTAATGAACTTATCCTCTTTAGCAGAGGTAACTCTCCGTCTTCCTTTCCTATGGCGATCCTCATGAGAGCCAGTTTCATCATAGCGCTTGATTGTTTTATTATATACATTTTTTACCCCTTTTTCTCCCCAATTTCATGGTATCCAATTGCTAGTTACAGTCTTGTCCCATCGCTGCAACTCCCATACGGACTCGGGAGAGGCAAAGGTTTAGAGTTGTGCGTCCTCCGAAACATGACCCAGCCAAGCCACACAGCTTCTTGACACAATGCCCGCTTAACCCAGATGTGTCAGAGGAAACACTACACCTGGCGACCGTGTCAGTGTGCATGCGCCCGGCCCGCCACAGGAGTCACTAGAGTGCAATGGGACAAGGACATCCTGGCCGTCCAAACCCTCCCCTAACCCAGACGACGCTGGGCCAAATGTGCGCCGCACCCATTGGTCTCCATGCCGCGGCCGGCTGCGACAGAGCCTGGACGCGAACCAGGATCTCTAGTGGCACATCTAGCACTGCGATGCTGTGCCTTAGACCACTGCGCAACTCAGGAGGCCCCACTTGATGGTTTTTGCGACTGCACTTGAAGAAACTTTCAAAGTTATTGAAACCGAAAACAACCAACGTTCCCACAACTTCCAAGCAACCAAATCTGCTAGCTGGGGAGATAGACAGAGAGAAATAAAGAGAGAGAGAAATTAGCCTGCCAGTGGTTAATTGAGCATACAGATTCCTAATGTGTCAGGAGGTGGCCTCACAGATGAGGGATGGTACTTTTTCAGGATGCATCTTCCTTTGTTTCCTCTATGAGACTAATGAAGGCGGCCTTCCATACACATGAGCTGGACACTGACACACCAGAGATCTCTCTCTCTCTCTCCCTCTCCCCATTCACAAAGTATGTAACAGCGTGTCATTCATCCGAATGTTTACATACACGCACACATGCACACACACTCACATACCACGTTGAGTTATGAACTAGACCCGTGTGATGAACTCACACTCTGCAGGGCTCAACTTTAGAGCATATTCATTATCAAAGCAGACCTGTTTATTTTTACTGTCTCTCCAAACAGCACGCATCCATTATCCCAAAGATTTTGTCTCTCTTTTTTTTCTCCTTAATGCCTTAGGGTCAATCCCTAATGAGCTTAGCACAGAGGAAGCATGGAAGCTATTACTGAGGGTGTTTGAACAAGGGGGTGATATTGTACTTTATGATTACACCCATTTTTATATATTTTTATATATATATATATATATATATATATATATATATTTTTTTTTTTTTTTAAAGACAGAGAGAGAGAGAGGCGGCAACGTTGTGTACCACTCTGTGTCCGCCACTATGTGAGGCTGGGTAAATTTTGGGTAAGGTGAGAGCAGGGCCTGTGGACGACAAACACATTGATGAGGATCTGATATAACACCTATTTTCCTTGTCCTGCTCTCGCTAGCTAGTGAGAGCCCTTTGCTTCAGCCTATATCTCTCTCCACAGGCTGACTAGTATGTCTGGCCAACCAAACTTGTTCAAGGTGCTCCGTGACCATATGTTTGCTCATTGGGGAGGGGGAGCGGGAAAGGCTGGTCTGGTGTGACCTTCACTCAGGTTGAGCACTGAATACTCCAGGCTCTGCTTGGTTGGGTTCATGCCAGGTGAGCACAGCCTCGGAAAGAACCACATCACCACACAACACAGACACAAACCACTACTGTTGGTCCCAAAATGGCAGCTAGAATAGTTAAATTGGATTCCACTATATGGCCAAGCTGCAAAGTAAAAAAAAATATCTATTGTTGTATTTTCAGCTGTGCCATTTGGCCAAATGGTGACAACCAGACACGTGTGTTTCCTTTCTCTCTGCATTCAAGTGAAATTGTGTTGAACCACACAAAGCAAGCATATTGCGATATAGAAATGAATGTTAAAATTATCATTACATTGAGACAATTGATGGGTATTCATTCCTGTAATTTGGTCAAAGTTGTCATTCAGCCACCAGTCAAGCAGTGCAGAATATAACATTTGAGAACCAAATTTGAAACAAAAACCATCTCTTTAGATCACCCAGCCCACCACTAATGTTGTATTGGCAAAATGTTGTATTGGCCAATGGCAGTCACTGATGTCTCACTGTAAAAGCCAATCCCTTCATGTGCTGATGTTCAACACTTCATGTTTCATATTTTGGTTTCACATGGAACTCAAGCTTATAGCAATACAATACAGTAGTATCTCTTTGTGTCCCATTGAATTCAAATCAAATCAAATTTTATTGGTCACATACACATGTTAATGCGAGTGTAGCAAAATGCTTGTGTTTCTAGTTCCGACCGTGCAGTAATATCTAACAAGTAATCAAACAATTTCACAACAACTACCTTATACAAAAAAAGTGTAAGGGAATGATTAAGAATATGTACATATAAATATATGGATGAGCGATGGCCGAACGGCATAGGCAAGATGCAGTAGATGGTATAGAGTACAGTATATACATATGAGATGAGTAATGTAGGGTATCAAGGGTACATTATATCAAGTGACATTGTTTAAGTGACTAACTCAGCAGTATATGTACAATATTGGATGATCATATGCATAAAGTTGATGAATACGATAATAATACATTTTCACAAATTTTATTTCATAAAATGTATATTTCTTTGGGTAATTCTAAAGGGGGGGAAAAAAGTGCTTTATTTTCGTCCTCTCCAAACCAACCTTATTTCCTTGGGAAGAATACATATTTCTGCTTGAGAACACCCTTTAAACTATGAAATGACTGCCGTCACTGACACACATACTGCCCTGCTACCCCCACCTTACGACACACACACAGGCACACACACACACACATGTGCACGGAACAGCGCACATGAGCATGCAAGGATGTACACACACACACACACACACACACAGACAAACTCACACGGGCTCCCCTGATTTTGGATGGATAGATGGAAGGGGGAGGCGGGGGAGACTGAAAAATATAATCTCCTGAAAAGAATGAGGCCCTCTGGGATTTTCTCAAAGTGGCCCCTCTGTGTGGTGGGGGCCGGTGGGGGTGCGGGGGCCTAAAACATGGGCACTCCACACTGTAACCTTAGCCAGCGGGGGGAGCAATCTGTCAAATAATTAGCCGTTGCCCAGGACAAAGGTTTTATTTGCAGGAATTTCATAGTTGCCAGGATTGAATAATATGTCTCTGTATTGTGCAGGGCCATGGGAACATCATCTCTTACTGGTGGGGCTATAAAAGACAGCCAACTGATAATGAGAAAAGGGTCTGGTAATTCAATTCCTCAAGCATTTGTTTCTATAATTCCTTCTCTCTTTCTGTCCTCTTCTCTCTGTCCCTTCCCTATTTTCTATCTAGCTAATTAAAGAACATCATTTTGACAAAGACGTGCCGGTGTCCCTGGAAGAAAAATGTCTGGCATTCTTAGTTTACCACAACATTACCAAACAACAAGATGTTAATAATGTTGAGAGATTTTGTTATTTTGAATGTTTTCTTGACAACACTATGTATCAACACAATACATATTACTTTTTTTGGAAAATAGTGAAAGAAAAAAAAAGCAATTGTTTGCATATTTACTGGCTGAGTTAATCATTTTATATTTCGAAGATAGTTGAGGCAAATATCTGAGAGATAAATGATTTGAACAAGTGATAAAGTTATATTCCTGAACAGATACTGTTCTCATATAAACCAGAAAAGGGTTGCCATGGTGCCAGAACAAATTTACAGTGTATAGTTTTTTCATTGGTTGATGGAGGTTAAAATCCAGCTAGGTAGCAGCTTCATGCTTTCCACTCCCCCCTGCATTGCCTGGAGGAATAAATAACAGGCATGTCCTGTGGGTGTTGGTTTGGACTCTTTTTACCAGTTCCCTATTGTATTTAGAAGCATTCATAGTCATAACTGTCTCTGCTTCATATTTTCACTTCTCTTTCCCTGCTTGCTGAACACGTATGACAACATACTAAGTCCACTGTACAAATTGTCATTGTGAAATTTTCAAATGTTCCAGTTCATGATTCCATGTCTTACTAACAACAACTATGAGTTTTATAGAGAAGATACCAACCTCACAGATAATGTAAGTGACTGAGTATTTCCAGTGCCTGAACAATGTCGAGTCTCTCTGGTCCCCTACACTTTCTCTCTCTCTTTCTGCTGACCTCTGACCCTTAGGGGCGTCCAAGCAGGAAGTGGATAGTGTTAAAAGGGATTGATTGGTTTTGTGGTCTATAGATGATTGTTTATATCATTCCATACGTGAGGGTTGACCTTTAGTGACCCCTCTGTGGGCCAATCGGCTGAGAGCTCAGACCTGTGTCCATTTGCGACTGCTAATTACTGTTAAGGGCCCTGGTTTCGGGTCTTAAAATGGGCTCCTGCGCTGCTTTGATGACAGAGAAATACAGCAGGGATACACTCCTCTGATCTTCCTGTGTACCGTCGTCAAGCACATTAAACTTAATCTAGCGGCAAATTCTTCTCAATTATTTGTATGTTGTTGTAATGTGAGTTAGTGTGCACGTGTGTGTCTAAATGGGGTCCGTACAGCTGTGTACGCTCGAGTCAGTGTGTGAGTGTATGTGTTTTTGTCCTGGCTGTATATACATTTTACAACTACAGCCGCAGTGCTTCTAAAGTGTGTTCTTATATGTGGTGTGAGTTTGTATATCCTCTAACACATTCCAATGCTCACTTTTAAGTAAAATAATTGGATTATGCATCCTGTGATCTCCCTAATTATAATGGAACCAAGCTTACACTTTTCCAGTCATTATTTTATATTTTGTTCCCCTCTAATAAGAAGGTGCAGTGAAGCACAACAAAATGACTCTATTTCTATTTCCTGCTCTTTGCCTTACAGCTATGTATAGATGAAGAACGCCTATACTCTCCCAATATCATCACCCCCTCATTAAACATTAGAGCGCCAAATCACAGAAACACACATATATGCGCACAAATATAAACATGCACACGTGCACACATACAAAACCGCACACGGAAAAAAATTCACACACATGTCCAAAATGACACGCTACACTGGCACGTAAGCACAAATTAACAGTATAAACTATTCAGACAAAACTGCAAATACCCAATATTTAGAAAAGGTTTGTTTTATACTTATTGTAAAATACTCACACAATCACACAAATAAATCACAGCAAAGGTACTATTCACACAAATGACAGTCAATCACACTCACAACGCTGCTGATATATCATTGTGTCCAGGCCACACATCCTCTCATCCCCTCAGTAACACTCATCTCCCCTCCACAAGCGTCAGTCCCCCACACAACTCCAGGGAACACAGTACATCTGACAGTATTTCATGTTGGATTTCGGGATAAGTGAGAGGATTTCAGTTCAAGCTCCGAGCTTAGCATGGGGTGCAGTGCTGCAGTGAGAACCGTTCGCTGCGTAAAGCTCACCGCTTACATGATGTGGGATTTTTTTTCTCCCCTCTCTCACCCTCTTTTCTGGGTTTTGTTGATTTAGCTGTGAGTGGCTGCCTGACACAACATTGGCTAACTCCTCAAGGAGCTAAATAAAGCTAACCCCTTGCATAGTTATTCTATCACAGGACTCTGGGGGAGCAGAAAAAGGGATGTATTTTGATTGACCAAACCCAGGGGCTTCGGTAATACTATAACCACAGGAAACTGGAGACGGAAAGAAAGAGAGAGAGAGAGGGAGGGGTGAGAGAGAGGGAGGGATGAGAGAGAAAGAGCCATATTTTTATATTAGAGGCATGCTGTATTTCCTAAATCGATTCATTTAATTGACATTCAAATATATATATTTTTCATCTAACAGAGCTCGTGCCAGTTGTTTCATGAGGCTCTTCAACCCTTCATCAGAGGCAAGGTGGTTTCTAAGAAGTAGAACATCTAACTCGTTGTCCAGCCTAGTTCCCTGCCTATTGACTCATTTTGGCACTTGATCACCAGGACAGTGCTGTGTCACTTCTGTTGAGTTCATGCCCACAAACTCCCCCAAGAGCAGAGTGGAATGATGGGTGTTGGAGTTTTATGTTTTGCAGTGTGCCGTAGTGGACACATAGACCTAAAGCGGCAGCATACATGTCACAGAGACACTAATGACAGGTGAAGGCATGGTGCATGTAGCCCTTTCCACGGCCCCCACACCCACAACACAGGTTAACCCGGGAAATCAAGAAAGAAAGGGAATAACATGGGGAGCACCTGAGAGGAATCCTGAGTGGCCAGTTCCTGGTAAAAAGATGGATTGCCTGAATTCTCCACCAATCACAAAACAACACATTGGCTGCAGCATTGATTGATGAAGTATTTAAGTCGTCAATCTCACATCACCCGCTTTTCTCCTCTGTTTTTCTCCAGCTGGTTGCAGAAAAGGCATGCAGTGTCTGCAGCTCGGATGAGACCTGACTGGTGCAGAGTATCACCGCTTTTCACCAAACAATCAAAGATAGGCAAGAGGAGATCATCCCTTTTTCATTATGATGTACACAATGCATACATCATATTACACGTCATGCCAATAAAAGTAATTCTCTGTACATGAAATGATTAGAGAAGTACAACATGTCCTGTCCTCTAGGAGCGAGATGATGAGAGGATTGTGTATTTCTAGGAATAGGATTAGCTGTGTTGGGTTCACCTAAAGGTCTGAAGCGGAGTGGGAGAGAGCTGAGCCCATCTGCATACAGACACAGATTGTAGTACCCCCTCCCATGTGCATAGCTCTCAGCCAGGCAAAATGCATTCTAACAGGCATCACTAAAGACAACTCACGGCAGTGCTATTGATTACAAATCATGATTAACAATAGTAGTATTGATACAAATGGAACATTAGCCCGCACCTCTGACCCTTGTCCAGGACCTTTTTGTACACTACGATGTATTCAATATCATAAACATGCTTGAGTAAACTTGCTGGGGGAAATCTATGGGACGGTATTCATAAAAATAAGGAAAAGTAAAGGGGGTAAAGCACAAATTCTCCAAGGAGTATATAACCCCCATCCATTGTTCTCCTCTCCTAATATGATACCCTCACAAGGGTTTCCACAAGACCTCGTTTCTAATCAATGCATGTGGTTGGTGGGGATCATCCTGTCTCTGCAAATTAATGACTTCACTTTTTCTGTGGTTTTATTGTATTGATTTGTTTCATTAGCTGATTGATTTCTGCCCCCTCTTCCTTCCTTTTGCTTATCAATATGAGAGCTGATCACATCCATCCAGGAAAAATCCCAATCAGCCTTTGGTAGCTAGTGGAATCCCTTAGCAGGATCCTGAGGGGACAAGGCTAACCATGGTTATTGAGCATGACTGGGACTATTGGTTGACAGTGAAAGTAAAATGTAGGTTTTCCATGTGCCTGGTATTGTATGTATGGGCAGCAGAGCTGCTATATTACTGTTGCTCACCAGTTGTCATGCTAAGGTTTTGCTAGGCTTGATTTGGTTGTCATAGTCCCTCTCCCTGAGTATCTGTTAAATGTTCACCTGCTCATTATACTTTGTCCTTATTACCAGCCATATCTGACCCTCTCCTTTAATTCCCTTTGACACCAGAACAACGGACAGGAAGTGCTTCACGCCAGCAAGTCAGACTTCACTTCACTGCAGGAATTACAGCTTTTCATTCTCTGTCACTGGAGCGTTTTAGTGACTTTCCCCACCAGCACAACAGTGGACAGCGGTGATCTCTCTCTCTCTCTCTCTCTCTCTCTCTCTCTCTCTCTCTCTCTCTCTCTCTCTCTCTCTCTCTCTCTCTCTCTCTCTCTCTCTCTCTCTCTCTCTCTCTCTCTCTCTCTCTCTCATACATGTGATAGAAGCACATTTGTGGATGCCTGTGTATGCGCACACACATCCATGCAAAAACACACATATGTACACACACACACACACACACACACAATGATCAGCGAACCAGACTGTGTTTGGGGTGAAAGGAAGAGGCTGTAGCATAGTAACACATAGTCCAATGATGGGCCCCATATGCCAAACACAGTCCTAAGATTTATACCCTCAGCTACGTGAAGTGAAATAGTCGTAATGTGGAACAAAATCCCCCAAAAAAGAAAAGAAACGCAAATGTTTGCTTCTATTTAGCCCATTATTCATCAAGCCAGCTGCCTAAATCTTTTAGGATCAACACTGTTTGAGTTGTCTCCTCAGAAACACTGACATATTATTGCTGCCTTTCCTGAGCCATCTCAATGTGACAGTCAGCCCTCTAAGAAAACAAGCTGAAGTAATACTGCAAGTCATCAAATGTCTGGCCCAGCGCTCTCTCATCCCTGTTCTCCCCCTCCCTCCCTTCCACTGACACACCAGAGTTCTCTCTCTGTCTCTCTCTCATCCCTGTTCTCCCCCTCCCCCCCTTCCACTGACACACCAGAGTTCTCTCTCTGTCTCTCTCTCATCCCTGTTCTCCCCCTCCCTCCCTTCTACTGACACACCAGAGTTCTCTCTCTGTCTCTCTCTCATCCCTGTTCTCCCCCTCCCTCCCTTCTACTGACACACCAGAGTTCTCTCTCTGTCTCTCTCTCATCCCTGTTCTCCCCCTCCCTCCCTTCCACTGACACACCAGAGTTCTCTCTCACTCTCTCATCTTCTTCTCCCCCCCAAAAAAACACAGATTTTCCTAATCAACTACTATAATAGAAAATTCCATAATGTAATGCAATAATATGTTAAAACGAGAGCCTGTGTCTATGTGATGTCTTATCACATAGCCAACACACATCCACACCTGAATGAATGGCTAAAACACATGTCTATGATGAGGTATACCCATAAGCCTGAGAATGTTCATGCTAAAGAATGACAGATAGATTATCTCATGGCCTTTTTCCCTAAACACTTGTACATGTTTTTCCAGCTTGTGGGAATTCCTGTTCCTGGAGTGTATGGAGCCACCCAGACTGAGCTCTGGAAATACCGTGTCACTTAGACCTCGCCTTTAACTTTCACTTTATCACCTCCATTGGCACCAGGATATGAAGGCCACTCCTAAACAATTACACTTGCAAAATTAAACAGTCACAGAACTGAAATAATTTGGAATGATTTTATTTTCATGTCAGTGTGTTTCAAAACAAGACATGTTTTTCCAATACTACACAGACAGATGCATTTTTAATACGTATCTTGGAATATGGCTGGATTAATCAGATATTAAACCTGTTTATTGATTAAGGCAAGAATTCTTGGTTAAAGTATCCCAGTTTCACCACAATTGTCCTTCCAAAAACAACAAAAAGAAGACCCATCTTGATTTTCATGGTTCAAATCACTGTCTGCTGGAGGATTTGGACATCACTTAGCATTTGTATTCTCTGTTTTCTATGATGCTCTATATTCTATTTTGCATCCTTCTCCCTCCCTCCCTCTTTCACTCTCACTCTTTCTCTCTCTCCCGTTCTCTTCTTCTCTCACTCTACTCTCTTCACTATAAATCCTTTCAGGGGTTCTGGCAGCAGTTTCCTGCTCTTTCATCTGCCTCCCTTGTGGTAGGACCATTAGCCCGGCCGTACCTGCAAGTGTTTGGGAGGCAGCTGGCCCAGGACGCAGCACTGCAGTGGGGCTGTAGAGCCCAGAGGCTGGGCCTGGGACATGGGAACGCTGGCACCAAATACCAATGGGTAATTAGACCTTCGTTCAAGAGCAAATGTGGCAAGCATTAGACACAAAGCTCTTTCCGGTTCAAATCATATCTGCATCCTGGCCTTCCTCTTTTCCTTGGGAGTTCATTATTCTTTTCCTTTATTTTGTTTGCCCCCTTTTCTTCTTTCCTCTCTCAGATTAACCATTGACGATCACTTGGCTTATGTTTGTCATTTTGATGGAGGTATATTTTGGTGAAAGACAGTAGGAGGTCATTGAGCGTTATATTGTACATAAAAAATGTATGATTTTAATTTGTAAGGCTAACTTATTATTTTGTTGTCTTCCTTAAACCCAGTTACATCAAAAGCACAACAACTCACAAATGAAGACATCCTGTATCATTTATTTTTACCAAGGCAGAGGTCAGTCAGTCTATGTGACAGAAATGTAACCATCATCTGACATTTTGCCACAGAAACTACAGAATAAACAGAAGTGAGATACGGAATAGATCTAGTATGCGTCCTTTGGGGTAAGAGTTTACCCATGTTCAGATATGACTACATCCAAAAGAACATTTACTGTAACTGTGTCAATTGTTGGACCCAGTATCCCTGACCTGTACCTTTACTGATCAGAACATTATTATTTGCGCTGCACTGGAAAGATAGTCAGCAGGTGACATTTGTGACATTTCCTTTCGGTATGTGTTGAAAAAAATTACTGGTTGATAGTTTTTAGTTAATCTTTAATTTAATTATTATTTTTTTACGTATTATACACTTGAGCGACAAGATGTCCTTGGAACGTTGAATGACAATTCAAACTTCATATGTGACATCTGGATCTTCTTGTATATTTAGATGTCTGGGCCGTGAGAAAAAATGACATTATATGTTTCTCATCATTTAAGAGGGAAACTGTCAGGAGGCCTTTCTTGTTTTGTGGTGAACAGTGACATAACCCATAATTCCATTCAAACCACAATGGCCATTCATCAGAAGTCACTCCCTGACCTGTATAGTCTGTCTTGCAGAACATAGGCCTACTAGAGTAGCGCTAGCGTCACCACTTCAAAAGTAGTTTGTCAAAATTATACTTACGATTATACATCAAATTATACGCACTCATTCAAATTCTAGAAACAAATCAACACTGTCCTAATAAATTCTGAACATTTGTCTCAGGTGGAAAATGAAGAGTTTGAATGCTGTGTGAGTGAGTGCGTGGTCTGCCTACTGCCGTGGCCAGGCTAGAGGACCCGGCTTTTAGCACAGAGGGAGAAGCACTGAAGCCACATTAGCGTAAACAGGAACACAAAAGGAGAGGAGAGAGGAGTGGAATGGAAACCGGGGTTGTAAACAGGACCCCCCACTGAGGAATTTCAATTTCATATATCTAATTATCCCTGTTAGATGGAAGAACTGACAAAAAGCTTTCTTTGTTCACTCTTTCTTTCTCCCGCATCTCTGTCAATTAATTTCAGCAGACGAATATGACTAATTGTCTACTCCCCAGCTCTGGCCGTTATATAAATAGTAATTTGGCCCCCATTGGATGGGGGTGGTTCTGTGGGTATTCATGCATCAATTTATGATATTTGAACACAATGGGCTGTGCATAATTTCCGTTGATCATGTAAGCAGGCTAACACAACCTTGTTGTAGACATGGGCTTCTGAGCTTTTTGGAGCCTGCGGTCTTGTAGCCCAGACAATACCGCTGTACTTCCCTCTTTTGTATGAGGAGAGCATTATGTTTCTCATTTCTGTCACTGGAATTGCTTCTTTGTTTAGAGTGCTAATATTAGCATCATAATTAGACTGAAAGAAAGAGAGTGTTGCGATTCATGCAGATTTTCCAAAGTGCAGAGTGTGGAGGCCGGAATTCTAGACGAGGTATCAGTTACTGGTGTTTCATGAGGATCCAGTTCAATCAGGAATTTGCATGTTAAATGTTTGTTATCAAACCATTTTGTGTGCACGATAATTATACCGAAAAACGGAAACACACAGCTTCATTATCAGTAGTCATAAAAGCTCTCGATTCAGAATGTATCGTTCATAAATTCAGTGTAACTATCTCATGCAGCCATAGCGCTGAACACCAACGCTAGGCCTACACTTTTACAAAGTTTAAGTGACAGTTCTCACAGTTTGTAAGTTTGAAACTGCTCACATGTAAAGACTGTATTCACCCTTACAATAGGTGTAAACCAATTTTCCCGACAGCGTATTCAAAGCTTTCAGCTTGAGTTTGATTAAAAAGTGTCTTTGTTCAAAGTACTTGTGCTTTTTGCAAAGACTGTATAAACTTGGCACTTCATGGAACTGAACTCAAATTGCAAGGTCTGTGCTTATACTTAATGATTTAAAGTGATTGGTCTATAGCCAATGTTCTATTCGGGGTATATGTGTTATTATGCATATAAAAAAAGTATCAAGCAAGGAAGGCCGTGGTGACACATTCAATAGTGAATAGATGCTTTAAATTCACACATTTTAATTGGCAAAAACGCACTTGACAAATATCCTTGGCTGGCGTGATATTGGGAAGAGCAGCAAACTGAATTCAATGGATCCCTGTTCGAACTCATTCAAACAAAACACAACCTATACCAAACCAAGTCAGCTTACAGTAAGCCAACCAAAAGAAAGTAAACCAAAACCAAACCAAATCAAACAGAAAATCAACCAAACTGAACATGAATGTCCAACGCCAACCCATAGACTGTATGAGAGATTATAGCATTTCATTACCCACATTCCTTTTCTGTGTACTCTTGACCAGTTGCCATGGCGCTAGAGCTAACCACATTCATAACCTCTCTCTTGTGCTTTCTACTCCTCTGTCTCCTTTCTCTTTCTTTCTTGTCTCTCTGTTCCACTGCACTACTCATAAAGTTACTTTTTCTTTGTGTTTGCATGAGATCACCATTGAAGCTCCCAGAGTTATAAATAACCTTTGGACCCAGCATACAGTATGCATCAAACAGAAAGAGGATTTCCTGGGTCAACTCGTCACACCCTGATCTGTTTCACCTGTCTTTGTGCTTGTCTCCACCCCCTCCAGGTGTCGCCCATTTTCCTCATTATCCCCAGTGTATTTATACCTGTGTTCTCTGTTTGTCTGTTGCCAGTTCGTTGTTTCATCAAGCAATCCAGCAGTTTTTCCGTACTCCTTTCTGTCTCTAGTTCCTGTTGTCTAGCTTTCCCTGTTTTTGACCATTCTGCCTGTCCTGACCATGAGCCTGCCTGTCGTTCTTTACCTTGTCACACCACCCTGGATTACTGACCTCTGCTTGCCCTGAGCCTGCCGTTCTGTACCTTTCAGACTCTGCTCTGGACTACTGATCTCTGCCTGCCCTTGACCTGTCGTTTGCCTGCCCCCCTGTTTCTGTAACAAACTTTTGTTACAAAATGGTCTTTTCCTGCACCTTGACAACACTAAATCATTATGACATTATTTGTAAAAGAAAATTAGCATTTTTATATCAAACCAGACTCTTGCCTCACAGTGCAAATAATACTAAATATGACGTAGGTCAAATAAAGCAACTCAAACTTTATCATCTTGATGTTGTGTCGTTCCGGATGCTGACTAACATACAAAATTATCATAGCACAAAAATCTCACTTCGTAAACTGTTCACTTTTCAAAGCTAGTTTCTATACAGACATTTGCATTAGCACATCTACAGTCAAGAGTCTAAGTGCCAAAACAGAAGAAAAGAAAAAGAAAAAATGATTAGCATTTTAAGGATAAATAGTTCCAGGACAAGGGCTGTTAAGTTTGGAATTAACATGTAAACAGTTGGAAATGCCTTCCTCACCACCCCACCCCACACTCACCCCTGCCTCCTTTTTAAACCTTGATAAATATACATAAAGTCTCGCACAAAGACCGCCTTGTTCCTTTAATGGGACACCCCTTTAATGGAGAAATATTTCTTAGGATTATATCAGCATTCAGTTGCAAATTTTTTAGTTTTAATACTCAGTCATCTGTGGATAAGAGTATCATTTGAATTCAGAGGACACCTGGTGCCATGGGCTGGGCTATAGTGGGGGCTCGGAGCTGACCTGCTATCACTGCCAAGGCTGTTTTTCCCAGCCTTCCATTCCTCTGGCCTGACTGGCTGCTCCATTCAGCCTCCTGCCTGCCGTCTCAGTCTCTCCTCAGATACTGTAGAGCGCAGCCGCCCCAGCAGCACACTTGTAACTTTATTCTCCCACCTGAAAAAATAAGCTCTCTCTAAAAGATAAAGGGAAGGGAAATCATTTTGTCAATCTCCTCTTAGATTAGGCTCGGAGTAAGTTGAATGCTGGTTTAGAGTGTCAGTGGGAAGCAGAGAGAAAACTTAGAATTCAATACTATAAAAAAAGAAGATAAAATAACAGTGGCTCCGAGACCCTCTTTTGTTGATTTATTGTACATTAGCCACTAGGTTGTATGGAGAGCAGAGGGGTTGGGGGTTGGGGGAATGAGACAGGGCTATTTGGAGGAGGAGAAGAGAAGGGGGCAGGGGGCAACTATTCGTATGCGTCCCACATCCACCACACACAATAAGGCCTGTATTGCGTTTTGCAAATTTATACCCAGGATGTTGGTTTTAGAGTGTTTCCCTGAAAAAAAGGAGACTTTTTTTTCTCCAAGTAAGTGTCTGCTTTCATGAGCAAGAGTGATTGAGGCACACAAACAAACCTTTGTTTCCCCCAGCTCACAGATGCAAGGCCCAGGCACTGGCTCTCGCTCCGCCCCAACACACATTTGCACTTTTTGTTTTGAGTAAAACACAGGACTGTACGAAGAAAAATTAAACAAGCTAATACTTTCAGATTGAATGCTCCCTATAATCTTTTGAGATTTTCTCAGGATTTGAACAGCTTTCATCGTTTCTTAACAGGTTTCTTGACTCTAATAAAAGAATAATACCAATTTTATAATATTGTACAAAATAATATTGTAATATTTCTTGAAAATGAACAAGTAAATAAGAAGTGTCATCACTTTACCGTGATCCATCAAATATAAAAAAATGTAAAACAACATTTACAAATTATTTCGATTGTGAGCACATTATCCCCATCACATCATGAATTAAATTAAATGTTGAATTTATGTGAGAGGAAAATACATATACTGTATCTGCCTCCATACTGTTCAAAACACCAAACCTGACTAATATTAACAGAAGAGAGCTGTTTGGCTATTTTCTCATCACTACAGGTAGCATAACTGTACACTGATTGGATAGCAAATTGGATAGCAGGGTTTTGAGCCTATGACAGTGTGAAACAGATTCTCATTCACTTTTAGCAGCAAATGCTTCCTTAAATACACCCCCTCTGGTAAACTACAATTCAAAAGGTCACATGGGGCTTATTCTTGGTGGCTGTGAGATTTACCTGTAGGATTGCTCATGATTGCTCAATCCACAATGGAATGCAAACAGCCAAATGCAAGTTGTTTCTAAGAGACAAGGTTAAAGGAGAAATTGACAAACAGATCAGATCAGCCTCCCCCCTGTGTGAGGCTGGGGCTTTTGACGGAGGCAATTATTCATGTCCCTCCCACAGCCACAAATGAAGAGCCCAGCTGACTTCCGCCGACCACCCACCCATCTTCCGCTGCCAAGAAACCTCAAGTACCAGCAAAATACAATCCCCTGATTATCTCGACTGTGTGTTTTCTGTTACACACTGAATGGAACACTTTAAAAAAGCTAAATTATCGCCTAATGAAATAATCTTTTAATTGAGTGTGTGCCTTAGGCCGGATAGTGAATATAGATGTTTTTAATGACAATTACACTCTTAGAAAAAAAAGGTGCTATCTAGAACCTAAAAGCGTTCTTTGGCTGTCCCCATAGGAGAACGAGAACCCTTTGAAGAAATTTGGTTCCAGGTATAACAATTTTGGTACCATGTAGAACCCTTTCCACAGATGGTTTTACATGGAACCCAAAATGGTTTTACCTGGAGCTAAAAAGGGGTATCTTATGGGGACAGCTGAATAACCCTTTATCTAAGGGTGTAGTTACACATGAATATACAGTATATAAACAGAAAACATCCGGCTAAAGACATATGTGAGGTCACTAGACAGTACATGCAATATAGCAGATCAATGCATGTTTCCATCAGTGTAGTTTAATAATTAGTCTAATAATTCCACTGTCGACATGTGCCCCTGTGAAAAACAGGAGCGGGGAAAATGTACACACTGGGATGTTTGCATAAATCTGCCATTTCATTCGCGGGGAGAGTGGTGGGGGAATTCTACGACTCAGATGTGTGTGATTGGCGGTTCCCTTGGCTCTCTGGGTTAGAGAGTTCAGAGAAAAGCCGATTATTACTCTCCCTCAGGTCAAGGCTTCATAAATAAACGCTAGAGCGCCCCGGGCTCTGTGTGTTAGTATGATTAACATATCATACAGCCTATCGACAGGGCACTTATCATATTACAGCAGCGGCCACCCCTCGGAACACGCTGAGGTTACATGTACAAGGCGACTGAGCATACATCTCTGTTCATTAGACCGCTCCGCTGGGACTGAATGAATCATATCAGCACGTGGTTATGGCAGGCAGGGCGGCCGTTTTGCCTCCGCAGAGGAGATGTTAAGAGGGGTATTTAATAAAGCTGGAAAGGGTTATGAGTCGGCTTCTGTGGTGAGGGAAAAGAGGGAGAACGGAGGAGAAAGGGAAGAATACAGATGACGGAATAGAAAATAACAACAGCATGAAAAGAGAGAGAGTAAGTGTAAGAATAGGTTTAAAAGACATCTACAGAGAAAGTCGTTGGGGATTTGACAAAATAAATCAAATCAAATTTTATTTGTCACATACACATGGTTAGCAGATGTTAATGCGAGTGTAGCGAAATGCTTGTGCTTCTAGTTCCGACCATGCAGTAGTATCTAACAAGTAATCTAACAAATTCACAACAACTACCTTATACACACAAGAGTAAAGGAATGAATACGAGTATGTACATATAAATATATGGATGAGCGATGGCTGACCGGCGTAGGCAAGATGCAGTAGATGGTATGAAGTACAGTATATACATATGAGATGAGTAATGTAGGATATGTAAACATTATATAAATGGCATCGTTTAAAGTGGCTAGTGATACATTTATTTCATCCAATTATAATTATTAAAGTGGCTAGAGATTTGAGTCGATGGCCCGAACGGCATAGGCAAGATTCAGTAGATGGTTTAGAGTACAGTGTATACATTTGATATGAGTAATGTCGGATATGTAAACATTATATACAAAATTGTTTAAAGTGGCTAGAGATTTAAGTCAGTATGTTGGCAGCAGCCACTCAATGTTAGTGATGGCTGTTTAACAGTCTGATGGCCTTGAGTAGAGGGATAGGGAAGGATAAGGCATAGTGAGTGATACCTAGAGAGAAACTACCAAGTTTGAGAGAGGGCTCAGGGGACTGCAGTTAAAAACGTCAAATTTAAAACTTTTCAATGGCTGATTAAAAATAAACTGCCGATTTAGTAGTGCGTCTCAAAACTGCACAGTGGTGTGAAAATAGACCGGGCTCTCAGACACGCTGCTCAGATTTCAATTTAGGGAAGTCTTTGCTCCTCAGTTACACATACGTTTGCTCCACTCACAGACCAGGGGCCACAATTAACGCCTAACCACTCTGACCGGGGGCGAGAGCGCAAAATGATATCTCCTTCTAAGCTCCTCTAAGCCAGCAGAGCCAGAGTAGTGAGCAGAGTCTCCCTAGTCAAGCATGGACTCTCTTAGGTGGACCACAGCCTGGCTAGGATGCCTTTCATCCACTACTAAAGAACTCTACCAAGGAAATTAGGGTTCTTGGTGGCTGGGCAATGGGATAATATGAGTGTACATCATGCAAAAGTGGAATATTGGCAGACTGTTTTTCCTGTCATGCTTCGCGTTGGGAGAGCAAAGCTGGGATCAGTGTGAAAGCCATGTCCACCAGGCTAATCACATTCAACTCTGGTCCTAGATCTGCTAGGACACTAGTGACAGGGAGGAGCGCCACAGCTAAACATTAGAAGTATCATGGACAGATCCAGGCAAGTTTAGAACTACCACTGTAAGTCCACAGGAGGAGACGTGTCAATGCTCACCTTTGCTATGACCTAATTATAAAGTATTTGTGTTTTCTAAACAAGGCTTTTAACTTAAGCATAGGTGTTGTCTTCACTACAGTGATTCCAATTAATTTCACTGAACAATTAACTACACCTGTTTATTTGATTCTATGTTCTCTGCTCTATATCTATGTAGGCCTATATTTCACTATCTACGGGTGTGAGTGTTGAATGTGAGTGTTGTCATCCACTGCCACCCCTGAACCCCTCCCCCCTTGCAAATTAGAACTTCACACACGTAGCGGCAAGCTGCCTGGTGCTCTATGATTTCACACGACCAATTAAGAGCCTCTTGGCAGTTGTGTGAACAGTTTCATTAGAGGAGATAATATTGCAAAGTGAAATGATAAGCAATCATTATGATGAATGCCCAGACATTACATTCCCTCGTTAATGAGGTGTAAATGATCTCATTATTTTTTTGAAAGACTACAGATTAGATTAAAGTGGAGTGGACAGCGCTCCTCCGTGTTCAGACAACTTAGTGTTAATTAGGCCCAATCTCCAGGAGCAAATGAGCCGCAACCCTTTGGTAAACAATTAGGCTTGCATAGCTCAAGGCAAGATGGACAGGGATGGGCAATTGAATGGATGCATAGCTAGGCGTCGAAGCCAAGTTGCAAACTGCATCTGATTCATTTTTCAATATCCGTGTGAAATGAGATGGTCGTCCTTTCCTTTTTCCATTACTGTGTAAAACTTGACAACCTCTTGTACTAGTAAGGCCGTTTACAATAGTGAATGTATGGTCAAACACATCAATATTAATTCCAACCAATGCAGAAAGGTCTGGTTTTGACAAATCAAAGGTACATTTCCTGTATTAGTCTTACTGTCACACTCTGATCTGTTTCACTTGTCCTTGTGCTTGTCTCCACCCCCCTCCAGGTGTCACCCATCTTCCCCATTATCCCCTGGGTACTTAAACCTGTGTTTTCTGTCTGTTTGTGCCAATTCGTCTTGTATGTTCCAAGTCAACCAGCGTGTTTTTCCTGTGCTCCTGCCTTTTCTATTCTCTTTTTTTTTCTAGTCCTCCTGGTTTTGACCCTTGCCTGTTTTCTGGACTCTGTACCCGCCTGCCTGACCATTCTGCCTTCCCTGACCTCGAGCCTGCCTGCCACACTGTATCTCCTGGACTCTGAACTGGTTAGGACCTTTTGCCTGTCCATGACCATTCTCTTGCCTACCCCTTTTGGATTTAATAAATATCAGACTCAAGCCATCTGCCTCCCATGTCTGCATCTGGGTCTCGCCTTGTGCCCTTATACTTACTGTATACCAACTCTGCTATGATAGTTATCTTTCTCAGAACTGAGAATGAACACTGTACCAATAGAGCTAATGCCATTCAGGGTTTCCTCCATGGGTAAGAGAGCAGCTTACTGTGTAATGCACCTGTTTCCGAGTCTCTATATGAAAACCTTCTGGAAAAAGTTAAGCTCACAATTTTACCCTGCACCTGCTTTCAAGGTCACAAAGAAAGCCGACTTCAGGAGCTTCAGAAGATTCATGAGGGTTTTGTTTATATACTTTCAAATTATGAGGAAAAATAAAGACATTAAAAAACAGCTTATTCCAGTGTAAAATGATTTTGTCACCTTGTATATTCTCATTGAGAATAACCATTTTCCTATACACTAATCTAACAAAGACAAGTGCAATTTTGTTATTTATTTGTATTATATATTAAGTTTCAGTGCTCGCGCTGCTCGTGATGCTTATATATTATCTTTAGAATTGTAATATACACTGAGTACGCCAAAACATAGGAACACCTTCCTAATATTGAGTTGCACCCACCCGGGGGCGTGGACTCTACAAGGTGTCGGAAGCGTTCCACAGGGATGCTGGCCCATGATGACTCCAATGCTTCCCACAGTTGTGTCAAGTTGGCTGGATGCCCTTTCGGTGGTGAAACATTCTTGGTACACTGCGTTGCATTTCTTGACACAAACCGGTGCGCCTGGCCACTACTACCACATCCAATTCAAAGGCACTCACATTTTTTGTCTTGCCCATTCACCCTCTAAATGCCACAAACACAATCCATGTATCAATTGTCTCAAAGCTTAAAAATCCTTCTTTAACCTCTCTCCTCCCCTTGATCCACACTGATTGAAGTAGATTTAACAAGTGACATCAAGGGATCATAGCTCTCACCTGTTCAGTCTGTCATGGAAAGAACAGGTGTTCCTAATGTTTTGTATGAGTGTATGTTCACACACACACACACACACATATATTGATTGGTCTGTTTGTGTTGAGAGCGAAAAGCATAAGCGTTTGTGAATTAAAGAAGGGGGGACAATATTGCTGTCTCTCCCACAGATGGCTAAACCTGCCACAAAGGGACATGTCTGTCTCCAACACAATTGATGTCATGCTCCCCTTTCCTCTGATAGATGTGCTTAGATTATGAGAAGAAAAGCATTTGTGTAATCCTTCTTCCAATGGAGTTATGTTTTACAGACGCCTGGCCCTTATCGGTGATTGATAACGCTTAACTCAAAAACATATTTAAGCATTAGGAACGTCAATATTTTGCCGGCAACTGAAGGTGACCCTTGGCTCCTCTGTTTGCTGTCCGCGCAGAGGGGTTTGATGGTAAATTTGTAAGGGTGGTTATGTGGGGAGGCTATTATGGATTTGCTATCTTGGCCTGAAGTGTTTGCGGCTGATTATGTGATTAAATCAATAATAATTTCTGTTTGGGCTCCTTGGCTCCTCTGCTTCATATTCTTTTTCCTGTGTAGCTGAGCGGAACGGCCAGGGAAAGTACACACACACACCAGCAGAGGCACACAGACACGCACACACATGAACGAACCACAAGGCTATTCAATTTAAACAGGGGGAATCTGTAAACAACTCTAAAAACAGATGGTTTGGACAGAAAGGAAATGTTTTATATGACAATTTTAACAGTTACTCTGAACCAAATCAAACTGATTTGCCCTTATAGTAATGAAGATATTTCAAATATCTAAAGTGACAAAATGAATATTCAGTCTGACAAAGCACCGGATTGAAGAAGTGACTGTCTGGGAATGGTTTGGACCTGGTCCAAAAGTGAAATGTTGAATTTACATTCTATCAATATAATATTTCAATATACATGGTTAATTTCTAGTTGAAAACTCAGCCAAAATGTGATGTTTAATATATGTAGATGTTTTGCCTTTGCCTGGTGGGTAGGCCTTAGTAACACAGATCAACCATATGCCCTAGTGGTGACAAATCCTAAGGTCGTGTTCCCCTGCTCAGAACATTGCGTGCATCAACCAAAGGTTGCGTGCCACTTCATCTACTGTGTCATTGACTGACAGATTGCTATAACATATGATATGACTAGCTGATACGTAAAATACTTATCCAGGCATTGAAGATCTGGCAGAGGAACGCGCCTTAAGGCTGCGTTTAAAACAGGCAGCCCAATCCTGATATTTTTTCCACTAATTGGTATTTTGGCTAATTACGTCAGAACTTCTCACATCAGAACTGATCTGATTGGTCAAAAGACCAATTATACGCCTTTCAAACAACTTTATTGCTAGCAACAAAGCCTATACGTTTATTTCCACCAACCAACCTAGTCTTGATTTCTGTAATATGTTTAAAAGTCCCGCTTGCCCCTCAATAAAAATGTCCCCTTTCATCTTATCGGCATTAGCACTCATTAAATCATGAACATACCATTGTTGTTCTCTGACATCAAACTTGTCCTTGTCATTATGAAAAAGTAGAAACAAAATGTGCAGCTTGCATGCAGCAACTTGGTCCAAAAATCTATGTTACCTGCTAAAATTTTTTGCAGCAACAAAAAAAGCATCCGTTTAGGATATATAAATCTAGCACGCCAGGCAACTAAATGCAACTTTCTAGACATTGTTTTGGTTTGTTGTTAGCTTGTTAGTTAAAGTGAAACTGATTTAAATCTGATCATATACACCCCCAGGAAGAATATAACAAAAAATATATATTTTCTGACAAGCGAGCACTTAATAAATTTAAAGAATGTTTGGGAATGATGTATAGTAAGATATTTGTGAAAATTCTATAGCAATATAGAGTGGGAAAGACGCTGTGCATTTGGACAATTAATAGACACTGCAGTAAACACAACCTAATAAAAACATCTGTCTTGTCCAGCACCGGAGTCTACGCAGACAGGTGCGCCATAGCCAATCAGCGCTACAGTAAGCCATTTGCCACATGGGCCTGCCATCGTTCACTTTGAACTGGACTGTGTGTCACGCCCTGATCTGTTCCACCTGTTCCTGTGATTGTCTCCACCCCCTCCAGGTGTCGCTTATTTTCCCCAGTGTATTTATCCCTGTGTTTCCTGTCTCTCTGTGCCAGTTCGTCTTGAATGTTAGTCAAGTCAACCAGTGTGTTTTTCCCCGTATTCCTTTTGCTATTCTCATTTTGATAGTCTTCCTGGTTTTGACCCCTGCCTCATACTGGACTACATTCCCGCCTGCCTGCCTTGACCTTGATTCTGCCTGCCCTTCGGTACCTTCTGTACTCTGAACTGGTTTTGACCTTTTTGCCTGTCCACGACCATTCTCTTGCCTTACCCTATTGGATTAATAAATATTGTAAGACTCCAACCATCTGCCTCCTGTGTCTGTATCTGGGTCTTGCCTTGTGTCATGATAATGTGTGTTTACATGCAGTAGCAACAGCACGATTTTAGATCATTAAAGCGCATTCGCCAAAAGCCATAAAATAATTGTAGCCTGCTCCTCCTTCTGTCCCAACCCACATTTGACAACTGAATGGGACCTTGCCTGCCTACCCGCCCATTTAATTGATGCTAAATGCCTTTGGTTGACAACAGGAGATGTGCTAACTATGGATAGCAGTCGTTCAAGTTCAGCATAGCGATTCACATTTTTTGCTATCTAACCAAATGACACCTACATCTCTAGCTGTAGCCACTGAAAAAGTTGGTCACTCACCCACTCCTCCAATGACATGACATCCTCCTAGCAGCTAGCTATCTAACATTAGACTCCGTGTTTTTAGCTTGCTAAATGAATAATGAATCGCTTATTTGTCCATGCCAAGTTTCACTGCTGTATGGTGCACTCAATGTATTGTACTGTAGTTGAGTAGCCAGTCTAGTCTACTGCTCAATTGTTGCTGTAAATAGGCCTACATGTTTCTCCTTTGCATGGGGTTTTGATGCAGGTTTAGTTTTTTGTGGTTATTCATGGTCAAGGTTTAAAAACTAAAGTCATACTGCAACATTTTAGTAGCCTAGCTAGGACTGTGGCATGTCTATACACTTTCCCTTTGCTGCAAGCTGTAAACGGGACACAAAAGCAGCACAATTGAAGTTTAATTCACAGATTCCAGCGCATCAGGCTGTAATTTCATAAAGTAGTTAACTTTTGACTCATTTATACTCGCTTGTGTGTGTCCTGTTGCCTATTGTCCTTAGTAATTTACACCAGCGTATAAATCCTTTATCTTAACCTTTTTGACAACCAAGATGACATTTTCTGTAGGCTACAGCAATGACCCATTGGAACTGAAACTTGGCATGGACATTTAGCCTACAACACTTTTAAACTTTCGGTCTGTGCGATTAGTGATGATATAATACAGCACACTGGCTGGCTCCTGTGTGTGTGTGGCAATGCACTGGTGTTTGGCAGGCAGCACGTTGGCAGTGCTTTCTGTGACTTGTAGTGCGCAAACGCGGGTGGTATGGTAGGGGGCCAAAATGATTTGACAACCCAAATCATTGTATGGGCTGGATAGAAATCTGTCATGCCTTGTGTTTGACACACGTGCTAGCCTATTACCCATGCTATGATTGACTTGTGATAATTTCCCCTGGCTAGTTTGATTGTATTGAACTTCTCAGCCTTAGTTACAACCGTTTTTGTTCAAAATATTGAAACAGTGCATCAAATTGGTGGAGGTAGCAAACAATGTACCAGGACAGCTTTGATTTACAACCTGATAGCAATAATTTTTGGACTATCAAGAAATGTATTGGTGAATTATATTGAACTGCATCCATCTATTTTGCCTTAGTCTACATCATGGATTTATTTTGTCAAATTGAACCTATTTTTAAAACCTCAAGTTGGTTTTGAAGCACAAAATGGGAATTAATTTGATATTATGATTGTCTGTTCTTTTCATATGTGCAAAGTAGTTAAAACGCTGTCAGTTCCACTATTATCTCATATAATTACAATATCTGACAACGTTTTGAATTTAACTGTAGTCTCTCTCTCTCTCGCTCTGTCTCGGCTAGAGTTTGGTGCTGAGCTGTGCCAACCACTTCTCAGGAACCACAAGTGCTCCCCTTTCTGGCATTGCCAGCTCTTGTGTCTAGACTACAGGAAATGCAAAATTAAGTTTGTTTACAACCAACAGGAACTTGAACCAGAAGCTGTTATGTGATTTAAGAGTGCTACACAGTGTGTGTGGTGGTTCAACCCCAATAGATTTGGCTGTGATCGACTAGAAATAGAATAACCACATCAGCTTAGTACCAGCAGTATGAGAGGCAAAATACTGTATTGTGGGATACATCTAGAGCATATTGCAGAATATAAATTGGTCGTAGAATCATAACTCTATTCTGGCGAGCAACAAGTCATGTAAAAGTCCCTAATTCGAAGACGGTTCTCGAGAAAAAACATCAATTTATTGTATGTTAGTAAGATTACGATACACTGTTATTATCAGACAGACACAATAAATAAATAATCATGACACAAAGCCATTGTTTTGATGAACATTTTTACAGTGTAGAGATTAGGGTTACGGTAAGGACAGCACATCTGTCCTTACCGTAATGAACGCATGACTCTTGTCAGTGAAAGCTTAGTGTGTGCGCGCGCGCGCGTGTGTGTGCATATTTGTTCTGGGTTAGCTCAGACGCCAGCGAGATTCCCTCAGCACCCTCTTAAATCCATACCCAATAAAAATCAGCGCCGTCTCGAAAAACAAAAGCCAGGGAAACATCTGTAAAACATTGATTTTGCAGATTGCAAACCAACTGCATACCTAATGAGAAAATAAATCATTTTTGATTAATTAACCTAAAATTTGAGAATCCAAACAGCCACAAGGGAGATGACAAGCCCAACAGGCGTGATCGGTAGGTAGGCCATAGCTAGTGTTCACATGTCCCTGCTGGTTTCAGCTCCACCGGCTGAGGAGAGCTTTTATACAAGCTGGTAGTCCTAGTTTACTTCTCCATTCAACAATACTACACAAACATGCTTCTCCTGTACTCATTAGAATAAACATGCATACTGTTCCTGTTATAATTAGTATGACAAAGCATACTCTTGTCATATGTTTTACACTGATGATGCCAGGAGCGAGAGCAGGCTGAATTATGTCGCCAACACAAGCAAGCATCTTTTCCCCCTACATCATGTAATGCCGTCAACAAACATATTTAGCAAATCTGGATGAAATACCAGGGATAAAACTGATGTGAGATTGTCCACCAAAACACTGCTTACTCTGTCTCACACACCTCACATACAGAAACAGACACACACAGCTCCAGGCTTTTCTCATCGACACACACCAGAGAGATGTAAGCAAATACACACCAGGACTCCGGGAAGGTGCTGAGAGCTGAGTTTAGTTGCATTCACAGCACAGCTGGTTCACCAAGGCTGAAAAAAAAAAAGTAGAGTGTTTATTTGTCCAAGTGTTTTTTTTTACGCTGTAGAGACAGTGGTTTGACAGATCTGCTTGAACGGAATCATAGCAGGATACGGCTGAAGGAGCGTGGGAAATGTCTAATTTTGTATTTATTTTTCATTTGGTTTATTACTGTTTTTGATCTGTCACATTTAATTATTATAGCATAATTTAGTTTTTACATGTATAGATTGTTCCCCCTTTGAAAGCATAATCACTGTACATTAAAAGAGAGCCAGGATGCTAGGCAGACGACCTCCTAGCCTGTGATGGTCAGACAGTGGGTCATTGTAATGCTGTTCAGAATCACAACAGAGATTTATGGTCACAGTTCCCAGAATGCAATGTCACTCTGTCACCCCCTCATCAATCTACTCTCTCTCTTTCGCTCTCCTTCTCTCAGGATATTACCCTGGGCATGAGACTGAATAATTTTTGATGCCCAACTTTCTGAAAGATCAATAATATGAAATATTTAATATAAATAACTCAGTTTAAACTTTTCCATAGATTTGTACAAGTCAAACGTCACAACTCCGTTTGTGCCCCCTCCCAGAAAGATCCTTGGGCAAAAATGTTTAAATCATAAGTACCTTCATTTATAGTCATGCAGAGACATGAATGTCTTACCTAAATTCAATAGTCCTTTTTATATGCCGAACATTTTATATAAAGGCAATTTTATGATGGGCCAAGGAAGCTGTTCTTGGATTGGACATCTCTGTAAACCCTTGCTTGTCAAAACAAAAAATATAAAAGAGAGGATGCTGAGCTACTAGGATGTTCTGGCACCTTATGGTAACAAAACTAAATTCAAATCATGGAAAGAGATACTTGGAGGCCCTGTGTCCGCAAAAGACAGAAAACCAAGCTGTACCTAAATCTCTGTTTTTGTGTGTCAAAGGAAACAAATTGTTCTACAAGTCATGGACATGTCTTCTCTCAACCTCCTACAACTGGAGACACTGTGTAATTGTTTTTGGCACAACAGTGTTTAAAATACAGAAGAAATGTGTTTAATCAACGTTGTTTCCAAGTCATATCAACAAAAACATTTAATGCGATGCAGTTGAATCAATGTCGGAAACTGATTGAATTTGCAAAAAGTCATCAACATAAGGTATTTTAGTATTTTTTTTACCCAAGTTTGAACCTAAATCCAATGGCATGGTGAAAGCTCAACTAACTGTAAATCTAAACTAGACGTTGAACTGACATCTGTGCCTAGTGAGTAGTGTAGGAAACATAACGCTGCCTCCAAAACTGGTGAGATGTCTCTAACATTTACATTTTGACATCTCCACTTTCCAAGCATATTTAAAGAGTTGCTTAATGGTCAGATGTACTCTTATTGTGCTACTGTCCTCTTACAGTTGGCACAATGTTGCTTCAGACTGACAGTGTGTCTAATTTGCTACGAACACAAATAAGTACACAATACACATCAAATCAAACCAACACAGCATTCCTCTTTCTCCTCACTCGTAAACTGTTATCTTAACGAGACATGTCCCATGATCTGCACACTGAGATATTGAACGTCATTAATTGGCTTCCTTTCCTAATTTACAAGGGGTGACGTGTCCTTTTGAAAATGTAAAGAAAAAGAGAAACGTAAATCCCTTTGATGAATGTGGCTTCTGAATCACACATTCCCATGACAACCGGGGCAGCTTGCCATGATATTGAGAGGCTGTGAGGGGTGACATAAGTGGCATTCTCACAGTCTAGATCACACCAATGCATCATTTCCTGGAGTTGGGCCTGAAACTCATACATACAACCAACTTTTTTATCTGTCTTTTAACCTCTTTTCTTCTCTCTGTGTGTCATTCCTTCTCCCTCTCTTTGTTTCTCTCTCTCTCTATCTCTCAATTTTTTGGGGACAATAGTTTGTTGAGAGCGGACCTACACAAACAAATGGAGAGCAAAGGGAGAATCCAGTGAAAGAAGACTATGATGTTAGGATATAAAATGATAAAGGGAAGGTAGAAGTAATCAATAATAGGAGGATATTATATTTAGATACATACTGTAAGTTTGATGAGATCTCCATGTCGGAACCGTACTAATTTCCTCTATTACTCCATGTCTCCACATAACCTTGAACGCCTGCATGGGTCACACCCTTTCATCATGGTAAATGGAACAAACAAAATAAATATTCTTTCAAACTGCATCAGAATGTATGAACATCAAAATAAAAAAAAAAATACCGGTAATTTCCCATAATGACCAAGCAAACGGAAGCTCAGAAACATAGCAGATGCTTTCACATGACATTCCACAGCTGGATCCAGTGGACATAGCTACCGGCTAGAAAAAGAGCCTGTATACAACCAGAAATGTTTTTGAAGTGGATACTGGACCAGTGTGTTGATTTTTTATGGAGTTTATGGTGTCGGGGCAAAGCAGAAGAAACATGTTGGTTCTACATTCATTGACATTGGACAAATAAATTAATCTTCTTCATGGATATTTCAAATTGGAATGTATTTATTTATCAAAAACAATACTTTGTTAATTTATCCTAATACAATATTCTATAAGTTGTAACAAGTATAATTTACAAGCTAGCACATTTTATTATAACTTATTAGGTGTTCACAGCAAAGCTGTGAAACCTAAGGACTTTATTGAATTTAATGTTTTCAAATAACCTCAAGCATAGATTGGTAACAAAAAATTAATACATTGGCACACTGATTGAGAGGCTATGCCTGGTTCCCAAATTGATGACGTACTGTGCGTCATCAATTTTGGGCACCAGTCTCTCCCCACACAGAATTTAGAGGCCATGAGTAAATTGGTCCAAAATAATGGCACTGATTGGCCTATAGGGGCGTTACTATAAGCAGTCTTACTTAAACACTCATATCTGTCACCCCATTTGACCTAGAGACTTGAAACTTTGCATGTAGGTGTCTTTCCTCGTGCTGAATAAATGTGCTTCAATGGTCCGTCAGGATAGATTTTCCTCCACCTTGGACATTTTAGAAAACCTATGATTCACGAGAATACGTTTTTCATAAGTCCAAATAACACACATTCTGTATGTAGGCCCCCTGGTACATCTCTTAACTTAGTTTGAGAAGGCTAAGGGATTGGTTAAGAGATGGCTGATTTTACATGTCCATTTAAATCCTATGTAAATCCACTTAACAATGGCCTATCAACTTGAAACATTTTAGGGTCATTAAAGACATTACTATAATGACCCATTTTAAGATTGGCTTTGTTTTTTGTTGAGGAAACAATTAACAATTCACTCTTTTGACTATAACGCTAATGCTAAAAATAATTATAAAAAGTCTTCTCATGGACTAAAAGTCAGATTCTCTCCAAATATAGTCTTTGGACTCATAATAGTCCCTAAAGAGTTTGATAAAATAACGTGGATGCATATTATCACATATGCTAAAATATGCAAACAAATACCTATTCTTTCCATGGACCAAATGGCACCAACTTTGGATTGTAGGCCCATGGTACATGTCTTAGTTTGAGAGAAGCTAAGGGATTGGTCAATTTCTTTTTGATTTTACATGTCCATTTAAACCACTCTAAATCCACTCCACATGGGCCTATCAACTTGAAACGTGTAATCGCTATCATGGATGTCCCTAAGATGAACCACACTTAATTTGGTATTGATATCTCAAAAACAAGGTAACCAATCTTTGCATATGCAATGCTAATGCTCAAAATCATCTGCAATCATCTTCTCCTCATGGACCATATGTCAGATTCACTCCAGATTTTGTATTTAGACTCATTACATCACTTTTGAATGATTTTGAGAAATATATTTTTTCTGTATTCAAAGATGCCAGCACTGTCCCTATAGATGCACGTTTGCATATATTCTAATTCTAAAAATACTTAAAAAAAAATGTCTCATGAACAATACATCTGATTTAATCCAGATTTGGTATACACACTCAATGAATTAGCCTCTAATGAATATGAGAATGATTACTTGCTGCATTTAACCTGTTAGGGCCCAGGGGCAGTGTTCGGAGATTCAGAGAGTCTGGCGTGCCCAAAGTAAAATGCTTGTTACTCAGGCCCAGAAACTAGGATATGCACAGTAGTATTAGATAGAAAACACTCTGAAGTTTCTAAAACTGTTAAAAATAATGTCTGTGAGTATAACAGAACTGATTTGGCAGGTAAAAACCCTAGGAAAACGGGATTTTGTGATGTCACATTTTTTCCTTTCTACATGCTATTCAATACTGAGGGGGATTTAGCTCCCAGATTGCATTTCCTACGGCATCCACTAGATGTCAACAGTCTTTTGACAAGATTTCAGGCTTGCTTTTTGAAAAACCAATGAGTAATAGCTGTTTTTCCCACTGTACTGTTTGGAGCTCGTGATTGAGTGCGCACGCTTCGTTTTTTTCCTTTTCTATTGAGCAGGTTATTTTCCGTTTTAAATATTATCGTTTATTTACATATTAGGGTACGTGAGGATTGATTAGAACGTTGTTTGGACAAAGTTTATAGGTATCTTTTTTCTGTATGTATGTTGACTGGAGTGGAACGGTGGATTACTGAACAAATGGAGCTTTTGGGATATAAAGAGGGACTTTATCGAACAAAAAAAATACAATTTGTTGTGTAGCTGAGACCCTTTGGATTGCCATCAGAGGAAGATCTTCAAAAGGAAGTGATTTATTTTACCGCTATTTGTTAGTTTTGTGACACCTGTGCTGGTTATGATATTATGCTAATGCAAGTATGTGGTGCGCTGTCCTCAGACAATCAAATGCTATGCTTTCGCCGTAAAGCCTTTTTTGAAATCTGACAACGCTGTGAGATTACAAAGATTCTAAGCTTTTGAATGGTGTGCAACACTTGTATTTTCATAATTTGAATTTGGCGCTCTGCATTTCACCGGATGTTGTCGCAGGTGGGGCGTCTGTGCCCCAAGGATCCCAGTCAGCCACACTGCACCATGTTACACCAGGGCTATAAGAACTGAACCGATGGACATGGGGCCATGAAATTTGGTATGTAAACTTTATCTATGTCCTTACAAGCTGTGTGAACATAAAGTCACTGCAACCTTAGATGACTGCACCAGACCATTTGGCGGCACTATAGATGTCATTGGCACCAGCGGCACCATATGATTCTAGAGAATTAACTATTATTCAAGAGGACCTTGTCTCATGCAACTTAATGCTAGATTTAAATTATGAAGATGAACAATGTCAAATAGTTCATATATCTTAACATTGGTCAAATTGACCCCAGAATTGGTATATAAAGTCAATACATTAAGTACTGACTTTAAGAATAATGACCTGCTGCATTCAAATATCACCAACCTAAAGCACTCAACTTAACTTGCTTCATCCTTGTGGTATTAAGAGATAAACATGGTAATGTTTTCACTAATTGCACATAAAGGAAGATAGTTCCAACCCGAGAGTGCTTGCTTTGCTATGCAACTGATCCTGTGTCCTTTCTGTCATCCTTTTAATTCCATTCATCGCTGCTATGTTTTGAATTCTTATCTATAATAATGTGCATTATCATGTTGACATATTCGGGGACAGACTGTACATCAATAATAGAAATAGTGCTGATGAAACTGTGGGGACAACGCCTAGCATTCCCTTTTTCTCTGAAATACTGTTGTGACAATAACATATTATAATGTTGTTATAACTATATTAGAAACTTTCCACAACATGTTATACATTATTGTATCATCCCTGTCATAGACAGGCCTTGTAAATAAGAATTTGTTCTAAACTGACTTGCCTAGATAAATAAAGGTTAAATAAAAAAAAAAAGAGGTGGTGGAAAAAAGGGGAAATGGAAGAATCTGTCAATCATATTAAATAAAGGCAATCAGGTATGGTCTAGACAGACATCTTTAAAAAAATCTGAATACTGTAGGTCGTAAGGCGTTGGAGACACTTACTTAAAAAAAATAATCGCATACATAAAATAAAATTGTGGACCTCATTGAAATTGTGTTTTCATGGATTTCAGCAAACAGCCAATAAAATCTAATTTTATGTATACATAAAAGAAAATGGAAGAAGAAAATACAAACTGCTGTGGTAGGTGACAATGAAAGGTTATGGTTGGAAAGAACTCCCTTCGTACGATACAGCTGTAATTATATGTTTGCTGTCTGTGTCCCATATCCTTCAGGTTGTGTGATGTCTGCCTCTTCTTATTTACAATCTCAATAACATCACCTTGGAAACACAGTTGTCGTGATGGATGGGGACGCTCTGCATAAACCTCTCTCCAATTCAGGCGCCAACTCTCCCAAAAAGCGAAGAAAAATTAAACAAGAAATTTAAAAAATATATTTTTTAAATAAATAAAGACATCAGACAGAGTAGATGGATGGAACCCAAATAAGCTGCTGAGTTATATTTATCAGTTCTTAACTGTCAAGTGCCCATACCACCATCACCAGTCCGTAAGAAAGATACCCAGATGAGCATGAGGAACATGTCTGTTGGCATGTGCTAAATGGTTCAAATCACCTCCGGTACAGTAGATGCTTCTCCTCTGTGACGAACAAGACTCCTTCTCATTGCACTGTCAACACACTGCCAACTGCTTCTTTCCCTGCTTTTAGGTTTCCTCTCTGACATGGGTACCTTTGTGTTTCCAATTAGAATAGTTCAACATAATGCCTGAGTAATTAGTCACCACAGGGACGCAGAGATGTTGATGTCCTTAGAATACTGCTGTTCGGTTGAAGCAACACACAAACCTGCCCGTAAGTTTAAAGATCTTTCTTTGGACATTATTTCATGTGCATATCTAATAAAACAGTCTGTATTGTATCATTATCAAATAAAGAATGCTCATGATGAAATAACCAATGGGCCAGTCTAATGTCACAGGGACAGGGGACCGCTGGGTGACACTAAATTTGAAAAGGGCTCTAGCGTGAGTCCTTTGACTGATCCTCCTTATGTCCTTTGACTGGTTGATCTGGTCTGGCTTTTACAGTGAGGACAAGGAGACATGTTTTTCCATAAGAAAGGTCTTGACGAAAGGAAACAAAGTTAAATTAAAATAGAGGAAGAAAGCATTGATTGATAAGTGGATATATTTAAACTGGTACCCAGAGTGCAGAGAAAAGCTCTCACACTGATGACACAAATTCTTGAGGGAAATTGATGTTAATTGGTGTCTAGACATTTTATTACTGGGCTAAAACACCAAAGGATGGCTATCTCACTATCTCTTAGTCTATATATTATCCTCCCTCCTTAAATGTATAAAAGTTCAGTAAAATACAGGATTTATTCATTGGTCTATAGAGGGAGGAGACTGAGCAACGTGACACTAGTACATTTGTCAGGCGTCATCTTTCCCTAAGTGTTTCAGTAAGGTCATTTGAGGTCTTTGGGCGTTTGTTCTACACTCCTCTTTCTATCCCCTGTTTCATTTATTTTTGTGTAAACGCAAGCGCAATCTGAAGGGGGTAAAACAGGAGCATAACCTATACCGAACGGCATATCTACGAAACGTTACAACCCTTAAAAGGTGTTTCTAGGTGAGTGGCACTATTATCAGATGGCAGTAATGTGGAACAGACGTCTCTGTGCAAAAATCATGAATTGAAAACTGAGAGATATCACGTTTCCAGAGGACATTTGCATTTGTACCTTTCATGGAATGGAAAGAACAGGTGCTGTGTGAATGGGTCATATTCATGTTAATGCAATTTAGGAGTTGCTTTAGGCTGACATTACCCCTCTGTCTGTCTCTACAAAACCTGTTTTGAGTTTATCAAAAACCATGGCTATAACGGTCTACATATAAACAGTTGGTTAATGTTAAGTAAAGCTTGCCTTTTCTACAAGAAATGTGGTACATTTTGGCATGCTAAGAAACACCAGATAACAGGTTTTGTATGTATTTGGGATGAAATCTCAATCTAACGAATTCAGTGATGTACTACAACCCCCAAAAATATTTTAAATGGACACACAGAAACACACTTTGTGTGGATGAGCCAGGGAGCCAGTGAGCATATGTCACTTTTTAGTGGAAAATTACAGCTCTCTGAACAATTCCTCAGCAGGATCCCCATTCTGAAGTGTATTTTCTCGGCAAATCCCAATTATTTTCCTCATGCTCACTTGTAATGGGCATCCCTACAGTGCTGAAGAAGGCACTTTTATTCATAAATGTATTACTGGCTTATTTTTTTATGGTAGGACCGGGGGGTTATTGACATAATAACATTCTTCCATCATTTTCAAAATGCATCTATCACTAAAAACAATGTAATTTACTCTCTTTTCAGTATTCACTAGGTGGAAGCTTTTGTATGATTGAAACCCACTACAGCAGGCACAACACATAAGTGTAGGGAGGCATTCCGGAGGAATAAAGAGGTCAGATTTATGACACCAAACAAGTAAAACAAAAGGACCAGATGTCATAGTAAATACTGCAAAGGGAAAAGGCCCAAAAACCAATTATTTTAAAAACATTATCAATAGCAAATAGGTCTAAATGTTTTTGTCAAGTGAAAAAAAAAGAGACCTTCCGACTTCAGCTGTATTTTACATACACTTAGGTTGGAGTCATTAAAACTCGTTTTCAACCACTACACAAACGTCTTGTTAATAAACTATAGTTTTGGCAAGTCGGTTAGGACATCTACTTTGTGCATGGCACAAGTAGGTTTTCCAATAATTGTTTACAGACAGATTATTTCACTTAGCATCATGTTTTGGGAGTGCTTTGCTGCAGGAGGGACTGGTGCACCTCACATAATAGATGGCATCACGAGGAAGGAAAAGTATGTGGATATATTGAAGCAACATCTCAAGACATCAGTCAGGAAGTTAAAGCTTGGTCGCAAATGGACATACTTCCAAAGTTGTGGCAAAATGGCTTAAGGACAACAAAGTCAAGGTATTGGAGTGGCTATCTCAAATCCCTGTCCTCAATCCCATAGCAAATGTGTGGGCAGAACTGAAAAAGTGTGTGCGAGCAAGGAGGCCTACAAACCTGACTCAGTTACACCAGCTCTGTTAGGAGGAATGGGCCAAAATTCACCCAACTTATTGTGGAAGGCTACCCGGAAACATTTGACCCAAGTTAAACAATTGAAAGGCAATGCTATTTGAGTGTATGTAAACTTCTGACCCACTGGGAATGTGATGAAAGAAATAAAATATGAAATAAATCACTCTCAACTATTATTCTGACATTTCACATTAAAATAAAGTTGTGATCCTAACTGACCTAAGACAGGGAATTTTTACTATAATTAAATGTCAGGAAAGAGTTTAAATGTATTTGGCTAAGGTGTATGTAAACTTTCGACTTCAACTGTAAAGAAATAATTAAGGCATAGGGAAAGGAATTCAGTGGGGAAAAAGCAGAAACAATATAAACTATATTCTCTGGAGTATCTCAGAAGTGAGGCTTCCTCCAATATTTATGACTTCAGATGTAAAGAAGCCACAGGGGAGAGAGTAGAGGAATTGGACAGTTTGCGCAGATGGTGACCATCCTCAATCAACATTCAAATAAAAATGGAATGAGGGTCTCTCTCTCTCTCTCTCTCTTCTTTCTCTCCATCTCTCTCAATGCATGCAGACACAGATAAAAGGTTGGGGTGTAAAAATGTTTAAGTAGGCAGAAGTTGTAAAGAAAAAAGCAGAATTGCTATTCACTTCTTGTGCAATCCTTTCTGCCTTGTTGAACTTTATTAAATTCTGTCGTTCTCTCCTTCCCGTCTGGCCCCCTTTGTCAGCTTCTTCTCATGCGTAACTCACAGATCTTCAGAGGGAGGGGGTCAAGAGGAAAAGAATGTGATGGTGGTGGTCATACCACTGTGTGCCAGCAAGACCCTCTCACTTAGAAGACCAAACTTTGAAGAATCCAGGGTGAAAGCATTGACCAAACTTTACTCTGAATTTACAGTTTAAAAAGCCATAGCATTATATGAAATTACCTGTTTAATCAATGTACAATATTTCAATTTCTACAATAAATAATGGCTGTTAGTTTCTACTTCCTCAATACCTATGTTTTATTGGAAACAGCAGAAGGTGACAGATGCATATTTCATCAAAATCTGAGACTAATGCCACAGCAGGTTGATTGAAAGTGGAGATTCAAATTTAATTCTCTCATGAAATGGATGTATTTCTCACACATTTAAACTCTGTTACACAATTCATAGAAAAAAACTAATTAAAGAAAAACATTGCTGAGAAATGAGTCAGGTCTTAAATCACATCGATAGACTGGCCATTCGTTAGATGGGCTCTGAAAGCAGGACTAATGGTTATGAAAGACCAATCAATGGAAGGCTAGGGGAGTGAGTCGCTGCACTTCCACTCTCTCCTTGACAACCATGTCATGTCTTTCAGAGTCTCCAGGGACCTTTTGATTGATGCTCATCTTTCATCAGTCCAGCTTTAATCTGCCATTTGACTTGTCTTATAACTCATATTAACTAAATTTATTTGACATAAATGTGTATAAATACAGTATATCATTAAACAGGATATTTTTACTGAATATAGAATAATCACGACCAAACTGTCCCAAGAGACAAGCAAAGGTCTTTATCTATCGATCACATTCGAGGAAAGAGGGGAAAAAGTAGATGAAGACAAGATGGAGAGGAGAAAAAGGTTTTTCCAAAACAAACACCCATTCTGAAGTGACATTGGGTCGAGGAAGTCGCAGACACTACTATAGTGTCAGGCAAATAAACAAACAGAGGAACGAGCCGAGACGCAATAGCTGACCTTTGTTCAAAGAGGCGATCTAATCTGTTTCCACTTTACTTAATTAGAAAAGCAGAGAGATTTTTAACGTGCACAGGGTTAATGGGAAACAGCTCACAGGTGCTAATTAAAAAGAAAAAAAATGTATGTAACTTGTTTATTTATCTATATTTATATTTTTCTGACTCGGATGACTTGTCATTAGTATTTTTTTATGGCATATAAATGGAAATAATTTGTATAAAATATTAAATCAAATTTAAAATCCCTATTGTCTCCACTGGTAGTAGAGGTGTGATGCAGTGAATATATTAACAAGTCTAGAAAATGGTTCTACAGTTGCACACCTATCGGACACTTCTCTTGCTTATGACTGGTGATGTGTTTTGGTGCTGTATTTGCCAAAGTAAATGTGCTCACAAATGGTTAATTTAAATTCCAAAACAAGTACCGTCAACTATTGCAATGTACAGTGAATTATAGGGTCTGGTCTTTGTCAAACCTGAGGGGTTTGGCAATTTAAATGTCTCTCCTAAATATATAATGCTTTTTTCCCACTTTAGGCTATACAGCAATGTACAGGCTTTTATTTATCCACTGCTTGCTGCTGGGGTGCCATGTGTGCCCTTAAGGTGGCAACCATAAGGAATAACTTCCTCTGTCTTCAACTGCTTGAAGTAGCCAACAGTGGGTTACTATGTCAGCAACTAAAGATGTTATTGAACAACCAATGACTTTTTCACACTACCACATAGAGTATGATCCTAGATATGAGGTTTTAAAAACAATCCCTTCAAGTAGGCAGTGTCTTACGGGAATGTGATTAGTCATGAAGGAAATAATGTCTTAGGAAGTTCTGTCTGTCCGTCTTGCTCTCTCTGTCTGGAATGTCAGTCAGATTCGGAGCAGCAAAAGTAAGGGAACTGGCCTGTAATTCCATAATCATTTTCCAACCTACTGGATCTTTTACATACTGTCTGACCCACTGTAACTGAGGTTTGCAGATTATTTTTTGACTGGTTAGACATCCATCTGTACATTAGCAAATGTATTGTGTTTCAGTGCACTGACAAACATAACTAGTCAGGAAAAACGTTGACAAATTCTTAATGCAGTATTAACAACTTCAACATGTTAGTGATCAGTCCTCTTATTTCTATTAGATAAAAGTATATTTACTATGCTTAATCTAAAGATGCACTAGCTAATGATGCCACCCTCATGCCATGCTTTTTTCTAACAATAAAGACACTTGTATGGGCAGCGTGTGGTCTGTCTCTTAGGGACTGCAGGGGACAGAGGAAACAAATTAGCTTTCTTGACCTTGGCCCAAGTTTTCCTTCCACCCCCTCTCCCTCCCCTTCCTTCTCGTCCTTCATTTGTACTTCAAAGGTCAGCTGGTTGACAAAACCCCCTCTGTTGTCTCTCACTACCAGACCTATTCAAATGAACAACTCATACTGGCCAATGGAGGATAATGCATGGTTGTAATATGAGTCTGAAAACAGGATCCGAGATTTTGTTATTCTATTCTAACAACTTTACTGAGTCATTCAAAAGGGTCTTGAGTCCTTCAACTGTTGTTTGATGGAATATTCTTACTATACTGAAGAAAAATATAAATGCAACATGCATCAATTTCCAAGATTTTACTGAGTTACAGTTCATATAAGGAAATCATTCAATTGAAATAAATGAATTGGGCCCTAATCTATCGATTTCACATGACTGAGAACACATATATCCATCTGTTGGTCACAGATACCTTAAAAAAAAAGTAGGGGCATGGATCAGAAAACCAGTCAGAATTTTGTGACCACCATTTGCCTCATGCAGTGCGACACATCTCCTTTGGATAGAGTTGATCAGGCTGTTGATTGTGGCCTGTGGAATGTTGTCCCACTCCTCATCAATGGCTGTGTGAAGTTGCTGGATATTGGTGGGAACTGGAACAGGCTGTCGTACACGTAGATCCAGAGCATCCCAAACATGCTCAATTTGTGACCTGTCAAGTGAGTATGCAGGCCATGGAAGAACTGGGAAATGTTCAGCTTCCAGGAATTGTATACAGATACTTGCGACATGGGGCCATGCATTATAATGCTGAAACATGAGGTGATGGTGACGGATGAATGGCACGACAATGGGCCATCACGGTATCTCTGTGCATTCAAATTGCCATTGATAAAATGCAGTTGCTTACGCCTGCCCATACAATAACCCCACCACCATCATGGGGCACTCTGTTCACAACATTGACATCAGCAAACCGCTTGCCCACACTACGCCATACACGTGGTCTGCGGTTCTGAGGCCTGCCAAATTTTCTAAAATGACGTTGGAGACGGATTAAGGTACAGAAATTAACATTACAATCTCTGGGAACAGCTCTGGTGGACATTCCTGCAGTCAGCATTTCAATTACATGCTCCCTCGAAATTTGAGACATCTTGTTGCATTGTGTGCCAAAACATTTTAGAGTGGCCTTGTATTGTTCCCAGCACAAGGTGCACCTGTGTAATTATCATGCTGTTTAATCAGCTTCTTACTGTTCTTCCCAATTGTTTACACACTAAAATTGGAACTTGAAACACAATCACGAAACCTGAAACTCATGTACCAAATCCCTAAATCAAGTCTGCAAAATTGCAAGCACAATTCCTGCTTTACACTCAGTTTTCAATTCTATGTCACACTTTTTCAAAACACTACACAGTTTTCTACAATAGGCACATCGCAGGATGCAGCCTAATGTCGTTTTTTCTTGCGTTTTTGTCTTTTTGTGTTTCAAGTTTTGAAAGAATGAGCCCCTTTTATGTTTGTACAGAAAACCCTTTATCTTACTGAATGTTTTTCCTGGTTTTCTCCTGTTGGGTATGGAAAGTGTTACACACAAAAATACTGCATTTGGGAAATAAATTACAATGTGTTTGTTACTGTATTGCATTTGTGTATTTTTGAGTAGGTATACATTACTGTAACAATCTTTTACAACCGGCCACAGTGTAACACTGAAAATGCAAAAGGCGTAAACCTACTGATGAGATATTCATAGTAGTGTTTTGTGTTGAGCACATCAGTGTGTTGTTGGTTGGTAGACAGATCTATTCATATGATGCGTGTGTGTGTGTGTGTCATTCTGATGCAAACAAAAAAAAAAACATTTTGGAAAGAGAACAGTTTTGCATTTTGTGTTTGTGTTTTGGGAAATGGCCCAAAGATTCAGCAAATGTGTGTAAACTATTGTGGAAAACTGTAATATGCTACACTTGTCAGGCGGATGTTCTATCTTGGCAAAGGAGAAATACATATTTTTGTGCGTATGGAACATTTCTGGGATCTTACATTTCATGAAACATAGGACCAAAACTTCACATGTTGTGTTTATATTTTTGTTCAGTGTATAAAGAAAAATTAGTGTCACGACTTCCGCCGAAGTCGGTCCCTCTCCTTGTTCGGGCGGCATTCGGCGGTTGACGTCACGGGCCTTCTAGCCATCGCCGATCCATTTTTCATTTGTTTTGTCTTTGGTTTCTACACACCTGGTTTCAATTCCCCAATTACATGTTCATTATTTAACCCTCTGTTTCCCCCATGTTTTTGTGCGTTATTGTTCTAATATTATGTCAGTCCATTTGGTGGGCTTGGTATTTTGTTACTACTTTGAATATTTTGAGTAAACTATGTTGTGTTGCTCATCTCTGCTGTCTTGCGCCTGACTTTTTGCACCAACTACACCAAGCCTTCTGACAATTAGATACTGCAATAATTATGATTTACAGGTTTTGCCGATTGCTTGCACAAAAGCATCAAAGGCACCAAAAGTACAAACATGTTTTTTGCAACTCTGCAACACACTTGCAAAACACTACGCACTGTTTCTTACATTAGACACTTCGTTCAAGAATGAAATCACTTCTATATCAAAACGCAAAACATACCTGAAATTGGCAACACCCACACACACGAAAACACTTATACAGTAATTGAACACCAATTAGTCTGAGCCTTAGCACTAGAAATAGACCTCAGGTAAGCTCACCTCTTTTGTGAGAACTTTGCAAACATGGAGGCAGTGAGAGCGAGAGGAGGAGGAGGAGGACAAGGACAAGAACAAAGAAGGGGACCAGGCAATAGACGACAACATTAGGGCCACTTTGGTGGACCATGTCATAAATCATGGCCTTACGATGAGGGAGGCTGGGCAGAGAGTCCAGCCCAACCTGAGTCGCTACACGGTAGCATCCATAATACAGACATTTAGAATGGAGAACAGGTATGTCGTTCTACACTAGTCTGTACCTATGTAATTGTTGCACATCATTCTGCATCACAATACAATGTAGTCCTACAAAATTAGGTATATGCTCCTCAGTGAACAAAAAATAGGTATAGTGCTATGAAGTACATGAAATACAGTTTTGATGTTACTGTGTACAGCATGACAGTACAGTATGTAAAAAATAACCGGAACTGGCCATTGTCAATCTAGTGTTGGCAGGAACTGGCCATTGTCAACACCATCCGCCTACATCAACTACGAGAGCAAATCATCGCAGATCACACAACATTACATAATATCAACCGTGTCAGTATGTCGACACTCTGCCGCATCTTGCATCAACTTACAATGAAGCAGCTGTACAGGGTTCCATTTGAGAGGAACAGCGTTAGAATCAAAGAACTTCACTATGACTATGTGCAAGTAAGTGTCACTGTACTATACTGTAATACAGTAATGGCAGTAGATTGAGTGTATCTATGCAGTGCCAATAGAACACAGGCAAAACAGTATATGACCTAGGCAGGTGCCCCCATTCTGGGGGTGGGGGGGTTGTCTGTGGGTGCACCTGCCTTGCCTGTAGCTTGTAGTTTTGACTGAATGTGTCTGACCCAACCCACCCCCCACCCATGTGTGTGAAAATGTCGACATTGTAGTCCTGTGTTTTGAGTTACACCATATTCACACTACTGTGCATGAATTTTCGGTTACAGAGAGTCCTGGACTTTGATGCAGCTGCGCAGCCTCATGAGTTCATTTTCATTGATGAAGCTGGATTCAATCTAGCTAAAACCAGGAGTCGGGGCCGAAATGTTACAGGACAAAGATCCATTGTGAATGTCCCTGGACAGCGTAGATGAAATATCACCTTGTGTGCCGCCATTAGTCTGAAAGTTCTCCATCACCAAGCCACCCTAGGTCCCTGCAATACTGCACACAATCATATTTCTGGATGCACTACATAATGAAGTTGTACAGGACGGACCAGAGCAGCCCCCGTTTGTTGTCATATGGGATAATGTTAGTTTCCACCGGGCTGCTCTGGTCAGGGACTGGTTTACCAACCACATTAACTTCACAGTTGTATGCTTGCCCCCTTACTCCCCATTTCTCAATCCGATGGAGGAATTATTTTCGGCTTGGCGTTGGAAAGTGTATGACCGCCAACCACATGCCCGCCTGCCTCTTCTGCAAGCTATGGAAGAGGCATTCAGAGACATTGAGTTGAGGTCAGTCCAGGGTTGGATACGGAATGCCAGGCGATATTTTCCCCGTTGCCTAGCCAGGGATGACATTGCTTGTGATGTGGAGGAGGTGATGTGGCCAGACCCTAACAGAAGGCGGGATCCATAAACCATCCACCCCATCCCTTAAAATACTATTTTTTGTTTATCATTATACTGTAGTTTTACTGTAATTATTTTTGAGTTTACAGTAACATGTTGTATTGATAACTACTGTTCTACTTTTGTGTTTTTTTGTTGTAAGAACCTGCAATGGCAAAATAATTGTCTGTATATATTTCTTTCTGAAGCCTTTCTATTTTTGTGTTCATTGAAATGTGAGTAGATGTACTGTACTGGAACAATCCTTCACAGAAGCATGTATGAGAAAATGTTAAAGGTATACAAAGTACTAAAGACAGCAGTGTTTTGTATAAAGTACATCAGTGTGTTGTTGCTACTTTGAAAGAGTAATTCAAATGGTGCATGCATGTATCATTTTGAAAAAGGATTGTTAGGTTTTGATTGCAGAGTTTCATTTTGACATAGACGTGAGATGTTTATCTCCAAGTTGTGTCTTATTTGGCTTGTGTGTAGAGTTGACACAATGAGCCTAATTCCTCAACAAGTGTGTAAGCAATCGCAAAAAACTGTAATACATTTTTAAAAAGACTGTATATTCATCCATATGAAGGGCTTGTGCTAAAATGACCACCATCAAACACAGTAAATACTGTATGTCACATTACTGACCACAGCTTTCCGTGAGAACAAAGGTCACTCAGGTACAAACGTTACAAACTAAAAGTCAACTTTTTAAGCAAATAGACCTAATTGGTTTAAAAACACAAGAAATTGGATTTTCAGTACCAATGGGGCCCTTCGCTGATGCTAAAATGGGAGACCTTTGACCATTGCTGTGAAAAGAACCCATTCAATGATATTGGATTGTAACACCAACAGACAAATCTAATTCTCACAGTGCGCACTGAGGCACGTCCTTGTGTGTCTATGTTGAGCGTAAGTGCAGAAACAACCTGGGGTGTTCAAGGGATGAAGATGTACTGTATTAATGCTCATGCTACTTCATTGATCTATGAGCACTCCTCAATCATTTAGGCACTACACATACAGCCTATATTTCATCATGTGAAATACAGTACATCAATAACACTGCCAAGGACCTATATTTCCACGCAGACTCACACTGGCATTGTCCTCTGTCTACGCATCGATTTCAGAGGGAAGAAACTGTGTTTTGTAGGACATGGCACTGTCACACCTCACGGACTTGGCAAAATTGTTGGACATATTAATGATAACAATAATCAATGGAGGATGGAGGAAGAGGTGGTTATTTTCCTCTCCTGAGGGGCTAGGAGCTCTAATCATTAGCATCACAATGCCTCTGTGAATCAGGTAGTAACTGAGGACTATGACAATAACAGGAAAACATTTGGCATTGCTATTAATAATGTATCAAAATCCTCAGGGGGGAACTGAGAATAAACATGCCATTTAAGTCGATTAGTCACTAAAGTATTCTCTAAAAGAGCTTCTCCTTCATGCACAAAACGGTATGCCCTACAGAGTGATTATGTTGTTAGTCATATGATTTGTCTTTCTTTCTGGGAAAGGTTGCTGAGAAATACATACAGTAAAATGAGTCAAGGGCATGGCTTAACCCAAATGGACAAAATATCAACAGAAAGCGGCCATGTCTTCATGACTAAACTATAATTGAAACCAGCCATATACAGTGAAGAGGTTGCGGTCTTTTCTACCTCATTTCAAGTGAGATACACAAGCTAAAATAGTTTGAAGAAAATATTGGAAAAATTATATTTCTTGTGAAGCGTATGTGCTTTATTAAAGGAAGCCGGTGGCTGCATGGTGTTTTGACTCCGGTCTCGGAGGAAGCTGTGTAAATTCCTGTGAAGTGAGATCACATGGGCACATGGCTGGTACTCCTAACCCAGACAACAGGAAGTGAAAGAGCTACTGCTGCCACAACACAGCCTCCGGTGCACTCCAACCCCCAGTTAAAGGGGAAGTGATGCGTTGTAACCTAGGATAGTGAGCTAGTGAAAGGAAATCTGGTTATTATTATTATATGTGAAGAAGTCGTCTGGGGAGGAGATCACTTTTATCCATCGTTTGCATGCTTATTTGTAACATTTAGCACATCTCTCAACTATTATCCCATACATTTTTCTGTTTTCTGTTAATTTATCTGTACTAGAATAAATGCACAATAATGAGCAATAGAATGGATACCAATTGAAGACACATTGCACTCTGCTTTCCTCAGTTCATCCACTTTGAAAAGGTGTAATGGCTAAACATGGTTGGGAAAAACATCAAAATAGTAGCAGTAATCATGTGCAAGAGTGATGGCCTACAGTCCTTATTTTTATTAGTGTGTGTGTAACCAGACAGCACATACTTACTTATTTTCTCTCTTAAACTTCATGTTTAAGAAAGAAACGTGTATAATTACACAATTAGATGAGTAAGGTCAGGATATCCTCACACCAAAACACTCCTTCCTCCAGTTCCCCTAATGCCTAGGTTGGACTATGGGAGTTGGACTGATAGGCTAGTAACCTCACAGGGGTCACGAAATGTTTGTTATTTCCCAGGACATGATTGGACTGATCTAAACCAATTGTAGAGCTTCCCATGACGAGAGAGATAAACACTTTGATAGAATCAGCCAATCATTAATAAACCAATTAGGGACGTTTATTGGGCCTATTGCTACCTAGAACATCCCAAATATTTATGCACCAACTTACCAAATCTTTATTTACACAGTTCATATTGAATTCACATCACAGGAGGTTGGTGGCACCTTAATTGGGGAGGACGGGCTTGTGGTAACGGCTGGAGCAGAATGAGTGGAATGGTATCAAACACATGGTTTCCATTTGTTTAATGTCATTCTATTTGCTCCGTTCCAGCCATTATTATGTTCCGTCCTCCCCTCAGCAGCCTCCACTGATTCGCATTATATTCATATGATTATTGTCCTGTTTTGTAAATAGTATTGTCATAATTGCAGGTGTGTAGTCTGGTTCACAAGATGTATCATGTATGTTACTCTAAACATGATCGAATTTACAAAGAATCGCCTTACGATGATGCTAAAGTGGACCGTCTCCTACAGTCGTACATGACTAAATCATGCAAGCGCTCTCGTGTACGAAGGCACACCGCACTGTACAATCAACCTCTTTACTCCATGATCCTCCGCTTTGAAATAGATAAATGATGCCCATTAAAATCTTGACAATGTAAACATTAGTTAAGTCGTAAAGCAAGACCTGCATTCCTCCACCGAAGACATCCAGTTTAGATCCAACAGTAATGGCATCTTGATTGTGACTTTAGAGTTAGTTTCATTAAGGAGTGTTTTTTTTTTTTTTTTTCTTTAATGAACTGAGCCTCGGAAGTGTTTTGGAAAAAGGACCCACTGTGGGTTATTTGGTTTGATTTTCTTTTCCCTTTGTGGGTGACATCAAGGGCAGCGAAGAAAGGAGAGCTCCTAAGAAGATTGAGAGAGACAGCGGCAGATGATAAATTGTGGAAAATTAAAAGGGATAAGCATTTTTAGCAATAAAGAACCAGTGATAAAAAAATCAAGCTTCACACGGAGATAGTTGCTCTAAATGAATTACCTGGAGATTGCATGTTGCGTTGATTTGCAGGGGTATTCAATTTTAATTCGTGTTTTGGAGACATCTTTTAGCAGACTGTCACTATCCTCATCTCTTTCAGCTGAGATTTGCTCTCACTCTCTCTCCCCCTCGCTAGCTCTCGATCTTTCTTTCGCTCTCTTCCTCTGTCTCTCTCAGTCTCTTGCTTTCGCTCTCAACCTATCGCTGTCTCTCTTGCTCTTCCTTTCTCTATCATACACACAAAAACACAATTGTAATATCAAGGTTCTCAATAAGCCATGAATTGGGGAAAAAACAAAAGTCTCATTTCAGTTTGGAGAAAAATCATTATTTCCACTATTAATTGCATTTTCTGTGTGGCAAAGGTGATAATTAATTTTGCTCAAGGAAACACAAAGAGGCACACCAACATACATAAAAGTTCAATAGTCTTTTTGCCTTCAGTCCTAAAATCATTTAATTCTAACATGGAAACTCCATTATAGTACCTTGTAAAACTTCCTGGAAAATAAATAATTTCCATTATCCTGCCTCTTCCATTTTGTATATAAAAAACAACTCATTTGTTATATCTGTTAAATTAGTGTCACTTTGATATTCCTAAGAATATAAAAAAAATATATATATTCTTTAAAGACCCCTTAAATATTTGTTTAAAAACAATCTAATATCATCTTATGGTCAGATCAAAATTATATACACAGAACTACACAACATGTTAATAATTCCAAAATAGACTATAGATGCATAAAACCATTTGTATTTGATACACGTTACTCTCCCCCCCCTGCTGAGTGTTGTGATGTTATACCCTGTCTCCTTCTCTTCATTCCTGGCCCACTTCCATTGTTAGTCACCTTGTTTATTGGCTGGAGCAGCCGTGGCGTACTGGACATCATCTGAAACTACAAACGACAGGATGCAATAAGCTGGAGAATAGCAGCAATCTGAGGAAAGTTCTCCATTCACTAGAGCTCCCTAACTCTCTGTCTTCTTATCCTGAGCAGAAAATAAAAAAATCAATACCAGCTCACCGGACTTGATAAAAGTACTGGACAGGGAGAGTGGCTGCGCTGGATATAGTAAATTAAAGTGATCAAAATTTTCCAGTCGACTCAGCCCACAGCCTACATGAACTAACAACCCTGTCTCCACAGCTGCCTGTCACCCAACCGCTCCCCACTATCTTTCTCACCCCCACCTTTATTTCTGTATTTTCTTACTTTCACTATCCTCTCTTTCCTTCCACCCCTTACTGTATTTCAATTTTAGCAGTGTCTTAGCCTTTTGGCTCCTGCGTATTCATGGTGGCAGGTGTCTTTACACATTTCCACGCATGCACACACATACACAGACACACACACAGTCACACGGACACACACACCACAAACAGGTATTAGTTTCATGAGAGTGCTGGTTGGGTGTGATTTCCCTTTAACCCTGGTTATCTTAAGGGTCAACAATGACCTGCCACTATGTTCAACAGCAGAGAAAACCCCCTAAATTATATTTTTTCAACTTGAAATTTGATGACTTTTCCTAGTGACCCCAACATTAGAAAAAGTGAAACATCGCCTTTGTTGATATTTCCATAAAAGCTGTACACCACCAGGGTACAAAGACTGGCAGTTATAAAATCATTTACACACCACAAAAACACACACAATGAGAAATTGAGATTGTGTGCTACTGATTGAACTCAGGCAGCAGCTCCTGAAGAGGAAGATCACCATGGTTGGCAGAGTTAGAAAGAACAAGCCTGAGCTCCACCCTGCACTCCTCGCGACAAGGGGGAGAGAGGCCTTCTCATCCAAGTTTGCTTTTACCCCCACCACCACTCTAGTTTCTTACCTCCACAAAGAGGAACAAGAATGTGGTCCTCCTGAGCACACTGCACAAAACGACTCAGATCAGTGATCGCGAGGACAGGTAGCCAGCCATCATCCTGGACCACAACCACAACAAAGGAGGCGTGGACAACCTGGACAAGGTGATTGGAACTTACAGCTGCAGGAGGATGACCGCCTGCTGGCCCCTGGTCATCTTCCATAACATCATTGTGTCCTCATACAATGCCTTTGTGATATGGAACAAGATCAACCCTACCTGGATGCCTGATAAGCTGAACAAGAGGAGGGTGTTCCTGGAGCAGCTGGGAAAGGCACTTATAACCCCACACATTCAAAGAAGGGAGCGCTTGTGAAATCTCTTCAGGGGGCTGAAACTTGTCCTGATCCACCTGAGGCTGCAGCTGGGGCAGGCAAGAGGAGGAGATGCCAATTCTGCCCCCCAAAGAAGGACTGTAAAACAAATACTATGTGCTGCACATGTGAGAAATACATCTGCAAAGTCCATGCACACACACACTTGTATACTGTCCTACATGTGCTAATTAGAGTTGATTGATTTATGTTCTTCACGTTATTGTTTTGTATCTATTATCTTATTTTATTCTTATTTATTGTTGTTGTTTATACACCTTGTGGGTGGGGGTAATGGTTAAAAAATGGGAGAAGACTAGTATTTTGTAGTTAAATTCCTCATTGTACAGTATATAAGAATATATATCACTATGTTGCCAAAGAATGTCAAGACTGTTCTTGTTTCCCTTCAATAAAATGCATTCAGAACTATTTTCTGCACATTTCTGCTACTTTCTTAGGCTATACAAGTGCTATATCTTGCTAAAATATTTATGTTTACACCTATGCAGTACCTTTAGCAATAATGATAATAATAAACCTCTACTTTAGTAAACAAAGCAATTATGACAGGTGTGTTGTAATAAGAACGAGTGGTGTCCACTGATTAAATGCAGTCTTTCTGCATTGTGAAGAGGGAAAACGCAGATATTCACAAAGTTTGTGATGAATGACAGGTTGTTTCTTCATGCAAAATAGGTTTGGGGTTTAAAATTCATTTAAGCTGCTTTATTTCAGGGCTTTAGTGAAGGCGGGTCATTTTTTACCCTTAAGACAAGGGGAGTATACAGAATGTTAAGACTACACAAGCGTTAAGAGCTGTGGGATTGGAAGTGAGGTGTTACCTGGCCCTTTCCATGATTGTGTTTTATTTCTTTGACCTACAGTAGCCTGACATGGACAGTGTCCAAAGCCAGTGCTATGTTCTCAGAGAGGAGCTAGGCTTGGATCATATGATAGTTTTTGATCTTCACAAAACAACAGATTTACCATAGTGTTTGGAAAAAATGACACACCCACTGTAAAAGCACTTATTTGAAAAACTTAATACATCTTTTTGAAAGCACAACACTTCCTAAGAACATGTACCATAATGGTTCACGAACAGAGTTCGTAGAAAAAAAGTACCAAAATGTTTCACCAACCAGGGCTGCATTTCTCTCCCAATATGGATGTGAACGCAAAAGTACAACTTTCCTAGCCAATCATTTTTTTGACCAGGTGACTGACTTAACCTAAGTAAATGTTATGCATGTACAAACATATGTAAAATCCTCTGACAGATGCATGACCCTAACCCTGACCCATATACAGTATCAGTCAAAAGTTCGGCCACACCTTCTCATTCAAGGGTTTTTCTTTATTTTGTATTATTTTCTACATTGTAGAATAATAGTGAAGACATCATAACTGTGAAATAACACATATGGAATCATGTAGTAACCAAATTAGTGTTATACAAAAAAATATATATTTTATGTTTCATATTCTTCAAAGTAGCCACCCTTCGCCTTGATGACAGCTTTGCACACTCTTGGCATTCTCTCAACCAGCTTTACCTGGAATACTTTTTCCAACAGCCTTAAATTAGTTTCCACATATGCTGAGCACTTGTTGGCTGTTTTTTCTTCGCTCTGCGGTCCAACTAATCCCAAACCATCTCAATTGGGTTGAGGCCAGGTCATCTGACGCAGCACTCCATCACTCTCCTTCTTGGTCAAATAGCCCTTACACAGCCTGGAGGTGTGTTGGGTCATTGTCCTGTTGAAAAACAAATGATAGTTCCACTAAGCGCAAACCAGATGGGATGGCGTATTGCTACAGAATGCTGTGGAAGCCATGCTGGTTAGGTGTGCCTTGAATTCAAAATAAATCACAGACAGTGTCATGAGCAAAGCATCCCCACACCATAACACCTCCTCCTCCATGCCTCACAGTGGGAACCACACATGCAGAGATCATCCGTTCACCTACTCTGTGTCTCACAGACACAGCGGTTGGAACCAAAAATCTCAAATTTGGACTCATCAGACCAAAGGACAGATTTCCACCGGTCTAATGTCCATTGCTCGTGTTTTTTTGGTCCAAGCAAATCTCTTCTTATTGTTGGTGTTCTTTAGTAGTGGTTTCTTTGCAGCATATTTTTGGCTGCCGAGGAGATGGCTGCCGTTTTTACGGGCTCTTAACCAATTGTGCTATTGTGTGTGTTTTTCTGCCACTGTCTCTTATGACCGAAAAAGAGCTTCTGGATATCAGGACAGTATTTACCCACCTCGCACTGGAAGAAGATTTTTTCTTTAACGAGTCGGACACAAAGGATTTACTTCAGACACCCGACAAGGCCAACATCTCTGTCATTCACAGGACAAAGAGACAGAGGTCAGGGACAGAGGTCAGGGTGCCTTGTAAGGATCCAACGGCGAGTGGGTAATCTGCCTCTATCATCAGCCCTATTAGCCAACGTACAACTATAGGATAACAAAATATTAGAGCTACAATAACGAATATCCTACAAACGGGACATTAAAAACTGTAATATCTTATGTTTCACCGAGTCATGGCTGAACGACGACATGGATAAAATACAGCTGGCGGGTTTTATGCTGCATCGGCAAGATAGAACAGCTGCCTCCGGTAAGACAAGAGGTGGCAGTCTTTGCATATTTGTAAACAACAGCTGATGCACAAAATCTAATATTAAGGAATTGTCAAGGTTTTGCTCACCTGAGGTAGAGTATCTCATGATAAGCTGTAGACCATACTATTTACCAAGGGAGTTTAATCTATATTTTTCATAGCTGTCTATTTACCACCACAAACCGATGCTGGCAATAAGTCTGCACTCAATGAGCTGCATAAAGGCCATAAGCAAACAGGAAATCGCTCATCCAGAGGCAACGCTTCTAGTGGCTGGGGACTTTAATACAGGGAAACTTAAATCCGTTTTACCAAATTTCTACCAGCATGTGAAATTTGCAACCAGAGGGAAAATAACTCTAGACCAGCTTTACTCCACATACAGAGATGCATACAAAGCTCTCCTTCACCTTACATTTGACAAATCTGACTATAATTATGTCTTCCTGTTTCCTGCTAACAAGCAAAAACTAAAGCAAGAAGCACCAGTGACTCGTCAATAACGAAGTGGTCAGATGACGCATATTCTAAGCTATAGAACTGTTTTGCTAGCACAGACTGAAATATTTCTTACATTTTACCAGGTAAGCCAGTTGAGAACAAGTTCTCATTTACTACTGCAACCTGGCCAAGATAAACAAACAGAAAAATAGAAAAATCTATGTACAGTGTGTGCAAATGTAGAAGAGCAGGGAGGTAGGCAATAAATAGGCCATAGAGGCTAAATAATTACAATTTAGCATTAATACTGGAGTCATTGATGTGCAAGTAGAGATCCTGGGGTGCAAAAGAGCAAGAGGGTAAGTAATAATATGGAGATGAGGTAGTTGGGTGTGCTATTTACAGATTCGCTGTGTACAGGTACAGTGATTGGTAAGCTGCTTGAAGTTAGAGAGGGAGATATAAGACTCCAGCTTCAGAGATTTTTGCAATTCGTTCCCATTATTGGCAGCAGAGAACTGGAAGGAAAGACGGCCAAAGGAAGTGTTGGCTTTGGGGGTGACCGGTGAAATATACCTGCTGGAGTGCGTGTTACGGGTGGATGTTGCTATGGTGACCAGTGAGCTGAGATAAGGTGGTGCTTTACCTAGCAAAGACTTATAGATGACCTGGAGCCAGTGGGTTTGGTGACGGATATGTAGTGAGGGCCAGCCAACGAGAGCATACAGGTCGCAATATGTTCCAAGATTCTTTCGATGGCATTGAGGAATACACCACCTCAGTCATTGGCTTCATCAATAAGTGCATCGACAACGCCGTCCCCACAGTGACTGTACATACATATCCCAACCAGAATCCATGGATTACAGGAAACATCCGCATCGAGCTAAAGGCTACAGCTGCCGCTTTCAAGGAGCAGGAGACTAATACATGTTTCAAGCAGACCACCATAGTCCGTCAGAAGGCTTGGTGTAGTAGTGCAATAAGAGTCAGGCGCAGGATAGCAGAGATGAGCAACACAATGTAGTTTACTCAAAATCTTACAAAGTAGAAACAAAATGACTGACATCAATAGGAACAATTACGCACATGAACATGCAATTGGGGAAATGAAACCAGGTGTCTCAAAACTAAAGACAAAACAAATGGAAAATGAAATGTGGATTGGCGATGGCTAGAAGACCGGTGACGTCGACCGACTTCGGCGGTCCCTGTGCCCAAGGAAGCGAAGGTAACCTGCCTAAATGATTATCGCCCAGTGGCACTCACGTCGGTAGCCTTGAATTGCTTTGAAAGGCTGGTCATGGCTCACATCAACAGCATCCTCCCGGACACCCTAGACCGGCCGCCCCCAGGTGGTAAGAGTAGGCAACAATACGTCTGCCACGCTGATCTTTAACACTGGGTTCCCTAAGGGGTGTGTACTTAGTCCCCTCTTGTATTCCCTGTTCACCCACGACTGCGTGGCCAAACACGACTCCAACACCATCACTAATTTTGCTGACGACAACAATGGTAGGCATGATCACCGGCAACGATAAGACGGCCTATAGGGAGGAGGTCAGAAAACTGTCAGTGTGGTGCCAGGACAACAATCTCTCCCTCAATGTGAGCAAGACAAAGGAGCTGATCATGGACTACATGAAAAGGGGGGCCGAACAGGCCCCCATTAACATCGATGGGGCTGTAGTGGAGCGGGTCGAGAGTTTCAAGTTCCATGGTGTCCACATCACCAATGAACTATCATGGTCCGAAGAGGGCACGACAAAACCTTTTCCCCCTCGGGAGACTGAAAATATTTGGTATGGGCCCCCAGATCCTCAAAAGGTTCTACGATTACACCATCGAGAGCATCCTGACCGGTTGCATCACCACCTGGTATGGCAACTGCTCAGCAACTGACCGTTAGGCGCTACAGAGGGTAGTGCGAAGGGCCCAGTACATCGCTGGGGCCAAGCGTCCTGCCATCCAGGACCTATATAACAGGCAGGGTCATAGGAACACCCAGTTATAGACTGCTCTCTATGCTACTGCGCAGGACCAAAAGGCTCCTCAACAGCTCTACCCCCAAGCCATTAGACTGCTGAACAATTCATAAAGAATCGCCACCGGACAACTTACATTGGACCCCCTTCCCCCCCTCTTGTACACTGCTGCTACAGTTGAAGTTGGAAGTTTACATACACTTAGGTTGGAGTCATTGACACTTGTTTTTCAACCACTCCACAAATTTCTTGTTAACAAACTATAGTTTGGGCAAGTCGGTACTTGTGCATGACACAAGTAATTTTTCCAACAATTGTTTACAGACAGATTGCGAAAAGTGCAAATCAACCCCAGAACAACAGCAAAGGACCTTGTGAAGATGCTGGAGGAAACAGGTACAAAAGTATCTATATCCACAGTAAAACGAGTCCTATATAAACATAACCTGGAAGGCCGCTCAGCAAGGAAGAAGCCACTGCTCCAAAACCGCCATAAAAAAGCCAGACTACAGTTTGCAGCTGCACATGGGGACAAAGATTGTACTTTTTGGAGAAATGTCCTCTGCTCAGATGAAACAAAAATAGAACTGTTTGGCCATAATGACCATTGTTATGTTTGGAGGAAAAAGGGGGAGGCTTGCAAGCCGAAGAACACCATCCCAACCGTGAAGCATGGGGGTGGCAGCATCATGTTGTGGGGGTGCGTTGCTGCAGGAGGGACTGGTGCACTTCACAAAATAGATGGCATCATGAGGCAGGAAAATTACAGCGAGGGAAAAAATTATTTGATCCCCTGCTGATTTTGTATGTTTGCCCACTGACAAAGAAATGATCAGTCTATAATTTTAATGGTAGGTTTATTTGAACAGTGAGAGACAGAATAACAACAAAAAAATCCAGAGAAACGTTATAAATTGATTTGCATTTTAATGAGGGAAATAAGTATTTGACCCCCTCTGCAAAACATGACTTAGTACTTGGTGGAAAAACCCTTGTCGGCAATCAGAAGTCAGACGTTTCTTGTAGTTGGCCACCAGGTTTGCACACATCTCAGGAGGGATTTTGTCCCACTCCTCTTTGCAGATCTTCTCCAAGTCATTAAGGTTTCGAGGCTGACGTTTGGCATCTCTAACCTTCAGCTCCCTCCACAGATTTTCTATGGGATTAAGGTCTGGAGACTGGCTAGGCCACTCCAGGACCTTAATGTGCTTCTTCTTGAGCCACTCCTTTGTTGCCTTGGCCGTGTGTTTTGGGTCATTGTCATGCTGGAATACCCATCCACGACCCATTTTCAATGCCCTGGCTGAGGGAAGGAGGTTCTCACCCAAGATTTGACGGTACATGGCCCCGTCCATCGTCCCGTTGATGTGATGAAGTTGTCCTGTCCCCTTAGCAGAAAAACACCCCCAAAGCATAATGTTTCCACCTCCATGTTTGACGGTGGGGATGGTGTTCTTGGGATCATAAGCAGCATTCCTCCTCCTCCAAACACGGCGAGTTGAGTTGATGCCAAAGAGCTCCATTTTGGTCTCATCTGACCACAACACTTTCACCCAGTTGTCCTCTGAATCATTCAGAGGTTCATTGGCAAACTTCAGACGGGCATGCATATGTGCTTTCTTGAGCAGGGGGACATTGCGGGCGCTGCAGGATTTCAGTCCTTCACGGCGTAGTGTGTTACCAATTGTTTTCTTGGTGACTATGGTCCCAGCTGCCTTGAGATCATTGACAAGATCCTCCCGTGTAGTTCTGGGCTGATTCCTCACCGTTCTCATGATCATTGCAACTCCACGAGGTGAGATCTTGCATGGAGCCCCAGGCCGAGGGAGATTGACAGTTATTTTGTGTTTCTTCCATTTGCGAATAATCGCACCAACTGTTGTCACCTTCTCACCAAGCTGCTTGGCGATGGTCTTGTAGCCCATTCCAGCCTTGTGTAGGTCTACAATCTTGTCCCTGACATCCTTGGAGAACTCTTTGGTCTTGGCCATGGTGGAGAGTTTGGAATCTGATTGATTGATTGCTTCTGTGGACAGGTGTCTTTTATTCAGGTAACAAACTGAGATTAGGAGCACTCCCTTTAAGAGTGTGCTCCTAATCTCAGCTCGTTACCTGTATAAAAGACACCTGGGAGCCAGAAATCTTTCTGATTGAGAGGGGGTCAAATACTTATTTCCCTCATTAAAATGCAAATCAATATATAACATTTTTCACATGCGTTTTTCAGGATTTTTTTGTTGTTATTCTGTCTCTCACTGTTCAAATAAACTTATCATTAATATTATAGACTGATCATTTCTTTGTCAGTGGGCAAACATACAAAATCAGCAGGGGATCAAATACTTTTTTCCCTCACCGTATTTGAATATATTGAAGCAACATTTTCTAGACATCAGTCAGGAAGTTAAAGCTTGGTCGCAAATGGGTCTTCCAAAAATGACCCCAAGCATACTTCCAAAGTTGTGGCAAAATGGCTTAAGGACAACAAAGTTAAGGTATTGGAGTGGCCAACAAAGCCCTGACTTCAGTCACATATAAAATTTGTGGGCAGAACTGAAAAAGCGTGTGCGAGCAAGGAGGCCTACAAACCTGACACCAGCTCTGTCAGGAGGAATGGGCCAAAATTCACCCAACTTATTGTGGGAAGCTTGTGGAAGGCTTCCCGAAACGTTTGACCCAAGTTAAACAATTGAAAGGCAATGCTAAGAAATACTAATTGAGTGTATGTAAACTTCTGACCCACTGGGAATGTGAAAGAAATAAAAGCTGAAATAAATCATTCTCTACTATTATTCTGACATTTCAGATTCTTAAAATAAAGTTGTGATCCTAACTGACCTAAAATTTTTACTAGGATTAAATGTCAGAAATTGTGAAAAACTGAGTTTAAATGTATTTGGCTAATGTTTATGTAAACCTCCGACTTCAACTGTATGTTATCCAGAGTGTTGGTGACTGCAACTGTGCTGTCAGATTGTCAGTTCGTAAATTCAGAGCGTTTCGCCAATAAGTAGGGTTGTTCCAAAAGCTCTGACCTCACAACGACAGTCAAGCACCCAAGCTAACTGGCTAACATTGGCTAGCTACTTCCAGACACATAATGAGAAAACACCCCACTCTGACCATTTTACTCGCCCTAGCAGAGCTGGTTAGGCAGTTTTCATGTTATCCAGAGAGTTGGTGACTAACTGTGCTGCTGGCAACAATTGAATTATGATTGGTTTGCCGACATTTACTGACACCGGACATATTTAATTGGTGTTGAGCCTTCAAAAAAATAAATCAGTTATTCTGCGCTCTGGCACACTAAGACGAGAGTCTTTTGTTAAGAAATGTAGCTAGATAGCTAGCTGTGTTGGAATCCCAACACATGGGCGGCAGATAGCCTGGTGGTTAGAGCGTTGGACTTGTAACCGGAGGGTTGCAAGTTGTAACCGGAGGGTTACAAGTTTAAATCCCCGAGCTGACAAGGTAAAAATCTGTCGTTCTGCCCCTGAACAAGGCAGTTAACCCACTGTTCCCCGGGCGCCGAAGACGTGGATGTGGACGGCGCCGAAGACGTGGACGCACCTCTCTGATTCAGAGGGGTTGGGTTAAATGCGGAAGACACATTTCAGTTGAAGGCATTCGGTTGTACAACTGACTAATAATGGTGACTTTGACTTTGTTAGCGAGCCAGACAGCTAATGTTAGCTAGCTAACAGTAAACTAACTTGAAATGAAAATACTTTGTCAAAATTAGAGTGGAGTTTTATGTTAAGACATAAAGCTAAACAATGGACCGTAATCACAACTCATGTCATTACTACCCTGCATGAATCTGCAGGTAGCTAACCAACCAGGTTCTATGGCTATAAGTAGTCAAGCAAATGTGTCTGAGATACGAATAATAAGATCACACACATAACGTTGGCTAGCAACCCAGCCAGCTAACATTAGCTAGCTAACAGTACACTTGAAATGAAACCACTTTCTGTCAAAATTTGAAATGTGTAATATCTGAAAATGTATCTAGCTAGACTATCTTACCAGTAAACATCATGGTTGGACGGGTCTCCTGTCTGATGCCATGCATGGTTGCCCTTAGTTTGATGATGTAATCCAGACTGGTGTTTTCTCCATCTCCTTAGCTATCATACTCAAATTTCACTGATTTCAAAACTCGGTCCTCCAGAAAGTGGACAGCATACACATAACGTTAGCTAGCGAGCCAGCCAGCTAATATTAGCTAGCTAACAGTACACTTTAACTTTACATTAGGTTTATGCAGTTTTACTACGCAATAAATTAATTAAAAAGCCGCGTTTGACACAATTACCTAGACATACTGACCAGCTCGAATAGACAGACGTGTGCTATATGGCCCGCAAAAACCCCATCTCAACGTCAACAATGAAGAGGCGCCTCTTCACTGTTGACATTGAGACTGGTGTTTTGCGGGTACTATTTAATGAAGCTGCCAGTTGATGACTTGTGAGGGGTTTATTTCTCAAACTAGACACTAATGTACTTGTCCTCTTGCTCAGCTCACTCCTCTTTCTATTCTGGTTAGAGCCAGTTTGTTCTGTAAAGGGAGTAGTACACAACATTGTATGAGATCTTCAGTTTCTTGGCAATTTCTCGCATGGAATAGCCATCATTTCTCAGAACAAGAACAGACTATAGAGTTTCAGAAGAAAGTTCTTTGCTTCTGGCAATTTTGAGCCTGTAATCGAACCCACAAATGCTGAATCTCCAGATACTTAACTAGTCTAAAGACGGTCCGTTTTATTGCTTCTTTAATCAGGACAACAGTTTTCAGCTGCGCTAACATAACCCTTTTGCAATTTTCTAATGATCAATTAGCCTTAAAAAAAATTATAAACTTGAATTACCTAACACAACGTGCCATTGAAACACAGGAGTGATGGTTGCTGATAACGGGCCTCTGTACGCTTATGTAGATATTCCATAAAGAATCTGCCATTTCCAGCTACAATAGTCATTTCCAACATTAACAATGTCTTTTAAATGGACCAAAAATGTGCTGTTCTTTCAAAAACAAGGACATTTCTAAGGGACTCCAAACTTTTGCACGGTAGTGTACGTTAATAAAGTTTCTGTTTTTGTATATATAAAAACCTGTCAGTATAGGTTAATGTGTGTAGATTAATGAGTGTTTTTTTATTTAATCAATTTTAGAAAAAGCCTGTAATGTAACAAAATGTGGAAAAAGGGAAGGGGTCTGAATACTTTCTTAATGCACTGTATATTCAGCCAGTGGCAACCATACACCACGCTCAATGCTATACAATATTTATCTATTTGAATCTCTTTATCAAGAAAAAGTATTGCAAATGTCTGTGGTGGCCATCCAATTGAAAACCAAGTAAAGATTACCCCGTACACCCCTTCTTTAAGTGTGCGTGCAACATACTCAGGATGTAATGACTAAATGCTCGGAAACTATTTTGTTAAGTGTTTCTGTAGAGTCATGCGATGGCAAATTAATTGTGGGTTTTACTGTACAGTGCAAAGTAGTTCAGGAAATGGACTTCAATTAATGCTAAGCCTTAGGTCTGTGTGATTTAGACTGGAGTATACTGTAAAATAAGTATAGCTTTGTTCAGTTGATCTATAATGAACTCAATTGAATGGCTCAGCAGTATATGCTGTACGTTAATTATGTGAATGACAAGACTCAAGAACTGAAATACAATGTGATCCATGATCTTACTGGATGCTTTAATTTAAGTGAACGTGTTAATACAAATGACAGGTTTTACATGTGTACATTGGATTATAGTAATCCTATCAATAATATGGATGTTTTAGAATGTGTGTGTGTGTGTGTTCAGGGATGTTTTTGTATCCTGGCTGCAGGTGCTTAGTGATGCTTTTCCCTCCTCAATACCCAGCATGCTCTGAAGACGCTGACATTGCCTGTGCCCTCCCACCAGCCACACACACACACACTACCCCTCTTAAATAATTTCCTAGCACCTTAATCACAGCTAAACAACGAACTAATTGATGACAGATATGAGGAACAACTTGAGCATGCTAACAGGGTTCTAGTCTTTTCCTCTATTTATTGTCTCTCGGTTTAGAGATAATATTTTCTCTCTGTTAACAGGCCTCTTGACGCTGGTCGGATATTAATTAAAATCGAAATACTAAATATTGATTGATACGTTATCAGTGCATAGCAGTTGGTCTTCAGGCTATTGATCTGCCCTGTGATTTATTATCATATTTAAGAAAAATCATTTTGTGTGATTATAAGAGGTAATGGACTTTTAGTGAGGGTTGTAATTCTTTTTTGTATCACGTTTGTTGTGTGGGAGGTGGGAGCCGATTTCTCAAATCGCAGTCGGAGATCACCGATATCCTTGGAGCTGCTCTCCCTTGCGTAAGAGAAAGATCCTGGCCGTGTCATTTGGAATAATGGGTATTGGGATTACCTCTTTAATCACAACAAAGATTAACAGATGGTATGAGAGCAGTTATTAGCAAACATCTTGCACTCATCAAATCAATAAGTTGATTTGTAATCAGGTTGTTGGTGGGTGTAGGTGGAAAGGGGAGCCGGGGCTGTTCCCAGTGAAAGATCCTGGCAATCAAAGGCTTCTGTGTAGCAATTACCTCTCAGCAAAATAGGTGCTCTTCCTCTTCAATCTGGCAGGCCTCCAAAACACAAGGCAGACAGATAGGAACATGGAACACCAACACATACACTGCATGAATAACCCTGTTTCTGAAACACCTCAGATGCTATATGTGATTTATACATTTCCCTGTCAGTGTTATAATTTTCTAAATAGCTTATGACATTGTGAAGTGCCCTGTGAAATATGAGACTGGTGTCTCTATGTTCTTAGAAAACATCTTATCAAAAACAAAAAGGCAAACGCTGCATGCTTCTGTGAGGAGTTAACGTTTTAGGTAAAGTTACTATAGATTTGAAAGACGAGGATTCCACAGCCAAGTGTAAGAAGTGATACTGGATTACACTCTCCAGGGAGCAAGAGAGAGAGTAAAAGAGAGAGAGGTAGCAGACGGGACCTGGCAAACCCAGACATGAATTCAACAAGTTAAGAACACTTGCACAAAGCAGTTTCCAGCCGCAGCCACAGTGACCTGGGCTTTTTTTAATAATTTACACCATGTTGTTCTAACTGATGCTGTCACTTTATCATGGTAATGCTCTGCTCTGCCTTTTCACATGCAGAATCCACAGTCCTGTCTGCAGCTCTTTTTTGTTGTTGTTTTTGTGGTATTGCATTCTGCACACATTTCAGACACAAAAATGTCCATATCAGGGGAAGAAAACGCTTTTTGAATGGAGACAGTTTTGTCTCTCTGTGAGAGTTCTGAATACAGCTCGCTTTCTTTTTTGTATTATATTATTCTCGATAATCTCAATAAAATCTGTCGTTCTGCCCCTGAACAAGACAGTTAAACCCACTGTTCGCCGGTAGGCCATCATTGTAAATAAGACGACTTGCCTAGTTAAATAAAGGTTAAATGTAAAAAAAAGAATCTCCATGATTTATGTGGATTGGTCCCATGGACTCACTTTGGTGAGCAACACAGTTTTTTCTCTGTTCACCAGCTTCCAGACAACCCATTTGTTCACATTGAGTAGTATCAGCTTAAGTTACTTTTTTGCATCTGCTTTTAGGGCACCCAAGGGCTGCCGAGCCTTTCAATAGACCCTGCTTGTTTGTATTGAAACCCACCTTCGTGGTAGAGACCAAGGGAGTTCAATAAAATATGGCTGATGCCAGATAAGGTATTGTGGATTGAAAGGAAACAGTCATTGGAGGAGAGCTCGCAGGAACACACATTTTCCACCTTAGCAGATTGGTGCATTCATTACATCAAGAACTAACTACTCACGTTTAAAGAAGCTATGTGGGCAATCGCTCTCTTTCCCACTCTTTCTCAAACACTACACACTCACGTGCACGCATGGACGCAAGCACGCACACACACAAGCATGTGCACACACATACACATTGTTAACCCATACACACTATAAACAATGACTTAATGTTGTGATATTAATTTCTAATAAAACACATGGCTAGTTAAGTCACTTGAACACTATCGGTCCCTCCCTACACTGTCAGATATGCACTTACCAGGATTAAGCAAGGCCTATGGTGGCTAAACAATGACAGTTCGAGGTAACTGATGCTGTTTAAAAATTCAAAGGCCTCTATTGAACAGACAATGTGGCACACATATCACTGGTCTAGAGACCCCAGATCCCTGCCCCCAATGGTCTGCCTCCTGTCCAACACAGACAGTCTCTCAGCCTCTCTATCTTCGACCGCTATAAGTACATCTCCTATGCTAACATGCCTCTCTTATGCTAGACTTCTCAGATTTAAGTTGGGTACGTTTTGCATCACTTACTGTACAGTATGAACTATGTACTTTCGTTGCTATTATAAACAGGGAATTGTCACTATACTGAATGTTGGTGTATAAAACATCAACTGAGATTTTGCATAGGTCCCTCTTTGTTTTTTCACATCTCTTAATATCGATCAATTCATCGTTTATTACAGTTTTTTACGATTGTTTACACACTAAAATAAAAATTTCCACACAATTTGCAAAATTCTACTCCAATGAGCTAAACACCTCCACAGATTTGCACAACATTACACACAATGTCTGCTTCACCCTTTTTGCAAAACATTACACACAGTGATTTGTAAAACTCTACACACATTTTCACACCTTAGACACAGATAAGGATTTTGAGGTTACTTCCTTGTCATTACAAAGCCCGGATTGCCAATGACCACACTAATGAACAGATTGGATAATCACATCCACCAGGTGTGGAAGCACACGTGCTAATTTGAAAACGCAGCACTCAGGTGTGCTATAAAAGGCAGCAGGTGAGTTCACCTGTCTTCAACAAAAATGGAAGGAGCTAGAAGAAGAAGAAGAAGAGTGAGAATGAGAGGGGGAGCTCAAAGAGGAGATGAAGGAGGTAGAGGAAGAGGAGAAGGAGATAGAGGAAGAGGCCTAGGTAGAGGAAGAGGAGAAGGAGGTAGAGAAGGAGGTAGAGGAAGAGGCCTAGGTAGAGGAAGAGGAGAAGGAGGTAGAGGAAGAGGAGAAGGAGATAGAGGAAGAGGCCTAGTTAGAGGAAGAGGAGAAGGAGGTAGAGGAAGAGGAGAAGGAGGTAGAGGAAGAGGAGAAGGAGATAGAGGAAGAGGCCTAGGTAGAGGAAGAGGAGAAGAAGGTAGAGGAAGAGGCCTAGGTAGAGGAAGAGGAGAAGGAGGTAGAGGAAGAGGAGAAGGAGGTAGAGGAGGAGGCCCAGGTAGAGGAAGAGGAGAAGAAGGAGATAGAGGAAGAGGCCTAGGTAGAGGAAGAGGTAGAGAAAGACTTGAAGAGTTGATAGAACCTGAACAAAGAAGACGAGGACCAAATTTGACTCAAGAAATCTGTGCAACACTTATTGACCATGTTATCAACCATGGACTGACACTGATGGAAGCTGGACAAAGAGTTCAACCAAATCTCAGCAGAAATACTGTTGCGTCAGTAATTCGGACATTTCATCGAGAAAACAGGTAAGCTAACCACACAGTACATTGAAACTGAAGCTTGCTGTACTTATCATCAATATTGTTTACTGTGACATTTGACAGTAGGCTGCATGTGTATGTTTTAATATATTTGTTTTACATAGGATTGAGGGTCGAGGACACCAAGGTGGAAGGGGCCCTATGTTCACTCGTGCACAAGAGGCCGCCATTGTGAACATGGTTTTGACCAATAATTGTATCAGGCTGCGAGAAATCCAAGCCAATGTCATCAATGATTACCATATTTTCAATAACATCCAACGAGTCTCTCTGTCAACATTAGGTCGAACATTAGAGAGTCTTGCAAATGGATGCTGCAGAAATTCAACATGAATTTATATATGTGGATGAGGCTGGATTTAACCTTGCGAAAACAAGAAGAAGAGGGAGAAATGTAATTGGACACCGGGCAATCACCAATGTGCCAGGGCAGCGAGGGGGTAACATCACCCTTTGCGCTGCTATTACACAAAATGGGGTCCTCCACCACCATGCAAATCTGGGACCCTATAATGCAAATCTAATACTTGCATTTCTTGACAGATTGCACGAGATTGTCACAGCATTAAACCAAGTGGACCAGATGCGGTACATTGTCGTTTGGGACAATGTCTCATTCCATCAGGCTGCTCTGGTCCAGAATTGGTTCCATGAGCACCCTGAATTTGAAGTCTTATACCTTCCCCCATACTCCCCCCTTCCTGAATCCAATAGAATAGTTTTTTTTCAGCATGGCGGTGGAAGGTATACGACCTGCGGCCCTATGACCGTTTGCCCCTCATTCAGGCCATGGAGCAGGCCTGTGATCATATCGAAGCAGCTTCTGTGCAGGGGTGGATTCGTCACACGAGGCGATTCTTCCAACGGTGCCTTGCCAATGAAGACATAGCCTGTGATGTGGATGAACTCTTTTATGGCCTGATCCAGCCAGACGGAGAGATGATGAATAGTTACAGTATTCTTGTTGCTTTTACAGTAGTTTTTCTTCAGAGTCAAAGTGTATGTACTTCATGCATTTTTGTCTACAGATTTTATTTGTTTCATTGATTTCATTGTTGGCTGATTACTGTAACTGATTATGGTAAGAAATACTGTAAGTATTGAAATAAATACTTGAAATATTCAGTCTGCAGCATCAGTGTTGTGCAGTGCTTGGTAAGTTTATAGTAGGCCTATTTGTGTACATTCTCCCTATATCTCAAACTAATCATGAAGAATGTTGTGGGTTTGTCACTATTTTTTTTTTCATCTAAATTATCCCTTACATAACAATGTCTGGCCAAAAATCTAGCACATGCTATTTCCTCAAATTAGTTTTTTTACAATTGTGTTTTTTATTTATCACAGCAGTGTGAAACTGGCTGCAATAGTGTCTGATCATTGAGGACTGTGTTGGTTAAATGAAAACTAATAGCATTTTCACAAATATGTGTATATGTTTTGACTGAAGTGTGTATGTTTTGACTGAAGTGTGTCATTTTGCAAACAATCTAGGAATTATGCAAATTGAGTGTGGTGTTTGGATACTTGTGATTATATTTTGAAAAAAAGAACCCGGTTTTCAAAATTGCGTGTAAACAATTGAAAAAAACTGTAAACAAACAATTGTAAAATGATTCATAATGTCCTTGTCAATTTTTTTCTAAATATCTTTAATATCTTTAATATCTTTCCAAGGTCTGGCAAGGAATGTGATTAAGTGTCATCATTGAGGCTTTAGCCCTTTTCTGCTCATTGTTCTTGGAAATGGCATTAGAGCCACAGCTGACAAGACCAAGGCCTCGAACTAGTTGCTGTATAACCTCTCCTCCACACTGGCTATGTTCCTTCAACACTGGATATATCAAACTGCCACCTCTACCACACATACTCCATGCACACACGCACTTACACACACAAAAACACATTATGGTAATGAATTATGAGAATCGCTGTGAAATAGTAGTTAAATTCAGTTATGAAGGTGCACTAGTGTCTTTAAAGCACTCACTGCATGAGAATCTCACTTCTACCACTGAAAGCTTTGGATCCAATAAGATCTCACGGTCTGACTTCATTTCCCGACGTTCTGGGACAAATGTCAAGTTTTGACATGGTTAAGTTTAGGCATTAATTATGACTGGTTAAGTTAAGGGCTAAGGTTTGGAATAGGGTTAAAACAGAAACAACTCGAAGGTTAAGTTTAAACATTATTTCTGAATGGTTAAAGGAGACAGGCAAAGGTCTCCACAAAAACATAACACTAAATAATAATGCTCATTTAGGCTTCATTAAATAAGCATGTCTATGACTACATTTTAGCTGTAATTTCTACTTTTTGGTGAAGATGTAATTTTCTGGCCATAGAATGCAAGGATTACATAATTTGAGGGCAAAAATAAAAGAATTATGGCTTACTGCAAGGAACACAAGCTAGAGACAATGCTTTTATGAGTCATTTTCTGTATCAGAAATGAAACAAGCGATACTGACATGATGTGAGAAGACACTTGTATATCTGGGAAATAAACATGCACGTCAATAATAATTCATCACATGAGATATGATCTAGCTAGCTATAGCCAGACAGTGTATTTTAATTGATAAGACTTGATGTATGACACAACACATGTACACTGAACTAAAATATAAACGCAACATGTAAAGTATTGGTCGCATGTTTCATGAGTTGAAATAAAATATCCCAGAAATGTTCCATATGCATGAAGTTTATTTCTCTCAAAGTTCGTGCACAAATTTGACTACAGGAAAAGGAGGACCGAGCACGCCCCCATTTCAAGTTCCTTGGTGTCCACATCACCAACAAACTATCATGGTCCAAGCATACCAAGACAGTCGTGAAGAAGACATGACAAAACCTAAACCTATTACCCTTCAGGAGATTTGGCATGGATCCTCAAAAAGTTCTACAGCGGCACCATCGAGAGCTTCCTGACTGGTTGCATCACTGCCTGGTATGGCAACTGCAAGGCACTACAGAGCGTAGTGCGTATGGCCCAGTACATCACTGGGGCCAAGCTTCCTGCCATCCAGGACATCTATACCAGGCGGTGTCAGAGGAAGGCCATAAAAATTGCCAAAGACTCCAGCCACCTTAGCCATAGACTTCTCTCTACCGCACGGCAAGCAGTACCAGAGCGCCAAGTCTAGGACCAAAAAGCTTCTCTACAGCTTCTACCCCCTTCTACTCCTGAACAGCTAATCAAATGGCTACCCAGACTATTTGCATTGCCCCCCCTCCCTTTTACGCTGCTGCTATTCTCTGTTTATTATTTACGCATAGTCACTTTAACAGTACCTACATGTGCATATTGACTCTGTACCGGTACCCCTTGTATATAGTCTCGCTATTGTTATTTTACTGCTGCTCTTTAATTATGTTACTTTTATTTCTTTTTTTACTTAACACGTATTTTTCTTAAAACTGCATTGTTGGTTAAAGGCTTGTAAGTAAGCATTTCACTGTAAGATCTACACCTGTTGTATTCGGCGCATGTGACAAATAACATTTGGTTAGGTTTGATTTGATTTATTTGTGAGCATTTCTCCTTTGCCAAGATAATCTAACCACCTGACAGGAAAGGCATATCAAGAAGCTGATTAAACAGCATGATCATTACACAGGTGCACCTTGTGCTGGGGACAATAAAAGGTCACTCTAAAATGTGCAGTTTTGTCACACAACGCAACAGATTTCTCAAGTTTTGAGGGAGCACGCAATTGTCATGCTGACTGCCTGGCATGTCCACCAGAGCTGTTGCCAGGTCATTGAATGTTAATTTCTCTAACATAAGCCACCTCAAATTGTTTTAGAGTATTTGGCAGCACGTCCAACTGGCCTCACAACCGCAGACCACGTGTAATCACGCCAGCCCAGGACCTCCACATCTGGCTTCTTCAACTGCGGGATCTTCTGAGACCAGCCACCCGGACAGCTGATGAAACTGTGGGTTTGCACAACAGAATAATTACTGGACAAACTGTCAAACACCATCTCAGGGGATCTCATGTCCTCACCAGGGTCTTGAACTGACAGCAGTTCGGCGTTGTAACTGACTTCAGTGGGCAAATACTCACCTTCGATGACCACTGGCACGCTGGAGAAGTGTGCTCTTCACAGATGAATCCCAATTTCAACTTCACCGGGCAGATGGCAGACAAGCGTCGTGTGGGCGAGCGGTTTGCTGATCAACGTTGTGAACAGAGTGCCCATGGTAGCGGTGGGGTGATGGTATGGGCAGGCATAAGCTATGGACAATGAACACAATTGCATTTTATCAATGGCAATTTTATTGCATAGAGATACTGAGGCCCATTGTCCTGCCATTCATCCACCGCCATCACCTTATGTTTCAGCGTGATAATGCACTGCCCCATGTCGCAAGGATGTGTACACAATTCATGGAAGCTGAAAAAGTCCCAGTTCTTCCTTGGCCTGCATTCTCACCGGACATGTCACCCATAGAGCATGTTTGGAATGCTCTGGATCAACGTGTGTTCCAGCAACTTCGCACAGCCATTGAAGACGAGTGGGACAACATTCCACAGGCCACAATCAACTACCTGATCAACTCTATGCGAAGGAGATGTGTTGCGCTGCATGAGGTAAATGGTGGTCACACCTTTTTTTTAAGGTTTCTGTATTAACAGTCATGTTAAATCTATAGATTCAGGCCTAATGTATTTCAATTGACTTATTTCCATATATGAACTGTAACTCAGTAAAATCCTTGAAATTGTTGCATGTTTGCATTTACATCTTTTTTTCAGTGTGCAATGAATGTTAGCTAGCTAGTTACCTAGCTAATAAACTTAGTTTACTTCTTGGGAAACAATATTTATGCTATCTAGCTAGCTAGCTACACTGGCTGCAGCCCTTGGTGCTGCAGCCAGCAAGCTAACCAACACGTGGCTGATTACCACATGAAAATAATTCAGCAATTTCTGCTCAGATTTGACCATATATAGCTAGCTAGTCCATTTCTTACAATTGTACTGTGGACACAAGGTTAGCTAGCTGGATAGCTAGCTAATAAACATTAGCTAGCCAAATGTGGTTTTGCTAGCCACGAACATCCATGATCAAGATCTCCCCTGGTGAATTTACATAAATCTGACTGACCACAGTGCAGCACTAGTGAAAATTGAAATCTACTTTGAAATTCCTGACTGGAATAGCTGGATCAAATGTAAAATGTGAAATAGAGTACCGTTTTTTTTCTCAACAGTACAATATCGAGCAGGTGAGCAGATTGTGCAATAAAATCCGACAACTGTGAACCATCATTTCCAAGCATTACAAAGGAGCATGTTGACACCTAGCTGTGCCTCTGAGTGTTATGTCAAGTATACAAAATCTACATTGACCATTATATTATTGCAGATCATTTCATGATGTATTTAGCTTTTGTATAAATAAAGGTTCGGAATAGGTTTTACAACAAGAAAACAAAAAACGAGTGCCTAGCAATGTATGCTCGCGGCTTGCTAGAGTGTTTTTATATATGTTGTTATGCCTAGTGGCCATTATTCACGTCATCTCCCGATGTTCTGGGGACCTGGATGAACGTCAAATTCTCCCGTGGATCTGGGGTGACCAGACCAATTTTATTCATACCTACAGTCTCTCCCCAGCCTGTCAACGCAACGGCACCCCACTTTTCTCAATGTACAAAAGTGCCTATTTTCAAATAACTTATTATTGTGTGTTGATACACGGTTATCTCTTTACATCACGACCACAGATCATAGCTGGCTCCACACACGCCCTCACATACACAAACTGCTTTATCTTAAAAGAGATGCTCCTGATTTCATGCCTGTGAAACTCACAGCATTATTTCATATTCAGTCACTCGTCACTGATATCCCAGACCACATTTTCCTAAAGAAAAAACAGAGAGGCATAAAGAATCAAGAAAACTATTTGAAAACTTGTACTTTATCTTTCAATGTGATTTTCTGTAGTATTGTCAGAATTTGACATGAATTCTAAGCAATTAAAATAAGTACATTGTGAAAAGATAAAAACATAACTATGACACTTCTCTAAATGTGGTGAAAATATACAGGATATACAGTGAGGGAAAAAAGTATTTGATCCCCTGCTGATTTTGTACGTTTGCCCACTGACAAAGAAATGATCAGTCTATAATTTTAATGGTAGGTTTATTTGAACAGTAAGAGACAGAATAACAACAAAAAAATCCAGAAAAACGCATGTGAAAAATGATTTAAATTGATTTGCATTTTAATGAGAGAAATAAGTATTTGACCCCCCCTCTGCAAAACATGACTTGGTGGCAAAACCCTTGTTGGCAATCACAGAGGTCAGACGTTTCTTGTAGTTGGCCACCAGGTTTGCACACATCTCAGGAGGGATTTTGTCCCACTCCTCTTTGCAGATCTTCTCCAAGTCATTAAGGTTTTGAGGCTGACGTTTGGCATCTCGAACCTTCAGCTCCCTCCACAGATTTTCTATGGGATTAAGGTCTGGAGACTGGCTAGGCCACTCCAGGACCTTAATGTGCTTCTTCTTGAGCCACTCCTTTATTGCCTTGGCCGTGTGTTTTGGGTCATTGTCATGCTGGAATACCCATCCACGACCCATTTTCAATGCCCTGGCTGAGGGAAGGAGGTTCTCACCCAAGATTTGACGGTACATGGCCCCATCCATTGTCCCTTTGATGTGATGAAGTTGTCCTGTCCCCTTAGCAGAAAAACACCCCCAAAGCATAATGTTTCCACCTCCATGTTTGACGGTGGGGATGGTGTTCTTGGGATCATAAGCAGCATTCCTCCTCCTCCAAACACGGCGAGTTGAGTTGATGCCAAAGAGCTCCATTTTGGTCTCATCTGACCACAACACTTTCACCCAGTTGTCCCCTGAATCATTCAGAGGTTCATTAGCAAACTTCAGACGGGCATGTATGTGTGCTTTCTTGAGCAGGGGGACCTTGCGGGCGCTGCAGGATTTCAGTCCTTCACGGCGTAGTGTGTTACCAATTGTTTTCTTGGTGACTATGGTCCCAGCTGCCTTGAGATCATTGACAAGATCCTCCCGTGTAGTTCTGGGCTGATTCCTCACCATTCTCATGATCATTGCAACTCCACGAGGTGAGATCTTGCATGGAGCCCCAGGCCGAGGGAGATTGACAGTTCTTTTGTGTTTCTTCCATTTGCGAATAATCGCACCAACTGTTGTCACCTTCTCACCAAGCTGCTTGGCGATGGTCTTGTAGCCGATTCAAGCCTTGTGCAGGTCTACAATCTTGTCCCTGACATCCTTGGAGAGCTCTTTGGTCTTGGCCATGGTGGAGAGTTTGGAATCTGATTGATTGATTGCTTCTGTGGACAGGTGTCTTTTATTACAGGTAACAAACTGAGATTAGGAGCACTCCCTTTAAGAGTGTGCTCCTAATCTCAGCTCGTTGCCTGTATAAAAGACAGAAATCCTTCTGATTGAGAGGGGGTCAAATACTTATTTCCCTCATTAAAATGCAATTCCATTTATAACATTTTTCACATGCGTTTTTCTGGATTATTTTGTTGTTACACTGTTCAAATAAACCTACCATTAAAATTATAGACGGATAATTTCTTTGTCAGTGGGCAAACGTACAAAATCAGCAGGGGATCAAATACTTTTTCCCTCACTGTAGTATGTTAGTGCAATGATTGAACCAGGGCCTAAGTGATTCAGACTACAGTAGCAGGGAGCAGCATTCACTAGGATGGCGAGAGATTAAAGTATGGTATAGGCTCTGTATTGGTTCATCCTTGAGGATTTGAGATTAAAGTTGGTCTAACAGTCTAGTAGGGTCCATCATTTTAGAGGAGGAGCTATTAAAGTTTAGCACTGATTTCTCAGTAAAAAGCATAGTCCGAGTCAATGTTGGGCTCAATTCCATTTAAATTCCAGTCAATTCAGAAAGTTAACCAAATTCAAATTCTAAATGTTCCTCATTGAAATGCATTGAAGAGAATTAGAATTTCTGTGTACTTTCGAATTGACTGGAATTGAAATGGAATTGATCCCAACCCTGGTCCGAGTATAATCTGCCATAGGCTTGGGACAAGGATCAGAATCACACTATGATGAAACTGACACATTACATGCCACAGGAAGAACACAGTCAAGTGTCCGGTATAACCTTTTCACACTAGACCCTCCTCTCTTTCCAATTTCCTTCTAAAAAGTGCTCTTCTTTCTACCTCTGTGTCAGTGACTCTGATCATCCCTGAATGTTCTCTGCCATCATTTTTGCCCTACCCTCTCTGTTTGGCTTTCACTACCCCCCCCCAAAAAAATATATATATTGCAATCTCATTCATACTGTATCTCTGTCTTCAGCGGCGCTTTATCTCATTTCCCCACACGTGCCACAATATTGTCTGACACTGACAGATCCACCAAATATGTTTTGTTTGTGTGCTGAGCTGGTAACACAGGCGTCCTGTCAATGCATCAGGTTGCCTTTCACAACCAATTTGACACGTTCTTTCTTGGAAACGATGAACATTTCACTGTGTCTACCGTGCCAACTCAGTCCAATTACACCCAAGCTACAAATATAATTACATTAGAAGATTAAATTGGTCAATTCATTTTAATTAGGCTTGTTGGGCCAGTCAGATCAAATTTGACTCATCTCTAGTTAATCTTGCCTAATTTGAAACAGGGTAAACATGTCATGATCACCATGCATTTTTGGGTCAAATCACTTAATACTGATTATGCTATAACATCGAACACGTAAATCAGACAGTATTGTTCAAATAAATAGTCAAATACCTAGCAAGCTAGCACACGGTGTCGCTAACTAGCAAGCTAGCTAGCACACAGTGTCACCCCAGCCTCCCGCCAGCTGTGCTAGAGGGCGGCGGGGGCGACCGGGACACAATGTCCTTCACCCCAGTCTGTTGTGCACATTCATAAGTGTCACACAAGCATAAAGATGTTGTGCTCGAGGGGTTCATGCAGGAACCAATGGGATGCTGGGGGTGAAGGACACAGGAACGCCCCAAACTGCGGGCTGCAGTTGCACACTATTGCAAGGATCTGGCAACAGGTGTGTGTGTGTGTGTGTTTGATATATGCAGTACCAGTCAAAAGTTGACACATCTACTCACTCCAGGGTTTTTCTTAATTGTTACTATTTTCTACTTTGCAGAATAATAGTGAAGACATCAAAACTATGAAATAACACATATGGAATCATGTGGTAACCAAAAAAGTATATATTTTATATTTGAGATTCTTCAAAGTAGCCACCCTTTGCCTTGATGACAGCTTTGCACACTCTTGGCATTCTCTCAACCAGCTTCATGAGGTAGTCACCTGGAATGCATATCAATTAGCAGGTGTGCCTTGTTAAAAGTTCATTTCTGGAATTTCTTTCCTTCTTAATGCGTTTGAGCCAATCAGTTGTGTCGTGACAAGGTAGGGGTGGGATACAGAAGACAGCCCTATTTGGTATAAGACCAAGTCCATATTATGGAAAGAACAGCTTGAATAAGCAAAGAGAAACAAATCAAATCAAACTTTGTCACATGCGCCAAATACAACAAGTGTAGACTTTACTATGAAATGCTTACATTCAAGCCCTTAACCAACAGTGCAGTTCAAGAAGAGTTAAAAGAATAACAATAACGAGGCTATATACAGGGGGCACCGAGTCAGTATGCTCGGTACAGGCTAGATACAGGTAGGTGGGGGCAAAGTGACTATGCATGGATAACAAGCAAACAGTGAGTAGCAGCAGTGTACAAAATGGAGGGGGGGTCAATGTAATTTGTCCGTTGCAACCTTTCAGGATGCTCTCGATGGTGCAGCTGTAGAACCTTTTGGGGACCTATGCCAAATCTTTTCAGTCTCCTGAGGGGGAAAAGATTTTGTCGTGCCCTCTTCACGACTGTGATAGTTCGCTGGTGATGTGGACACCAAGGTACTTGAAACTCTCGACCTGCTGCACTACAGCCCCTTCAATGTTAATTGGGGCCTGTTTGGCTCGCCTTTTCCAGTAGTCCACGATCAGCTCCTTTGTCTTGCTCACATTGAGGGAGAGGTTGTTGTCCTGGCACCACACTGCCAGTTCTCTGACCTCCTCCCTATAGGCTGTCTCATCGTTGTCAGTGATCAGGCCTACCACTGTTGTGTCGTCCGCAAACTTGATGGTGTCGGAGTCGTGTTTGGCCACGCAGTAGTGGGTGAACAGGGAATACGGGAGGGGCCCCAGTGTTAAGGATCAACGTGGCAGACGTGTTGTTGCCTACTCTACCACCTGAGGGTGGCCCGTCAGGAAGTCCAGGATACAGTTGCAGAGGGAGGTGTTTAGTTCCAGGGTCCTTGGCTTAGTGATAAGCTTCATGGGCACTATGGTGTTGAACGCTGAGCTGTAGTCAATGAACAGCATTTTCACATAGGTGTTCCTTTTGTCCAGGTGAGAAAGGGCAGTGTGGAGTGGGTTTCCCTTTATACTCCGTAATAGTTTTCAAGCCCTGCCACATCCGACGAGCGTCAGATTCGATCTTAATCCTGTATTGACGCTTTGCTTGTTTGATGGTTCGTCTGAGGGCATAGCGAAATTTCTTATAAGCGTCCGGATTAGTCTCTGCTCCTTGAAAGCGGCAGCTCTAGCCTTGAGCTCGATGCGGATGTTGCCTGTAATCCATGGATTCTGGTTAGGATATGTACGTCACTGTGGGGACGACGTCATCGATGCACTTATTGATTAAGCTGATGACTGAGGTGGTGGACTCCTCAATGCCATTGAATCAATCCCAGAACATATTCCAGTCTGTGCTAGCAAAACAGTCCCGTAGTGTAGCATCCGCGTCATCTGACCAGTTCCGTACTGAGCGAGTCACTGGTACTTCCTGCTTTAGTTTTTGCTTGTAAGCAGGAATCGAGAGGATAGAATTATGATCTGATGGAGGGCGGGGGAGAGCTCTGTGTGTGGAGTAAAGGTGTTCTAGGATAGTTTTTTTTCATGGTTGCACATGTGACATGCTGGTAAAAATGTGGTAAAACTGATTTAAGTTCGCCTGCATTAATGTCCCCGGCCGATAGGAACACTGCTTCTGGGTGAGCATTTTCTTCGTGGTTTATGGCCTCAATTCTTAGTGCCAGCTTCATTCTGTGGTGATAAATAGACGGCTACAAACAATACAGATGAGAACTCTATTGGTAGATAGTGTGGTCTAAAACTTATCATAAGGTATACTACCTCAGGCGAGCCATACCTCTCGACTTCTTTAATATTTGACATTGCGCACCAGCTGTTATTGACAAATAGACACACACCCCAACCCCCCATCTTATTAGACGTAGCGTCTCTGTTCTGCCGGTGCATGGAAAATCCCATAAGATGTTAGTTTTTAATGTCCCTTTGGTAGGATAATCTTAAATTGTAGGTCATCAATTTTATTTTCCAATGATTGCACGTTAGCAAGAAGAACGGATGGCAGTGAGAGTTTACTCACTTGCCTCTGGATTCTCGAAAGGCTGCCCGATCTGCGGCCCCTTTTCCAGCATCTTTTCTTTTCGGAAAAGGTGTGGATCTGGGCCTGTTCCAGTGAAAGTAGGATATTCTTCTCGTCGGACTTGTTAAAGGAAAAAGTTTATTCCAGTCCGTGGTGAGTAATCGTTTTTTCTGATGTCCAGATGTTATTTTCGGTCATAAGAGATGGTAGCAGCAACATTATGTACACAATAAGTAAAGAATAGTTACACAAAACGCAAAAAAAATTACAAAATGGCACTTGGTTGGGAGAATGTAAAACGTCAGCCATGTTCTTCGGCGCCATCAAACAAACAACAGTCCATCATTACTTTAAGACATGAAGGTCAGTCAATTCGGAACATTTCAAGAACTATGAAAGTTTCTTCAAGTGCAGTTGCAAAAACCATCAAGCGCTACGATGAAACTGGCTGTCATGAGGACCGCCACAGGAAAGGGAGTTACCTCTGCTGCAGAGGATAAGTTCATTAGAGTTACCAGCCTCAGAAATTGCAGCCCAAATAATCAAATCAAATTGTATTTGTCACATGCAAATGTTAATGCGAGTGTAGCAAAATGCTTGTGCTTCCAGTTCCGACCATGCAGTAGTATCTAATAAGTAATCTAGCAATTTTATAACATCTACCTTATACACACAAGTGTAAAGGAATGAATAAGAATATGTACATATAAATATATGGATGAGCGACGGCCGAACGGCATAGGGAAGATGCAGTAGATGGTATAGAGTACAGAATATACATATGAGATGAGTAATGTAGGATACATTTATTACATCCAATTTTGTATTATTAAAGTGGCTAGAGATTTGAGTCAGTATGTTGGCAGCAGCCACTAAATGTTAGTGATGGCTGTTTAACAGTCTGATGGCCTTGAGATTGAAAAACAGCTTCTGTCTCTCGGTCCCAGCTTTGATGCACCTGTACTGACCTCGCCTTCTGGATGATAGCGGGGTGAACAGGCAGTGGCTCTGGTGATTGTTGTCCTTGTCAATTGAAGAACTTCTGCTGAGGGCTTCCAAAGTGTCCAACGAAGACAATCCATGGTTCTTTTGTTAGAAAAAGTAATGTATTATATCCATAAATCTCTGTTTGGTTGGCGCGTTATAATCAGAAAAAACAGCGTCGACTCCTCCATTGAAACATGAAGAGAACTCGTTCAACTTATACCTATAAACTTGTCCAAGAACAATCAAACATTATTGTAAATGTATCCTTAGGAACACTTTTCTGTATAAATAACATAATATTTCAACCGGAATATAAACTGGGCGATAAGTAAGGAAAAAACAAAAGAACGTGCCTGCCGGGACCGCGCATTCACTTGTAAATGACATCTCTGGGGGCACTTCCTTATTCCTTTTCTTCTCTGCTCTAAAAGCATCAGAACACTTTCTCGAGACTGTTGACATCCAGAGGAAGTGATAGGTGCTGCATTTTCATAAGGGAGGGGTTCCAAATGAGGCAATGTGTCAAAACCACTTTTTTCAGGACAGAAATTCCTCGGGGTTTCACTCACAGACAAAATGTTAACACTTTTAGAAAATTCAGAGTGTTTCCTATCCAATGGTACTAAATATGTGCATATCCTATTTTCTGGTCCTGAATGGGAGGCATTTTACTTTGGGCACGCCAGGGTCTCCAAAACAGTCACCTCGTGCGCTGCTCCCTAAGAAGTTAATCTAACAGCGTTGTCAGATTTCAAAAATACTTTACAGCAAAATTATAGCTTTTGATTGTCTGAGGACAGCGCCCCGCATACTTCCGCCATTAGCATAATTTCATAACCAACAGAGATGTCACAAAACTCAAAAATAGCGATTAAATAAATTGACTGATTTTAGACCCTGCCACAAGATTGAAGCAATCTTGAAGCGTGGAAACAGATTGGTCGGACCAGCGTCTAACAGACCTGAGCACGGGCGTTTCCGGTTTTGGCTTCTGTCTATAGGCTGAGAGCAACAAAATGGAGTCGTGGTCAGATTTGCCGAAAGGGGGCCGGGGGATGGCTTTGTATGCAACGCAGAAGTTAGAATAACAATGATAGTTTTACCAGCCCGGGTTGCACATTTGATATGCTGATAAAATTTAGGGAGCCTTGTTTTCAGATTAGCTTTGTTAAAATCCCCAGCTACAATAAACGCAGCCTCATAATATGTGGTTTCCAGTTTACATAGACTCCAATGAAGTTCTTTCAGGGCCGTCGATGTGTCAGCTTGGGGGGGATATATAATCTGTGATTATAATCGAACAGAATTCTCTTGGTAGATAATGGGTTCGGTATTTGATTGTAAGGAATTCTAGGTCAGGTGAACAAAAGTACTTGAGTTCCTGTATGATGTTATGATCACACCATGTCCCGTTAATCATAAGGAATACACCCCCGCCCTTCTTCTTACCAGAGAGATGTTTGTTTCTGTCGGCACGATGCGTGAAGAAACCAGGTGGCTGTTCCCGACTCTGATAACGTATCCCGAGTGAGCCATGTTTCCGTGAAGCAAAGAACGTTACAATCTCTGATGTCTCTCTGGAAGGCAACCCTTACTCGGATTTCGTTTCCCTTGTTGTCAAGAGACTGGACATTGGCGAGTAGAATACTCGGGAGCGGTGCGTGATGTGCCCGTCTACAGAGCCTGACCAGAAGACCACCCCGACTGCCCCTTCTCCTGCGGCGCCATTGTTTTGGGTGATGGACCAAACAGAGGATCCGCTTCGGGAAAGTCGTATTCCTTGTCGTAATGTTGGTAAGTTGACGTTGCTCTTATATCCAATAGTTCCTCCCGGCTGTATGTAATAAAACTTAAGATTTCCTGGGGTAACAATGTAAGAAATAATACATAAAAAAACAAAATACTGCATAGCTTCCTAAGAACGTGAAGCGAGGCGGCCATCTCTATTGGCGCCGGAAACTAAATGCTTCAGAGTTCAAGTAAAAGACACATCTCAGCATCAACTGTTCAGATAAGACTGCGTGAACCAGGCCTTCGTGATCGAATTGCTGCAAAGAAACCACTACACCAATAAGAAGAAGAGACTTGCTTGGGCCAAGAAACACAAACAATGGACATTAGACAGGTGGAAATCTGTCCAAGAGACACCGACTAGGTGAACGGATTATCTCTGCATGTGTGGTTCCCACCGTGAAGCATGAGGAGGAGGTGTGATGGTGCTTTTCTGGTGACACTGTCTATGAGTTATTTGGAATTCAAGGCACACTTAACCAGCATGGCTACCACAACATTCTGCAGCGATACGCCATCCCATCTGGTTTGCGCTTAGTGGGACTATCATTTTCAACAGGACAATGACCCAACACCTCCAGGCTGTGTAAGGGCTATTTGACCAACAAGTGGAGTTCTGCATCAGCTGACCTAGCCTCAACCCAATTGAGATGATTTGAGATGAGTTGGACTGCTGAGTGAATGAAAAGCAACCAACAAGTGCTCAGCATACGCGGGAACTCCTTCAAGACTGTTGGAAAAGCATTCCAGGTGAAGCTGGTTGAGAGAATGCCAACAGTGTGCAAAGCTGTCATCAAGACAAAGGGTGGCTACTTTGAAGAATATATTTAGATTTGTTTAACACACTCTATGTGTTATTTAATAGTTTTGATGCCTTCACTTTTCTTCTACAATGTAGAAAATAGTCTAAATTATGAAAACCCTTGAATGAGTCGGTGTGTCCAAACTTTCGACTGGTAATGTACACTGCTCAGAAAAATAAAGGGAACACTAAAATAACACATCATAGATCTGAATGAATGAAATAATCTTATTAAATACTTTTTTCTTTACATAGTTGAATGTGCTGACAACAAAATCACACAAAAATTATCAATGGAAATCATATTTATCAACCCATGGAGGTCTGGATTTGGAGTCACACTCAAAATTAAAGTGGAAAACCACACTACAGCCTGATCCAACTTTGATGTAATGTCCTTAAAACAAGTCAAAATGAGGCTCAGTAGTGTGTGTGGCCTCCACGTGCCTGAATGACCTCCCTACAACGCCTGGGCATGCTCCTGATGAGGTGGCGGATGGTCTCCTGAGGATCTCCTCCCAGACCTGGACTAAAGCATCCGCCAACTCCTGGACAGTCTGTGGTGCAACGTGGCGTTGGTGGATGGAGCGAGACATGATGTCCCAGATGTGCTCAATTGGATTCAGGTCTGGGGAACGGGCGGGCCAGTCCTTAGCATCAATGCCTTCCTCTTGCAGGAACTGCTGACACACTCCAGCCACATGAGGTCTAGCATTGTCTTGCATTAGGAGGAACCCAGGGCCAACCGCACCAGCATATGGTCTCACAAGGGGTCTGAGGATCTCATCTCGGTACCTAATGGCAGTCAGGCTACCTCAGGCGAGCACATGGAGGGCTGTGCGGCCCCCCAAAGAAATGCCACCCCACACCATGACTGACCCACCGCCAAACCGGTCATGCTGGAGGATGTTGCAGGCAGCAGAACGTTCTCCACGGCATCTCCAGACTCTGTCACGTCTGTCACGTGCTCAGTGTGAACCTGCTTTCATCTGTGAAGAGCACAGGGCGCCAGTGGCGAAGTTGCCAATCTTGGTGTTTTCTGGCAAATGCCAAACGTCCTGCACGGTGTTGGGCTGTAAGCACAACCCCCACCTGTGGACGTTGGGCCCTCATACCACCCTCATGGAGTCTGTTTCTGACCGTTTGAGCAGACACATGCACATTTGTGGCCTGCTGCAGGTCATTTTGCAGGGCTCTGGCAGTGCTCCTCCTTGCACAAAGGCGGAGGTAGTGGTCCTGCTGCTGGGTTGTTGCCCACCTACGGCCTCCTCCACGTCTCCTGATGTACTGGCCTGTCTCCTGGTAGCGCCTCCATGCTCTGGACACTACGCTGACAGACACAGCAAACCTTCTTGCCACAGCTCACATTGATGTGCCATCCTGGATGACCTGCACTACCTGAGCCACTTGTGTGGGTTGTAGACTCCGTCTCATGCTACCACTAGAGTGAAAGCACCGCCAGCATTCAAAAGTGACCAAAACATCAGCCAGGAAGCATAGGAACTGAGAAGTGGTCTGTGGTCACCACCTTCAGAACCACTCCTTTATTGGGGGTGTCTTGCTAATTGCCTATAATTTCCACCTGTTGTCTATTCCATTTGCACAACAGCATGTGAAATTTATTGTCAATCAGTGTTGCTTCCTAAGTGGACAGTTTGATTTCACAGAAGTGTGATTGACTTGGAGTTACATTGTGTTGTTTAAGTGTTCCCTTTATTTTTTTGAGCAGTGTATATATTCAGACGTGCTCAAATTTGTTGGTACCCTTGAGGTGTTGGTACCCTTTGTTGGTACCCTCGCCTGAGGTGAAATAATGCTTAATTCCTCCTGAAAAGTTATGAAAAAAAGTGATCATGTTTACTTGCATGCCTTTTGGTATGTCATAGAATAAAGCAAAGAAGCTGTGAAAAGAGATTAATTATTGCTTATTCTACAAAGATATTCTAAAATGGCCTGGACACATTTGTTGTTGCCTCTTAGAAAAGATTATAAATAACTATTATAGTGATATTTCAAACTAATTTGTTTATTTTATTAGTATCACATGTCTCCAATCTTGTAATTAGTCATTCAGCCTATTTAAAATGGAGAAAAGTAGTCACTGTGCTGTTTGGTATCATTGTGTGCACCACACTGAACATGGACCAGAGAAAGCAAAGGAAAGATTTGTCTGAGGAGATCAGAAAGAAAATAGTAGACAAGCATGGTAAAGGTAAAGGCTACAAGACTATCTCCAAGCAGCTTGATGTTCCTGTGACAACAGTTGCAAATATTTAAGGTCCATGGAACCGTAGCCAACCTCCCTGGGCGTTGCTGCAAGAGGAAAATCGACCCCAGATTGAACAGAAGGATAGTGCGAATGGTAGAAAAAGAACCAAGGATAACTGCCAAAGAGATCCAAGGTGAAGGTATGTCCGTTTCTGATCGCACCATCCGTCGCTTTTTGAACGAAAGTGGGCTCCATGGAAGAAGACCCAGGAGAGTCCACTTTTGAAAGAAAAACATAAAAAATCCAGACTGGAATTTGCTAAAATGCATATTGACAAGCCACAATCCTTCTGGGAAAATGTCCTTTGGACAGATGAGTCAAAACTGGAGCTTTTTGGCAAGTCACAGACAAAAAAAATGAAGCTTTCAAAGTAAAGAACATCATACCTACAGTGAAACATGGAGGAGGCTCGGTTATGTTTTGGGGCTGCTTTGCTTCGCCTGGCACAGGGTGCCTTGAATCTGTACAGGGCACAATGAAATCTCAAGACTATCAAGGCATTCTGGAGCAAAATGTACTGCCCAGTGCCAGAAAGCTCTGTCTCAGTCGCAAGTCATGGGTCCTCCAACAGAATAATGACCCAAAACACACAGCTAAAAGCACCCAAGAATGGATAGAAACAAAACATTGGACTATTCTGGAGTGGCCTTCTATGAGTCCTGATCTGAATCCTATCGAACATCTATGGAAAGAGCTGAAACTTACAGTCTGGAGAAGGCACCCATCAAACCTGAGACAGCTGGATCAGTTCTCTCAGGAAGAGTGGGCCAAACTACCTGTTATCAGGTGCAGAAGTCTCATTGAGAGCTACAGAAAATGTTTGATTGTAGTGATTGCCTCTAAAGGTTGTGCAACAAAATATTAGGTTAAGGGTCCCATTATTTTTGTCCATGCAACCTTCATTTGTTTTATTATTTATTATTTGCAAAAAAATCTAAAGCAAAGTCTGATTTGTATTAAATATGGAATACACAATAGTGGCTGCAAATTACTTGTCAGTTAAGTTATTTCAGAGACAATTGTGCATCCTTTGTTTTTTGTGGAAGGGGTACCAACAAATTTGAGGAGTCTGTATATATATATATATATATACACACACTTGCGTGGGTGTGTGTCTGTGTACCTTGCATGCACAGCCAGGTCACCCATGATACAAGTCAGTGTTAGACTTCCATCCATGTCGGGAGAGGACGTGGAAGCCGGCCACTAGGGGCAACAGTGAGTGCTGTTACCTTCAAGTAGGTTTCAGTTTTGCTAGGGCTTTGTGGATGGGGATGACTGTAAGCATCTGACTCTGATTAGAAAGTGTTTTTTTATATTTTAGTTTTAAGCCCTATCCCAAACCTTAAGCCCTACCTTAACCATTCCGAGTTACTTCCTGATCTTAACATAAAACACTTCGAAATTTGACGTTTGGGGATGTCTAATTCGTGGACGTCTAATTCGTATGTGAGCCTGTGAGAGCTGGTGTTAAGGTGTGGTGTCATCAAAATGAAACATTAACCACAGATTTAAACAAACAAATACATTTCGAATACCATGACATGAACTGGTATGGGTCTGTAATATAATACATCTGCAAAATAGGATGGCAGAGAACAAATACAAAAGAATTTAATAAAAAAGACCACTGGGGTAATCTTTGTATTGGATATTGTAATCTATTTCATCTACATATCAGAAACAAAGACCAGCAAGACAACTTACTTCACAGCTGTGGCCTATGATGAAATGTTTAGACCCAGACAAAACTATGCGCATTGGTGCTGAAGGTGGCTTGTAAAACGCATCCTATCACATTAGAAGTCACAATAACACAAGTCGCAGCAACGGGAACTCTTTCTGTGCTTTAGCAAATTTGCTCAAGAGACATGAATGACTACGCATGGTTTCATTCACAGACATAACAAAACATTGACTACTTCGGATATTCGCCGCAAAATACCGTGATTAATTATGATGTATTACCTCCAACAGATAAATGACCTCCCCACACAAACACGTTTCTGTTATTACACATCTGTATAGGATAAATGACGAAGATTACTTTAATTTGCTTATTCATCACTATGCATGCAATAGGCTACCTCCCCTTTATAACTACGACAGTAAAGCAACACTTTACCTTCAAGTCCCATTGTAACAGTCTCGCGGCCTCTCGAGTATCCTTTGAAGTAGATACTGTAGGCTATCTGTTCAGCGCAGGGTGTTTGGAAAGAGTATGGAATAAAAGTCAGCCGGTACATTTTATGTTAACAATACAGTACCAGCAGGAGAAGTGCCCTGTTCTTACCTTAAGACACAAATCCAGGGGGAAAGGACTAAAACGGTTATTTGGGTGATTACGTGGTTCTTGTTTTCCTCATTCCCTCCCTCCCTTTTACCAGTGCACTCGCCCTCAAGGAGCGGATACAGACAGAGTGCACCTAATAGCGTATATGCAACAAGCATTTTATTGTTGGCCTAATACAGTCATCATTATGCTAATAGTTTTAAAAAGGCAGAAGAGTCGGATTTCTATATTAGGTTTACAAAATAGTTATACAAATATTTTATGCATGTGTGTGGTAAACTGTTCGCGTTATTGATTATATCTCCATATTTGTTTAATCCAATGCAAACTAAACTACACATTTATCAACCCTGGTGTTCCCTTTAAATAAATATCCAACTCAATCTCCAAAGAAAACGCCATAACTGGCCATAACTGCATCATAAGAATGGTAACATGAATGGCATTTTGGGGTGAAGGAGTGGGCGGGAGGCCCAGAGTATTACGTTACTTTAACGTGATGAATCAGTGGACCAAGTCACTTGGCAAGTGTCTCCCACAGTGCTAGTCTCACGCAGGTGAAACTGACAGAAGGTTACGGTTTGAACTAGAACAATGTTGTCATCTTTGGAGATGGACGTTTATGGAAACAGGAGATTAGACGCGCGCGCCTACAGGATACATCAATCAAAAACGCACGTAAAATGAATTAACAATTTCAACATAAGCCTCTCCAGTCGACAATACTACTGATCGAATTGTGTCTTCCTTACACACAAGGTGTGTGTACAGGATTAAATAGCATTTTGTCTCTTTTCTTTTCCTTTCATCATCAGCGAAGTAAAGATTATAGAGGAGATTGTGAGAGCTCCCTTTAGAAGGCACACGGGATCTTCATTCCTCTGCCTTTGTGATGATATTGATGATGATGATGATGATGATGATGATGGCCAAGTGGACAGTTGGATTTTCGTGTGGCGAGCTAGTTATAAAGAATCAATATTATATCAAGGGGTAACTTTTGTGATAAAGGACTTTAGCCACTCTAGCTATTCATCATAAGTCTGTAGCAAGCAGATAGGTCAAAATAAATGATATTGCTCTAAAGAGTCTGTCTTCTTATCTCTCTATACCAGGGGAATGGAGGACACGCCGATCGATACAGTAGCTGCGGTATACTCCTTGCAATTATCAATAGCTGATTTTGTCTTCCCAGGGCTGCATCTATTAATACCAGATAATAACATCCTTTTGGACATAACTTCTAAGGGGATGATGGAATTTTTTACAAGTTTGCTCATTGGATGACCTTGTTGTCAATAAATGAATCTCACTACATGTTAGACACAGGGGAAAAGACCCAGTCCAATGCAATGAAAAATACTCAGCGGTAGGCCTATCTTGAAAGCAAACTCAGAGGAAGGTGCACTATAGGAAATTAAACGATATAAACTAAGAAAGTCACATATAATCTTAATTCTTAGGTTAACTGACATATGTGAAGATATTAACCTACGTTATCAGATCATTTGCATTTGGCTGATAGGCAGCTGTTTGATTTAGGGACAATAGGAAAAATGCACTTTTCTTGATGTAATTGTTGAGAAAGATTAAATAAATAAAAATTCGTTGGGGGGTATATAAAGGCTATACAGAATGTCACAGTAAGGACATATTCAGGTTTTAGAATGGCATCCATGCACGGCAGGGAAATTTGTGTTCGTTTCTGCATCAGGGAAGATAAACAAACTGATAGTCTACTATGATATGGAAAAATAACTACATTCATTACTACTTACCGTTTTCTATGTGATTAAAACAATCTGAATTTTGAAAATCGTATAAAAAATGTTTGACGTAAACCATACAGAGATTGACAAAATATGGCAACACAGGTGTTTGTCACTCATACAGCCCTTCCTCCGAATGAACCCCTCCCCATCGCCCCAAGTCCCACCCTTGCAAAGTAGGCTAATAGGCTACAATGAAAATCACAATTTGCAAGAAAATGTAACCAGGGCATGTTTATTTAACACATGAGAACACTGAGGAAGAGAAAAAACATAATATAATTTCACAGATGAAAATACATTATTGGTTGTTTGTTATAGCCTATCTTGAACTGAAACTGAACTAAAACACATTACACACCAAAAATGTAATTGTAGACTGATGCAAATAAACGCTTTTTGTGGATATGTTTTTGTATTAATATTGTATCAAAAGGAAGTAGGCCTCCAGCACAGCATCACCAAAGTCAAATGTACAATGAAATACAAAATACAAAACTCTTAATGTCAACATTTTTGTTTCCAATGTTTTCTTCCACATTATGTACATTTAAAAAAAAAACACTAGGACTATATGATAAAATATATAGCAAATCGTTCGCAATAAATTAATGTTAGAAGCTATAGGGAAACGAAATCTAATCAGATATGCATAAAGTCACAGACCCATTTTTAGATTCATTTTATTTACTACACCTTAGACAAACTGATGATTCCGATGGTTGATATTTGGAAACATATGGCTATATGATATCAAATCGCTCCGTCGTCGAATCCATAGCCTAGTGTGAAGCTTATGACTTTAACAGTAACGGTGTGGTACATCCTAGCGGTCGCTCAACGCAATGGGCTGAACCTAGCCCAAGGTTTAACTCTCTCACTCACAGCGCAGTCCCCACACACCGAGCTAAAGGCGAGGGCAACAACTGCTACATCAAACCTCCCGAGCAGTGCTCCTGTTACGAACCATCAAGTGAAGTCGAAAACGACTTTCCTGTCCGACATATGAGAACGTAGATCGATCAGGAAAAAAATCTGAAGCTCTCTGGAAAGGACCGGGGTCTTTGGCGAGCAACTGACGGAAGAGAGAGGGGACTTTGGAGAGCAGCTCGAGACAAACGCGCAGCCGGGAGCAAAGCACCACGAGGGGGAAGAGCACATCTAGCCACCCAGTGCCAGTTGGGGTGTATTTTATTTTTTATTTTTTATAAACGCTCATTATACAAACGATTAGGTGCGTGTGGAGACAAGGAACTATTTCATAACTCCGACAAGGCGCGCCGATTCTGAGGAGACGCACAACAAACTTTGAGTGGCAATTCGAACGAGTATGTTCCTTGCTTATCCACTGGCAATCAAACCGAACTTTTATAATTCCCCTTTACAACGGAATCGCATCATCAAGGCGCACTGGGAACAACTCACAACCATCCTCAAAAACTTTATCCGTCCCATCCGCTTCTAGCGGGTGTCGGCGACTTATGTCCATCGGCAAGGAGGTTATTTGAATGAAGATGCTGTCAATTATATGAAGATAAAAAAAGACTGAACCCCTTCAGGGACATTAAAAACACTTTCAGATGCACACATCCACATTCAGGGGAAGTACTCAGTCGTGGGACAAAAGTTATCTAGCCTAAATAAGATGGAAGAAAAGATGGTTGGAAAGTATGAGCATTGAGGCAAGCTGTTCGAATTTCGTCATCTAAATGATCACAAGTTCAGAACCCAAGTGGAACATACTACTTAAAAGCATGGCTGAAGTATGGGATACGCGCAAGAAAAGAATTGCATCAATGAATCTCCAGCAGTAGTGAAACAAAGCTCCGCAGAAAAGGAGAAAAGCTGACCTTCCGCGACGTAGACCCCCCCATGAATGCTGGGCGTAACAAGCGCGATTTTGTGTGTTGTTGGAGGAGGTGGATAGCTAGAGAAGAGAGACAGATAGTCTGAGAGTGAAGCAGCTAATTGCTTAGTCTGTCCCTCATTACCATATCCAGTGTGTGTCCGCTGGACTTCAGCCAATCCCTCTCACACAGTACCATTAATCGCAATGCATTATTCACTATCATAATTATATACCGACATGCGCAATCCACGCAACAGCAACACCAGCTAATTCCCGTAATTTTTGCAACCAGACTATTTGTGAACATTTTTTTTTCATTCGGTCGCTGCTGATGTATCTGCAAAAAGCAGAAACATCTCGCAGCGTATCAGCAGCATGTCCCGTCGCAAGCAAGCGAAGCCACAGCATCTGAAGTCGGACGAGGATCCCACAATAACCGGGGTGGTGTCCGAAAATGGTAAGTCATGCTTCTATGCGCGGGTGGGACAATCTTTTTATACGCATGTACAAGTCTAACAAACTTATTGTTTTCTCCGAATACAAGCAGGCCACTGTTCATACTCTTGACCGGGACATAATTTATAATGGAAAGGCTATTTTTTTTACTTTATAATTTCGGTCATTTGACTTAAAATAGAATGTGTTCGTACATCTATATGTCGTGGTCCCTGCGAAACGTTGCTTATGGTTTTACGATAGCTCTCCTTATCGCTTCCACCGGTTTCATCATGTTGTGAAACCCAACGCAACCTCCAAAAGGGCTGGGAACTCTTTATTTACTTAATCCAAGAACTAGCCTACCTGTTTAATTACAAGAAAGTCATTTGGTGACATTTCAATCTTTATTCAGAGCACGTTAAGCTACTATCAAAAACACTTTTGAAGGCACTTTTAATAGCCTACTGTTGTTGATTCTGATTGAGCTAACAAAGCAACATAACACAAGCAAATGCAATGGCCTCAAGTCGGCATTTAACAGTGTTAATTCGATAACACCCACAACACAATTTTATTCGTGTCTTAGTTTTTACATGCAAATACTTTTCCTACTGCGTTATATGAGTGCAAGTGAGCTATCAGTTTCAGAGTATGGTTCATAAGAAACTCCGATCGTTTTCGTATCAAGAACCTATACAATTTGAAACTCTTAATATTTGTTCAAATATTATATTAATCAAACATTTGTTTTCTTTAAACGCAACCTCATCAGTTGGTGTGGATCTATGTCTCGCTCTCTCTCTCTGAGAGACACACAGACAGACACACAAGATGTAAACATTTAAAATAGCAAGCAATGTAATTATGTTGAACATACCACGCGCTACATCATATTTATGCCTTCGGAATTTGAGAAAGTATTTATATCAATACATTTTATAACATTTTCTTCATAAAAGAGGACAATACATTGTATTTTCTATGTATTTATGTTGGCATACGGTAGGTTATTTTCCAGTGTCGATGCCTATCCTGGCATTCAAAGGAGCGGGTTGCATATTCTGCGATAGCTGAAGTGAAGAGCATGTTTTGTCATGGAAATGTTTTTGTTTACTCCCTCACATAAATGTATCACACTTGGTTTGTTTCCTATAGTTCCCAATGTCTACACGATCAGTTGACAGGGTTAGCCGTGTGAAACCGGTCACTCTTTTCTAGTAATCTGTGCTGCATGCGCTTGAAGAGTGTAAAGCTTTTAATTAGAAAACTAAAGTGAAATCTTCACCCAAAACGAAAATGCGTGTCAGTTTGTTTTTATAGCCTATCCGGACATTTTTAAATCAAAATACAATAAAATAAAAAAATTCCTCCATATATGAATGTTGAACAAACCTTTTTTATCGAATACAAATCTTAGAAAGCGTTTTACATCAGGCTCCGTGATTTGTCTATAATGTATTCTAATGCACATGTAAATTCATAAATGCGGAATTGTCTATGATTCATTATTCAGTAAAGATTCATTCAATATATTACTTACATTGTTTGTTTTGTTATTTATTTTACATTTCAGGAATTGTGATCAAGGTACATACTTATTTGTAAAAACAATTTAAGTATATGCAGCTTGCAAAAGTTCCTATATACCTTAAAAATAATATAAATATATTTAAGTTTAGTGCAATAAGTATTATTCATTTTATAATTTTGAACCTTCACAATACATTTGTTTTTCTTCTTGTGCTGAAATAGTGTTTGTCCACTAGTGCCCATGGGTGACGTCCAAAATTTCTAACGCAATCCAAAGGATTTTTCTAGTCATTTTAACAGCATGCTGAAATGACCAACATATTATTTTCCTCTTTCTATTAGATCGAGGAGAGTGTAATGTGTTAGTCAGCATTTCTTATTGACTATCCATACAGCTTACGTGGTATTCTCGACAAATTACTGTCATTATCTTGAACCATCGCTGACCAGCACATACAGCATCCTTTGTACTGATCCTGTAAAATAGAAAAAGTGTGATGTCATCCCTAGGGACAAATAACAGTCTTATTTCCATATTAACATTTTAGGGTGACCAAGTCACAATGCTGAGCATGGGTTGTGATTCATTTATTTATGCATTGTCTTATCATACCATGAATAGGGCAGTCAGTGTCACAAAAATGTCATGTAGCTAGCTAAGCTGACTGGACAATACATCACACTTGCCTCACTTGGATTATTATAGCATTGAATTGCAAGAGTAAAGCCAGCATTAAAGTATAATCTGTATATCAGGTTAGTAATATCAAGAACCGTGGATAGTAAAATGGCATCTATTGATTACAGGCATATATGCTGAGAACAGCATGGTTATGATTGTCATATGCCATCTATTGTGTTTTAGAGGGTAATAATAACCTTATAAAGGAAGACATTCATTTAAAGATGATCCTCGTCAAATATAAGGGAGTTTTACGTGAGTAGGAGGAGGAAGGAAATCCGTCTTTTGAATTCAATAAGAAGAGAAAAGAAGTACTCTATGTGACGCATACTTAAGAGACTACTGTCATGGGCCTGTTCAAGAAAAAGTCACAGCTGTGTCAAGGAGAAAGCCCTCTTCAGTTATGTTGGTTTGGATATTTTCCTCTTAGGGCAAATAGATTTGAATGGAATGCCTCTCTCCTTCTGTCTTATAAAAGTCTTTACTTTTGAAAAGAGATGAAGATGGTCTGTGGATCACGCTGCTACCAGCTCAGAGCCTCACGTCAGAATTAGACATTCATCCATGTTTCTTGAACGGCAAATTTCAATACTGACTTGTATCACGGTTGACCTGGCTGCAGACACGGCTACACTCACTCAGACATGTTTATGCAGAGACGCACACACACACAAGTACACACACACACACACGCCATACATGATTGCTGTGTGAGAACTACAGACGCCATACTGCTTAACATTTTAATAAGTTGATGTCGATTGCTACGAAGGATCCTTTCTAATGTTGGAAGAATGCACTGACTTGCTTGTTGTCAGGACAGACTGTGCTTCACTGAGAGAAGCCTTCTCAAGCTTTGGACAAAAGAAAGTGATAGACCATTCAATAAGATACCCTACAATGCAGTATTTCAACCGACACGACCTAAAGTAACTATACCACTTTATGTCAGACAAAACGTATGATGTAACTGTGATCAGTTTACGTATTGCCGTTGTACAGCTACTGACAACACTATTGATTACTGTGCCTGAAGTAAAATGGCATATTTGTACAAAGGAATTCAAAGGGTCAAATCCTCTTTCAGTACACTGTTAGGACTTAATGTCCATTTTGTTAGTCGCTGACCTGGCTGAGTGTGTGTAACCTCCCAGTCACAACACAGCAAGGGAACATAGGCCTACAGCAAAGAGATGCTATACCTATAGCATTAAAAATTCTTAGAATAAAAAAAACACCATAGTAGAAGTTTTTCTGAAGGTTATTGGATGAATCCAGTCTTCTATTTTTATGTAATATCTTTGTGGGTTCCTGGTTCTGCAAATCAGATATGATGCTGTTGCTCTGGCTGCGTTACACCTCCTGCCTGCTTCTAATTGGGATTTATCAGTTATTTAAATCCCACCTTGATTTGACCTTTTTTGTGCTTAGGGCTTTAGTGGGGAGTTTACATTGTTGTCCAATGTAGCACTTTAGGGCCCTATTGTGTGGTGGCCCTGAAAAGGTAGAATCGCATGCAGTGCCAACAAGCCTCTGTCTGGCTTGTCCCCCCCTCCCAGGCCTCCCAGCCACTTGCCCTGAAGTTGACTGGTTAGAAGTGCTTTGATAGAGCTCGCTGACATAACCTTTGCCTACCTCGCCCTGCCAGGGGCTGCGGCTAGATGTCAAGCTCATAATACAATTAGAACATCTGTCCCATTGACCTTGGCAGCACGGCTTACCCCTGTCCTAGACAGTGTTAACAGTGACAGGCTTTCATCTCAATGCTGCTACCTCTGCATCTAGTCCCTTTAGAGCTCTTTCCCCAGGGGTGAGGGAGAAAACACACACACACACAATTTTCAACTGAAAATACAACTATTTAAAGTGAATCCTCTCCAACCATTCATAATGTCAAACCTCTAAGTGACGCAGTGTTAGGGTGTCTGCTAACACTTAAACATTTGTGAGCGAAACGAGAGAGGGAAAACATATTGAAGTGGATGGATGGAATTAAGAAAAAGGAAAGATGATATATAGCGAGGGAACGTCCTGATAGCATTGACAACATGGGCTGTATCCCCACTTCCCCTTCAGTGAGGCTTTGTTTGGCTTTTGTTTTAATCCTCTCTCACCATTTCGGTGGAAGCTTCTGGACCACCCACACTGCCATGCCAAATATGTTTCCCAAGAAGATTGAACACCAATATGACTGTCTTTTAATTACAACCCCTAGCACTTAAAAACACACAATAAATATCATTCCCCTTGATGAAGAGGAACTCGCCAACATCATGTGACAAACAATCATCCAGAGAGAGCGCCGTCATTGAATAATGTGTTGCATACGATTACACAAACAAATCGTTAATGTTTGGGCTGGGGCCACATCTGCATGCAGTGACAAAGGCCCCTCTGTTAGAGAGGATAGGATATTACTGTACCACTCTGCGTGAGGGCCAGGCCTGTGAAATCGAGAGCTCTGCTTGGTGGGGGACTGCTCTGCAGGTGTGGATGGGGATGTGTGTGACGGTGCTGGTGGGAAGATCCAAGAGAGGAGCTGTTTGAGACGTGGCGTACATACATCATCACCACCGGCTCTGTCTTGGATGGAGGCAGCAGGGATAGTCACAGCTGTGTGTGTTATGGAGGGGTGGCATTTTGGTAATGTCCTCTGCTCCTAGCCACCTTGACGGGACGGTTGTAGTACAAAATAAATAGGGTAGACGGAATGTAAAAGTAACACAGGGAAATGGGGGAGATAGTGAAAAAGAATGCAATGGAAAAAGTAATTCTTAAAGGAATTCCAACATTGTTAAACCCAGCAGGCATCCTTATTTGCCCTCCTCCCCACCCCCCTCTCTCACAGCTTGGGCTGGACCTATAGCGATTCATCTCTCTTTTAAGGATCTAAGCTCTCCTAAATGCTTGAGAAAAATGCTTTTAAAAGGGAAGAGGAGTTGGCGAGTCCGGGATATGTGATTAAGGCTAAACTCGGACCTAAGTGGAAGTGCTTGGTAGAGGGTTCAGGCGATGCTATCATGTCATCAAGCATGTGATATCATAAGAAACAGTGTTTGTTTAGGCAAAGGAGAAGCATTTCAATTAGATAATGTAATTTCCTGAGTAAAAAGCTTTTGTGACTTGTATAATAAACAAAAATATCTTCAAACCTTTTAGGTGGTTTTTATTTATTTTGCATGATTATGGAGTTTATATGAATTTCAAGTGTGTGTGTGTGTGTGCGCGTGCGTTTGCATGTATGACTGTACCTCACACATCTGTGAGGGTGGGTGTGTGTTTGGGGTGAAGGGGTGGCGTGTGCGTTTGACCTGCTGTTAGTGAATCTGGACATTTTTAAAGGCCCAGTGCAGTCAAAAACATGATTTTATATATATATTTCTACACTATGAGGTTGGAATAATACTGACATTTTGAAAATTATGTTAATGCAATTTTAGGGTAAGAGCTGTTTTGAAAAGACCACCTGAAATTTCAGGTTGTTTTGGTGGGATGGAGATTTGGAGAGATAAGACCAATAAGAAAGAGAGTTCCTAACCTCTGCCAATAACAGTTTGTTTTCAATGTTCCCCTCCTCACTCAGAACACTCCCAGAGTCCTAGAAAAATTCTAGCTTGGAAAATTGCTCTTTGCTAAGAATCTATTTTAGTTTCTTTTTGACCATTTTAATTGAAAACAATCAAAGGTACTTAATTGTTATCCAGAAATGATTTGATATTAAGATAAAAACGGCTGCATCGGACCTTTAAGAATGGAAAGTTTGTAATTGCTCAATAATTTGCTAAACACATTGTTCAGTGGCTTTCACAGAATCAGTAGAGAGCATGAATACCTCGTTTGATATTAGCGATCAGATTAGCAGTTTCAGTTAGCATGCCGAAGATTGCTGAGCAAGATAGTGGATACAATGATTCAAAGTCTTACAATCCGCCTATTGATTGTGTTGAGCTTCATATTTGCATTTGAGTAAAGGAAGACTCTTAAAGAAATGAAAACCGCATTGGATTTTCTAATGCCTTCCTTTCTCATGCTATAAGAAAATCAATACACCCCCCACCACACACACACACACACACAAAAAGTCACATTCACACTAAACAAGATCTAGCCTCAGCCACATAGAGCCTAAAAACAACCTACGTCTTGTGTGTTATACTTCCTCTAGAAAAGTACAGTTCATTTGTATCATCTTTAAAAAAAAAGAATGTTTCGTTTACCACATATTTGTTTTATTTGCAAAGATTTGCACCAGAATGAGAAAATAAACCCCAAAATTAAAATGCTTATCTTCCCAGAAAGAAGTCTATATATATCTCAATAAGACAGCGATACCCTTCACAATGTTAGTCATGAAATTATATTCCTATGTAACAAACTGTACATTCCAGATTGTAGGCCTACTAACCAAAATAAATATATATATTGAATATTGGCATTATACTACTGTCATCTGCTTTTATTTTAGCAATAGGGATATGGATGATACACATATGATTTCAATCAGTTTACAAAGTAAATTAAATAAATAAATGAATGTGGTGATATGTTTCTATGACAAATCTATGTAGACCAACACATTGTAGCAAAGAAAGTGATTGTTGAAAAGTAGTGATACCTCAATTTCTAGATCTTATTCATATAATTGTTCTGAACAGAAGGACATGGACAGAATTGGGGCTACAACTTAACGCTGTTGGAATGCAATGAAATGTCCAGTATGTGATATCCACATCCTCAAATAATTTCCCTTCAAATTCAATCACTTACAGTAATCTCACTACAATGAGAATTCTCAATGGATTAATTTGTATTCATCTTGAACATGCAAAATCACCAAAATGCTTAGATCAAGATAACAGATATTAAAATACTAAAATCACAATTCATCACCGTTTATGTTGTGTGTTTGGGCATAGGCCAACAAAGGCATTCACTTGCAAAGCAAATTGTATGAATGGAATGAGACTGACAATAATAACTGCTATAATAAATGCTAATAACTAAATCGGTTTATAACAATGCCTACTCATTGAGATTATTGACCTTTCACCTCTAAATTATGGAAATGAGCCCCTGTGTCCGTCGATCGGCTAAGGGGATTTCTGCCTTCAATCACGTGGCATTGCTATGTCCAATAACTTGCTCTTTTCATAGTTCTGTATTGGTGTTGTGTGAAGTTAATAACTATTTCACAAAATGTATACGTGGGTACATTTGTGCAAATGGAAGCTGTGTAGCCTATACCACAAAAAAGAATGTATGCACACCACTAAAGACACAATTTATGAAAAATACTGTATGAACTTTCCGCAATTCTTTCATGCCTAGCTTCCATTGCACATCATGTTTGTTGTCATATCGTTAACTTAATTTTGTATATCTTAATTTATGCCATTGTGTCACGCTATTCAGGAAGAAATCAAATAATGCCTGCCACTGGCGTCACTCTGCCCCCAGCGTGTTCCTGAGGATAAACTGATAGCCTTTCCAAAAGCCTTTCTGTTGATTATTAATTAAGTTAAAGACACCGGACCCTGATGGTGTAGTGTAGTCGTCCCGTTGGCCAGAAATTACAGGAAGAGTGCTGAATTATTTCACTAATGACTCATTAAAACTGACACGTAGGCGTCACAAAGGCCGTGATACAGGTCAGCGATGTTGTGCCCTTCGAAATAAACTGAAGCATAGTGCAACCTAGGTTCTCTCAATGTTTTCTGCATGTTGAATGAACCACTGTAGTCTGTAAAATGTAAAACGTTTGGATTGATTTGGAGAGAAAAAGAGGGATCATTTATGGAAATGGGAAGGTGCGTAGTTTAAATTCCTGTTGTTGCTGTGTGTGTTCCAGTAACACCTGTATAGTACACCCTCATCCACAGCCTATTTTGGCCATGGCCACAACATTTGTCTAAATAGTCAAATGGAGGACAATTTTTATTGGGGATGGAAGACAGTCATATGTCTGTTCTGACATTTGGAAAATACATTTGAACCAAAAAATGACACCTGAACCAGACTCCATACTTTTCCAAATGTAACCCTTAACTGCAAGCATCAACACTGCATGTGTCCTAGTATGTCCTCCCATTTGTTGACTTGTGGCTGAGTGATTCCCTGGAGAAGGGCCATGTTTGATTTTGCTTTGATTTTCATTTCACCTGTGTTTGTTCCTTTGCCCTCACAAGCAAACATGCTCATACATAAGCACCTATAATACCCTATTATCTCTCACTCACGCACTCACACACGACACGCAATATAAACATGACTCCCTGGGAAGGCATTTTGAATTATGTTTTAAAACACTCTTGCACTAGGGTTAGGGTTAGGGTTAGTGTGGGAATACTACTTTATTATCTTCACTCCTTGTTACTGGGTGAATTTTTTGTTGTTGTTGTGGATCTGTTTGATTTACTTTCTTTAGCAAATGATCATACAATTAAATCTATTTTTATTTTTAATGAGTTAACATTGATGTTAATATTAAAAGTTGTATTATTATTTTCACTTACATATATACATATATACATACACATATATACATACATACGTATATATATACATATACATATATAATTACATAATTCACTGATTGTGATAATATACTAATTGGAAATAAATAGTCTTGAAATGCATTTTCAGGTTGAAAGAAACCACTGAACCATAGTAACCTAAAAGGTGGTCCATGTCTTTACATTCGACCATTTTACGTTTTCAAAGGTTTCACTGTCACATCCACTATTTCTCTCCTTGTGATTTTTTATACACATGTTAAGCACTTTAAAACAAGCAAATTATGTTTCTGAGCAGAAGGAGCTAGAAAACCTCTGCACATTTTCTTGCTGTTCTAATTACGCGTCTATGGGTGTCAAGTCATAGTGGCTGGGGTCTCTGAAGTAAAGCAGTCATGCAGTTTTCCATGTAGGAGAGTAGCAAGCTCCCACTATGGGAATAATTAATACACTGCCCTCTCACACACACACACACACACACACACACACACACACACACACACACACACACACACACACACACACACACACACACACACACACACACACACACACACACACACACACACACACACACACACACACACACACACACAATCAGCCATGCATCCACTTGAACATGAGATAAAATAAACAGATAAGGGGATGTGTATTCATGGTTTGATCAGGTGTGAATTAGGACCATGTTCGGGTGAACATACTTGCTTTCACTAGCAGCTATACTTGGCACTTGATGGCAGTATGCGGAAGAGGAAGTGGCTTCTTACAACTGTGATTAAACATGTGTAACTAATCAGAGACTGCTGCCATGGCACTAGCATGTAATTTGTTGAGTCTCATTTAAAAAATGGAGAGAGAGGAATAAAGATGAACAAACCTAACTGAGTAACAAAAGCTGCATGTTACTCATTTAAAAAAAGAGTGCTTCTCATTTCAAAATATGTACTGTCATAAGGGCACAATTTTCAGGAATTCATATATTTTGGGCTCACATCCTCATTTACATTATGGGTAAAATTTCCCGGGACATTCTGTGAGAAATAAACAACAACAATAGCAACAACAAGTCTCACCCATTTTAATTTGAAACATATTCTATAAATGTCTCTCAAAGTAGAATACTCTAGGCCTCCATATAGCATTACAGCTAGTCACAAGCAGTTGCTGAAGGTTGCATTTATTTATTCACTTATTCACTTTAAATGTAGGGCTTATGTATAGCAATGCTAAATGAAGAGGCTCAGGCATTTGAAGTTCAGGTGGAAATGACGAGGCTTGATAGCATAGGAGAATCCTAATGGGCCCATCAAAGACCTGATTTGTACCCAACAGACGAGGCAGCTGTGAATTGTATGAAATATTGGAAATCAATAGCTTCTATGGAATTTCATTAAGCGGCAGTATCCACAATTGATAGGCCCTCATAATTTGATGGATTGCACAAAGAAAATTATTAGCCTGGCAAAACTGGGTCTTGAGAATTGGTGAACTAGGGCAATTTGTTCAGAGTTAAAAAAAAAAGAAGAATATTGATTTTGGTCACGTTAAAGAAATAAAAAATGTATTAAAAGGTTAAATCTTTGCAGAGCTGCTCTGCAGAATGTGTTGAAATTCTATTGATAATTTATTCATTAATTCTCCTTTTTTGTCTCCCTCCCATCACTTTGTCTTTCTCCCTCCCCCTTCCATCCCCTTCTATCCTCAGCCACAGGAGAAGTGCTGGATGACTCAGACAGTGGGAATGAGAGCCGCAGTGGTAGCGAGGAGACCCACGTGTGTGAGAAGTGTTGCGCCGAGTTCTTCAAGTGGTCCGATTTCTGTGAACACCTGACGAGCTGCATCAAGAACCCCCTGGTGCTCATAGTAAATGAAAACGAAACCGAACCCTCCCAGGAGTATCCTGCAGAGCCATCGCCCTCGCCAAGCTGCCATAGTGACCAGGCAGACAGCGAGGACGCTGGAGAGGGCAGCAGCCACTCCCGGTGAGGACGATGAGGGCGCAGAGATCGCCATGGAGGGGGGCAGTGCGCTGGACAAGGAGGACGAGCCCATGGAGCTGTCTCCTGAGAAGCCGGTGGACCTCGAAGTGAGTGACGCCTCCCCAGAGCCAGATGGTGCTCTACCTCAGCTTAGCGATCCTGCCCCATCCTCTGTGAAGAGCTACAGCATGCCGAGCACCAACGTCACCCTGGAGACGCTACACAGCACCAGCGTGGCAGTGGCTCAGTTCTCCCAGAGTGTTTGTGCCGCGGTGGCCGGTAGTGGGGTCTCCCCTTGGCCATCCCCATGATCCTGGACCAGCTGATGGCGCTGCAGCAGCAACAGATCCACCAACTCCAACTGATCGAACAGATCCGCAGTCAGGTGGCGTTGATGCAAAGGCAGCCCTCCGTTGCCCAGCTGGCCCAGAACCACCACCGCCACCACCACAACACAGTTGCTGGCTCCCAGGGCCAGTCATCCTCCAGCCTCCCTGCCGTGCCCAGCCAACTCCATCAGTTACACAACTTCATCACTCCCCCTGTCCACCAGCTGCCCATCAGGTTGCCCTCACCCCTAAACAGCCTAGGCTCCTCCTCCTCCTCCCTCACGTCTGCTATAGATGGGCCCCTCTTCTCCCATACCCAGCAAAGTAGTAATCAGCAGTCAAATCTTTCGATGCCCAACACCACCTCAGCAAACTCCTCTTTCCCTCCATCCAGTGGTAATGTGCTGTCATCTCTACTGCCTTCCTGCATGGCTTCAATCACACACAGCAGCAGCAGTGGAGCTGGATCCGCTGCTGGAGGAGGCATGAGCAGCAGCATTACAGCTCTGCCAAGGAATTCCAGCAGCCCCCTTCACTAGGCCACAACAGCCTCCTGAGCACCAGTCCCTCCAATCTACCACTGATACCTCACAGTTCATCTAGCAGTGTCATCTTCCCAAACCCGCTAGCCAGTATAGCTGCCACTGCCAATGCACTTGACCCACTCTCCGCTCTGATGAGGCATCGCAAGGGAAAGCCCCCCAACGTGTCCGTCTTCGACATCAAGCCCAGCTCTGAGGACCCCTTCTTCAAGCATAAGTGTAGGTTCTGTGCCAAGGTGTTTGGCAGTGACAGTGCCCTGCAGATCCACCTGCGCTCTCACACCGGAGAACGGCCCTTCAAGTGCAACATCTGCGGAAACCGGTTCTCCACCAAGGGCAATCTGAAGGTCCACTTCCAGAGGCACAAGGAGAAGTACCCGCATGTCCAGATGAACCCTTATCCCGTGCCAGAATACCTGGATAACGTGCCGACCAGCTCAGGCATTCCGTATGGTATGTCCTTCCCCCCAGAGAAGCCGATGACCACCTGGCTGGACAGCAAACCTGTTCTCCCCACAGTCCCCACCTCAGTCGGGCTCCAGTTCCCCCCAACTCTCCCCAGCATGATGGGAGGCTATGGTGATTCCCAAGCCTCACTCCCCTTAGCAGATCACCCCAGAGGCCCTCCCCACCCTCCAGCGAATGTGCCTCTGTGTCACCTAACCTCTTCACTGAAGCAGGCATGATCACCACCTCACAGTCTCCGCAGCCCAACTTAGGGGTGACATGCCTCCCATTCTGAAACCAGAGGGCATCCACCTGCCCCCAAACCTCCCCACTTCCAGGCCTGGTGAGAACAAGACCACCACCGTTACTCAAGTGGTCCTCGCCACCACGGTCACCGCGACCACATCCACTAGCAACTGTACTGAACCCATCATTGCCCCCTCCTCTGTCTCCCATCCAATCCTCCCCATGATCTCTGATCAGTTCAAGGCCAAGTTTCCGTTTGGCGGCCTTCTGGACTCTATGCAAACATCCGAGACCTCAAAGCTGCAGCAGCTGGTGGAGAACATCGACAAGAAGATGACCGACCCCAACCAGTGTGTCATCTGTCACCGTGTGCTCAGCTGCCAGAGCGCCCTTAAGATGCACTACCGCATTCACACGGGAGAAAGGCCTTTCAAATGTAAGGTCTGCGGCCGAGCTTTCACCACCAAGGGCAATCTGAAAACGCACTTTGGGGTCCATCGTTCCAAGCCCCCACTCCGGGTCCAACACTCCTGCCCCATCTGCCAGAAGAAGTTCACAAACGCTGTGGTGCTGCAGCAGCACATCCGCATGCACATGGGGGGCCAGATCCCCAACACTCCCCTGCCTGAGAGTCTCCAGGAGATGGACACCGACCTCTCTTTTGACGAGAAGAGCTTAGACGCCATGAGCAACTATGATGACGAGCTACTGGATGAGATGGAGGCAGCTATGGAGGACGAAGCAGAGCTGAAAGAAGGAGAAGAGATGATGATGGACCCATCCAAACCTCTCCATCCATATTCAGGAATGTCCCCTGGTCGCTCCCCACCTACCTCTGTCATCTCCAGCATCGCTGCTCTGGAGAACCAGATGAAGATGATCGACTCCTCTGTCAATATGAGCCGCTCGTTCGGGCTGAAGCCCATGCAGAACGGTGGCGGGTTTGGAGGGGAGAACGACTTCTTCAACAATGACTCGCTGTATGCCTCGGGGGACCTGGAAGGCCAGAGTGTGGGAAGCCCAGCACTATCTGAGTCCTCAGGGTCCATGCAGCCCATCTCCCTGCTCACAGTCACCCTGAGAGTCATCAATCCAGGTCCCCAGCCACACTCAACCATAACAGCAGCGCTGCAGCAGAGGAGGGCAGGAGAACAACGGGATGGCTACAGTGAAGTCTGAGAAGTCAGATACCCCATCCCCGGCACATGTGTCTGAAGGTAATGGGGCATTGGACCTGACTGCTAGCATAACCCAGCCTAGCAGGCACTTCATCAAGGAGGAGAACCACTTCAACATGATGTTCCTGAGCAGAGATAGAGGTATATTCAATGATCCGGACTTTGATATAGTTCATTTATTGTTAATTAATTTGCTTCCTAGGATAATTAATAGATTAATAAATACAAATCACAATTTAATTGAATGATATCTGAAATCTCTAAAAACATGATGTTCCACATGTCATTTGAATAACATGTCTCCGTTCTCCCAAATAAACATATCCTCTTTTTGTTCTCTCTCTAGGTCTGAGCAACTCTAGCTTGCTAAACACAGCATCCAACATGATCAAAATGGAGATGAATGGGCACAGGCACAGCAAGCCCATGTCCCTGAATGATGGTCCTTACATGCCCGTGGGCATCCAAGTGCCCGCTTCTGCACCCCAGACCAACATGAGCCCCAGTATCACCCCCATGCTGGCACCGCCAACTCCCCGTCGCACCACCAAGCAGCACAACTGCCACAACTGTGGGAAGAACTTCTCCTCAGCTAGTGCCCTGCAGATCCATGAGCGCACACACACAGGAGAAAAACCGTTTGGCTGCTCGATCTGTGGAAGGGCCTTCACCACTAAAGGCAACCTGAAGGTATGAGAGAGAATATATTAATATGCATTTCATTTAAAGTATAGGAAAAGAGGTACATTTGTCTGCCTCAAAAATAAAGTTAAATAAAAACATGAAAAAGACCAGAGGCTCTTGAATAATAATGTCTGTTCCTTGTGTTTCCTGTTGACTGAATGCAGGTGCACATGGGCACCCACATGTGGAACAATGCGCCAGCCCGTCGTGGGCGCCGTCTCTCCGTGGAGAACCCCATGGCCTTGCTGGGCGGGGACGCCATGAAGTTTAGCGAGATGTTTCAGAAGGACCTGGCGTCGAGGGCCATGAACGTAGACCCTGGCTTCTGGAACCAGTATGCTGCCGCCATCACCAATGGCCTGGCCATGAAGAACAACGAGATCTCCGTCATCCAGAATGGAGGCATCCCCCAGTTGCCCGTCAGCCTGGGTGGAGGAGGTATGACCTCGCTAGGGGCCATGTCTGGAGGTATGGACCATATGGACCGGGTGAATGCCAGCAGCAGCCCTCCCATGACTGGGCTGGATAAGACAGTTCTGGAGGTTGGGGCTAGACGCCCCTTCTCTCGATTTATGGAGGAAAATAAAGAGATTGGGATCAATTAAGGACTTTATTATTATTAAGGAAAATACTTTGAGGAAAGACAAGAGTCTTACGAAAAGGAAAGAAACTGCTAATCCAGTTTGAACTCTTATGTACTATATTATGTACAGATTATGTTTTTTTGTTTTTTTGTTTTGGAAATATAATATTTAGTATTGGTTAGAGGTCTTTGCCTTTCGCCCTTTCACCCCTCATTGATATTTCGCTCGTACGAAGAATACTTTGTCTCTTGTTTGAGAATATGTCGTGTCTTGCAAGATTTGCATGGTACTTATTGGTTTCTATCAGTATGTTTGACTGCTTTTAAGGATTATTTTTGAAAAGTTATATCTTGACTCAATTGTGATGGGCAAGCCTCTTATTGTGAAAGGACTAAAATGAAGCTGAGTGAGCTCTTATATGTGCATAGACTGATTAGCTGCTGTTTGGCTAATGTTTATGTTTGCTCATAAAGAGCAAGGGATTGAAGTAAATTGGAATTATGGTGTTACTGTGCTCGCCTACAATTTTTTCTCATGAAGTAGAAAACTTGAAAAAATGTTTAAACTATTTTAATCTTTACATTTAGTCTCCCAGCATTGTCTTATAATATTGTCCTGTGTCTTTAGTATTTATGATATTGACAAAAAAGCGGGTATAAGAAAATATATTTAATGGCCCCAGCATTTTATTGATCCTTTTTTTCTAAACTGCAGACTTCATTTATAAATATCTCTTTCAATAAAGACAACATGTCATTTCAGTTGTACAACAGAGACACATTGTGAAGTTTTATTTGGATATCCAGCCAAGACTATGTGTAACATGTCTGGTGCACAGTGAAGAGGCTGAGATATCTGAAGCTGCTATTATCACAAACCTGCTTTTAACCTTTTAAAAAAAATGTAATTTGAAAGACATACATGTGTATAGAAATACAGACAACTCTAAAACAGGTATGCATATTTTGTATCACATGAAAATAGACATCCTTTGAGAGTATTTGTCATGTTTGTGAATGCACTTTTTAAAACAAGACGTTTTGTCTGTGACTTATCGTTAACCTTTGACTGAGCTGTCTATCACATGTAGTTTTAATTGTTTTCAGCGTACCACTCCTACTATTTGCAGAGTTGGCCCTCTGGTATGGCCTCTTATGCTACTCATCTGAGTACAAACCTCATCCACTCAATCAAATCCTTCTCCAATAAAAAAAGAGAGAACAGGTCACATGTGTTTGACTAGTCTCCTTCTCTACATTTGCTGTTATTATTTATTTATTTATTTATTTATTTTCAGGCTGGATTCCTGGTTTCTTTCAAAAGGGGTTAGAAGGTTGGGATGAGATTAGTCGAAGTAAAAAAATAATTGTTAAATAGTATAGCCTTTAAAAAAAAAAAATCACCTCTCTTGTTCTACTGTATATTTAATTAGAAAGACATATTTGAAATAAGCAATTAGTAATGTACTAACCCAAAGATGCAAATAAAGTTCCTAAAAGTTTAACAGTAATAAAAGTGTAGCATTTGTCCATCAAGTTTATAGGTGGACAAATCACACCACTCCTTTGCACAACACAAGTGGATATGTCCCATTTGGATCCTCTCACTCTCATTAAAGCAGGCACAACTATTCACTGCCTGATGTTGGCAGTAAGTTCCTGTGATTCTTTTTTTTTTTTTGCATTGTCAATTTCACAAATCCTCATAAATATTTCCCTATTTTAAATGTTTAGCTATGGTTAATAATGAAATCTAGGAAAATATAATTTTACTTTAAACTTTTGTTCACCATCTAAAAAGTAGAATAAGACACTGTTGAGGTTAGTTCTACTAACAAGCTAGAACACTCAACACTTGAAACATGCAAATACAATAAAAAAACGAATACATTTTAGCCTACCCCCGGGAAGAAATATATTTTTTTAATTAAGTAGAAGAAACCATGCCGTCATAGTGAAGGGGGGGGTATTTGGTACCTGGAACCAAAAAGGGTTATTCAAAGGGTTCTCCTATGGGGACAGTTGAATAACCCTTTTAGGTTCTAGATAGCACCTTTTTTTCTAAGAGTGCACCCAACAGAACCTACAAAACCTGCACATATTTTATCTATTTGAGCACAGCCAATCAACATATCAAAACAACCACAGTAGCCATCATAGTAAATGCTTCCAAGTTTAGTTCCTGTAATATTATTTTTGTTTAAATTTTTTTCCTCAGCAGCTATGATTTTTTTCCCTTATACTGCTGACATTGACTTTTGAGAAACAAAAAGACACATTATTGAATTGTAATAACATAGGCAAAATATGTATGTAAGAGTAGTGTGTAGTTAATGTAGCTATTCCAACATCATTACAAGTATCAAAGATGTTCTTCCCCTAATGTAGGTTGTCATCCCCAAGGTGTCGGTTGTGAAATCAGTAGGCCCAGTAAAAATACAGAACTTCTGCTTTGAGGTGATGTTAAAAAAGACTTCTGTTTTATGTAAAAGCATTTTCCTGACGGCCTCTTTGAAACGGCCCCTTTATTTTGGGAACATAAAATAAATAGTAGTGTCCTTCTGGGGATGAATAGCAGTTAAGAGCTGGATTCCCAGACATTGATGGTGAATAAAACATATATAAATCCTGATAGAGGCTGAGAGAGAGCATGTTCTAATGAAAGAATATAATTAGCAAGCATCTGTCCACCAGCTTCCCTTGACTAGATTGTCTTGTATCTGAACAGATATGATCTCATCTTAACATAATAGATTGGTGATCTAATAGAAAAGTTTGTTTATATCACTTGATAACATGGGCAACATATGTGATTATTTAGTCACAAATCACAGAGTGTGTGTGTGTGTGTGTGTGTGTGTGTGTGCGCGTGTGCACATGTGAATATGTGTACGCATAAAACACACACACACACACACACACACTGATTAGTGACTAGATTATTATAAATGTGTGTGTGCGTGCCTATCGGAACAGTTAGAAGATAGAAGTTATTCAGACCTGAGGAATAGTAAGTACTGCTTGTTCTACTGCTAACTGCATGGAAATGGGAAAATGTGTGTATACAATGCAGTTTTAAATCTACAGTGTTCTATGCCGATGATATATGTAACAGAAAATATATGTAACAGAAAAGTTATAATATTTACAAATCCGATCCACTTTATTTCTAACACTAATGTTGGCAAATATCCGTCAGAGCTTTTAGTGCAGCCAGTTGTGTGTACAAGCACATTTTAGAAATTATATTGGTTTATGGCTCACTTAGTATATATCTTTAGATTATGGGCTTGCCTATCATAAGTAATCATGGTGTCTTGTTTGGTTTACCAATGACACAATGTAATACAATTTTGTTCTTGCTGTACTATTGAAACAAGACATGATAGTGTTTTTGCAACTCCAAGTCTTTCAAATAAAGGTACTTTTAAATTTCAAGGTACTGCAGTGTATAATAATAAATCATTTCTGGTACACAGATATGGTCGTAATAATAATATAAAGATAAATCCATAATGCACTTGTTTCAAATAAAGTAAGGATTTCTTGTTGTTGAATAGTTTCCATTGGAAATTATTCGATTTGTTTGAGCAAGTTCTGTTGGCAATCAGCATATTGTCTGCTTCCTTAGCAGATGTAGCTGGAGTGGGACACTGATTCACGCCCCTTTAACGATGACACGGCCCCAAACGAGCATTTGTCTCACAGACATATTACATTGTGTCACAGAGAATATACCTTTGTTAGTGTGGCATGACAGCAATGTCAGGTCACATGATCGATGGCAGATATGAAAAACCTGTTTGTACCAGAGGGAAAGATTCTGCATGTGAAGCTGATGTTCCTCTATTACCAGCAGTGTAGTGACAAGTTCTCTACTTGATCACATTCAAGATGCATTCCTTCACATTGCTTGTGTGTGTATGTGTATGTGTATGTGTATGTGTATGTGTATGTGTATGTGTGTGTGTGTGTGACAGAGAAAGCGAGCACTGGCGATCGGCCGCCCAGCATCGCCCCCTGGAGTGTCACACAAAATCTCACACATGGTCCGCATGCACGCAAATGCACACGAACGCACGTACAAACACACTGCTGATGTTCACACAGAAAGGCCATCTGGTGAGAATGAACATTGCCTGTGCTGGTGTGAGATTGAATCTCCTGTGTTGAGATACTATTTGTTGTTCATTTTAAATACCCCTCCTTTTTAAATACCCCTCCTATCCAGTTATTTCTGTGTTGTAGGCAAGGTTGGATGTTATTTTCTTTATGTGCAATCATGAACACTTTATCATCATGTTTTTCTAATTTGAGATACAATTAAACTTAACATTATCATGCACTTGCAGACAGAGCATTTAGATACAAATATTTTATTAAACCTGTAAACAGAACATTCCATTTGCACTTATTTCAAGAGGAATAAACGTTTCTCTGTCATAGCCTTGTCTCTGCCAATAGGACATGCAGATATGATGGACGCAATAATGTAGCTTTTGATTTTAATTCCTTAAAACAATATCAGGTGAATTGTTAACACTATTTTAAACACATTTTCCATTGCGGTTTATAATAGAATGTCTTTCAATTCAACATGAAAAGAAATTATGCATAAGACCAAAATAAAACCATTTGAACTACCTCCAAATGACAAATTCGATTATCTGATTTCAGCTTTTTTATTGTCCCTCATGTATACACCACAGTGTCCATGAAAATAAGGTTAATGTCTTGTTCCCCTTACAAGCATCCTCTCTCTAAGCAGCTGATGGCTATGACTACGGGGCTGCAGATTTGATAATGACTTGATCCAATCAGAGGGCCTCAGGGCAGAAAAATGTATGTAATCATATAAAAAGTAATATGTGAGGACTGAGCACAGTAGAGCACCTACAGTGGCAGGTAGCCTAGTGGCTAGAGTGTTGGCCCAGTAACTGAAAGGTTGCTGGATCAAATCCCCCGAGCTGATAAGGTAAAATCTGTCTTTCTGACACTGAGCAAGACAGTTAACCCACTGTTCCCTGGTGCCAAAGACATGGAGGTCAATTATTGCAGCCACCCGCACCTCTCTAATTCAAAGGGGTTGGGTTGGGTTAAATGTAGAAGACATCTTTCAGTTCAATGCATTAAGTTGGACAACTGACTAGGTATCCCATTTTTTTTACCTATTGTAAAACAAGTTCACAAATCAGCACACCAGCCTTTGGCGACTGGATGTAATATTTTTCTCTAGTGATGAGTGACAGTATAGGGGCTGAGAGCCTGCTTACACAGAGCCCCCACGTTAACAAGCAGTTTAACCACATTCAACATGACAATAATTACTACACGTAATAGGATTTCTTTTCAACTTTACTATTTGTTGTACTGGGGTATTACACAACGGTTTGTGACTGTCAGTTGTGTTTTCCCTGAGGTGAACCTCGGGGCTGACTTGTAAATGTATGCCACAAGTATTTCTCAACTGCATTTTGTGTCACTGCTATCAGATGTGTCCTTACAGAGGCTTTCTCAAGTACTTCTTTGGCAAATTAATACAATTTTATTTTTCTGTGCTTATTTTTGAGTACAGCATTCCACACATTCTTGAGCTCATGTGCTGGCAATTACCAAGTGCAAATTCTTAATTTTCCAGAAAGGACATAAAAATATAAAGACTTTTGTTCAAGTCTTGTGGAGTAGAAGTTGTATGGCGTTTTATAATATAATTCAATAGGCTGTAGCTTAAAGGCGCAAACTGCGATTGGTACATGCATTTTTTTTGACTTGTAAATTAATTATATATACACCCATTGATTCTTCAAGAATATAACTTAGACATGTCTGATGAGATCAGAACCCAACATATAAGATTGTTTTGGCCAATGTCTATAAACAACGTAAATGTAATCAAACACTGTATAGCCTCAAAATATAGTTAAAAGTATCATTTTGATATCATGGATGGTCAGTCCTTGCATCCAGCCAGAGAGAGGTCAAGGAATTTGAGAGTGGTAACATTTCTCCAGCCCCATCCCTCAGCTTTTGACCAAAACAGTGGTGGAGTAATGGCGCAGTTATTGTTTGAACTGCTGATTGCCGCTTTAACCTTCATAAAAGCACTTTGTGAAGGACGGCCATTTTACCTCAAGTGATTTCAATTATGGTGCACCAGCCTGCAGAGCAGGAGGTTACATGGGGATTCAGGGCTGAGGTTGAAAACACACAATTGGCAATTCAGTATACATTTGATACTTCCATAAACCCAATATCATAACATGAGTGTTTAATAAACTTGACATTATGTGTAGAGGGAATTTTTACCTGGTTGTGCAAAATGTTTACCAGCTACTATGGATGTTAACAAACATAAGATAATTGTTACTGTTTGTATAACCGTTTAGGCAAATGTGTCAGAATGGCGCTATTGTCACTCCGTTCATCACTCTTTAGGACAAGGTCTCCTCAAATGATCTGCAGTTTTACCAAAAGCTGAACAAACTGTGGAGTGAAACCAAAGCCACCCGCGCGCTACACACAGCTATATCAGTCCGCGGCTATGAGTGAAATGCGCATGCATTATTAGTGAAACGCTCTCCGTTTCTTTCAGACTGTCTTTTGTCTCTTGTTGAAATAATAGCCTAGCGCCCTCCCATCTCCGGCCTGCTGGTCTAATACCCGTTTAAGTGAATGTGCGTGGCATTTTGGGCGTGACACAGTGTAGGCAGACAGACAGACAGAGACAGACAATTAGACAGACAGAGCGTCCTGTCATTGGGACGGGGCCTGTCTTGTGTTTGTTTAATGCCCTGCCTACTGTGAAAGTCTCCCTGAAACAGGCGCAGTAAATATCCCCATTGATCCAGTGGCAGGGGGCCCTACGATGATGCAGTGGTCGAGAGCAAAGCGAGTAAATCTGCCCGACAGTAATCCAATCCTGTTCTCAGGGCCCTTGGATCTTAGATAGGTGCTTTAAATCGAAAGAAAAATGTGTGTTTTTTTTTTTGTTGCAAAATTTCCCTTCCTTTTGTTGTTGGTGCACTCTGTTGATGCCAAATCCTAGTCGGGAAACCATTTGCCCTCATAGTATGTTTTTTTTATTGATTTTACTGCTGTTATGATATCGAAGATACATTATCGAAGATACACTTCCACACTCCATTCCCCCAGGGGGCAGCAGCAACCTGGTCCAGGTGTTGAGCCTGGTTGATAACCACCGACACCATTCTGTATACTTCTGGCCCTTCTTTGGACACTGTGTTAACAAACTTCCAGACGAGCTTCAATGCCATTACAACTCTCCTTCCGTGTTCTCCAACTGCTCTTAAACGCAAGTAACACTAAATGCATGCTCTTCAACCGATTGCTGCCCGCACGCCTAGCATCACTATTCTGGATGGTTCTGACTTAGAATATGTGGACAACTACAAATACCTAGGTGTCTGGTTAGACTGTAAACTCTCTTTCCAGACTCATATTAAGCATCTCCAATCCAAAATTAAATCTAGAATCGGCTTCCTATTTTGCAACAAAGCATCCTTCACACATGCTGCCAAACATACCCTCGTAAAACTGACTATCCTACCGATCCTTGACTACGGCGATGTCATTTACAAAATAGTCTCGAACACTCTACTCAGCAAATTGGATGCAGTCTATCACAGTGCCATCCGTTTTGTCACCAAAGCCTGTATACTACCCACCACTGCGACCTGTATGCTCTCATTGGCTGGCCCTCGCTTCATATTCATCGCCAAACCCACTTGCTCCAGGTCATCTATAAGTCCTTGCTAGATAAAGCCCCACCTTATCTCAGCTCAATGGTCACCATAGCAGCACCCACCCGTAGCAGGCGCTCCAGCAGGTATATTTCACTGGTCACCCCCAAAGCCAATTCCTCCTTTGGCCGCCTTTCCTTCCAGTTCTCTGCTGCCAATGACCTTAACGAATTGCAAAAATCCCTGAAGCAGGAGACTCATATCTCCCTCACTAACTTTAAGCATCAGCTATCAGAGCAGCATTCAGATTATTGCACCTGTACAGTACATAGCCCATCTGTAAATAGCTCCTCCAACTACCTCATCCCCATATTGTTATTTATATAAAGAAAATGTTTGCTCCTTTGCACCCAAGTATCTCTACTTGCACATTCATCTTCTGCACATCTAGCACTCCAGTGTTTAATTGCTAAATTGTAATTATTTCGCCACTATGGCCTATTTATTGCCTTACCTCCCTAATCTTACTTTATTTGCACACACTGTATACATACTTTTCTATTGTGTTATTGACTGCACGTTTGTTTGTTCCATGTGTAACTGTTGTTGTTTGTGTCACACTGATTTGCTTTATCTTGGCCAGGTCGCAGTTGTAAATGAGAACTTGTTCTCAACTGGCCTACCTAATAAAGGTGAAATAAATAAAATAAAAAATAAGCACATCAAGTGCTGCCAATTAACCCCCTGAGGTCAGAACATGAGACAGCCCGAAAATCGGTCTTCTCACAAAATGTGTAGCGTCCGAACGGTTTGGCATACAAACTATTATGACTCCTTTATGGAAAGATGACTCTCCTGAACACGTTGAGATAAGCATCTTGGGACTCGGTACAGCTAATTTGCCATCTTCTGTCTGTCACGTCTGAACAGTTTCGGCTACACACTAATGTGACCCTTCTTTGTAGGTGAGACTCTCACGAACACGTACATATCGGTTTTTTCTCTAGAATGCCCAGCACCTCACAAGACTCATCTGAAGGTCTCACGGTACCAGTCAAACAATGCATGGAAACATCTATGGAGACTGTTTAGTGACACAAATAAGGAGTTAAATGCATGTCAAATAAAACAAACAAATGTTTCCTGATATTTCTTATATAGGACAGATACTTCAAAACAAACTTCCGTTATATATACAGTACATACTGTATATATATATTTTTTTTTTGGGGGGGTGATCTGTTGTTCCATGTAGTAAATCTGTGTTTGGATGGGCTAATAGCAGAATAAATATATTTTTTTGATACTCCAAGGGGTCTTAAAATTCTAAATCAAATAGAAAAATTATCCTTGGTATAGACCTTCTTAAAAAAACTCAATATAGTTTAGTAGTCAATTTAAAGTAGCCAGGTGGCCATTTTATTAATTGTTCAGCTGTCTTATGGCTTGGGGGTATAAGCTGTTAAGGAACCTTTTGGACATAGACTTGTCTGCTCCGGTACCGCTTGCCGTGTGGTAGCAGAAAGAACATTCTATGACTTGGGTGACTGGAGTCTTTGACAATTTGGGGGATGGCAGGAAGCTTGGCCCCAGTGATGTACTGGGCCATACGCATTACCCTCTGTAGCACCTTATGGTCGGATGCCGAGCAGTTGCCATACCAGGCGGTGATGCAACCGATCAGGATGCTGTCAATGGTGCAGATGTAGAACGTTTTGAGGATTTGAGGACCCATCTTTTCAGTCTCCTGAGGGGGAAAAGGTGTTGTCGTGCCCTCTTCACCACTGTCTTGGTGTGTTTGGACCATGATAGTTTGTTGGTGATGTGGACACCAAGGAACTTGGGGGCGTGTTCGGCCCTCCTTTTCCTGTAGTCCACGATCAGCTCCTTTGTCTTTCTCACGTTGAAGGAGAGGTTGATTTCCTGGCACCACACTGCCATGTCTCCTACCTCCTCCCTATAGTCTGTCTCATCGTTGTTGGCGAATAGGCCTACCACTATTGTGTCGTCAGCAAACTTAATGATAATGTTGGAGTTGTAATTGGCCATGCAGTCGTAGGTGAACCGGGAGTACAGGAAGGGACTAAGCACTCACCCCTGAGGGACCCCCGTGTTGAGGATCTGAGTTGCAGATGTGTTGTTGCATACCCTTACCGCCTAGGGGCGGCGTGTCAGGAAGTCCAGGATCCAGTTGCAGAGGGAGGTGTTTAGTCCTAGGGTCCATAGCTCAGTGATGAGCTTTGTGGGCACTATGGTGTTGAATGCTGAGCTGTAGTCAATGAACAGCATTCTCACATAGGTGTTCCTTTTGTCCAGGTGGGAAAGGGCAGTGTGTAGTGTGATTGCATCATCTGTGGATCTGTTAGGGCGGTATGCAAATTGGAGTAGGTCTAGGGTTTCCGGGATGATGGTGTTGATGTGATGTCAGTGAAGACACTTGCCAGTTGGTCTGCGCATGCTCTGAGTACACGTCCTTGTAATCCATCTGGCAATGCGGCCTTGTAAATGTTGACATATTTAAGTTCTTTCTCACATCGGCTATGGAGAGCGTGATCAAACAGTCGTCCGGAACAGCTGGTACTCTCATGCATGCTTCAGTGTTGCTTGCCTCGGGGCGAGCATAAAAGATAATTACCCGTCTGGTAAGCTCGTGCAACTCGCGGCCTGGTTTCCCTTTGTAGTCCTTAATATTTTGCAATAGTTTGCAAGCCCTGCCACATCCGAAGAGCGTCAGAGCAGGTGTAGTAGGATTCAATCTTAATCCTGCATTGACACTTTTCCTGTTTGATAGTTTGTCTGACGGCATAGCGGGATTTCTTATAAGCGTCAGGATTAGTGTCCCACTCCTTGAACGTGGCAGCTCTGGCTTTTAGCTTGGTGCGGATGTTGCCTGTAATCCATGGCTTCTGGTTGGGATATGTACGATATGTCACTGTGGGGATGTCATCGTCGATGCACTTATTAACTACTTAGGGAGCAGTGGGGCGCTCCCGACACTACCCGGTGAAATGTAAGGCGTCATCAATATACAAGTGTTGCATAGTCATAAAAAGCTCTGCTTCTAGGCAATATCACAGCGTTGTCAGATTTCAAAAAGGCTTTACGGCGAAAGCACAACATTTGATTGTTTGAGGATAGCACCTACAATATTTATCCAATAGCATAAATTCCTAACCCAACGCGGGTCTCAAAACTTATAAAATCGCTAATATAAAATCCCTTACCTTTCGAAGAACTTCTGCTGAGGGCTTCCCAAGTGTCCAACGAAGACAATCCATGCTTCTTTTGTTAGAAAAAGTCATTTATTATATCCATAAATCTCTGTTTGGTTGGCGCGTTATGATCATAAAATCCACCGTTGTCAGCAAAACAGTCCTGTAGCATAGCATCATCTGACCACTTCTGTATTGAGCGAGTCACTGTTACTTCCTGCTTCAGTTTGTGTTTGTGCTTTGCCTGCATCATGTTCCAAAAGAAACAGAGACTACCCCCCTCTCTCTGGTTGGCATTGTTGCCCAGATAGTTAGCCTTCTCTGACGATACCATTGAATAATATTCTGGAAACTCTGAATCTCTCCCTCAGGCTGGAATTTCCCTCAGAAGGCCAAAGGCTGCCGCTTGACTGGTCCCTTGGCTGCTTCAGTAAGTGTTAGTTTTCACAGCGGCCCTCAAGATGACAAAGTTACGCACTCCAGATCCCCTGGTATAGGATTGTGTGGTTTACCAATTCAAATTCTTTCCTTTGTGGATTGTTAAGAACCTCTTAGGCATGGTTACACTTTAGCCTCTTGAACAGGTCCAGTGCATTAGCTGCTCATATTGAGTTCTCTGTCCAAACAGTTGATGGACAACTGCGCTGGAGTTTCACAACACAATTCATTGTTTTGTTCGATACCTGCTCCCACTTGAATGTTGAGGTATTTGAGCACATAGCATTGTCTACTTACACAGTGGTTAGTGATGTGTTCAGGTAAGGATTACTTCATCACACAAGTGTTAGATTCTCTCCACAGAGTGTACACATTTACTGTAGCATAACGTAATGGTGTTCTTTCACAAAGTTTTCTCATTTACTTTACCTTCATAAGATGAGTTTGTGGTGGACAAATCAACAGTATTCAACTGTAGCTAGAGTACAAGAGGCCTCAAAGGCTTGAGAACTTGAAATGGTCTCAGCAAATAATTGGTGAAAAATACTTTTCACACATGCGTTAGTAAATTACCTAATTTCAAAAGGAAAATATACTTGGAATTAAAATGGAACAAATTACTTAGGAAATTTTTACAGAAATAAAACAGTTAATGTTATTCCCAATCACTGCGGTGAGGCATTCCACATCTGAAACTGATACTCCACAAGGACTGTGTATTTGTGTGTGTGTGTGTGTGTGTGTGTGTGTGTGTACAGTTGAAGTCGTAAGTTTACATACACTTTAGCCAAATACATTTAAACTCAGTTTTTCACAATTCCTGACATTTAATCCTAATAAAAATTCCCTGTCTTAGGTCAGGTAGGATCCCCACTTTATTTTAAGAATGTGAAATGAGAGAAGGATTTATTTCATCTAATATTTATTTATTTCATCACATGGTGGTATACTTGCATACTATTGTTTGTAGGGGTGGCAGGTAGCCTAGTGGTTAGAGTGTTGGACTTGAAACCGGAGGGTTCCAAGTTCGAATCCCTGAGCTGCCAAGGTAAAAATCTGTCGTTCTACCCCTGATTAAGGCAGTTAACCCACTGTTCCCTGAGTGCCGAAGATGTGGATGTTGATTAAGGCAGCCCCCCGCACCTCTCTGATTCAGAGGGGTTGGGTTAAATGTGGAAGACACATTTCAGTTGAAGGCATTTGGTTGTACAACTGACTAATAATGGTGACTTTGTACAGATGAATGTGGTACCATTTGGAAGTTGCTCCCAAGGATGAACCAGACTTGTGGAGGTCTACAATTGTTTTTCTTGGCTGATTTCTTTTGATTTTCACATGATGTCAAGCAAAGAGGCACTGAGTTTGAAGGTAGGCCTATATCCACAGGTACACCTCCAATTGACTCAAATTATGTAAATTAGCCTATCAGAAGCTTCTAATGCCATGACATCATTTTCTGGAATTTTCCGAAGCTGTTTAAAGGCACAGTCAACTTAGTGTATGTAAACTTCTGACCCACTGGAATTGTGATACTGTGAATTATAAGTGAAATAATCTGTCTGTAAACAATTGTTGGAAAAATTACTTGTGTCATGCACAAAGTAGATGTCCTAACCGACTTGCTAAAACTATAGTTTGTTAACAAGACATTTGTGGAGTGGTTGAAAAACAAGTTTTAATGACTCCAACCTAAGTGTATGTAAACTTCCGACTTCAACTATGTATTTTTGTATGTATGTACCAAAAACTGATTCTGAGATCCCAGGCCACCACATAGTAAAGGTTATACAGGTTTCAAGGGTTTTTAATTAAACAATAATCTTGGGTTCACACAATTCACACTCCCATTCACCCCAACTGAGGAAGACTAGATTCCGGCCCTATGCTGGCTTACAGCTGCACTTGGGTTGGACAGACTTCCTGTTTAGATTAAGTCACAGCAGAGCCAGTGCGAGATATGGCTCGGAAACGTACCTTTTTTGTCCTTGTGCTAGATTGCATAAGTCACAGCAGCCCTTTTGGAATGGAGGGATCAGCCATTCAGCTACTTTGATGTTCAACGCGACGTGTCATTCCATAATGGCTGCTGTGGGTACTGCTAGCTAGCATGAGGACGAAAACGACAATTTACTTAAAAATTTGCAGTCGTTCAATCTTCTCGGTGTAACAGTTGGGATAATGGGACAATTCGGGGTGAAACGCATTTCTCATCCCTGGATAGATGTACGTTTTCCGAGCCATATCTCGTGCCCGGTTCCGCAGTGTCTTTGGAAGCCTGTCTGACCACAGTGCAGCTGTAAGCAAATTAAATTACTAGTTGAACTACATGTAGTTCACTTCCCCCTAACACTGTCTGGCTAACACTAACCGTACATTCAGTCCCAGAGATAATCCAGCCAAAGAAGATAAGTCTACAATAAATCAATTAGGAAATACAAGAGGGAGAAACACAGCAACATAGAAAATCATGTAAAAGTATAAGTAAAAAATACGGCACTAAATAACTTAAATACCACTACAAACCAAAGAGAAAATATAAAAGGGAGGGCAACATGTGACGTGCATGCGTGTGAGTTTACTCTTCAGATGAATCTCAACTCAGCCTTGTGCCCCAAAGTCAGTGACTCAGTTATCCATGTTTGGGGGATAGCGATATGAGAAGAGGGAAAAAAAACGTTTTCCTTTTATTCAGTTCTCATAATACTTTTAAGTCGAAACACCAAGCAGGCCTCCACACTAACAAAGAGGTACATTCATCAGTGGTGCTCAAGGATCTAACCAGCTGGTCGTGAGCCTCTTGAAGGATACACCACTTGGTGTGGGGGCTTGTCAAAGTGGGGAGTTTATCTTGTGCAGTTTGGTCATGAAAAAGGAGAGAAAAAAGGAATAAAAAAGTTTTTGAAAAATCAATGAATGAGTAGAACATAGTGGTGGTCCACCTCAAAAGGAACATGTCATCAATTAAACAAACTTGGAGAGCAGGCTCCATCCATCAGAGGCAGCATGGATCAGCTATTGGGTTCAGCTTCGACGTGACGAATGCTGGACCTCCTCTGTGGGGCCAAGGTTGCCGATCAATAGAGATCATCATTCTGATGTGGCCTTTTATCTCCCACCACGGCTCCCTCCAGCCCTACATTATTCCCTATGCACAGATCTCATGGTTCTCAGGGAGGGGGTTAGGGGGCATCATAGGGGGTTGAGGACCTTAATTGTATCAGTTATTCTCCCAACCTTTCTGTCTATAGTCCACCTCCATTGGGCATCAAGGTGATATGGGCATCCCAAACTTTAGAAAAACGGTACTATGCAAAATATGTACTGTACATGAAATTAAATCTCCATTACATCATTGTTTTTCGTCTCATGATGATGAAACTGACAACTCTTTGGTGTATAAGTACAAGTGGCCAAAGAGGTCACCTAGATTTGACACTAAAAAGGAGGCACATTTCTTATTTTTTCATGATTACAAGTCTTTCACCTATACATGACCCATGCCAGTCCATAATTTGTCAACTTCAAGCTGTTTTTGCCCCATCTACAGGCAGGTATAGCATGAAAATCACATCAGATGCTATCGTCTCTTTCTCACAGACGATGAGCCTCAATACCGCCCCTCGTTCTCCCTCTGTGGTAGTTATTCAAATATGTCAAATCCGGGAGTTGGCGTGAAAGCCTCCTCGTGGCTATTGATTGGTGTCATTATGGAATTTTACGCCAATAAACTGTCATGACTTACTGTAACACTCCAATGATTAGGGCCCACTCTAGTCACATGACCTGCTGGAGCTTCCTCATTAGCAGGGGCCATTATGAGAAAATGGAGTTTTACAATCGAGTTAGAGAATGATACATATTGATTCATCTCAGTTTTTATCGGCCAGTTTAGCCGTGTTGTTGGTATTGGACTATAGAGTTCCCAGTAATTGCATGTCTTGATGGCTATAAGCAAATTTTTGGTTGTTGATCTATGAGTTCATACAGTATGTGTGGGAAATTTACTGGTTCTTTGTAATATCATCAAATTAAAAATGTATTCCATATTTTGTATCCAAATCCTTTTTAACTAGTCTTTGTTATTCCTATGCACTGGTTTGATGTGTGCTTTAGACTATGATATTGGCATATAGCCTCACCACAATGACTATCACAGTAGTATCTCCACATGAAAGCCACATTGATTTCACCTCTAATGAACAAATTGGATTTTTCACAGCCAACCATTTTAATGCTTTCCAGTACTTTCCGTGTGCTTAGTTTTTAGGGATTAAAAACAGGAATCATTCAAGCAGAGTGACTCATTGATCCCAATTTCCATTATTTAAACATATTTTCGTTTGTGCAAATAATCTCTCCCATGACTCAGGAAGTAGCCAACTTTTGGCACATGGCAGGAGTGGGTAGGGAGGCCAATGCAAACACCACTTCATGTTTTCCTTTTTTCCCTTTTTCTCTTTTTTTAAAATTTATTTTTAAGAGGAAGGGTGTTATTGACCTGTGCTGAGGTTCTAAAGACATGATATAAGACTGAGTTCTTCAGATGACTGAATGAAGAAGGAATCGCATGTATATAGTGTTTTTCACTGGGTCTTAAAGCATTTCACAATGTATTGGGATAACACCACATCTACCACCATTGGTGTTGCCCCAACCTGACATGGCTTTGTATGCTCCTATTGTTTTCTGTTATGTTTAAATCCACAGTGCTCCAAATGCACTGGCCCGAATGATTCCGCATTACTTGCTGATGTCTGGGAATTTGAGAGTCACTGTCAATGATTGACATGAGGGAATCAATGCAGAAGCCACCTTTCAGGCAATAATCTATCCAAACTGATCACGCTTAACATTGCCTCCAGATATTGATTACATGTGCAAGCCAAGAAACATGTAAGCACTGAGCAATAACAACAACCCAATGGCATAATGTGCTATTTGAATTCTGAAATATTTTCTTGGCAATTTGAGGAAATTCATTAATTTGCTTCATAATGTATATATGGGGTGTACTGTATGGTAAAGAAAAACAAAATATTAAATTTGTTAGGGTACAGTCAAATACACTGTATCTGACATAGGTCTCAAGTGTTTTTCTATTTGCCCGGTTTAGTAGTACAATGGACTGCCTTGCTGATAATGATCTTTTCCGTTTTCATTTTCTCCATCATAATCATAGGGTAACATGACATTGGCGCCACCAGGGGGAAAACTGCACGGCTCCTTTTAACCGTCTTCTGCTTCAGTGGAAACCACAAACTGAAGAGTAGGTTTACCTGCTGCCCACATGCAACAGGTGGAGGTTTCTGAAATGACAGAAGAATTTGGCAAGAGCATGGCTAGTGGTGGAGGTCTGCAAATTGAGTAGTGATCTTACCACAACCGGCTAACTAAAGACATTCTGTTATACAGTGAATGTATGAGCAGCAACAGTTTGCCACAATAGCAGCCTGTGTGTGAGCCAGCACACAGCCATCCATTATTATTTTCTTATTTAACTAGGCAAGTCAGTTAAGAACAAATTCTTATTTACAATGACAGCCTAGGAACAGTGGGTTAACTGCCTTGTTCAGGGGCAGGACAGATTTTTACCTTGTCAGCTTAGGGATTCAAACTAGCAACCTTTCGGTTACTGGCCAAACGATCTAACCACTAGGCTACCTGCTGCCCCATGATCACAGCAGGCCATTGCATTACACCTTATAATTTCCTCTAGAGATGAAACTCAAAACTGAAGCTTATCAATAATGCATTCTGTGGTCTCCCATTCAGAAGATCTCATTGGCAGATCAAGCGTGGTGCATCACTGTATGTTTCTGACTGTTGTTTAAGTGTAGTAATGGTAGTAAATCTCATACATGGAGATTCTGTGAGCTTGTCACGGCATGCATACTAAAAATCCTAAATGCTCTCTTATGTGCTGGACCCTCATTGGGGTTTTAATTTTCTACATAGATTTTCCCATTAGTCTAATGCTAAGCAAATGCTTGAGATCCACTTTGTCTTTTTTATTAAAATGCACTAAAGCGGATGGGTCTGTAATGATTAAAAAATATAAACAAAATGGTCTGGTTAAAGCAATAAAATGTCAACCATGTACGTCTTTAGCAAGACGAACATTCTTCACTTTATTGAGTGCAGTGTTGCTTCTCTCCCTCCAACTGAATTATTAAATACACCGAATCTGGTTAAGCAGTGTACATTTTCCTAAAAGGTCAGAAAGTTCATTAACTATGGAGTGCCATTGATTGCATCCCCCTGTATGTCTCTGTGCTTGGTGTAGGCTTTCCACACTGATTATAGGGTGTATACCTGCTGCAATACCAAGACTAGCGTTAGAATGGGAAAGGGATGGAGGGGAGAAGATTTTTTTTTTTAACAAAAATTCTAGTAATTAACAGTGTTCCCTCTCATGGAGTCTCTCGTCCCTCCTTAGAAATGAAAGCTCTCACAAATATGGTATTTTGACAGTACTGATATGTCCATGCATTGTGCTTTGAGAAAGTACAATATTCAAGCGTAATGTGAAAGTGTTCTCATTCTCAAGCACAATTTTTCCATTTAAATTTGAGCCAACGTTCATAGTCCGTCACATTTCCTCTGGCAGTGACGTCAGTTTTAACTTTTTTCAGATCTTGTTGCCTAAATAGAAAAATCCATAATGACCATGACAGCCTCTGTATCTGTTACACAACAATCCGCTCAAGTCAATCAGTGTGATGCAAGATACAAATCTGTATTTTGATTGAATGTGTGCAAAACTACTCATACATTACACAATTGACTTTGATGTTAACCCATTTGAAATGATATCAGATGCACTGCAATGAAAAATAATACCCCATCAATCCGAGATGATTTCATAAAGAAAGCTATTAGGTTTCAGTGTCATAAATAACTCATGGTAATTCCATATTTCTCTGACTTCTCTCATTTGGGCTCGGGCTGGAAACAACGAAGCTGTGACAAACATTGTTAGCCGTGCTGCCATGTACATACTTGACCTGGCTTACTATGTCTATGCTGCTCTACTTACTTTGTAAAGGGACTCAAGGATGGCCCAGGTTGTATTTCATGTCCTCCCTATTTCTTAACCCTTTTCCACGTGTGTTTGATATTTTTTCTTGAGGCTAAATAAAACTTAAAAGGCTATCACTTTGTTTAAATTGACATTAAACCTATGTAACACAGAAATAACTGAAGTAACATTGCATTAAGTTACAGCAATGGTGTTGTAAAAGCACATTAAGAATATATTTTAATTTAGTTTATTTTAAGAATACCACCTATAAACTTGACATTGTAGCCTACTGGCATATATTTTACCTATGGGGTCTATCATAAACAAAGCAGGCTTAACACTCTCATGTGCTGTTCTGTTTGTCTCCACTCTGGTGTGTGTGGCTTAACATTTTTTTTAAATGCTATGATTCATAACTCATTGGTACCCTGCTGGGAACCCTTCCTACACGTGCATTTTTCTGAAGCCAGCGCCAGCCAAACAATGTTTTTACATTTATTTTATTTAACTAGGCAAGTCAGTTAAGAATATGTTTTTATTTACAATGACGGCCTAGGAACAGTGGGTTAACTGCCTTGTTCAGGGGCAGAACAACAGATTTTTACCTTGTCAGCTCAGGGCTTCGATCTAGCAACCTTTCGATTACTGGCCCAACACTAACCGCTAGGCTACCTGCCGCAATAATTATGTTGAAGTTTTCAATTGCACTCCTTCCATGTCATTAACTAAAATCTTTGGCTATTGTATAATTGGATATGTGAGCTTACCACCTACATTTAACATAGCGGCTATACAGCAGCTTGATGGGTAACAGAGATGGGTCTTAACATGTGTTCATTTACTGTGGTTTGGTAATCTGCAATAAACTAAAATCAGTTACACATTATGCAGCTCTTTTTTCTCTGCCTTTTTCCATCAAGTGTGTTTCTCTGTTACTGTAATCTACAAGGAACATATGGACTTCAATTGAAAAAAAAGAATACTTGAAAGGATTTGATGAAACCAGGGCCGGCTCCACACTTTAGCGACATAAGCGGTCGCTTAGGGCCCCCAGACGTTTTTTTTAAGGACTTAGTCGGTGTCTCAACTTACTATTGAGAGTGGTATACTACAATTTAAGATGGATCTACTCAGGGTTTTCTGAATCTAGCCAGCTTCAGTTAGCTTCTCAGGCTTCATCAGTACTACTATGGTGGATATTTCTCATCCACCTGCCGCTGACTTTAGCAGGCTTGTAACTGCGCGTACATGTCGCACGTGGCTAGAGGAACATTGAAATCTTCATTGAGACAATGCTGAAACATCAATCCATGGGAGAGTCAGTGCCACATTTTCCTTTTTTTCCAGAAATCAAAATGGAAGAAATGTATTTAGAAAATTCAGCAGGCTATGGTGTGAAATAGGCCATCTTTATTTTATTACTTATCGTTAATGCCATCTGTGGTGTGCTTATCAATGCACTATTAGCTTTTATCCCAGTACTATGAAATAATTGTATTAAGTCATACACAAGTTTCACTGTGAGTAAAGTTTCAAATGAATTCTGTATAAATGTGTAATGTGATACGTATATTAACATGAATTTTTTTACACAAAAAAAAAACATTTGATTAATACAATTATTATTCAGTCATCTTCCACAAATGAAGGGGATGATAACGCAATCTTTGCGAGAGGGAAGATATCTGATTTAATTGGTCTTCAACTCACGGCTCAGACACTTCATTTAGGATAAAATGGAGTTAGTACTGAGTTAGCCTGAAGGAGTACTGAGTTAGCCTGAAGGATTATTTACCATCTAAATTTAACTGAATAAAAGGTGAACCACTTTCGTGTTGCCGGTCTTCCCGAGTTGACCCTCTAACTCCTCAAACCACATAGGTAGTGCAGGTGCAATTTCGAAATCTGCAGTTTCTCTCTAGTTATGTTAGTCACTAAATTAGCCATGTCAGCTAACAATTTTTAGATAGATGGCTAGACTAACTACCAATCTAAACTTGTAGTAATCACTGCCGAATACTGACCAGGCAGTAGTCATACTCATATATATCACATTAACATGGCATAAGTCATTACAAAATGTATAGAATTGAAACGGCAAAACATTTCTCTGCCCCATGGAAAAATGATTAGAATTGCATAAAATCGCTATGTTTTCTCTCCGCCCGTGGTAAAATGTGTATAATTGCAGAAAACGTTCTTTAAAACTGCAACATTTTCTCCATACCCCATTACAAAAAGTGTAGAATTGTCAAGAGGGTGGGATGGGGGCTCCCCAACCAAATCTCACTTAGAGCCCCCAAAAGGATAGAGCTGGCCCTGGATAAAACATTTGGTATTATGGCTATAGAAGTTATATTCTTAGACACAACATGTGTAATGGCTATAGAGCCCTTTCCAGTACAGGACACACTGACGTCACGTACAGATGCGTGTGACCCTTGGCTGGAGTAAGAAAGCCATCACCATTTGCGCCCATTCAACATAGCCTAGACTTACATTTTTATTAGTTCTAAACAAAATAACTTTTTGGGGTTCTCATACACTTACAATGATGTTTTGATTCTTGCTTGAACAGTCACTATGATTTGGTTGTGATCTTTGCAAAATAACTACTTTGGATGCAGCAGTTGTTAGCTAGAATGCTAACACACATTGACATAGGCTGTAGCAAAAGCTAGCCAAATAGACATTTTACTGGTTGAAGTTAGTGTTTTTTACATATAGTGCAGTTGATTTGCGATGACGCAAACATATTAAGTAGGACATTCATACGAGCCTTAATAAAATCCAATTATAATCCAAAATTAGTGTGACATGAACATGTAAATAGAGGCTTTTTTTGCAGCTGTTCTATAAGAACTCCCGTGTGCTGCCACCAACTTGCTCGCATCGCAATGCTTGCAAACACAGAAAGGAGTCTATATCATTATCTGTGTACGTGGTTTGTGTTACAACTGATTGCAATGTCAAGGCATGATGTTACGTTCCACAGAAAGAAAACCAAGTAATGTCACTCAAACAGAAAGGGGGAAATAAAGCGTCACTGACAACAACCAAAACGAACCCACACCAAAGTTAAAGACATGAAGCAAACCAAAAGCTGGAGCAAAACAAAAACAGGGAAGATCAGATAAAGGAATGCTTTTCTAGACATCAACTAGAGAGCGCTAAATAAAGGTGTTGACCCGCCACCTCTCTCAAGACAACTGGAGCACTGTGCCAGCCACTCTTAAATATCACCTGGGCCAGCACAGGTGAAACACCTTCTGACTAATGAGATGGACAAGCCAGCACAGGTGTAACACATACACATACTGACTAACGGAAGTGACACCAATCGGTGGGCCCAACGTGCTAACGTGCTATACGTACTAAAGTCCAACCTCAAAACAGAAATGGGAAAACCAAAACCTGTAAAAATGATCAGTTCCACGATCTCATGTCTGACACTGTTACCGACTGTGCCAAACAGTGTGTACCAATGTTGTACTACGGTAGAGATTTTTAATTACCTTAGTCCCTGGCATGTATTCAGTAAGAACAATTCAAATGGATCTTCTAATTCTGTCTCAAAAATTGTTTTCCAGAACAAAGTTCTATTGCCAGTCCTCAGACCTCTGCATCTCCCCTTTCCCCCCCTGATGAATGGTATGACCCAAAGATTATATTATATAAAACATTAAACTGTCCATCATCGTGGCTATCCGGCCATCTTAAGTGGCTGTACCCTGTTACCAAACGGGCTTGTGTTTCAGGGCACTGCAATCCAATACAAGCCACAGAAATGCTCCTCAGTCATGTCATTTTGGCTGTTCTTGTCACAACCCTCGTAATAGGTTTCCAAGGACACTGGTCCCAGGGAAGAGGTTGGTACCTGTATATTTCTAAAACCGTATAATAATTTACTCAAACTTCCTCTCCAGCATACCATAAAAACACGGTTTGGTTCAAAATGACTAATTCTATGAGCAATTAAAGGGGCTGTATGAAGGTTTAGTTGCTAATTGTTAACCTCAAATGTTGGTATTAGATATGATCCTTAGTTTAAGATGACAATATATTGTATGCTTTTGCACATGGGCATGGGGAGATGTCCACCTTTCTGTCCAATGAGGGCATTTCTGGGCAATATTTCTGTCCATTCAGTGGACCCCTTTTGGCGGAAGAGCAATCCCAGAGGCAAAGTTCCCTAGCCTCTTTAAAAAGTGGTAATTGGGTAAAAACAGATTACTCATCACACTATTACCACTATTATGTTTGGTTCATATGACCTTCCTACCATGTATTAGGCAAGAGATCACAGATAGACAGTATCCCTCCTAAAGTGTCCGGCGGTTTGAAAAGTCAAACAGGTTTCTATTGGGGAAAAAGGGATCTGACGGCTCAGAGATAAAGTCATCAGTGGGTTTAATGAGTCCAGCAGGAGAGATGGATAGCTAGCAAGGTCTTCGGCTGGGCTGTAAAGTGATCCCAGTCTGATATTCCCCGGGCCCTGTGACAGAATTATTAAAAGCTCATTCTCTTAATGCAGTCTCCCCAGTGTCGCGTTTCACAGGCCCTCAGACACACACTACAGCCAATGAGATCGCCTGCTATTTTTGCCACAGGTAAGTAGACTGCCCGGGCTGATAGGTGTCTATTCAGATAAAGCATGCACCTTTCCCTTTGTCGAAATGTTATTTCACAAACATATAATTAGGTCTGGCTTACAGAAGTGATCAAAATAAATGTCTTCTCTTTTTCATAAATTCTTACAGGAATTAAATATAAATATAGCTATTATTGTGGTTGCCATCTATGGAAGAATTAACATAAAGTCACAGCAGTTTCTTTAGATTATCTGGTTTAGGCTCTTTGTGCACGGAGAGGAACGAGGCCTTGATCGTGCCTGCCTTAACCTTAATTATGTCCATAATCAAATGCATTCTACGTAGCCTCATTAATGACATTGATCTTTTGCAATATCCCGGGCCATATTCGCTAAGATTATTGGATAAAGTGCAGGGCGAATCCACCCGACTGGTATCCGTGACCCCGGCAAGAAGATGTCGTTGCAGACATAAGTGGGTATTAAATGGATATAATTGGCAGTGACCTCGCCTGCCTCGGCAAGGCCTCCAGACCAGCGCTCCTACAGGAGAGGGGGGATGAATTAACATGAGTGAGGAGAAGGAGAAATGAAAATGAAGAAAGGGAACACGGCCGGGACATACCTCAGGGTTGAGCCAGGAGAGCTGATAGACTAAATCTGATGAGGGCCAAATCATCATGTGCTCTTGTCTCTCTACTTATTCAACATGCACATCCCTCTTTCTCTTTTTGGCCATGTTGTTTGATTCTCAGTTATTAAATATTTGAGAAAAGTGACATATGGGAGAAAGTGTTAACTGCTACCAGTTCAATAATTTTGAGGTATTCCACTTTGGAAGATTTAGACACAGGCCTTTTCCATTTGTGAAGGCCTAGTGTAGCCTGTATTTGGTTGCATTAACAACTGCTTACAGCTTTCCTCATTATCTGCAATGTTGCATGGATGTTAGTAAAAGGGCAGTGATTGTGTTTGCTTATTGATCAAGTAAGGGTCATGGCCCTAACCCCTAATCCATTTGTGTGATGATGTAGAATGATGATTTGGAGCGAGCTGACCTCAATGTTACAACATGCTGCAGTGACTAACTGGATGAGCTGGGTTTTCTAGTAGTGTAGGTTAATGTATACATGTGTAACTCTGTGTATGTGATTATGTGAAACATTTGGCATCTGAATACAGAACGACCCCCCCATTGCTCCACCCCTGCACAGGTGGGCCCTATTTTGCATTTTCTGCTGGTTTGTTGGCATGATTTTGGTAGTGTAGTGTGATGTTGGTGAATCAGTGCCAGCCTAGGTGGGCATATTGCATGGGCTCATGTTTTGGGCAGATGGTCAGCTGGCAAAGGGAGGGCTAGATGGGGTGGAATAGGGGAATTTGACAGGGCCTGCAAATATATTAAAAACTTATTCGGGATTGGTGTCCCTTCCACGAGACGGTTTAACGTAGGTCAATGCGATTAACATGAGGTTGTAAGTAACACAAACATTTCCCAGGACATAGACATATCTGATATTGTCAGAAAGCTTAAATTCTTGAAAGAATACCATGCTATTGTTTGAGGAGAGTGCACAATTTTGAACATGGAAAGTTATTAATAAACAAATTAGGCACGTTTGGCCAGTCTTGATACAACATTTTGAACAGAAATCCAATGGTTAATTGGATCAGTCTAAAACTTTGCACATACACTGACGCCATCTAGTGGCCAAAATCTAAATTGCAATTTGGCTGGAATAATACATTATGGCCTTTCTCTTGCATTTCAAAGATGATGGTACAAAAAAAATACAAAATAACGTTCTACATAAAGCATATTGACAACTCTATATGTACACTGAAAAAATATATAAATGCAACATGCAACAATTTCAAAGATATTACTAAGTTATAGTTCATATCAGTCAATTGAAATACATTTATTGGACCTAATCTATAGATTTGACGACTGGAAATACATACAGTGCATTGGGAAAGTATTCAGACCCCTGGACTTTTGCCACATTTTGTTATGTTACAGCCTTATTCTAAAATGGATTTATTTTCCCTTGTCAATCTACACACAATACCACATAATGACAAAGCAAAAACATTTTTTTTTTACATTTTTGCAAATGTATAAAAAATGTAAAACAGAAATACCTTAATTTACAAAGTATTAAGTCTCTTTGCTATGAGGCTCGAAATTGATTTCCCTTGAGATTTTTCTACAACTTGATTGGAGTCCACCTGTGGTAAATTCAATTGATTGGACATGATTTGGAAAGGCACACACCTGTCTATATAAGGTCCGACAGTTGACAGTGCATGTCAGAGCAAAAACCAAGCCATGAGGTCGAAAGAATTGTCCGTGGAGCTTCGAGACAGCTTTGTGTCGAGGCATAGATCTGGGGAAGGGTACCAAAACATTTCTGCAGCAGAAGGTCCCGAAGAACACAGTGGCCTCCATCCTTCTTAAATGAAAGAAGTTTGGAACCACCAAGACTCTTCCTAGAGCAATCGGGGGAGAAGGAACCTGATGGTCAATCTGACAGAGCTACAGAAATCCTCTGTGGAGATGGGAGAACCTTCAGAAGGACAACTATTTCTGCAGCACTCCACCAATCTAGTCTTTATGGTAGGGTGGCCAGACGGAAGTCACTCCTCAGTAAAAGGCACATGACAGCCCACTTATAGTTTGCCAAAAGGCACCTAAAGACTCTCAGAACATGAGAAACAAGATTCTCTGGCCTGATGAAACCAAGATTTAACTCTTTGGCCTGATTGCCAAGTGTCACATCTGGAGTAAACCTGACACCATCCTTACGGTGAAGCATGGTGGTGGCAGCATCATGCTGTGGGTCTGTTTTTCAGCGGCAAGGACTGTGAGACTAGTCAGGATCGAGGGAAAGATTAACGGAGAAAAGTACTGAGAGATCCTTGATGAAATCCTGCTCCAGAGTTCAGACTGAGGTGAAGCTTCACATTCCAACTCTACAACGACCCTAAGCACACAGCCAAGACAATGCAGGAGTGGCTTCGGGACAAGTCTCTGAATGTCCTTGACTGGTCCAGTCAGAGCCCGGATTTGAACCCAATCGAACATCTCAAGAGAGACCTGAAAATAGCTGTGCAGTGACGCTCCCCATCCAACCTGACAAAGCTTGAGAGGATCTCCAGAGAAGAATGGGAGAAACTCCCCATGTACAGGTGTGCCAAGCTTGTAACGTCATACCCAAAAAGACTCAAGGCTGTAATCGCTGCCAAAGGTGCTTCAACAAAGTACTGAGTAAAGGGTCTGAATACTTATAGTTGAAGTCGGAAGTTTACATACACTTAGGTTGGAGTCATTAAAACTTGTTTTCAACCACTCAACAAATGTATTGTCCTGATCTACTTTGTGCATGACAGTAATTTTTCCTACAATTGTTTACAGACAGATTATTTCACTTATAATTCACTGTATCACAATTCCAGTGGGGCAAAAGTTTGCATACTCTAAGTTGACTTTAAACTTCTGGAAAATTCCAGAAAATGATGTCATGGTTTTAGAAGCTTTGGGGGTGTACCTGTGGATAAATTTCAAGGCTTACCTTCAAACTCAGGCTTGACATAATGGGAAAATCAAAAGAAATCAGCCAAGACCTCATAAAATAGATTGTAGACCTCCACAAATCTGGTTCATCCTTGGGAGAATTTCCAAACGCTTGAAGGTACCACGTTCATCTGTACAAACAATAGTATGCAAGTATAAACACCATGGGACCATGCAGCCACCATAATGGTCAGGAAGGAGACGGGGTCTGTCTCCTAGAGATGAACGTACTTTGGACCTTGTGAAGATGCTGGAGGAAACAGGTACAAAAGTATCTATATCCACAGTAAATATATATCGACATAACCTGAAAGGCCGCTCAGCAAGGAAAAGCCCCTGCTCCAAAACCGCCATAAAAAAGCCAGATTATGGTTTGCAACTGCACATTTGGGACACAAGATCTTACTTTTTGGAGAAATGTCCTCTGGTCTGATGAAACAAAAACAGAACTGTTTGGCCATAGTAACCATCATTATGTTTGGAGGAAAAAGGGGGAGGCTTGCAAGCCGAAGAACACCATCCCAACCGTGAAGCCCGGGGGTGGCAGCATCATGTTGTGGGGGTGCTTAGCTGCACGAGGGACTGAATTTCACAAAATAGATGGCATCATGAGGCAGAAAAATGATGTGGATTTATTGAAGCAACATCTCAAGACATCAGTCAGGAAGTGAAAGCTTGGTCGCAAATGGGTCTTCCAAATGAACAACGACCCCAATCATACTTCCAAAGTTGTGGCAAAATGGCTTAAGGACAACAAAGTCAAGGTATTGGAGTGGCCATCACTAAGCACTGACCTCAATCCTATAGAAAATGTGTGGGTAGAAGTGAAAAAGCGTGTGCAAGAAAAAGGAGGCCTACATACCTGACTCAGTTACACCAGCTCTGTCAGGAGGAATGCGCCACATTTCACCCAATTTATTGTGGGAAGCTTGTGGAAGGCTACCCAAAACGTTTGACCCAAGTTAAACAATTTAAAGGCAATGCTACCAAATACTGTATGTAAACTTCTGACCCACTGGGAATGTGATGAAGGAAATAAAAGCTGAAATAAATTATTCTCTCTGCTTTTATTCTGACATTTCACATTCTTAAAATAAAGTGGTGATCCTAATAGACCTAAGACAGGGAATTATTACTAGGATTAAATGTCAGGAATTGTGAAAAACTGAGTTTAATTGTATTTGGCTAAGGTCAATGTAAACCTCCGACTTCAACTGTAGGTAAATATGCTATTTTCTGTTTTTTTGGTTTGTCCTTGTTGGGTATTGTGTTTACAGTAGATTGTTGTTGTTGATTTCATCAATTTAATCCATTTTAGAATAAGGCTGTAACATAACAACATTTGGAAAAAATCTAAGGGTCTGAATGCTTTCCGAATGCTCTGCATATGCATCACAGAACACTGAAATGTAACAAAACCACTTGACATAGAAACACCAGATTTTCTGTGTTTAAATGTTTGAAAAATGTTTATTAACTATGAAAGATATTAACAACATTCCACCCATGATGCCACTAAAGGGTGATTTGGTCATTTGACTGCAGGAAAGGGCTACCGTGATGGCACACACACACTTACAGTATACTAGGTGAGACAGCCTCTCTGTTGGAACTGATAAAACGTGATTGAGCTTTTTCCTCTCCAAGATGTGAGATTGTTTTTGAGTGGGTCAGATGGAAAAACTAAGAATGAAGGTTCCCTTTTTCTCTTTTTAATTATTCTGTCAAATAATAAATGTATTTCTTGCAGCTGTAACACTGTAACACTGCGAGCCATTGAAGTTCTCCCTTAGCCATAAAGAAGTCTAAGACCACAGTGTGGTGGGCAAACTTATGTACCTGTCTACAAACCCAGGCGCTTTGAAGCCAACATTTTACTTTTGAAGATGAAAAATGGCTCAGGCAAAGTTTTGCACATACAGCCGGATAAAGTTTATCTTCGGGCAAGCGTGGCTGCCTGCAATACTTCCAGAGAACTTTAATCTTTCCCTTCGAAAGCTCACCTCTGATTTCTGTTCGGGGGGAGGGAGGGGGGTGCTGACGAGAAGCAGGCAGGGAGTGTTTTGACACCCGCCTGTGGGAAATGAGCACAGGAGTGGGTCTGCTGCTCTGTTGTAGTGCGCTGTGCTCTGCCTGCCGTGGTGTTGGCTGTTATACTCTGCTCCACCGGGGCTAGTTCATTAGAGAAGTTATAACTTGGTGGAAATAACCTAACCTAAGTAAAGTACTTCACCAAGCCAGTCCAGCCACAGGAAGGTGCCTTTATTGAGAATAATCCATCAGGGTGATCTGATGAGGTCCTGATAAATGTTTAACCCAAGGGGTACATGATAAGTAGCTTATTAAATGTCACAGACATGTGATCCGCGCCGGGCGATATTACATGTGGTCGCCTCGCTCGCCCTCACACGTCATCGGGGAAAACATCATTACAGTGATTCCCTGCTGTTGTACAGCAAAGGAAACACACCACAGCAGTGACGCACACTAGAAACTGTGAACACTATTGATATGGCCAGCGGATCAGATCTCATTTTGACACACTGCCTAACTTTTTCAGCGAAATCTGACAAAGACACAGAACCAGAGAAATAGAGCGAAAGAGAGAGAGAGAGATACAGCAAGATATAAATAGATATACAGTGTATATAGACAGGGGGGAAAGAGGAGAGAGAGAGGGGGAAGGAGGAGAGAGAGAGAACTAGTGCCATTGCTGTCAGTAGGGGGCTTGCCTTAGAGGGAAAATGTCAGCACTGTCAATGAGAAGGAGGTCTTGATGTCACAATGATAGGTTTCTGTAATGGGCACTTTGAGAGAACTGCCTTCTAAGAATCATACAGTCTGGCATGTAATTCATGTTGGTGCATGGTGTGTCTGTGTGTGATAGAGAAACATTTATTTCAAAATATTTTAGTTGTTGAACCAGGCCAGTTCAAAACCTTGAAATACCTTATATGGTTGTATAGGATGTAATTTATTTCCCCTCCACATTAAATGTTGATTTAGCTACATAATTCAATGTGAAAACATCAAAAACCTGTAGATGTATTTTCAAAGAGGGCAATCATTGATATGTTTCTTCTCACTTGTCTCTCCATCAGTCTTTAGCTCGATCGGCGACAGAGATAGAGAGAGATACATCTCTAACATTAAAACCCTCTGCCCTCCTTCCAGATAAGAACTTCATAAGACGTATTGAATCAGGGTGGAAATCCTAAAATATACACTACCGTTCAAAGTTTGGGATCACTTGAAACGTCCTTGAAACGAGTTGCGAAATGAATTGGAAATATGGTCAAGACGTTATAAATAATGATTTTTAATTGAAATAATAATTGTGTCCTTCAAACCTTGCTTTCATCAAAGAATCCTCAATTTGCAGCAATTACAGCCTTGCACCTTGCAGACCTTTGGCATTCTAGTTGTCAATTTGTTGAGGTAATCTGAAGAGATTTCACCCCATGCTTCCTGAAGCACCTCCCACAAGTTGGATTGTCTTGATGGGCACTTCTTACGCACCATATGGTCAAGCTGCTCCCACAACAGCTCAATAGGGTTGAGATCCGGTGACTGTGCTGGCCAGAATACCAGCTGACTGCTTCTTCCCTAAATAGTTATTCAATAGTTTGGAGCTGTGCTTTGGGTCATTGTCCTGTTGTAGGAAGAAATTGGCTCCAATTAAGCTTCGTCCACAGGGTATGGCATGGCGTTGCAAAATGGAGTGATAGCCTTCCTTCTTTAAGATCCCTTTTATCCTGTACAAATCTTCCACTTTACCACCACCAAGCACCCCCAGACCATCATATTGCCTCCACCATGCTTGACAGAATCAAGCACTCCTCCAGCATCTTTTCATTTTTTCTGCGTCTCACAAATGTTCTTCTTTGTGATCCGAAAACTTCAAACTTAGATTTGTCTGTCCATAACACTTTTTTCCAATCTTCCTCCTTATAGTGTCTGTGTTCTTTTGCCCATATTAATATTTTCTTTTTATTGGCCAGTCTGAGATATGGCTTTTTCTTTGCAACTCTGCCTAGAAGGCCAGCATCCTGGAGTCGCCTCTTCACTGTTGACATTGAGACTGGTGTTTTGCAGGTAATATTTAATGAAGCTGCCAGTTGATGACTTGAGGCGTCTGTTTCTTAAATTAGACACTAATGCACTAGACACTCTAATGCACTCTAATGTCCTCTTTCTCAGTTGGGCACCGGGCCTCCCACTCCTCTTTCTATTCTGGTTAGAGCCAGTTTGCTCTGTTCTGTGAAGGGAGTAGTACACAGCGTTGTACGAGATCTTCAGTTTCTTGACAATTTCTCGCATGGAATAGCCTTCATTTCTCAGAACAAGAATAGACTGACGAGTTTCAGAAGAAAGTGCTTTGTTTCTGGCCATCTTGAGCCTATAATCGAACCCACAAATGCTGATGCTCCAGATACTCAACTAGTCTAAAGAAGGCCAGTTTGATTGTTTCTTTAGTCAGGACAACAGTTTTCAGCTGTGCTAACATAATTGCAAAAGAGCTTTCTAATGATCAATTAGCCTTTTAAAATGATGAACTTGGATTAGCTAACACAACGTGCCATTGGAACAAAGGAGTGGTGGTTACTGATAATGGGCCTCTTTACGCCTATGTAGATATTCCATAAAAAATCACCCGTTTCCAGCTACAATAGTCATTTACAACATTAACAATGTCACCACTGCATTTCTGATCAATTTGATGTTATTTTATTGGACAAAAATAATTGCTTTTATTTAAAAAACAAGGACATTTCTAAGTGACCCCAAACTTTTGAACAGTATTGCATGTAATTTGATTAAGCAAGGATTAAAAGCGTCATTGTGCTTGTCAATAAGGGATGGTGGTGGATTGGCGGTATCATATTGACTTCTACGTATTAATACTCAGTGTCCTACTGGACCATCAGACTGATTGTTTAGAATGTAAATGATTCTACTGACGGTTCTGGTGACTGATGGCTTGAATTCCAATTAATCAATTGCTTCATCAATTTCCCTAATTCAGATCAAATATCTCCTGAGTGCACACTCTTCTTTCAGTGGTATTAGGATAAACAAATGCTTTGGAAGTCATTTTCATCAATCTCATGTAAATGCCAATACGCCTTACGGGCCCAGTCCAGGTTGAGGTCGTAATGTCTTGTGTGTGTGTGTAGGGTGGGGGGGCTGAAAGGGAGCTTGTGTTGGTGTGTGGATAAGTAAGATAACTTAAATATCCATACTTACTATCTACTGCATATTACGTTGTATAGCACTGTATGTTTTATTTTGTTGAATGTGATGCACGCCATGTTTTGGGTCTTTTGGGTTCTTCAGTGTGTGTGAATGTGTGCTTGCATGTGTTATCTAGCGCATGCCCACATTGCCAGTGCTACCACTCTTACCTAAAGTAGTAAAACATGAAGATGGCAATGACATGCCCCCGGTGTAATGTCTCCAAACTCAATGCCCTTCGTCTTTTGTCACTATGTATACTAATATGTTAGCTCTGTCTCATTCACTGTAAGTCAAGGGTAGGCTAGCTTCCTGTCGACTAATATTACTTGCCTGTGTAACATGTTTATGACAGGTCATGTGATCCCCTATATAACGACAGCTATCTCTCTATCTCCCACATTACCTGGCCTGACGTGTTCTGCCCTATTGTGACGTATACGTATCAGTGGATCTCAAAACCCCAGCTGCCTGCCATCAAAGCCCTCACAGCACGACAAGCCTTGTCAATTATACAAAATAAAATCAAGTATTCATAAGTAGCCTGTAATGGGATATTGGCTGACAGATTTAATAATTCAGTTTTGCTAAGGCTTAACTAGCATTAGTTTGTAGCTAATGGTCGCCTTTGTATCAGAGACAATGCTAGGAGTGAGAAGATGCACATAAGTATTCCTACTTCGTTTACTTGAGTTCGCCACCAATTAAAGGTAGATATCTAAAGAGTGATTGGCCGTTTAAGCATGCAAAGGTACTGTAATTTGATTTATGAATTTGATCCTGCCCAACCCCTTATTTCATTCATCAATGTTTCAGTGGGAGCAATTATGCATTGTGCCACTACTCTTCATACCTCTATTATCCAGGCTGAATATCTTTGTAAGAGGGTGTGTAATGGTATTGCTAAATATTCTATAATGGCCCAATGAGACCTTATCTAACACCCATTATTAGCTTGCCCTTTTCTACCAAATTGAACTTCTTTTTTAATAATTGCCTTTGACTAGATTAATGACAAGGCTAATCTAAGAGGGTATGCAGGAACAGAGAGGTTGTCATGTACGGCATCCATCTTGTGATCTCGCCTCGTCTTTGACATGTCATTTTTATTGTCCTTCTTTTGTGGCATTTTGAGAACTCATCTGCCATCTGACAATCTGAATTCCAAGGGATAGTGGAGGTGGAGTATGTATGACCCAGCTATCAGGCTGTTCCTAGGTATGTCCTTGGCATATATTGTACTTTTAATTGTATTCACATATACATTTCAATACCGTGAGTGGAGATAGTATTGCTATGTTGGGAGGATTGTATTGGTCTATCATATAAGCTTACCTGGTTTTATTGTGTTGTGTATATACAGTTGAAGTCGGAAGTTAACATACACTTAGGTTGGAGTCATTAAAACTCGTTTTTCAACCACTCCACAAATGTCTTGTTAACAAACTACAGTTTTGGCAAGTCGGTTAGGAAATCTGCTTTGTGCATGACACAAGTAATTCTTCCAACAATTGTTTGCAGAAAGATTATTTCACTTATAATTCACTGTATCACAATTCCAGTGGGTCAGAAGTTTACATACACTAAGTTGACTGTGCCTTTAAACAGCTTGGAAAATTCCAGAAAATATGTCATGGCTTTAGAAGATTCTGATAGTTAAACATCATTTTAGTCATTTGGAGGTGTACCTGTGGATGTATTTAAAGGCCTACCGTCAAACTCAGTGCCTCTTTGATTGACATCATGGGAAAATCAAAAGAAATCTGAAAAAAATTGTAGACCTCCATAAGTCTTGTTCATCCTTGGGAGCAATTTCCAAATGCCTGAAGGTACCACGTTCATCTGAACAAACAATAGTATGCAAGTGTAAACACCATGGGACCACGCAGCCGTCATACCGCTCAGGAAGGAGACGCGTTCTGTCTCCTAGAGATGAACGTACTTTGGTGCGAAAAGTGCAAATCAATCCCAGAACAACAGCAAAGGACCTTGTGAAGATGCTGGAGGAAACAGGTACAAAAGTATCTATATCCACAGTAAAACGAGTCCTGTATCGACGTAACCTGAAAGGCCTCTCAGCAAAGAAGAAGCCACTGCCCCAAAACCGCCATAAAGAAGCCAGACTACGGTTTGCAACTGCACATGGGGACAAAGATCGTACTTTTTGTAGAAATGTCCTCTTGTCTGATGAAACAAAAATAGAACTGCTTGGCCATAATGACCATCATTTTGTTTGGAGGAAAAATGGGGAGGCTTGCAAGCCGAAGAACACCATCTCAACCGTGAAGCATGGGGGTGGCAGCATCATGTTGTGGGGGTGCTTTGCTGCAGGAGGGACTGGTGCACTTCACAAAATAGATGGCATCATGAGGGAAGGAAAATTCTGTGGATATATTGAAGCAACATCTCAAGACATCAGCCAGGAAGTTAAATCTTGGTGGCATGTGGGTCTTCCAAATGGACAATGACCCCAAGCATACTTCCAAAGTTGTGGCAAAATGCCTTAAGGACAACAAAGTCAAGGTATTGGAGTGGCCATCACAAAGCCCTGACCTCAATCCCATAGAAAGGTTGTGGGCAGAACTGAAAAAGTGTGTGCGAGCAAGGAGGCCTACAAACCTGACTCGGATACACCAGCTCTGTCAGGAGGAATGGGCCAAAATTCATTCAGCTTATTGTGGGAAGCTTGTGGAAGGCTACCCGAAACGTTTGACCAAAGTTAAACAATTTTAAAGGCAATGCTACCAAATACTAATTGAGTGTATGTAAACTTCTGACCCAGTGGGAATGTGATGAAAGAAAGTAAAGCTGAAATAAATTATTCTCTCTACTATTATTCTGACATTTCACATTCTTAAAATAAAGTGGTGATCCTAACTGACCTAAGACAGGGAATTGTTAGTATGATTAAATGTCAGGAATTGTGAAAAACTGAGTTTAAATGTATTTGGCTAAGGTGCATGTAAACTTCTGACTTCAACTGTATGTACAGTATATCTGTTAGCTTTGGTAACACTTTATTTGGATAGTCCATCTGTAGACGCTCAACAGACTCACATTTTTAACTAACTATCTACTAACCCTAACCCTAGCTCTAACCCTAACCGTAAGCCTTATCCTAACCCTAAACTTAACCCTTACCCTAACCCTTATTCGAAACCTATTCCTAACACTTACTTACTAAAAGTACTTTAGCACAGCCATCTCTGGTCCACATATCAGTGTATGTGATGGCATTCCAGGGTTAGCATTTTCTAACACTGGCATGTCAGAGACGGCTAGCCTCTGGCTGCAAACCTCTAGTTGCAAACCCTACCCTGGTCTCTTGTCATGTGGGTTTGCTCATACAGGAAATTATGTCTTCATTGTCAGAAATGCACTGGTACACTTCCTGTACACGGGGCCTGCTGAATTTCTTTGGGACACTTAGAGCATGAAACAAAAAGGACCCACGCGACCAAATATATTTTTACACGTTTGTCATGAAAATTAACCATCAATTAAAAAACAACAATGCTTACTGTACACTCAGAAAAAAAGGTGCTATCTAGAACCTAAAAAGGGTTCTTCGGCTGTCCCCATAGGATAATTCTTTAAAGAACCCTTTTTGGTTCCAGGTAAAACCATATTGGTTCTAGGCAGAACCTCTTTGGTTCCAGGTCGAACCGGGTAGGCATCTCTCTCCCAGTGGCAAGAGAGAACAAACCTAAATCTTCTTCAACAATCTATTTTCCATCATACTTATTCACAGGGGACATCTCAAAGTGGTCTTTACCCTTTCTGTCAATGGCTGCCCTCATACATCAAATTCATAGAGAATTATACCCCAGATCGATGTAGTTCACGACCAGTAAGCATTTGTCGAGCCCTGGTGTATGCCGCCTCACTTCCTTGCTCTCAGTGTTCTCAGGCTGAGCTTGCTGACTATCCACCTATGCCGAATAATTCACACCAAATAGGGCAAACAATTTAGACATCATGTTAGTGTTTATTAAAAGGTCATATTCTAGATTATTTTAAGCAAATAAATTAAAATGTTATACCTAGATTTATCGAAGCAGAACTCAAGACTCAAGAAAAGGAAATAAAGCTAATCATAACCAGAAATAAAAATGAACCATTTATGTTGGGATTAAGGTAAGTGTTTTGGACACTACACTTATGCAAGGTTTGCATAGGTCATCTATATAAGGTTATTCCTTTTTAGTGATAGCTTTTGGATAGTCCAGATTTTAGTCCATACTATCAACAAACTATCTGTTGATAAGCAACTGCATGCTAAGGTTACGGTTGTCTTCAGTGTTAAATATTTGTCCATACTACGTATAATTCCTTTAATTTACCCCTTTTTCTCTGCTCTTTTCTGTTGGAGGTATTGTGTTTGAATGTGAAGTGAATATTTAGCAGTTTAACTTTGTGAATGTGTGTGGGGCTAACTCCTAGCCTGTCCTGGCTCCTGTATGGCTCTCTATTGTCGGCCTGCCAATAGTGTAATCAGATAATACCACTGAGAGGTCAAAAGCACTGCAAGCTTCAGCTTCAGATTTCTGTCCTCTTTTACTAACTAAAAAAAAAAAAAAATGTCAAGCCCCAAATTGAAAGCTTGATGCAAGAGCCTATTTCTCTGAAATATATTATTAGTAGAACAGGCTGTGGTATGGGCTGAGCATCAAATTACCTACAAAGACAATGCATTATGAAACGAAGGATACTATATGTTTTTAATGTACACATGAGTTATGTCCATTTTTATTTTCTTGAATAAGCTAAATCAAAAGGAAGATACACTCCATCATTCATGTATCTAACAGAATGAAAACATCTTCAAATCCATGACTGTTCCAGTCTGAGGTTATGTGACCATTTCAGTTCCTTGTCTTTTTATTTTCCAGCGTGAAGCGCTGACCTACAAGGTTAAGTGGCCATTGCTGGAAGGAAGGTGTATAACGGTAAACTCCATCCCCCTCATCACCATGTGCCCTGTTTCATGACCCATTAGAGAGAGGATAGTTTGAACTAAGACCTGCCTGAAGCACACCGCTACATGGGAACCCCACCTCCCTGCATCACTGTCCGGGAGTGATGCTTTTTTGCAAAAACATCACAATGTGATGCATATACACTGATACCAGACTGCCCTGGCCTACATTATCACTGAACTGTACAAGCACCTGCAGTCCCACATAGGCATGTGGATACCTGCACTGTATCATGGTGTAAATTAATAGAAAAAAAACATAGTCCTACCTTGAAACCCTGAGACACAAAACTATGGATCTTGTATGCTATACCTCGGAGAGTGGCTTAGTCCTCTTCCATCATATTCTGTGGAACCAACCCACGAGGAATTGGAGTGAGGCCAATCACAAAACATACTGTCTACAATCAAGTTGAAGTCAAAGGGCATGATGGGGAAATATATAACAGCCGTCATGTTCGTCTTAACCCTGGTGTCATGATTAGCTTCTTGTGTGGGCTCTGACTTCAGTAACTCCCCAAAGTCTTCCCATGCTGCTGCCCTGGCAGGGATCCTCTCCTTGTGTAACCTTATTTACATTATACTCGAATGAAAACATCACCTTTAGCTTCTCCCCGAGTTTAAACAGGACAAAACTAGTATCAATTAGGCTCTGAAAAATGTTTCTACAGATGATGTATTCAAAAGCGAGACCTCTGTGTCTTTCTTTCATCAGGTTGCCAGAGGGGGGAAAGGGCTCTGCTTTGTTTATGTTTTGCTTGGCAATCATTTGGAAACAGCCGGTGTCACCAACCAAATACACGGACCGGATGGAGTACACACTGTACGTACCTCTTCATGTCATTATACCAAACTGTTCGCCCCTTATTTTGCAGTGGGGTAATTTAGCTGATACAGTAAGTACCCCTGTAATGAAAAATTGAAAACATTGAAACTGTATACTCTTTGACCCCAAATGTCAAAAAGTCAGGAAATTGACCCTTTCAAACACAAACCAAAACAATTTCCATAATGCATGGAACTATCTCATTAGTATTCATCTATCCTAATATTCAATAAAACACACATAATTTGTCATGAGGTCATGGTGGATGTTAAAGGGGGAATGTATCGCTATGACCTGCACTACTAATCGAGTCATACACTTTGTACAATTCTCATTATGAATATATTATTGGATATACAGTATACATTTGAAAAAAGACACGCATTAAGAAATTGGCCTGTATCTTGGTGCATTGGTAGCGGTGTTCTGTGGGAGTAGTACAAAGTACATTTCATTTAATCTGTTTGAGCTGTGGATACAGCTGCCATCAATATTGAGCTTTTGTGCTTCAGCATATCTCATTCACTATTATTCTGTGTTATTCTTGGTGTTCTACGCTCTGTCCTTGAACCCCTGCACCTGCCTGTAACCATCACCTGTTTGATCTGATGCTGATAAGAGAGGTGACTGACGGACAGTAAGGAAGTCCAGGTGATGAGACGATCTGTCACACACACCCATCATCTTATGCACCAGTGTAACCTTAGCCTTCTGTGAGACACCGGAAAAAAAGCAGCATCCTTGGCGACTGGGCCCTCTCGAAGAACCTTTCCTATCTTTCCTCAAGAAGAGATGACACCGCCAAGATCTTTGCTTCAGATTTTGTTGTCTTCCCCAAGCACTTAATGTGATCAGAGAATTAAAATTTCAGCGAGTCATTTAATGATAGCCCTGAGCCACATGACAAGCGAAACCAAGCTAGGGTTTCCTACTCTACAAGTCATATCTGCTGTATTCAACACATTACAATCCCTCGTTTTTTTTTTGTTTCTATATGAATGCACCCCTCCCTCCTTCCATTCCTGTCGTTGTTTAATGTGATCAGGTAGATTTATTATGGGCCATGAGGTCATTGCGATGTTCTATACTTGGAGGGGCTGCTGAATTGTATTAATAGGTCCATAGTGCAGTAAACTAGAGCATTTACATTTAATTAGTTTTATTGAGCCGCTGTTCATTTTATTTGTAATGAAGCTCTCGTTATGATGGAGGGCATCTTTTAATGATCCTAAATAAGATGAACAAATGTTGCCCTTGACCTGACAGAAAATATGTTGATGATAACTGCTTTTCACCCCATTTGTATTATTAATACCAAGACACAGAGTGCAGGAAAAGCATGGGGTTGAATACAGACATTATAAGGACATTATTCAAGCATGTTTTAGCTGATTTAAGGCAGAGGATTAGCCGATCGTTACCTCCCTCCATCCCTCTCATCCCTTTTCCCATTAAAAACCATCCCCTCTTCTTCAATTCTTCCTACTGTAGTTATATTTTCTCATTTAGTGTAATGAATCAAATAGAGTGAGCTTGTTATGAGGTTTATTGATTGGATGATCAGTATGCCAGACCAATCATAAAGCAGCAAAGTGCATCATCAAGCAACTTTGCCCTGCTAAGCCACTTCACACTCTGGAAAATGGGCCACAAACAAATAATTCACACTTTACACTTGTATCACTTCGATAGTAGTCTGCAGATGCACTTTGCTAATTTGCAAGCAGTGTGGAGCATTCCTTAATGGCAAAAACATCAGTTACAAAAGTTTTGGGAGACACTATGAATACGGTTCTAACAATGGTTCTAATGGTGATGATAAATGCTAGCTACTAAGGTTTCTAGGAGGCATACAATCTTCTCTATAGGAATGTCTGGTTAGTACCTCTGTACCTCAGTATCTGTGGGAGAATCTCAATTGCATCTCCTTGATTCTTTGAGTCCACTCTCCTGACCCCCTTATTAAAACCCATTGGAGGATAAGGTCAGAGGTCCCGCCCCTATGACTTTCTCATCCAATGGGTTTTGAGAAAAGAGGCGACGAGAGAGGACGCAAGGAATCAAGGAAATTATTTTCTCTCCGTCTATATCAACAACCTTGTTTGTTAACAGGAGTAACAGAGAGCATAATGTGAGGAGGAACGATGAAGTGAGCTGGTATTATAAGATCAGCAGGAAGCGGATAATATTAGTTATATCAAGCTGTGCATTTTATGAAAGTATATCTCTCTGTAGCCTATCTCTATGTTTGTGTGAATTCATCTGTCTATGTGTCTGTTTCTTCATGTCTGTGCATGTACTGTATGTCTGTGTAAGTGTAAAGTTTTCTGTGTGTCTGTATCTATGCGTCTGTGTCAGTGATTTTTTTTCTGTATCTGTGTCTGTGTACATCTGTCTGTGTCTCTGTGTCAGTGTGCATTTGTCTGTGTGTCTGTATCTGTGTGTCAGGAGCTTAAGATGCTTTGTCTCATTAATGAGAGGCGTTCAGATCTCCACTGGGACCTGTGGAAGATAATCTTCTCGTGTTTTGCTATGAAAGCGCTTCTGACCGTAACCGAAGAAACTCACTCAAACGACGGAGGGCCCGGCTGAATTATTCAGCGTTTACAATCAATTTTACCCCTAAAACCCCCACACCTTCCAACCTCACGCCACACACACCACCTCCCATCATGGGAATGTTGACAATTCCCTGCACACTGAAGTCTCAGGTCCTATAGCAACATGAGATAGTGTGTGTGTGCGCATCACAAGTTTCATTAGTGTCATATTCAAGAGAACTGGTGTATTTTTGTTTGAGGACATTTGTAAAGTGTTTAAATTACTTTCTCTACATGGTTATTCCTCATGAATCTAAAACAAAAAAAGACCATGATGTTTTGGATTTTCACGAACTGTAATTCATAGAAGGGTCCTTTGGAGGATATGTTGACATATATTTGACATTTGTATCTAAATGCATAATTGAGAAATAATGAATCAATGTTGGCATATTTATGACATTTTGGTTTTAACCTGGCCACCTTTAAGACTCTATAATGTTTCATTTGTAGGTGCTCTGTAATTTGAGTAGTATTTTGATTTTAATAACATTTTTCTTACATTCATTTATGAATATTGAAAAATATTAACATGAAAAATGCAACATTTATTATTTGGCACATTTTTCGAATATAATGTTAATCATAATGTACAATTAGGGATATCAACGTTCCAGAGTGGGATCTCGGCTACTTTGAATTATTATCCAATTTGTAAGCATTACCAACAGTGAATGTGAAAATGGATTCAAAATGGTCACCCTCTGCTGGTGATTTGCAGGATGTGCAATGATACAAGTTAAGGAGGGCTGTGATTGGTTACATTGCCTACTATGCCAATTGCTCTGTGTAAAATGGGCCATAATTCTAAAACTAGCAGAGATCCCACCCTGGAACTTTGATATGCCCTTAGAGTATTACGTTCAACAATACATAGAACATATTTAGGTTCAATATTTTCAAAATACATACATATATTTTTCAATATTCATAAATTGTATGAAAATTATTAAAATCAAAATACTACTCATATTACAGAGCAAGCGGTAAAGCTTCATATGACACCAATGTTTGCTTTGTAGCAAAAAATGTAATAATGTTTTATTGTCACATACACCTGACAGGTGGAGTGAAATGTGCTGTTTTACAGGGTCAGCCATAGCATGTGTTTGTGTACACATGCGCGCGTTTGTGGGGAGAGTGTATTAGCCGCCGTGGTATCAGCTTTCCAGTGGTATGATTCAGCGCTGACAGGAGGCAGCTATATTATTCTGTACAATAAGCTGCAGTATAATAGTGATGTGGATTACCTCAATTGTAGGTGATAACAGACAGGCAGTGGAGCGGACAGGCCGATACAGGACACCCACTCCTGTGTGGGAAGCCATATTAATTATTTCTTGTGTGCCCGTCAACTGTCCATCAGAGTGGGGGCCAGGGGCCCGGGGGTATGTACTAGGGGGGTGGTAGGGCTGTGACGAGAAGTGGTTTACGTTTTGTGAGTGATAAGCTCGTGATTCATTCACAATCATTTCATCAGGTGATGGAGAGACTGTTTGTGTGTGAATATGTGTATGCATGCATGTGTGTGCGCATCTGCACACACTCATGCGCGTGTTTGTGTGTATGTATCGGTCACAGATACTCTGATATGCCCGAGCAGGAGGCCTTTGCTATGCGTAATGCAATGCAGTATGCAGGATTCTTTGTCAATGCTGGAATCATGGAGGAATGTGATACCTGGTTTAAGCATGATTAAATTGACACCCCATAGAGTGTCTCGGATACGTTTTTGTGCTCTTGATACTGCGGCCGGCGGCTTATTCAACGCTGCTGCCTGTCTCACATTCGTTCAGAGTTTCAGCTGTCGTGCTGACATTGCATTGCAATTACAGAGAGTAAGAGGATGAATGCATTACGTTCTGTGGGCAGAGTATCAGAACAGCACCACTCTCCTGCCTCCACTTTGGGATAAGTTTTCCTTTGATGCTAAAGAGCACAGATAACGCAGAAATCATCCAAATGAGGTGCAGCGGTCCTGATTCTGTGTGTGTGTCCAGAATGGCACCCTTTTCCTACTTCTGACCTGAGCCCTATGGGCCCTGGTCAAAGGTAGTGCACTATTTAGGGAATATGGTGCCATTTAGGACGCACATTCTATTCTGGTTCTTCAAGGAATCTCCCACAACAGGCCTGCTGCTATACAGTAAGCACTAAGCGCATACACATGGCAGAGTTCCAAGCCATTCCTCTACATACTCATCTGTGGACCTCCAAAGGACTCAAAGGTTAAGGCTGGCTTCCTGAACATCTGCTCCTAACATCAAAGCTCTCTGGGCTATTTAAGTGTTTAGTGGCTCCAGGGCTTTGAAATTATGACCAGCATGTTCCTCCATGCTATATTTATTATTTACATAATAATAATGCTGCTATTGTTTATTTTCACTTTGTTATTTTTCCCTCTTTCCGGATGCATGGCCCCCAGAACAACCACATTTATCAAATTTGTCATCAACCAAACTGAAATTAGAAATTAGTGACAAAATAATTTACTTTGTCAGGCATTTTTATAGTTTTGAGTTTGTCTATGAGTGCGTGACCGTGTGTGTATTTGCGTGTGTTTTCTCCCGGGTGAGTAGAATGGCAGGAGAGTTTCCGTGATGGTTTCATTAGTGTGTGAGAGAGAGAGAGAGAGAGAGAGAGAGAGAGAGAGAGAGAGAGAGAGAGAGAGAGAGAGAGAGAGAATTGTTTATGGCCTTCATTCTTGGCCACACACAAGGCTTAGCAAGAGAGCATTTCCTGTACTGATTCTTTCCCCCTTCTGTCATTTGCGTAATTTATGCCTCTATTAACAAAAGGGGAGAAAAATCTAAATCTTTCTGCAGCTAAACTTATTTTTCCATTGACCTTCTCATGTTGCATGTTCAGTATGAGATCCATTTAAGTGTCAACCCATTAGTTATGACTTCAGTGCTGTGTCTTCGCTTTCTGTTTCCTTTCCCCTTCCCACTATTATGAATTATGAAGTGGGATCGAAAGGTAGCCTTTATGTGTGCCTGCAGTTTGCCTAACTTGTGTGATCTCACAGAATCTGGTTTGCCGAAACGAGGCCAGGATTCAATCTAAGGCATATTATAGGGCAGGACACTTTAACAGGCCTTTAAAGGTTATTTGCATTTGATCCGACATGCGCAGCGTTTACAATGAATGCGATCTATGTGAACGTCAGCTGTAGTGACCTACTCCGCGCCTCGGATTGAATCCCGGCCTAAGTGTTAAACGTTTTGACCCTTTGCCAGATGTTGTTAAATCTGCACACTTTTGTATCTCCACCAAGAGTCTCACAACAAAACATAACAAACTGGAGCCCTGAGAGCCAGCAAGTGGTCTCGCTGGTGCTACATAGCAGCCCATTCTCCCATCCTAGTGGGCAAAACTGTTTACAATTACACCATTAGCATGTACAGTATGCAGGTTATATGACGTTTTTTCAACCAGAAGACCAATTTACAACAATAAAATGATGAATGAATGAATGAAAATGTCAGTAAGACCTCACCAGGCATGTTTTTCCAACTGGGCAGCCTGGTCTCATAGACTAGACGAAACATAGTAAAACATAAATCAGGGACACACAGATTAGGATTATATGATACGTTTGGTATGGTTAGATAAAACAGAAGGTTACTTAATACACTTGTGGGAATTGTCCAATATGGATAGGGTTAAATTTAAATGTTTATACATAAGACATATAGAAAGCATATGCATAACCATGGTAGCAATTAAAAGGGAACCGTTTGGAGATTATGGGGAATTTACTAGAATAAAGATGAGGACACAACAGTTCACCTGACACAAGACTGAATCCAAACATTACACTGTGGATTTTATGTGCGTTTTACATGTACTGTACTCTTTCGCAGCATTTGTTGATACTCTGGATACTTTCAGTAACATGATTAGAACATTCTTAAAACATTTGGGGTAGGTGTAACATAAGACAAAAAAAATGACAAGAGTTTGAGTGAGAAGTCTAACTGGTGTTTACAAGTGGCCACACCTCTCCAAAGTGTGCACAGTTCCTAAGTCATTTCAATGCACTTTTATGGCTCAAAGAAAAGTCTTCAAATATAAGGTGCTTTTTTGAGCTCTTTTCGAGGAGCTAGAGCAAGAACACTTGTAGTTGTTTTGTTTGGAACAGAGCCCTTCCTCCTGGCCTCTACACAATTACTGTTGTTGTTTGTGCAATCCAAAAACAGTCCATTATATATTGCAATCTGGGTCAGGTGGGCATAATTTGAAAGCTTGTTCTATCGCCAACATGACTAGCTAAATTATAAAATATAACCTTACGGTGTTAAGCCTTCACAAGGTAATTCAGAGAAGCAGGACCACAGATGTGTGGTCCGCAGCAAATTTTCTTCACAATACAACAAACATCCCAACCCGAGCTAACGTTAGCATTAGCCACTAGCTAACGTTAGCGGAAACCACCTAGCTAACATTAGCCACTACAAATTGGAAGTTGTAAGATATGATAATACGTGTTGCAAATGTGTTGCATTTTGTACAAATTGCAATTAGTACTGTAGCATTTCATACTAATGGTAATTAGTAACATATCATTCTAAATGTATGATGGACATCCACAAATTAATAAATACGATACCAAACTATGTCATGTCTACCCCTGAGTCCATGTTGAACTGGGATCTATGATCAGTGTGGGGACTTGATGGACAATGTGGTCACATTCGCCTAACATCCCAGCAACAACAGTGAATGTGAATGTGCTTATTAGCTGAGATGATGATGACACGTGCAGCCCATGCGTCCCTGGGTTGGCTTTCTATATTTGGGCCCAGGCTGTGTCACAGCACCACAGCAGCCTCTCTCTCTCTCTCTCTCTCTCTCTCTCTCTCTCTCTCTCTCTCTCTCTCTCTCTCTCTCTCTCTCTCTCTCTCTCCGTGTGTGGGCCTCCTTCTTTTTCAAAGTGTTTAGGAATCATCTGCAACACTCTAACCTCAGCATGTCTTCTGGCGAGTTGCACGTAAAGAAAACACACATTTACAAGGCCACGAAAGATGCCCCTGTTCTGTTTAGGAGTAATCACACGCACATACACAAATGCACATCGCACAAGAACGTATATACACTGCATGCAATTTTTTTTTGAATTGAGTCATGGCAATGGATTATGATTGGTACAGTTGTAAGTAAAAAATGGTTGTGCATATTTTATTTCTCCTAAATTCCAAAGAAAATAGTACAGTAAGTGAACCAAAGGAGATGGACAATATTACTGAGGTTAAGATCTATCCCACTTTTTGTGTATGAATACTTTCTACTCAGTGTCTGCTTGAAGTTTATCTTACTTGGCACATGTTGGTCAGTATCTTTCACAACCACATATTGTAGCCTACTATGTTAAAACTATGCAATAGTTGGCCCAGTGTCAGCAACTCTCCTTTCCTCTCCTCTCGTCCCAGACGCCATCTCCTAGGTTGCGTTGAGAAGAACACCTGAGACCGTTTCCATGTGATGCACAGTGGCATTCGGGGAGAAAAGCCAGAAACAAGGCGGACTGTCTCACTAATGGGACACTTAGCCGTCTGGGCTTATGTCATCCTGTCCCAGCGCGGAGCATCCAATAGCCTCTCCTCTTCTCCCCTCGCCTCCCCTATCTCAGCCATCCAGCCCCACGGCACGCCGATCGATCCTGCGGCCAGCAACCCTGCTGGCGGTCACGACTCAGGCAACCGGAGATGTCAAGGCCCTGAGGTGTCCCCCTCATCGTCTACGAACTCCCCCACACACAACCCACCACACCCCGCCACTCCTGACCTTGACCTAACCTAGGTCCAGTACTTTGTTGAATTGAGTTGGGATTGTGACAGAATAGCTACCTAAAATTGTTTCAGACCCACCGGGCACAAACGTCAGTACAGCATCTAGTTTCGATTTATATTTGGTTGAGTTTTCAACCAACGTGAAATCAACTTCAAATCAACCAAACATTTCACCCTGTCATTGGATTTAGGTAAACATTTGGGTGAAAAAAAGACTAAATTCCCTGAGGTTGATGATTTTTTCAAATCCAATCAGTTTTCCACATTGATTCAATGTCATCACATTACCTTTTTTGGTTGACATGGAAACAACATTGATTCAACCAGTTTTGCCCAGTGGGGAGTAACTTGTCTTGAGTGAGGACTATACTTCCAAATTCTCTTCCAAATCTGGATGAATCAACACTTCAGTAGATCTGGTGTGTTATCTTGATGTGGAACAGAGACTTACACCAAGAACATGCATGTTAAAAAACTTCTCAGGGATCACTGGGGCGCTAGCGGGCTGCTCCCGACACTACCAGGTAAAATGTAAGGCGCCAAATTCAAAATCCAAAAGTTGAATTATTAAACATCCACCAATATACAAGTGTTCCATACTCATCAAAAGCTCTGTTTCTTGGCAATATCACAGCGTTGTCAGATTTCAAAAAGGCTTTACGGCGAAAGCAGCACATTTGATTGTTTGAGAGTAGCACCTCACATATTTTTCCCATAGCCATGTATCGATTAGCCATCATGGCACACACATAACACATTTCACAGCAAAAACAAATCAATTACCTGTTGAAGAACTTCTGCTGAGGTCATCCTAAGTGTCCAATGAAGACAATCCATGGTTCTTTTGTTAGAAAAAGTAATGTATTTTATCCATAAATCCTCCATTTGGTTAGCGTTATAATCAGAAACGACAGCTTCCACTACTCCATTAAAGCGTGACGCGAACTTCGTTCATCTTATACCTATAAACTTGTCCAAGAACAATCAAACATAGTTTTAAATGTATCCTTAGGAACACTTTTACGTATATTTACTATTATAAATCAACCGAATATAAACTGATCGATAACGACGGTAAAAAAGACACTGCGCGCTTTGTCGGAAGCGCGCGCTGGGTACTGTTTATATGAAAGAGTGACTTCCTTGTTTGCTCTTCGTCTCTGGTCTTATTCATCCAAAATGAAAAAAATACACTGTCTCGAGACTGTTGACATCTAAAGGAAGCGATGGGTACTGCATTCATATGCCCTTATATGGTCATTTTCATGAGGGAGGGGTGCCCAAATGAGCAATGTGTCAAAATCACTTTTTCCAGGACAGAAATTCTTCGGAGTTTCGCCTGCTATATGCGTTCTGTTTTACTCACAGACAAATGGTTAACAGTTTTGGAAAATTCAGAGTGTTTCCTATCCAATGGTACCAAATATGTGCATATCCTATTTTCTGGGCCTGAATGGGAGGCATTTTACTTTGGGCACGCCAGGCTCTCCAAAACCGACCCCTCAGCTGCCACTCCCTAACAAGTTAAAAAGCATCTACTCTGTACTTTATTGACAAATATGTTTAACACAAGTTGCTTATGTATAATGGCAGAGGGGATGGCTGAGGTTATATGTGCTCCTAATCAACTGTGCTACTTTGTTTGTAACTTATTTTTTAACTGATTTTGTACATAATGTTGCTGCTACCGTCTCTTATGACCGAAAATAACTTCTCGACATCAGAACAACGATTACTCACCTCGAAATTGAAGAAGAATGTTTCTTTAATGAGCCCGACAGGAAGGATATACTACTTTCCCGGGAACAAGACCAAATCCCCATCATTTGCGTGAAGAAAAGATGGAGAAAGAGGGGGCGGAGGTCGGGCTGCCTTCTGAGAATTTGTAGACGAGCGAGTAAACTCCCACTGCCATCCGTTCTATTGGCCAACGTGCAATAAAATAGATGACCTACGATCAAGATGATCCTACCAACAAGACATTAAAACTGTAATATCTTATGTTTCACTGAGTCGTGTTTGAGCGATAACACGGATAATATAGAGCTGGCAGGATTTTTCCATGCATCAGAAGAACAGAGAAGCTACATCTGGTAAGATGAGGGTTGGGGGTGTGTGTGTATTTGTCAATAACAGCTGGTGCTATGCCCTCAGACGAACCATCAAACAAGCAAAGCGTCAATACAGGATTAAGATTGAATCCTACTACACCGGCTCTGACGCTCGTCGGATATGGCAGAGCTTGAAAACTATGACGGACTATAAAGGGAAACCCAGAAGCGAGCTGCCCAGTGACGCGAGCCTACCTGAGGAGCGAAATGCCTTTTATGCTCGCTTCAAGGCAAGCAACACTGAAGCATGCATGAGAGCACCAGCTGTTCTGGACGACTGTGTGATAACGCTCTCGGTAGCTGATGTGCGCAAGAGCTTTAATCAACAGACACTAATATTGATGCTCTGTCTTCTGAGCAAAGCCTCTATAATGAGGGGGCTGTATGAAAACAATGGGGGTACTACTGGTGCTCACGTGCATAAGGCCAGATGAGAAAGGAAAGGGCTTCCTCAAAATAACCATGCATGGTTTGCTTGGTGTTGCATGTCAGTTATGACCAAATAATCCCCATCCATATATAATATTACAGAGGTGCATTGCCATTGACAGCAGAACACAATACAGGACAATGACTGGCAGTAAAAGACCTGAAATAGAGTCACATGGAACGTGTATGAGTTCAGGTGTCATGATGAAGAATGAAACTCACATGATTTACTTAATTTCTTTAAGTGAGACCTTAAAATAAACTGTTGAAATAGGGCTGCAGTGCATCCAGAGTCACCAAGATCAATGACACACACACACAGTGTACTCATAGAGCACACCTAAAAATACAGGATACTGAAGCGTTGATACACTGCAAGCCTGAAGTTTGTTTTCATCTGGACAGAATACCAAAGCAGTTATTGTGGAAAAGGATGATGCTATAACAGTGTTGTTTACAAAAATTTAAACATACTCAAAACATGTGCATAGAGGCAGGCAAGTCTTGTTTGCGGTTGTGTTTTAATATCTCCGTTATGCAAAGCTTACTAAAACACTGTGTGTGGTCCTGGCCTCTTCCATCTGGCATTTTGTCTTTCGACTTCATTTTTCAACATTGGCCAGTGTTGCTTATAATAAAACCACGTTATGAAAACATTTAGTAGTCCTGACATGCACTGACAAATTCAAATATCAACAAGGAGATATGACAAAAAGAGCACCCAAAGCTCCCCTGCTATTGCTCGCATAAACCAACATTAACAAATTAAATGAAGTTTATCGTGACTTTATGGGTCTATATTTCATCATTCTATTTCGAGGATTACTTTATAAACCTAGGAAATTCCCTGAGAGAGAAAGAGCCATTACCATAGGTGTTTTCGCGCATTTTTGTTTGGATATCTGCCTTAGTGGTCTACTGTGGCTGAGTACTTGAGTGCCAATGGATCTTACTTTGACTACACTGTATTTATTACTAAGAACATACAATAAGTTAGTTGCTTACAGAGCTTATTCTCTTCAACCCCTGTGAATAAGGCCACACAGAGGAGAAAATGAGCAGGTTTAAAACAGCTCAGACAAGAGTCCAGTAAGACCTTTACTTACGAATGACAGGTATGCTATTGTGGTTTCAGTTTGGCATTTACTGTATGTGGGGCATGGTGAGTACTAAAATAATCACCAATCATATTTCTTTATTTTTTTGCAAAGCAGCCTGTAATGCTATAAGTGTGAGAAAGCATCAAAAGGGTTTACGACACCTAAACTGACACACCGTGCAATGAATCTGGTGTTATAATTCCACATTCTTTATGTCCTATGTAAGAATGAGCCTGGATGGCTTGGTGCCATACACTCGTCTCCTCTCTCTCTCTCTCTCTCTCTCGCTCTCGCTCTCGCTCTCTCTCTCTCTCTCTCTCTTCTCTCTCTCTCACTAATGGCTTTAGCATCCATCCCTCTCTCGCAGTACAAACTTTGAGCCCATCCCGTCTCCCCTCTGGAGAAAACCAGGGTAGAGAAATATCAGTGTTGTGGGTGCTAATCATGTCGAGTGGTTTAAGCTTTTATAAACAATGTGTAAAAATTAGGCCATGCTAAAAATCTGGTAATTCAGTAGCTGCCAATGAGCTGCCACTATTCCATTCGGGGCGGGGATTATGAATGTGTGTGCAAAGCCGTTGCCCTCATAATGAGGGGCCCATGATATTACAGCTGCTCACAATTAAAAAGGACTACCCTCCGCCCGCCAAAGCTCCCTACGTAAATAAACGGTGGGACAGCGGAGGTGGGGCATGGTAAGCGCTGCAATAACACGGCTGATTTGGACATCTGGTGTCGTACGAGAAATGTCTCTTCCAAGGTTTTGACGTAATTAATTAATTAATGGGTCTTCCCGGGCCCGGATGAGCTCACAGTCTAAGGCCGCTTCCATAGAAATATATAAAATAGAATGGGATTATCAGTTCTAGTAAATCTATTTCTATGGCTGCATCCCTGCTCATTCTCGGGGGTGATCAGCAGGGCTGTGATGTGGTGGGGTGATCTAGGTCAGAGTGGTGAGTGATGTGAGGTCTCACCTCAGTGTTAAAGACCACCATACTGGAGCTGACCTGGTGCTAGTGCAGGCTTAATTCAAGTCACCTGCCAATGCTGTTAAAGGAAATGCTGTTAAACAAGTACAATTGGTCCATGTAAGGACTATGTATGAGTAGATGTTTGAGAGTCTATATTCTCTTCTCTCCTCTCCTCCTTCTCTTCTATTCTCTCCTCTCCTCAGAGAATAGTGTTTGACCGAATGTGCATCAAGACATCGTTCAGTAATAGAAAGTGGTTGTCATGCAGAAGTGTTGTCATGGAGAAACACCACTGACTCACAGGTCTCCATAAGACTTATACAATATTCCTATACAATGATTGGACGTGACCTCCACCTTACGAATCACCACTTTCTTTGCCTAAAGCATAAATTCAGTATTTTTACAGCACCTTTTCAACGTAATGACCTGATACACTTTACTAATGATGCATAGCAATCCAATGTGTACAGTGGTTGAAACAATGGCAATATCCGCTGTTTGACACCACTGCTTCCCCCACAGACTGTAATCAGTAATCAATCTGTCTGGATACATAGTTTGGTAACCTTGACTTTCTAGATAAAGTTGCACCTGTCAAAGAGAAAGGTCAGCTCCAGATGTTAATTAACCTGGAGGGGAATTAAGTAACAGGGGTTTAGGCTTGACATTTAACCAAGACACCTAAGCCTATACATGGCACAGTGAGCATTTTATATTTAGACTGCTACATAGTTTCCATGTGCTGGAAACAATGGGCCGAACTGATACCAGTATGATACACTGTCTGATGATGATTGATGCTATCACTTTTTGAAACAGGTAACACAACTGTAATATACTGGAATAATAATACAATTGGAATGTTTTACTTTTGTCGTGATGATTTCTTAACGTAAACTTCTCCTTATTATCTCAGTGAAATACATTTAGTGATAGAATTTGTCTCAGTATCTTTGTTTTCTTTTTGACATTGATGAGGTAGATCTTATCTAGATCGTGAGTGCCTCCTGCTGTGTGGAATGCTTTGTGAAGGTGCTTCGGGGGCACCTGTCAGGGCTAGTACACAGGTGAGAGTTCCACACAGATCCACAGCATACAAATCAGCAATGCTTAGGCTACACGGGTATAAAGCAAGTATCAGACATTCTAGAGACTGTATGCTCCAACCTTCAACAAAGTACAACTTATATAGGCTTTATATAGAATGCACAAAGGGTTCATTAGCACTACATAAATACTTCACAAATCATAGACACCTTGCAGAGCAAAAGGTAAAGGAACACAGTGGCATGAAATATAGGCGGTAGTGGGGTAGATACTAAAGTAAAGAAAAGCTTTTTTGACCGGTTTCAGTGTTGTGAAATACTTAAGTAGTACTTTAAAGTGTTTTTACTTAAGTCGTTTTTGTGGTATCTGTACTTTACTTTACTGTTTGTATACTTTTACTTCACTACATTCCTAAAGAAAATCATATACTTTTTACTCCATACATTTTCCCCTGACGCCCAAAAGTACTCGTTACATTTTGAATGCTTAGCAGAACTGGAAAATGGTCCAATTCACGCACTTCTCAAGAGAACATCCCTGGTCATTCCTACTGCCTCTGATCTGGCGGACTCACTAAACACATATGCTTTGTTTGTTATTGATGTCTGAGTTTTGGAGTGTGCCCTTGGCTATCCGTAAATTTAAAAAAAAAGAAAATTGTGTTTGCTTAATATAAGGAATTTGAAATGATTTATACTTTTACTTTTGATACTTAAGTATATTTAAAACCAAATACATTTAGACTTACTCAAGTAGTATTTTACTGGGTAACTTTTTTTGAGTCATTTTCCATTTAGGTATCTTTACTTTTACTCAAGTATGACAACTGGGTACTTTTTCCACCATTGCCAGTTTTCCGGCATAATTTCATGAAAATTCAGTAACAGGCATGAGTTCTTCCTCCAAGTGGGCTTCCTGTCTAAATGCTCGTTACACCACACTCCAATGCCGCAGTCCAGCTATGCCTGGCCTTTTCCAATGGTGTGTGTGTGTGTGTGTGTGTGTCATGACACAAGGCGACACCCAGATACAGACACAGGAGGCAGATGGTTGGAATTTAAGATGTTTAATAATCCAAAAGGAGTTAGGCAAGAGAATGGTCGCGGACAGGCCAAAGGTCAAAACCAGTTCAGAGTCCAGGAGGTGCGGTGAGGAGTGGCAGACAGGCTTTTTATTTTATTTATTTTTTATTTCACCTTTATTTAACCAGGTAGGCAAGTTGAGAACAAGTTCTCATTTACAACTGCGACCTGGCCAAGATAAAGCAAAGCAGTTGCTTTGCTTACATACAACAACACATAGTTACACATTGGAGTAAACAAACACACAGTCAATAATAAATAATAAAAAAACAAATCTATATACAATGTGGGCAAATGAGGTAAGATAAGGAACATAAGGCAATATATAGGCCATGGTGGTGAAGTAATTACAGTATAGCAATTTAACACTGGAATGGTAGATGTGCAGTAGATGAATGTGCAAAGAAAAAATACTGGGGTGCAAAGGAGAAAGATAAATAAATGACTACGGTAGGGGATGAGGTAGTTGGTTGGGCTATGTACAGGTGCAGTGATCTGTGAGCTGCTCTGACAGCTGGTGCTTAAAACTAGTGAGGGAGATAAGTGTCTCCAGTTTCAATGATTTTTGTAGTTCGTTCCAGTCATTGGCAGCAGAGAACTGGAAGGAAAGGCGGCCAAAAGAGGAATTGGCTTTAGGGGTGACCAGTGAGATATACCTGCTGGAGCAAGTGATACGGGTGGGTGCTGCTATGGTTACCAGCGAGCTGAGATAAGGCGGGGCTTTACCTAGCAGGCTTGAGGTCAAGGCAGGCAGAATGGTCAGGCAGGCGGGTACAGAGTCCAGAAACAGGCAAGGGTAAAAACCGGGAGGACTAGAAAAAGGAGAATAGCAAAGGCAGGAGAACGGGAAAAAAAAACGCTGGTTGACCTGGAAAATACAAGACGAACTGGCACAGAGAGACAGGAAACACAGGGATAAATGCACTGGGGAAAACAAGCGACACCTGGAGTGGGTGAAGACAATAACAAGGACAGGTGAAACAGATCAGGGTGTGACAGTGTGTGTGTGTGTAAGCAAGTATGCATACATGCCTCAGTACCTACAACTGTTTGCATGCGTTTGTACGTGAGTGTTTGCGGACACGTTTACCTCTGGAACACACCTTGCACAGAGCTAACGCTTTGAGAGCTAACGCGGCGCACAGGGCAACATGGCCTCAATAGGGCGTGCGGGAGGGATACACAGGAAGCTGCCAATTTACGTTGCCCAAACCTTCCCAAGCTGTTTGCCTGATCTGAAGCATGCTGTGGCTCAGGCGTCGCCCGCCGTCCCCCTCATCCCCAATTCTCATGGTCTGAAAACGAGCCTGACATTAGTGGTTTTACCCTGTGACGTGGGGAGACAGGGGAAGAGGAGATAGCGGTAGGAGAACCCCTCCCTCCTCCCTTCCCTCTCCCCAATGGCGCTACTGCACGTGTATGACCCTCGCATCGCCATCTGGTCCACATTGGGGACTGCCACTGTCATCTGCTGATAATTAGTGTCACCTGCACATTGCGCAATGCGATAAACACTCAGAGTCACCAGCAGCGGGCCGGGGTGCGCGGCAGCGCTTGTTAGGACAGCCCTGGTGCTGGTGGGAGAGAGAGAACAGAGGAGGGAGAAAGGAAGAGAGGACGCGGTCTCAAGGTGCAATGGAAAGGCTCAGGCCATCACACAGTGCTCTAATTATTGGCCTCCTCGCACGTCGCGACCCACAGACATGACTGACTGGTGAAAAGGACAATCTCCAAGCACGCTGTGCGCCTAACAGCGCCTCTCTGACACAACCATGGCAGATAGGTCCAAGTCAGCGGACTTTACAGTGTCATGTCTGAGAAGAAGTTTGGTGCCTGTTTTCTCAAGATACATGAGTGTTTGTCTGAATGTAGTTTATGATATTTGATCGTTTTGTCTATTTGTTTAAGTAGGCATTTGGGACTTCCATTTGAACTTTAATCTCAGGATGTACTTCAATTTTCAGTAGCAGAACAAGCTTATTTGTGGAATAATGTTTGTGGAATACGGTTAAGAGTTAAGCCTTTTTTATCAAGGTGAATCTCAGATATCATATTGTTCACTGTATTTATACAGTGAGCTAATGTATATATAATATTTTTCCTCTTTCTAAAATGTATAGTCAAAGATCTAAATGTATTATCAAAGATCAAAATGCAATGGTAAAATTCCTACATTGTGGTCTCTCATAATGCTAAAATATTTTTTTGACCACATTCCATGCTCTTGGTGACCATCGTGTCCCAGGTCACAGGCAGCACACAAGGTTACCCAGTCACTCATATGTTTACACTTCCAAATCACTGACCTTTGCTTACACAGGAAACTCTTCTGGCCTCATATACAGTATCTCAGTGATAAATGCTTCCCCTCAAATATTTATAATGGGATCGGAAAACCACAATAACATGCTAGTTTAAAATAGGCCCATCGAAAAACACAAGTGGCTAGTCAGATAGCATCCTTTTTTTAAGTCTGGGGAAATCCTTTTCACACGCAGGGGAGGTGAATAACTTGAGTAGTCTGGGAAAGCTCTAATAATCTTACAATCTCTTCATTTCATTGCTGCATCACAAAATTTTTGCATTACGATAAAAGAAGGGGAAAAGGCTTAAAGGTGCTTAACACACTTCCACTGCTTTGTCATTACCTGACATCTAATAACAGGTTGCAAACGCCGTC